>JAPQRQ010000019.1:13707593-13726596 GCA_037367365.1 Apogon talboti | reverse complement strand
GAATGCCAAGAGTGTGCAAAAAAGTAATCAGAGCAAAGGGTGGCTACTTTGAAGAAACTAGAATATAAGACATGTTTGTGGTTATTTCACACTTTTTTGTTAAGTATATAATTCCATACGTGTTCATTCATAGTTTTGATGCCTTCAGTGAGACTCTACAATGTAAATAGTCATGAAAATAAATGAAACACATTGAATGAGAAGGTGTGTCCAAACTTTTGGCCTGTATTGTATACTGTTTAGATGTTTTTGCTTCACTCTGCTCACTCTGGGTCCTTTCATATATGATGCTGATTTTGTTTGCACTTAGAAGTCATTTTCTCTTAACCTGTAAAGACCCAGTGCTACTTTTGTGGCAGCTCCCAAATGATTTTTTCCCCCTATATTTAACATTTCTTAAGTGATTTATCACCATTTATTGTAATATGATTTTCTTAACTTTGTCTTTTTCCACTGAAAATCAGATATTTTACTATATTTGATTCACTGATCATGTAGATGTTCATAAAAGCTCAGATTAAAGGTGAGGGTTATTATATCAAAACAGAGAAAAGTGAATCAAATGTGACTTTTCCAGTAAAATGTGTCATTAACCAAACATAAACCAAGTGTGTCCATCCACTGTCATTGATCCAACTCCATGGGTTTAACTCAACGTTGTAGAAGATGATGGTGTTTCCATGGTAACTATGGAGCCTCTGAATGTCCAACTGGGTCATATCTGATGACCACGAAAAGATGACGAACTGCATTTTACACCAATTATTTACATGCATTGATAGAATTAGTGGATCAAGTATCAAACAGTGGATGTTTGGGTCTTTATGGGTTAAATGAGAAAGTTCAGAAAATAAATGTGCACCTGTGGTTGAAGCTGCCCTGGTTAAATGAATCGATAAAGTGCAGTATGTGGTGTTCTGCTCAGGTAAAATGACAGCAGTGAGTGGACACTTTAAGAGTTACCAATGGCTTTTTCAGTGTCAACAACTGCATGGGGAAGCTGCTGTTGCTCAGGGCTATAATTAGGCTAATGTTGTGTTCATGTCTTATTGTGTGAAGTACGAGCAACTAAGAGGGAAAAGTCTGTCACTTTGTACTATGAGTCAGAGATCTGGGCATTTCCCACAGTCACAACAAGATCTATGTGTAATGTATAAGCTACCGAAATATCTATCTAACATTATATTATATAACTTTTACTACCAACAATATTTAACGTAAGTAAAGCATACTATCATAGTAAAAGGGAGGATTAAATAAATTGCTGATAAGTCAAAGATGAAGTTTTATAATCATGACCCAGATGGACATAATCACTATGACATAAACAGTTTGTACAAAATATATCAATGCCCCTAAATCAAAAATGTGCTTCTTGTAGCCATTTTTCCATACAGTATGTGTATAAGCATGTGGCAGTGTTTTAACGTCTCAGTTATATCGTAACAAAACTAGAACAAGAAAAAATCCTCATCCCAGTGTAGCTCTTGTGTTTGGGTTCATTTCAACCATGGCGTTTTAGACTTTGTGGTTTTACTAATTTTCAGCACCAAGCAAGATTACACCGGACTACAATTTTTAAAATAAATATTGTGCTTCAGTAATTAAACTTACTAAATCTTACATACTTTAATAAGATGAATTGGAAAAACAAATGACAAAAGTGCTGGTTATCTGATGTTTTCCATGTATATGATTAAATGCTATTACACACACACACACGCACACACATATATATATACAGTATATATATATGTACACATTTATCATTTATACAACAGATTTATAAATCTTCCACAAAAAGTATCTGTTAAATGAATGTATTATGTGCAGACAGTGTTTTGAAGTAGATCTGGGAGCTCTGACACAAATATTCCCCTTAAGTAAAGCCATTCTCTCATTAATTCTCTCGTATTTCACATTTTGACCCAAGACTATATCTTGGAAACTACAGCCAACCAGCATTTTTGACATAATTTGTCTTTTGTCATTTCTCTACTTTTATTCTGGAGGTTTTTAAATATAGACCAGTGTTGTTCATTACAGGGCATGATATCGCCTGTGACAGAAATTATGCTCATATATGTATTAAACAGTTTTTATTTTTAGGTTTAGACACTGACGACATTGAGTAAACATTAGGAAAATATAACAGAGTTCACTGTACAAATATCGCCAAAGATGTGACAAAAGATTTTTGTATGTGAAATTTGTAGGATCATAAACCAAACTGTGACCTTCTCCTAACCCTAACCACAGCTCTTTTATTATCAAACCTAAAAATCTACTGGAATTGGGATGCAAACTCCAGTCTCAGGTGTCCTGGATTCTGTTTCTCCATCATTCATAGACCAGACACGTCTTCGTGAGAGTTCACCTTTCATTTAGTCTGGCAGATACATCTGGCCCTGTGCCTGTTCAAGCAGATCTTGAGCCTAGAATGGGCTGGACCAATCACAGATGATTATCTGATAAGAAGTGGATTTGAAAGAAAATAATTGGAGCTGCTGGTGCGTAATTTCTTCTGAATCTGCCATGTCAGGATTAAATAAACTGGCCAGTGCAGTTTATTTCCTCTATATCTTTTGTTTTTTAAAATATTAGGACCAGTGGTGAAGTCCATTCCAGCTTTAGTTACACACTTCTATCAGAGAATTTAACCTCTTACCTCATCTTTATGTTGACATTTACCACAAATGGCCTTCAGTGACATGCCATATTTTATTTGCCTTCATCAATTTTAACATTGCTTGTACTGTCACGGTGAATGTCAGATTAAATTTTGGCAGGTGACAATGAACTGTGTTCGCTCTGCAGCACTGAGACTGTCTTTGTACTGCGTCTCCCTACACCCAGTCCTTGGCGTCTGCCATGACAGGCTGCCGTTTTCAGAAGTCAGGCAGAGAAGAGCTTAGCTCTAAAGAGCTCTGAAGATCAAAGTATTTACACATACACACACGTCTCTGTCTTTGTGAGGACTTTAACATACTGCATTCCCCTTACCCTAGAGATATGCTCGCTTTTAACCAAGAATCTGCATGTGCACGATGGCTGCCTTGAATATCCTGGGTCTCTTTGGAGTATTAGTTCTTCACATATAGAGACATTGACCCGTTGGGATCCACGGGTTCTAGATGTGGTAGTTTTTATGCTGTTGTGTATTCATACATGCTGTACCACATTTGTCCAGCAGTCACCACCAAATTGTTCTGGCCATAGCAACGTGATTATAAGGCTATTGTCTTCTAAAATTACTAATATCTCCCAAAACATTGGTCCTTTCAACTTGCTGTTTTTGCTAGTCTCTTCTTTGACCAAAAATACATAAGTATGCCAAACTGCAGCAGTCAGCTCTTTCTGGATTTTGTGTGAATCCCCGGACTCACACACACACACACACAGAGGCCACTTAGACAGTCTGTGTGCATATGCACTGCGCTGATAGGTTTTCACTATTCCATGTGTGCATACACCTTATACACAGCCTTGCATTTCTCACATTATTTTGACATAAGCATGTGTTCATCTCTGACTAAATTAACACATTCCTCTGCCCCTCTTGACCAACAATAATTGACTCTATTTTTTTTTTTTTTTTTTTACTCTTTGCTTTTTAAATCCCCTAACCACTCTGTTGCATTCCAACAATACAACATGAGGGAGTGATATTAACCAAACTCAACCAACCAAAGCTTGATAAAGCCCCACAGACCCTTGGCTTTACTACAGATTTTTAAGAAATAACAGCTCATCATCTACTGGGCGCTGAGGGGATTAAGATGCAATTCTGGATCTGTCTTTGAAGGTTAATGTTAAGGAGAGCTTTGGGGTCTTATGTGGGTCTTGAATAGCACTGTCAGTAATGGAAGAAAACGAGCTAAGGCAAGAAAGAGAAGAAGAAACAAAAAAAAAAACAAAACAAAAAACAGAATTTGCTTGGTTTGAAATTGGATATAAACACTGGTGTGCTGTGTCTACAAGGTTTACAACGGCCTCCTTGTGTTATTTGACATCTGTAGGCTGATGTCACTGTTTCTTACTTCCTGCACTTATTCATATGTTGTAAGTTGGCACCAAATGACCAAAAGAGTCATGAGTCATTTTGAAACAGTCATGGTCATTTCCGTGGTGAGGTTCTGCTCTGCTACTTCGATGACTTTAACTGCAAAGAAGCAAAATTAAAGCATCAAGTGAGGAGGTTTGAGCTGGTATACTGGTTTTGTTTTAGTGTTCTCTCACTCTGTTTGGGTAATGATTTAGAGTATCCACCCTGGGGAAGATGATGTGACATTTACTCTAAACCAGGGATGTCAAACTCATTTCAGTTCAGGGGCCACATACAGGCCAGCATGATCTCAACTGGGCCTGACCAGTAAAATAACAACCAACACCAAACTATCCTTTAAAAAAAATGTGATTAACCTGAACAACTATGAACAACCTGGAATTTCATAAGAAATATAAGTGCAATTTTAGCAATATTATGCTTCAGTGCTTCATTTACACGTGCATTACAACTTACAGATCACAGTGGATCTACAAAGGCACAAAACATTTAGTAACAGGCAGAATATTGTTGAAAATCTCTACTCTTTGCTTCATTCCATGTTCTGTTTGGTGCTTATTAAAGACTATGAAGTGACTGAGACAAAAATGATAAAGCATGAAAACCATGATTACTAAATGCTAATCAAGACTATAAAAGACAAGCAGCATAAGTTGGCCAGAGAGTTTGTTAATATGTTTTTGCAGGAATAACTCCAATATAGTAAAAATATATAGAATTTATTATGTGATATGATGTAAGTACTATTATGTTTCTGTATGTTTTTTAGATCACAGTCGACCCAAATGAGCAGACGGCTTATGTCTGGGACAGGAGAGCTCCTCAGACGGTTCAGGTACTTTAATTTGTTGTCATCTTCAGTAATGATATCCCATCATATTACAGATAATGGCAGCCAAGAACTTGAGCAATATGGTAAACCCATCAAACTCCACCGGAGACTTTTAATATTCTGCCTATGAGCTTTTTTGTTTCTCATTTCAAACTTAATGTCTTTTCTTGCGTCATATGGATGGAAGTACTGGGAGATTCTTATTTTACCGTCTCATTTCTCAAATGTAATGTCTTTTTGGTCTCAGTCATATTCTGTCATTATGAGTTATTGGCAGAGTAATTATTTATGAAAAAAAAAATGTGTGACCCAATGAATGATTTAAGATGTGAATGGCAGTCCACATAGTGAACAGAGTGAATTAGACTGATATATGAATTAATACGTTACATTAAATAAAATACAAAAATTATATTTTGTGTATTACTTGGCTTTTTTGTAAACTTGTAAGTTGTTGTAAACTCTTCAGGCAGACATTCCAGTCACTATTAATGTCCTTAATATTTCTTAACTATGATCATATTTATGTCCACACCACAGAAATACAGGCTTCCCTCTATGGAACAAACTTAATATATAACATAAAAAACAAACTGTTTTATAGTGTCCACACCAGATTCTCAGTGTCTCTATGACGTCAACCTTATTTACAAAGAAACGTATATCCCTGTGTTCTGACAAGACCCATCTCTAATCAGTATTAGTCACGAAAAACCACATTAAAACAACATAAATGTTCAAGTTCCTGTTTTTTTTGCCATACTATTTGGCCATGTTTGGACTACATTATATCAGTCTGAGTTAGCTGATGTAGGCATTGGTATTTGTCTGCAACTATAAAGGATATTACATTTAATTCTGCAGTAAGACATAGTGGATGATAACTGTAAATGTATCGATCTAAAACAACTGCACCGCCATGATACTTTTTACAAACCTCCTTTCAAGTAGAGTATCTGGGATTAAAATCAACAAACCAGTAAGTCAATGCATTTTCACTGTTTCGTACAGTGTACCCATCATTTATACCACTGTAGAACTATTTGACTTTTACTTTTCTGTCTTTTGATGGTAGTTTGTTCTTTCAGCACCTCAGGAGATGTGCCATTGACAGAAGGTGATGGTCCACTGCTCACTGGAGTCAGTACGGTGTACAACCAGTTAGCATCTTTCTTCATGTATGATGTGCCATGTCACTAAGCTTCAACTACTGCAAAACAGGTGTTTTTACCCTCATATAAAAATCAGTCTTTTGCATGTCTTTGTGTAAAGACACTCCAGTCAGGCTTTTTGGGGACAATTACTGATCACTGGAAGCAGTATCAGCTGATACTGATCAATGATCATGGGGTCTGTCTGAAACCTGTGTTATTTAAAGATGATGGCATTTCTTGCTCGTGCTTATAAATTGAACTTTTCAATGGAAGGGGCAAGTAGACATGAAAAACGAAAAAAAAAGAGAAAAAAGCTATGAAAAAAAAATATTTCCTATTTCTATCATAGAAGTTACATTCTAAAAACACAAATAACAACACTCACATTCACAAACACAAGCTTGTTCATTTCTGCTGTGTGAATCTACTGTATGTGCATATGAGTAATCTTTGAGGTTTGTGTCTCAGACAGAACTGCACAGTTGGTGAAAAGAGCAGAAAGAAGAGACTGGACTCAATTCCTTTTTAAATTGTTCCAGCCATGCTGTTATTATCATTGACTAGAATTACAAACTCACTGCCTGCAGGTCGATGCCTAGAAACGACCTAAACACCGCAAAAGCAGAAGTAAATTTGTAAAAATCCAGACAGAAGATAGGGTCTCCGCGGGTACATAACATACCATGTACTGATGGAGTTCCAGAGATGATGATCGGGCTCTGTATATCTCATCTTTTAAGGAAAATGTTGCATACTTTGCCTTTTTTATTTATTATTATTATTATTATTATTATTATTATTATTATTATTATTATTATTATTATTATTATCCTATCCCTATCTTATTACTGGGAGCTGAGTACTCATTTCTTTCTTCATGTGCTACATTGAATGAATGACAATAAATGAACCTTGAACTATTCTTAACAATGCTGTATATTAAGAGATGAAAATGCATGGAAACTGTAGTTTTCAAGCATCTGATAAGGTTCATGGTGTTGAAACGTTACGCTCGCTTTCTCCAAAAGGGATTTCCTTGAAATAAACCTTGAAAATTACAAATTCTATGTGTTTTTCAGACATCTGGTGAAGTCTAAAAGCTAGCAGTGATCATCTGGCCTTCATAATTATCTTCTTTGTTCAATCTGCCACTGGAAAGGATTTACTGCTTAGTGTTGTATATTCCAGGTTTTGCTCTAACATACTAATTATACATATGAATCTTATTTAGTCTTCATAAAATAAATGTTTATTTCTACTATGTAGTGTTATGATGTTGAAAGACTGACACTGCCTTCGTATTCCAGGACCATAACATGTTGATCAGACTCACCCATGTGGCATATGTCCTGCATTTGTATAAATGGAAACGTATAATTGTGTGTACGTGTAATAATATAGGCTGCCTGGAAACAGCTGAGCCAATAACGGACATATCCTGAGTTTCCTTGGCAACACTATAGCAACCTTTGCTGTGAATGAGGCTTCTATTTCTAGGAGAATCAAAAGGATGAAAAATGTGCATACAGTACATGTCAAAAAAATTTACCCCCATCTGCTCCAAGTTGGTCTTTAAAAATAGCTGCAGTGCTTATTCCTGGAACACGCTTTGCAAAAATAACGACTATGAAAATAAATGGCTAAATGATGTTTCTACTGTAAAATCTCTACTATGACAGTCATTTTTTACCACTCACTATTGATCACTTTTTTTTTACACGCAGCAGACCGCGTGTTTTATTTCGTACATCTGCTGTGTACTTTCATTAGCAAATTGATAAGATGTCTGTTCACATTTTTCATTGCACTGCAGAAATCCGGAGTATGAACTACAGTGTTAACAGATTTCAGTTGGAAGCTACTACAAGCAGTTACAGTATATTCTCAGTTGCTGACAGGAAGCTTTAGCAGGATAAAATAATTGTATGTGTCTAAGAGAGAGAGAGAGGGGGATGTGGAGGATGGCCAAATCGGCACGGTCTAATTTCAGTCCCAGTCGACCCTGAGGCGCCCTAATGAAGACAGAGCTAATAATCAGCTGCTCAACTGGAAGACAAGAAGGGGAAAAAAGATATTTATCCAAATCGTACCACTCTACAATGTGCAGGACATGAAATCTGACAAGCTGAAAAGCCACAGGTAACACATTCAGATGGTTGCATATATTAATTTATGAGCCTGTTCATGTATATTGCAAGCTCTGTGCCATGCTTAATAAATGTTTGCAAAGTCATAAGTACAGCATTTCAGCAGCCGCTGATAATTTTTGACTCATCCACATCCCAAATCACATTTACAACAATGCAAAGTGTCCAAAGTGCTGTGCAATGATATAGGTAATAATAAAAGATATGATAAAACTAGTAAAAATATATAGACATGCAAGATAAGATACACAATGATGGGATAAATAGTATCTAAAAAGACAAACAGAAGATAAAACAAACTTGTATTAAAATGCAATGCAAATAGGTGCAAGTGAAAGGTTAACTATGGGAAATCATACTCATGTGCTTATGTGAAAAGGTGTGTAATGAATCTGTTTGGTGCTGGGAGCTTTTAGATATTAGCCAGTGTTCTGTCATCTTCCCATCATGTAAACTCCAGCTCATGTGTCTGTTGTCGGAATCTGCAGTGATTGGTTTGTCACCGTCGCATACTCAAACAGTTCAGATGACAGCGTTAATGGAGCTTCTGTCAACGCCACTGTGATCACATTACTGAAACGCCATTTGATGCAGAAAACAGTAACATTACCACCATCCTACAGGGAAAAGAAGTTAAATTAGCACCAGAGCTATTTGTAATGACGCTTCATGGAGTTGTATATATAAAATATATATAGTAGTTACATGCACCCAAGGACTGTGATACTTCTGTGCTCCGTTATGCACCACATTATAGCCTAAATGAGTCTCTGCAGTATAAATTACAGCCTGACTTTCATCATTCAAAAACGAAAAGCTGAGCACGAAAAACATGCACAGAATCCAATTAGCTGTGACCGAGAGGCAGTGTGGTGAAACATCGGAATGTGCTCTATGTTCTGAGGAGGAAATGTCATCCAAAAAGCAAGATGACACGTGCAGGTGTTACAGATGTGTTTGATGTTTTCTTCTGAATATTTAACCCAAAATATGCTCTACGTTCTTCAAGGTTCAAGGAACGTTATTATCCCCTAGGGGCAAATTGTTGTACAGCCAGCAGTTACACACACATCAACAACAGATGACAGATCTGGAAGCCTGATAACAGCAGGTATGAAAGAGTTATTGTGCCTATTGGTCCTGCTACTACAAAAGGGGACAAAAAAAAATGCCTGTTAGTTAATAGCCCCAACACACACACACACACAGACACACACACACACACACACACACACCCTTATCGGACAGTATCATATTTACACATATATATGTAATTTTGGAACCAGACAACTCTCAGAGATGATTATTCTTCCATCGTTTCAGCAAACAATAAGAAATTATATTAGAGCAAAGGATAATGAGACCCAAACAAACAATATAATTGACATTTTCATTTAAGTTTCATGTTTAAATAAATGCAAAATCTACTTATCTGTTTTTAAGTAGTGTGACCTATTTATCTGTAATTTCACCAAGCTTTCCTTATAAATCCTACTTGTCAATGCCTGTTACACCTCTAGAATTTGGTTACAATGCTAGACTTTGGAAAATCCATTATTGCACAATCAATGGTCTGATTGTGATTACATTGGTTGAGATGATGTATCCTCACGCTCATTTCCAAAGAATTTCTAAACTCAGACCTCATGTTAGTCCATTCTTATGACTGTAACGTTTCAGGAATGCCTTGACACTCATGTGGACTCCAGGATGAACTGATTAGTTATTGGTGGACAAAGAAACAAAGGTCAGTCGCTGTGTTTGCTGTGACATTGCAAATACATTAGTGTTTTGAGCATAGATGAAAAATTCATAAAGTAGTAATGAATTTTACACAAATTTCGAAAAGAATAAACTGATGATGCCATGATATTTTATATCCAGAAGGTCAAAGGTCATTTTTACTCTGACATTATTAATCCGTAAAGACCCAGTGTGACTTTTGTGGCAGTTCCCAAATGGAATTTTCTGTAGATTTAACCTTTCTGAAGTGATTTTTCACCATTTATTATAATATTATCCTCTGTATTTTGCATTTTTTCAGTGTAAATCAGGTATTTTCTGATATTTAAATCACTGATCGTGTAGATGTTCATAAAAGCTCAGAATAAATTCAAAGGTTATTAAATCAGAGACACAGAAAACTGAAGGAAAAAGTGACTTTTTCAGCAAAGATATCAATAACTGAATGGAAAAACAAGCGTTTCCATTCACAGTCATTGATCCAACTCCATGGGTTTTACTGGTGAATCAATGTTGTAGAAGATGATGGTGTTTTCATGTTCACTATGGAGCCTCTGAACGTCCAGGATCATATCTGATGACCATGAAGACAATGATAAACTGTATTTTACACCAATTATTTACATGTATTGATAGAATTAGTGGATCAACAGGTATTAAAGAGTATAGATCAGTAGATGGTTTTGGTCAGCAGTGGCTGTTTGGGTCTTTATGGATTAAACATCAAACTCCTGTGTAAAAATGACAAATACAATCAGATGTTTGGCACGACATGATGATATCAGGCTCAAGAATGAAACATCTTCTTTTCCAATTTTTCCCTCTTTCCATTCTTATGTGTAGTATACTTTCATGTACCAGAACAGATTTTTACATCCTGAAAAAGTTGCAAGAAATTATAAAAGGCACTTATTTCTATAGATGCACCTTTTTCTTTTTCTTTCTTTTATTTGTTTATTTGACATGACTGTGTAAATATGCCAGATTTAGCTGGAAGCTAATTTCCATCCATAGTCCTCAACATTTAAAGACAGACTTAACATACAAACACGACAATACAGTGTATACAACACATTACTATACACAAGTGTACATCATACAATACATTATTAATACTATAAATACAGTATAAAACTGCCAAGAAGAATAACTATTGAGATGGAAATGAAATACTGATCAGACATCACAGGTGTTCACAAGTTTGATTAGATTTTAACCATTTTTTTTAGCTGTTTTTTAAATGTAGAAAAGGTAGAGATTTCTCAAATAGTCCTTGGAAGACTATTCCTGCTCTTATTGCCTGTAACAGAGATGGTTGAATGCACAGTTCTTGGTTTTATAGACTTTGTATTCACTGATAGAAGCCAGATTCCTTCATTTCATCTGGCCTTCTCTTATAGTACAATATCACCGCCTTCTCTGTCTTTCAACCCCTTTACTTTCTTTCTAGTCTTCCTGTGTCAATTTTAAAGAAGGAGAGACAAAAGGAAACAGAAGGAGACAAGGATAAAGGAGAGAAGACAGAGAGAGAGAGTAGGTAAATGTAGACAGATGGTAAATACTTCCCTCCTGTAGGGAGCCATGTCAGACTGCAGAGCGCTGCCGCACTCTGCATGACAAGACCAGGCAGGCAGGCAGACTGTGTGTGTGTGTGTGCGTGTGTGTGTGTTTGATTCTAGGCAGGCAGAGTCTCTGAATGTAGGTGAAAGGGCTTCGCTGTCAGAGAGAGGCAGTGCAGAGCTGAGCAGAGCAGGGATAAGCTATAATCTACACTCCCCTGCCATCTCTTCGAAAGGGGGGAGGGGTGGAGAAGCGGATCAATGTGGGAGGTGAAGACGATAGCGGAAACCAAGAAAGATACAGAGAAATTACTTGATCAACTTTTCCAGTAAATACCATATTATCTGTTGAGCTTTTTAGAATCGAATATTCATCACTTGTAGCCTTGAACAGTGAATATAAAAAAGGATGGTGTTGGTCTTCAAACTAGTCTCATGCATAATTAGAAAATGTACATAAATAGTTGATGAAGCCTCAATGATATCATGAATTCGTTTGTGAAATGCTGTTTTGAGTCGTGAGTTGTGCATTGTGGCCTTAACCACCTTTGTGTTTTGCCCATATTTGGTAAAGGAGGTGGGCAGGAAATAGCAAGAGCTGAAATCATGGATGTATTAAGAAAAGCACATATGGTGCAGCCACGGAGAATTGACGCCAATTTCCCTTGTGGCCACTTGCGGTACTGCAGTGAAAAAAAAATAATTCTCTGCTCTCCTGTTCTCAGACTACATTGATAAAAGAGATTTGTCTAAAACTGCAGCTGCAAAATATGTTGGAAAGATAAAGAGGTCGTTTTCACACCTAATGGATGATTGGAGACTTGTCCACTTCTTCACTACACAACACACTGAACCTACCTAATGTATTCCCCACTGCGCCTGTGGTGGCGCTGCATCAAGAATGAAGACAAGACAAACAATGAACAACAAACCTTGATCATCTATTGGTTAATGCAGGGCAACTTCTGTTTCTGCTCCTTGAAAACAAAACAACACTGCATTGTAGTCTGCTTTCTGCATTTGGTTCACCGAGATCTACAGTTTTAGTTGGACCAGAGTTTGCTAGTATGTTTGATTGTGTATTGACACCTCCCAAAACAAAGCAGACTATTTGAGGAAACAAAGTCTGGTCTATTTAAAGTGGACTAAACAGCTCTGGTACGAAAGCGACCTAAATTTGCTTATCTGCCAATGAATGATGAGCCATTTAGGAGTCTGGAATTCCAGTTCTAAGAATACAGCCATGAGGAAAAATTGACACGCTAATACTAAGATGAAACACTAACCTTAACAGCATTATGTTCAATATCAACAAGTAATTACATGGTACCATTTGATAACAGTAATGTCAACGTTGCATAATGAACACACACTATTGGGTATTGTATTAAAATAACGGTAAAATATTATAACAGAATCTTCTGATGGTCTTTTAGAGTAACTTCTTAAACACATGTACTATTGAGCTGTCAGGGAAAAATGTTTTACTCAATGAACAGAAGCTCTGAATGGCTGAATCGGCAGCCAAGCAAGCTGTCACTCAAAGTGGTCATGCCTTAATTAAACATAACCTCAAGAGCAGATAATTTTACAAACCTGTCGATCATTGAAGAATTGGTTAACTCAGGTGTCAAATAGCAAGCCTTTCTCTGATGGTGTAAATTTGGAGAAATTGGACATTACTAATTTCAGTGTTTCATCATTCAGCACGTTTATATGCACAACTTAGTCAAGCTACAACGAAGCCATTTAATCAGACTGCTGTGTTTGTCCCAGTCTACACACATAGGAGGGTACAATTGATTCATTGTTGACATCATGTCACCTCTGCTATGATAGGTAGTGATATGCACGCTTTCAGTTTGTTAACCAATGTCATCACAGACCACAACAATAGTGAATAATGAGCTGGCGAGTCATCAACCCAGAGGTAAACTGGTACAACAGTGAATATAGTTGTAAATCTGTACTTTCTGTGTGCTCTACATTTGTGCAGATGAGCTAGACGATGTTCGATTTGGCACAGAACTCTAGTGCACATACAGAACACCTGATCCCGATCCAGTCCAACTGGTCTGTTTACATGCAGGAGTGGATGAACTTTGAATCACATTATGTAGGCGTGTCAGTCTGACTATTAGCACTTGGATTTCAGTCCATGTTTACATACACTTTTAAGTCCAGTTTTCTAGTCTGACTAATATAATGATTTGTTTTTTTCACATGTCATGTGAACCCACTGTGACCCACACAGTCACTTCATAATAGATGTAAGATGATAATTTAAAGTGTGCCTTTAGGTGAATTGTTTTATGTACTACTATTTTCACTTTATCTCAAAGTACATTTTTTAAAGCATATACAGCTATCCCAAAAACAAAATAAAAGTCCAATATACTTTTTATAGCTCTAGTGAGTGTGGTGAGTATTTATTTTTCTTCTTTAACTTCAGTCCAGCAGCTACTGCAAGAGCACACCTTGTTCCTTGAGGCATGGGCTGCACGATATAAACACTTTCAGACCAAAACCGCTATTTCCTTTTCGGTGGCTTCTGAACTGTCTCTGTGAAATCTACGCAGCCTTTACAACCACAACTGCAACATTCATTTACCGGTTTAGAGGACATCAGTGATAAGAGCAGAGCTGGGATGGAGTTGAAATGAACAGTTCATACTTCAGTGGCATACTTTTAAGTTAGTTGTTATATAATATAGAGCAGTTTTGGCTGCAGGAGATGCTTACTGTTCAGTGGGGAGAAATCTGCTTTCACTGCCTAACAAGACCGAGCTATAAAAAGATAAAGATTGTGTGTGTATGTGTGTGTGGGCGCCTACGTGAGCTCGCTGCAGGCATAAACTGGAAAGGACAATCAACAATTACAGGCAAGCAGCCGTGGGGATGAAGGAGGTGGTGGGGGTGGGGTTAGGAAGAGAGAGAGAGAAGGAGAAGGAGAAAAATGAATCAGGGTTTGTGTGCTCGGTTTGGTCAGATAATGAATTGCTGACTGGAGAGGGGGAGAAGGGAGGTAGAGGAGGAGGAGGGCTGAGGTCACTTCAGGCCAGTTCCTCTCAGAGGGAATAGGCGGATTAAACATAACACTAAACAAAAGCCAACAAACACATCAGGAAGGGTTTGAAGTCATTTTGTAGCAAAAACAGCAACCATTTCTAGATCTGTCAGTTGTGAAGACCTGCAGCCCATCCCTCTTCTGCATTACAGTAAACTGTCTCTGGGTCGTGCACTTCTGTGTATAAGGTGTGTTTTCTGACGTTTATAGATCATAGAATTTTTAATGACGCAATTAATCAAGATAATGAACGCCTGTTGCAACACCGTATCGTTCAGTAGCTTGTGCTTAATATTCAGCGTCAGTTTCTGCACTTGCATCACGTCCTCGAGGCTCAGTGACAGAATAGACCAGGGGTGTCAAATGCATGTTAGTTCAGGGGCCACAACAATAGAATAATAATCTATAAATAATGACAACTCCAAATATTTACCCTTGTTTTAGAACAAAAAGTACATTTACATTATGGCTCAGTTTATCATTTACACATGTGCATCACAACCTGGAGATCACAGTGGATCTACACATGCATTCAATAACAGGAATAGTATTGTTTTTCTTTCTTATATTTTTGAGGGAGTTTTCATTGGTTATTTGCATTTTTGTGAAAGATTTGTAAATGTAAATATTTTCATAATGTAATTTTACTTTTGCATTTTTTCACACTAAAACAAAGAGAAACATTTGGAGTCATTATTTATGGTGTTTTTTGTGCCGCTGGACATTAAATTATGCTGTATGTGGCCCCTGAACAACCTTGACTGTTAATATCCTTAGGGTCATTTTTGCATTTTGCACATTCATCCTGCAGGCCGGATTGGACCATTTGGCGGGCTGACTTTAAGCCCACGGGCCCTATGTTTGACACCCCTGGGATAGATGATTTCCACACACTCCCAAAACAACATATATGCACAGTAGATGGTGTTTGAAAAAATAGCATCATGGCTATGAATTGATTAGTTTTTTGAAATCTAACGTTCACGCTATTGAATAATGTGATGATGCATGAACGCTACACACTGTAGGCGTTTCTTAATACGTGTTCTTACGATCTCATGAAACGTCATCACTTGGGGCCCAAGTACTGTTGCATTTGAAAGTTCGCACAAACTAAGATCGGATGGAATTCCCGGATGTTGTTCTTGTCTCCTAGCTTAAACCAAGGATGCACTGGTTGGTGACTTGGCGGACAAATATCCCATTTCGTACTACTCTTGAAGGCAACGGCGGCTTTTTAATACAGAAATGTTTTATTGAGTAGATGACTGTCACGAGATGATGTGATACAATGTTGGAACATGCACGAGAGGCAGAAGAATGAGAAAATACATCTTAATTATCATGATATGGGAGTCAATGAAATTTGTTTATCCAGTTTTGAAGAATACACAAAATTTATAAAAAATATAAATGTCATGTAAATAGTACAAATGTATTGAAATCCAATACATGGAATACATTAGGGAGCCAATGGCGGAAATACAGCAGAGCCAGGGAGGAAAGGTCACAAGTACACAACCATTCAACTACAGAGAGACTTGTGTTCCCAGGAAGTCCATTCTCTGGACCGTACTTGATATGAGAAACGCTGTGTGTGTAGATCTACATGGTTTGTTGTTCCTCCATATCCATCCTCAACCTCCACCTTCAAGCACTGGCCATATTTAACAACAGCTTCTTATTTCTTTCTCATTATTCAAGTATTAAGACATAAGTCCACATGGATTGTTATGGTCTTTCATTGACGGACCCATATTAATTTTATGGTTGATTAAAGTTGGTCATATTTCTTATGATCATTTGTAGTAAAATATGATGTACATGCGTCTGTAATATATCAAGGGTTGCAGTCTTTACTGTTCTCTATGTATTGTACTACTGTATTTTTGAATTCCGTATTCACTTATTAGCATTGTTCTTTGAGGGGAAGTCATGAGGGACAACATGAAACCAGTGGCAGAATGTGAACTGCGCTTGCTGTGACCACAAAGCGAACTGCTCTCATGCAAAAGCACAGAGCAAACACATTATAAACCCCTATGTAAAGAGGTCATTCTGTAGCCCCGCAGTACACAAGGTTCCTTTAAGGACAGGGAAAGTCTATAGTTAGGTTAAAGGTTAAATAAACGTGAACATCTCCCATGTTATAAAGTTCAGCCTAATTAAGTGCGAAATCGTTTTAAATGTGAATGAACTCACACCCCTTTTCCTTCAAATGAAGTGAAAATCATGGTGTGATCTCACTCTGCCTCTTAAAGCTTCATGCCAAGAGCTTTTTCACAACAATGGTTTTGTTTTTTGTTTTTTTAATAGAACTTAGACTGAGACTTAATTTTACTCTTCATCCAAACCCAAGAGTTTGCTGCATTTAATGAATACTGGATGCAAAAAGTAAGGAAAACACTCAAATTCAGCGCAAGTTTCTAAATGTTTACTATATGTCTGAATCCTGTTGAACTCACATGGAGCCACCATTATCATTTTATGTTACTTTACATCCAGAGTAACTTGCTACATAATCACTACTATGTGTGAGCGAACACTGTGAAAGTTATACTCATCTGAATGCTTAAGAGAATAAAGTGAAGAAAAGAGATAAACATCACATTTTCATCTTTTTAGCATTTTTTTTCTTTGTCTTGGAGTAGTTTGCACTGGTCGGTGCTTAGTATTTAGAAGGGGACTACTGACTTCTGCTGTTTTTTTGCTCATGGTAAGAAAAACTACACCAATTTAATAATTATAGGCCAAAATTGCTGAACTTGCTGATTTATTTAACAGTATTATATTGTGTGTGCATTGCCTCTGTTTGCTTTGGTGGATCTATTCTGGACTCTGTCTGCAGGGCACTTCCTATAAATAAAAAATGTTCCACTGCAGCCACACTGATAAAAGCGCGTGCATTCATGTCAAAAGATCAGTGGGTGATGGCGTTAAATAACAATAATCATTTCTGCAGACCGTAACTATACATTGTCAAACTACATTTACACAAAAGGTCATTGATGAAAATAGTCGCAATAAGTTATTCCTCCTCTTTTTTACTTTATATGCTGGCAACTATGCCTAAAATGGCTCTAAAACAGGGCGAAAGCTGTAATTTTAGTCTGTATAATCTTCATAAGTACCTCCTCACAGAGCCACTCTGACCTCCTCAGTAAATGCAGATTCACTCTAAGCTTTACAATTATTCAGCTGTTGCATGTAAATGAATGTGTGCTTGGCACTATCTAGCTGCACACAAAGCCATTTTCTGAATGAGTTACCTATCATGGAATATGAGAGGTGTTGATAACGTGGCTATTGTCCAGGTCTTGATCAGATTTGGTTGTTTCCGTTGCACAGAATATGAAAATCAGCAGTGTACGCCGTATCATTCAGATGCTTCGCAAAGTTCAATGGCCCTAATTCTACCACAACTAAATGAAATGCAGACGTTAATTAGCTGGTGCTTGACCAGTCAAAATGTATTACCGCATTGAATTCTCATTTTCCCCTGTATTAAATGATATTTTTTACTCTTTATAGGCTACTTTCAGGCTTATATGTTACCTTACAAAGGCTGCTGGAAAATGCTTCATGCTTTTTAGTTATACTGTAAGTAAATGCTTGGTTCATATTTTTAATAATAATAATAATAATAATAATGGATTAGATTTCTATAGCGCTTTTCAAGGCACCCAAAGCGTTTTACATTATTGATCCATTATTCATTCATTTTAGTAAAACATGAAATGTTGAGCTGACTATATTTACAACTGGGTGACGAAACATCAGCCTCTCCCACTAAAAAGAAGAAGTGAAGCCCAAGAATTTAGATTTTTGGAACTGCCATTTTACTCACATAAAGAAATGTTTACAAGACATCCACAGTCATGTCAGCTTTGAAAACATTAACTAGATCTGTAATTTTTATGACTTGTTTAGTCCAAGCTTCATAGCTGAACACAAAGGGGGTGGAGTTACTGAAATGTTTAGGCCCTGAATACTGATCAGCTCAAAGTCCTTCTTATATCCAAGGATTCTTCTTCTAGTCCTGAAAGAATGGCATTTCTGAGAAGTTAAGCATATTTAAAAACTCACAACCCTTTGCAAGTGTCAGAAATTGTGAAAAATTTGACATTTCATGAAAAAAGAAGCCCCTGCAGCAAATTTGGTAGGCATAGGTATCAGAACCAGAAAAAAGAAAACCTTTTGAAGCCATATCCTAAACCCGTCTGGAATCCACACTGTATCATTCCCTGAATTAATCATTTCCACACATCTATACAGTGGTCCCTCGTTTATCGCGGGGGTTACGTTCTAAAAATAACCCGCAATAGGTGAAATCCACAAAGTAGTCAGCTTTATTTTTAACAATTATTATATATGTTTTAAGGCTGTAAAACCCCTCACCACACACTTTATACACTTTTCTCAGACAGGCATTAAC
>JAPQRQ010000019.1:13668725-13683388 GCA_037367365.1 Apogon talboti | reverse complement strand
TATCTATCTATCTATCTATCTATCTATCTATCTATCTATCTATCTATCTATCTATCTATCTATCTATCTATCCATATCATATTAATATTGTATTTACATTGTACATAACATGACACAGCATCTCACTGAGTGCAAGTCGTTTGCTATTTCCCAACACTAAGGTAGAAGAACTGTTTGATGCAGAGTAGATACAGTACCATACTGTAACAAAAACTGCTTACTTGCTAATGTGTATAAAAGACAGAGATTGGAGTGCAGCATTGAATGTCCCTGCCAACATGTTCTCCTTCTATCTAACAGTGTCTCTGTCTTCCCCTCACTGATTTGTTGCTGTGTCCTTATTTCACTCTGCCAATGTCAGTTATAAATAGCAGTGGAGCCTAGAGGGCTCACAGCTCTCATCCTGCAAAACACACACATATACAAACATAGCTGAGGAACACATTTCGCATCATAATGACAAAGCCTCCACATTCAGCTGTTGTTATTTAATGCGACCGGATTGAGTATGGTATTGCAAAATATTTTAATATGCATTCATCTGTAACAAAACCCCCTGCTTAGACTAGTTTGGTAATTAACAAAATAAAGCTTGGATGTGTTATACATTTATTACCGGTCAGTGCACAGTGACACTGTACAGATCCAAATGTCCACAGTGAAGCTACAGTATATTACACAGCATGAGAAATAAACGCTGCAATCTGCCTGTCTCAGTTCACCACACCACACCACCTGGACATCTTAACTTACCTTGAACTATTGCGGCAAGCTTCCCTTGTTAATCATCTCTGCATTTTTATTTTTTTTTTCTAGAAATCTGTGTGTTGCAGACCTGCCATGTTTTTTTTTTTCTCTGCCTCTCTTGATCTCTGCAGGCTGGCAATTCTCTGTGAGTCTCTGAGCTCTTCTGAAGACTATAACTATCTCGAGAGGGAAAAACAGAAGGGTGAGAGGAGCATGACAGAAGAACTGGATAAAATAAGAAAGAAAAAGGACAGGAAGTGTGGCTCAGAAATTGTAAAGACTTTGGTGTATTTATTGGTTTAATACAAGTCAATCTTTTGATCTGCAAGAAAAAATGACATTACTCTCCTGCAGCTTGCTAAGTGTTGGCCCATTGTGCTGTCATCACAGTTCTATATTGTGTGAACCTACAAGTATGAGTATTCTTGTGTTTCTGGAGTATGAGATGGAAACTAAATTTGCATCTCAATGTGTGAGTGGTTTCAAGGCTCCACTGAAACTGCAACACAACCTTGCGTCTGAATGGCAGTGTATGTTTTCTTCCATTTGCTTTGTAGAAGACATACTGTACATGTTTGAAATTTGCGAACACCAACAGCACCAGATGTGGCAGAAAACATACTAATATTAGTTTGACCTCACCTTCATCTACTGTGTGTCCACGGTGCACGAAGGAGGAAAAACTAGTTACAAGTGCAGAACTCCAGCGGCACTTAGACTTTAGCTACAAAATAAAATGTTGACTGCTGACTTCTAAGTTATAGATTTTATTACATATTTTGGTTTTAGAATAGAATACAATGAATGCCCATTGGAAGATTTCTGGGGCAGTTAAAAACAAAGCACTGCAATCTATTTTAATTGGTCAAAAAAATCCATTATTCTGTGTGATAGGATTATGCCAGGCCAGTTAGTGAAGATGTGTAACAAACACACACACACACACACACACACACACACACACACACACACACACACACACACCTACACACACAGAAATCTGGGACTGTGAGCAGTGAATTGATGTTCAAGTTCTATTTAAAGCTCTTGCCGCAGTGAGAGACAGATAACTTCCTTCATTAGTGATAACCTGAAATATTCAACAGGAGGCGGGCACAGAGCCAGAAGGAGGTCGATAGAGAGAAAAGAAGAGGCGAGGGTGAGGAATCTGTCCTGGTATGTCTCTGGTTAAAGCAGACATCATTAGCCGTTCTCATCCAGCTGTCAGCTCATGTTGTAAAGCGCCTGATCACAGCTACACTTTCAAAGAATGGAGTCTAAAGGGGCTTTTAGTCATTTATGGCCTTATTTAACCTCTGAAAGATAAACATAGTGGAAAAACACAGTTAGCACTCCCCTCCCGTTGATCTAAGGTAATCATCTTCCTGAACTATTCACTAACATCAGTTGATTTGCGTTGCCAGACCTATTTCCAAACTTTGTTTTAGCACCGTGACAGCGCTGGGCAAAGACTCAGCCAACCTATTATCATTCAGGAGTAGGAGAACAAACTGTCTGACTTGTTTGTATTTCTTTAAACCAACCACAATTGTCTTTGGCAGCGCTAAGCCAAGGACACAGTGACTGTGACTTTGCAAAGAGTGCCAGTCTAGGGGGTTGGTTTTGTGGAATATTATGTGCATGAGGAGGTGAGGACTGGCATTAACGTGGCTAAATCCCAGAAAAAGAAAACATGACAAAGAACCAAGTCAGCCTGCCTCATTTCACTAATCCAAATCTTCATCTGAACTTGGCTTTTACAGCATGCAGCAGCATATTGAATACAAAGAAAGGATAGAGTTCTGAATCGGAACCAATTTATGTCATTTATATGGTTGGACAATGCATCGGCCAAAAGACTATTGAATCTGCTTAATAAAGTAACTTGCACAAAACTTCATAAACTCCTTATGTACTGTAAGTATGAAGCTTTTATCTCTATCTTTTTAATTATCCTGTCAATTTGCAAATTTAAACACAAAAATGCAAAAATCAAAGGAGTTCAGACACACGAGAAGCATCAGCAGAGGTTTATATTACAATAAAAACATACACTAATAAAAACCTTGCCATAAATGAAACTATCCTGTCAACCCGCATGGCCTCACCTTGAAAACTATAATATTGGTCGACCTATGAAAGGGCTTAAAGGGATCCTTTTACAGTCATTATGAATAAAGAATTTAGTACAAGGCTCTGGCACAACTTCACCTACCCCCAAGGTGCATGAAGAAGGAAAAAACTATATCAGGTCAAGAGCTATAAAAGACCTGATGGTTTAGTTTTAATAAAGTTGTTTTATACTACAAGTGCTGATGGAGTTCCAAACTTCAATATGTGAATAAGTACGGGAAGAACGGTAAAGTAGCATAGCCAAGGCAACAAACCAGTGTTCCAGTCCTGCTTCAAACCAAGTCAAATGCACTATATTTGTGTCTTTTGTCATTATTACCTTTTGTAATAATTTTCAGAGAACTAAGAACCACCCACACCTTTCAGCATTTCAGACTCATCACAGTACTAGTATGGGATCAGTCCTGACCAGAGCTTTTGGTTTCTGGTTTCTCTTTTATTCTGTCCCTCTCAGTTTGTGTCAGATACTCAGGGGAGAAGAATGACCTACTTCTGTTGTATAGATAAAAACACAAGTGCACCATGAACATCACACGGAAAAATCTGTCCCGACATACATGATGCCTGACAGAGGGATGGATTTTCCAAGGCATCGCCGATTTACTGTTGAAGCTCGTGATCCATGCACTGCAAATGATGAAATGTATTATTATCCATATGAAACACCCATGGCAGGTGATGAAAATGGATTGGTGAAAAGGAATCATACCTTGGTGATGGATAGAGGGATTTTAATTAAATAAAACGAAAATGATCATTATAAGAGGTAAAGAATGTGTCACACATTAGCTAAGTCTGCCAGTCCTCTGAATAAGGAGGGACAGACCTTCCAACCTGCCAAGAGGGAAAAGAAAAATAGTTGTTGCAAATTACTTTGGATAAGTGGCTCATGAGATCCTATGGGTGTGCTTAGCTTCTTGCAGATCCCAGAAAGCATCACGAGGTTTGACAAAGCCTATCTGTGTGACCTCCAGGTCTAGGACAACACCTGCACTTGGCAGCACCTTGAGAAATAGGAGCTGAATACCGTAAGAAAGGGCTGCATCTTCATCCAATCAGAGCAAAGATGGAAAACATGACTACAGTTACTAAAACACAGGCCCAACACCTATCTGACAAACTCCAAGGAAACAAGAAGTGGTCATGAATCCAGGTGAAAAACAGCAAGGCCTTCACCATTTCTACTGTGGGAGGCCAGATCACTGACCGCAAAGGTCATTGATTTAGATTGACCAATACAATGTATCCTCCAGAAGCCCATCAAAAGCCTTGGACAATAATGGTATAATGCAGAGCTCAGTTGGTGATTCCAGTTAAGCCTGCTGCCCCATCTCAGACCAGTTACCATCTTTGAGGTCAGCCTATCTCAGGCCAGTCGTCTGGAGAGTCTCGTGAATGCAGAGGTGAGGATGTGGCCTGGACTATAGTGCTGTCCTGACCCTAGGGTTTTACAACAGAGAACACTACCCTGTCACTGCCACTGTCTTTGTCACTGCCCTTTGTTGGAATACAAATGTGCCAAGACTTAAAATAAAACAACAGGATCATGGGACTCTCTTGTAAAGTATATTTCTCCATCCTTGGCCACAGGGAATATATGGTTCCCAGCTGCTGCAGTATTGGTTGCAAAATGTGTCCTCTGGGACATAATGGGCCATGTCCAACAAGGCAGGGGTAGCTGTGGCTTGGGAGCAATACAACCTACCCGGCAAAAGGTTACAACTAATGAATGCCGGCACCTGGTGGAGGAGATGTGCCGCCAAGGAGCTACCACCAGGTGTATAAAAATTACATCTCAGGCCAAGCAAGGCTGCTGGAAGGAAGCTGTCAAGAGGTGGAATCATCTGTGGAAAATGCAGTCTAATAGAGATGCACATACGATATACCCTGCCCTGGGAAAGGATGAAGCCTGTCCTCTGTGTAATTCACAGGATGTAAGACCAGTTTAATCTAAGGCAGATAGACCTGGTAACACAACCAGGTACTGCAGTCCTTGGCGACTGAACCACACATCAAGATAGTGACCACCGTGCCATGTGTCTCAAGACATAAGACAATGAAGTTCGCTGCCAGGTTTTTAATCCAAGACGGAGGAAAATAGGCGGTCAGCCACTCGTCACCTAACTCAGATTGACCCAGTGTCTGACAAAAGGCCAGAGACCCATCATCCCATCTGAAACTGTAACATACAAACGACAAACCTGTGAATGGATCTGGTCTTCTGGTCCAACTACTTATGGTGTGCCTTACTTCTGAATTTTCATAAATCCGCAAAAGAAAGAAAGAACTTAAATGTGACTGTATGTGTGGTTCTATCTACTATTGTTCTGTAAATATTAGGAGCTTCATATTAATAATATCCTATTTAAAAAGTGCGTTTAAGAAGAAAAAAACATTGCTATACTGGAATTAGTAGTTACTCAAATATTCTGCAGTTCCACTTCAATTCATTATGCAACTGAAAACAGCTGGAGAGGCACCTTGCCATGTAAACCCATGAGAACTGTGAAACTTCCTTTTATGCTTTTTATATTTACATAATAGAGAAGAGAAAGAGTATTAATATCTTAGAAACAGAGTTACAATCTAGCTCAGAAATCTCACTTTATAATTTCATCATTTCTGAATAGAAATGTATTTCAGTTTTTGGTTGGTGATGTGGTGTGTTTATTTTATAAGCTGACATTACATTAAAATTTCATACTACCACCGTCCCACACCTCCCAGACAAACATGCTCCACATTTGGATTATTGGTGAAAAAAAAAAAAAAATGGAGCCACTGAAAAAATAAATTACATTGCAAGGATGTCAAATTGATGAATAAAAGACATTAGAAGAAAAAATAAGTAATGATTTTTAGAAAGATCAGTATAAGCAATTGGAACAAATGGTATCATGCATTGTAGGTTAGCAAAAATTTGTACACAGCAGGCAAATCTTTAGTCCTGAATGAGAGTTTTTATGATAGACCGAAATGCTGTGCATGTTGTGATATTTCCCCCTGCATTGCAGTGCTGTCATGTACTCAGGTGATGTCCTTGGTGAATTAGGGGGTTATTTGAATCTCCAGATGGCCTACTTATCAATAATTCATCCTGTTTTGAATACTTTTTCTCACTCGTCATTCTTTGGGTGGAAATATCTAAAATATGTATTTTGTTGTAAAAGATATTTCTGGAACACTCTGCCTTCCAAATAAGTGCAAATAAAAAAGCTACCATACTAATAAAAAAAAACACAAAAAGCATGTTTTATATTGTTATAAACCAATAACAAAGCACAATTATTGCAAACTCAACAGACTATCCTAATCTCATATACAAAACTTGACAATAGCTTGCATCAGCAATACTTTAACATTTCATATTTTTACAGCGGTGTTTGAAACTTTGTTATCTTTAATATTCTCTATTTTTTGCTGTAAATCTGTCATGATCAGATCTGCCTAAAACTAGATAAAGGGAACCCAATTAAACAAAGGACACAAAACCAATACATGTCACCTATATATTGTTGGAGATAAGCGATCTTTAATACTTGCGTGAAAAATGTATGTGACCCTTGAGAATTATTGACTCTTATCGGGTGCGAGTATGGGAAGTTCCAAGTAATTTAGAGGAGAAATCTGTATCTGCAATATGAAAGTCTGATGTTGGTTTGTGGAAGTTTGTCGTGGCTCAAACAAAAAACACCACAGAAGAAGAGTTTTGATCCTACAGAGTGCAGATGGCTAAGCTCCAACTGTAGTGTTTTCCACAACAGTAGTACTTGCCAATTACAGATCCCACCAGGAGCTTGTAGACAACCCCAGGCCTATTGTGGCTAATGTCAGTGTTCATGAAGCCACCATCAGGACAATGGTTTTTATGGCATAGCTGCAAGGAGGAAGCCATGACTCTCTAAAATGAACGCTGCTGCCCATCTATAGTTTGCTAAATTGCCAGGTGGAGAAGCCAGAATGCCGTGGGAAGAATGTTCTGTGAATGGATGGAAGTGTTATGTTTGGCACTGACCAAACGCTGCATTCCTACATCAGAACATGATCCATCTGTGGAACATGGTGTTGGCGTTCCCAGGATTTGGACCTGCTGTGTTGCCTCTGGACCATAACTACTTGCCATTAACATCAGAAATATACCAGAAAAGTCTAAAGGAAAATGTCAAGGCATCTACATCTGAAGTGAAGCTCAACAGAATGAGGGCTGTGGAGTAAGAACAAGAAAAACACCCGAGTCTTTCAACTATGGACTGGTTAAAAAATCCATTCACACCAAACGTACAGGACTGAGGACCAGTTACCATAAATATTGAACAAATGAGGTTTCCTTTACTTAGGACATGCATGAACAAGTATAAATGATGTAGTTGATTTTCTAAAGAAATTCACAAATTCTCATGTACTACCACTTGAAGGCAGTTCAACAGACCCACAATCTCGACTTCCAGGCACGCTAAGTGGTTACAAAGGTGGTCATCAACTCAGTTAGTAAAGCCAGGGTTTCAGAATCTAGTTATAGGTGTATTCACATAAAACGGACACAGTGTATTTAACTGAAGTACTCTGTGGAAATGAAAATCAGTACGTGAACGCCATCATATTGAAATGATTTCAAGGTATCTGGACATTTTGAAGAGTCTGTAATAATGTACTAAGAGTAGACCATATGTTTAGCACTGCTGCAGTAAACCACAATAAAGTTCCACTAGGTTTTTTTTTCCCTTTTTCACAAACTCCAGAAGGCATTAATGTAGATATTTTAAGTGGCTGAAGGTTTAATCATCACAGAGGAAAGCCAAACTGAATAACAGAAGTTATCATATCAACATTTAAGGTGTACAGAGGAGGAGATATACTGTATGTAGTATTTTTTTTATTTCAAAATACTCAAATACATTGAGTGTTCAGAATACAGAGTTCTGAAGTTATGCCAAAGACGCTGATTTACTGGATTGCAGAGATTTGAACTGAATCTATTTACCTGCACCGTCTGGGGGATTTATGCGACCACTAGAGGGAGTAGTGAGCCGCTCTCACTTAACTTTTAGAGTCAAAGAAAATGACCAAATGATAAAAGCTTGAAGCACTGTTGTTGTTTTCACTACTGGACACAGCTCTAAATGAGAAGAATGGACTGAAATCACAGCTTTCATTATGAGGCTTACGGAGGTATAATGCTACTATGGGATGTTATTAACTTGACTAAGTTGTGACAGTTCTGATCCTGTTTGGATGATTCCAAACAGATCTTTGATGCAGCTATTGACAACACAAATGGTACAGAAAATGGAGGTGATTTGTGATTTGACTAGGGCTGTTTTCCATATAAAAACAGAACGAAGCTAACGGTGCTGTAATGTAAACTATTGGCTGATGCAGTAACCTACGTGAAGATTCTAAGACACAGGAATTTTGACCGGCCGTCAAAATAAATGGCCATAAGAGAAACCTTGATAATACTGAGTAAATGTATGTCTCAAACAATGATCTTTATACTTTACTCAGTGAGTGATACAGTGTTGATTCAATGGAGTTGATTTATTGGTAGTTCATTGGTCATGCTATTGATAGTTTGAGTATCAATATGATATATAACCCTGTTACAAATTACTATGTGCTAGTCTTTCAGCCATGTAGTGAATTAACCTTAAAAAATCAACTAACTCGAAAACTTTAAATTTTTTTTGTTATAGATGAGCTTGTTTATTGGCAAAAAGAGCAAGGAAAAATTACAATTATGCATTCCAGTAAATTAACGTGTTGTTTTAATATTTTCTCATGGCACATCAGATCTTTTCCAGCCTTTTTTCTTTCATCTTAACCCTGGGATTATGAAACAGTCTGGGAGTAAGTCAAGAGCGAACAGATCTCAAATGGTTAAGTAGGCTTACTGTCAATCTCAGAAGGCCAACAAGTCCAAGGCTTTAGTGCTTTAACCAGTTTTAGGATTACACATTCCAAATGTATATAGCTATTACGGAATCCCACTGGGTTTAGACGGTCTGTAATAACCCATACCGTGTTCAGAGAACTGCTGGCTATCTATGAGGTATACTTGTTCTTTCTTTCTTTTTATCTACACATCGAGGTCCACGGGATCTTCTAGCAGAAGTGATCAATAGCGTTTCAGTCGCCTTTCTGCAGGCTACATGAACACTACGCAGAAACATGGGTGCAGCTTACAGCTTCTAAAGACATGCTGCTTAAAGCACAGAAAAGCAGCTTCAAGGCCACGCCGGCTGCCCATTTTTTATAGTGTAAACACTTTGAACAATAGAGGTAATCCTCAAATGTAAATAGTCCCAAAGAATGCACTGTTGTTTGAGAAATATTAGAGCAAAACAACAGCTGTTGAAGAATCAGTCGTTCATTGTTTTGATGTGTGTTGAACCCTGGATATTATTGGGGAAGAATACAGTGTATATTTATCAATTTTATGATCTTGTCCATTAACAGACGCCATTTCTCATCTCGCTGCATTTTCTTTTTCATCACTAAGATCTTGCATCTTTTTAATCCTGTATCGCTGAGAGAAATTTACATTTACTGTAAGTATACATGAATAATGACAAATTCTACAATAAAAGCAACATCAATAAAGCCACATTATATTCATATGGACGTGGCTGATTTCCAGTTTTCAAATACCAGATTGATACTGTGCCCTTATACCTGTGAACCTATACATATACATCTGTGAAAATATTTTTTTTCTTCACTCAGTGTTTCATTTTTATTAACAGCCAAGCAGAAACACAACTCTTCATCTGAGCCGGAGCACACGGTCTCTGGTCTCCTAGGCAACAAGCCAGGTTTCCCGCGGTAACAAATCGCTGAAGCTCATTGGTGGGAAGATGAGGAGCTCCCTGCAGCATTCCCATGGCAACCAGATCTGTGGTTTCTGAGAAATGATGTTTTTTTTTTTTTTTATATAACTCTAACACCAGGCTCACCCCCATACTGACTCTCACCCATTTTATTCACCTAAAATACACAAATCCTTTGTGCCAAATAAATACAGAACTGCCCAGTTTTATTCAGAGCTGACAAATGTAATAGATTTCATAGACTAATCTCTTTGTTCCCTTTCAGCAAACTGCAGCTTTACCCATTTCTGTTCTCTACTGTATTTTAGATCACTGCCTTTCATTGCCTTGTCTGATTAATTATGGATAATCTATAATTCTTACACTGGGTGCTGTTTATGTGAGATTTTTTTTTTTGTGTTATATCATCATTGGAGTGACTGCAATAAGAATGAGATGTAACAAAAGGCTGGAACAGGCTGTAATAATACAACCACTGTGACAGCCAGTGAAATATGAAAAACTGGCACAACATCATCGCTCTAATCATAATTACAGGTAATTTTTTAATATATTAACATTGAAATACTACAAGTGGCTCCTTTAAATGTATGCAAAACACTATTTGGGAGGGAACAATGAGTTTGCAATAACATAAAGAGGCAGGAAATATTGAAATCACTTCCTTCTTCAATTATTCTTATAAAAAAACACAGGAACAACAGAGAGTTTTGGTATGATGTCACATACTAATTCTTTCCCATTACTGCACTGTGTAATAATCATACATCTGAAACACCAAAAATTGGAGATATCTACATAGGCTAGTGATTTACATAGCAGAATAGATCACATTACATATTTACATGTAGTAGATCTAGTCTATATATAGCACTAGCTATAAACTTATATGCATCACATCAGCTGCAATCTTGTTACTATGTCTGAGTGCATTGTCCCTGTCAAATAAATAAATAAATAGATCAGCATGGACCAGTTTTATTGACAAACACAGAAGAAGATATACCAATGTCTAATTCCCCGCCCACACTAATGCAGATATTTTACAAAACTGATATTTTTCCCTACATTCGGGCCTCTAGTTTACATGTGTCACAGAAACTGAGATTTTTAAAAATGAATGAAGAAATGAAAAGATTGGAAAATAACGGCATCACACCCAATTTTGGGCGCCTTTTATTGCTTTGTGTGATGAGCATGCACCTGAAACATCAAATATGAGTCAACATGAGTCATATACAGTATGTAAGTCAGTGTATTACCTGCAGGACATCAAGGTGAGCACTAACACCGTTAGGAGGGACTGGACAAATCATGTGCCAGTGGCAAAATCCATGTACTATTTATTATTAAAAAATACAACTGGAACCAGCACCTGAAGCTTATAATTGAACTTGTAGTTGCTGCTCATATGTATGACTTTAGTGTCTGGTATGTGCAATATGACATCGACAGTTAGAGTCGACCAGTTTCAAGTGTTGATACCAGTCTGTAGTCATTTTTGTGTTGTGGTGTGGACAGACATATTTTGTAAAATTATGGTTGTGTGGAGAAAAATATCCATATCAGCATTGACGTAGCACATAAAATAGAACGACGGTTTGTCTGAGCATTTGTGGTTGTTACTGCTCTCTTATGTGCACGGAGATATTTATTTACTTATTTATTTATTTGACAGGGACAATGCAGTCAGACATAGTTACAAAATTACAGCTGATGTGATGCATATAAGTTTATAGCTAATGCTAATTTACCACTCCTGTCCCTGGACTCTTCAAGGTGGTTGAACATTTTTTACACAGGGTGAAAATATCTGCATTAGCCATCATTATTATTATTATTCATACTGCAGGAAGCTGCATTACATCAATTTTGACTTTTTACAGCGTGATCTAGTCCATCTGGCATTAGTTTGCATAGCTGGTCAAAGTGTTGTAGGAGTATAAAATGATTAAATGAATGTTTTAGGCTGAGTCTCATATAACACAGGCCTGTGACATCATTGTCTGTTTTAGTGTGTGTTTACATTGCGTCTTGTATATATGGAAAATATACGTAGCCTTTTGGACCACTCAGTGCCACTACCACATATGGACTGCATTTGTACTCAATTTGTACCTTAGTGAGAGATAAAATACTGTTTTCTGCATCTATAATATTGAAAAGGCACACACGCACACTCCTCTTTGATCATCCTGGTTTGACTCAGTGGTTGCTATGCCAACAGGCATGAATAACATTTGGAGCTGCGGTACTATCGCGTTCTTGACTGATGCAACATTTACCATAACCCCCCAACACACACATACACACACACACACACACACACACACACACACACAGACAGCAGTATCTTTTAGTTTCTCTCCAAGAGTTTGGCAGCTTAGTATGTAGGTCACCTCTTTGTAAAAGCAGAGGAGGAGGAGGAGGAGGAGGAGGGAAGGAGCATCCCAGTGTAATGGATGTTGTTGACTGGTCTGCACACAAACACACTCACAGTACACTTGCGATCAATTCAGTGCTGCTCTCGGTGACTCTTTCTGCCTTTCTGTCCCTGCTGTTCATTTGCCAGAGGACACATAAGGGTCCTGAGAGGCAGAGTGTTGTCTTCCTCCACCTTCCTCCCTCTCATCTCTCCCTGTCTCCTTCTCTTCCTCCTCCTATCTAACATGAGCTACACTTCCTCCTCGTATCTCAGCCCTTTGGTTCCTCCCCGTCTTTTCTTCTTCTTTCCCACCTCCACACACATAAAAAGGAGCACTCACACATATGCACACACACATAGTCCCACAGCAGGATGGGGGTTGGGGTGGAGTCACTGAGTCCATTTGGAGCTGTTAAGGGTGGAGTTTTAAAATAGAATGCCAAGCTAAGCCCTGAGTGAACTCTGTTTCAAAACACAGCCGGTATATGTGTGTGTATATACGTGTATGTGTGTGTGCGTGAAAAGACAGAAAAGGAAGGAAATGGATAGAGTGCCTCCTATGGACAAACAACATACTCCTCGTATAGACATGTGCGACTCCACAGTGCCTCCTGTTGAGACTTATTTAGGAGTACAACCGTGTTCCATGTTCACATCCTAATCAGACGCCTCTCTGCTTCCACCTAGTGATGACAATCAGGAAGACATTCTTGAACACAAGTATACACTTTTTTCCAAGCAATATCCAAGTAGCAGCTGTAGATCTGACTAGTTATTGTATTGTAATTTAATATTTTGCACATTTTTGTAACAAAAATGGTTCTTTTGTAGTAACATATTGTTCAGCTCAGAAGAATGATGATGAATGAATGATGATGGGACCAATACATAGACTGTAATAGAAATGTCACATTACATGGCAAATAGCAACAAATTACCACCATTTTGTGAACCTCCATTTCAGTCAAAAGCTTAGGCAAACTATGAAATAACTAGAAACATTTTATGATCTAGACCACAGGTGTCAAACATACGGTCCGAGGGCCAATACCAGCCCGCCAAAAGGTCCAATCCGGCCCATGGGATGAATTTGTGACATGCAAAAATTACACTGAAGATATTAATAATCAATTAGAAATCAATCAATTTTAGTTCAGGTTCCACATTCAGATCAATTCGATCTCAAGTGGATTAGACCAGTAGAATACTATCATAACAACCTATAAATAATGACAACTACATATTTTTGTATTTATTCTAGTGTTAAAAAAAAGTTAAATTACATGAAATGTTAAATCTACAAACTATTTACAAAGTGAAATGCCTTAAGAGACGTAAGTGAAATTTTAACAATATTCTGCCTGTTACTAAATGTTTTGTGTCTTTGTAGATCCACTGTAATCTGTAAGTTGTGATGTACATGTGTAAATGAGAAACTGAGGCATAATACTGTCAAAGTTGCACTTATTTTTCTTAATAAATTTCAGTTTTTTCATAGTTGTTCACGTTATTCACATTTTTTAAAAAGATAGTTAGTAGATGTAAATGTTTTCATTATGTAATTTTACTTTTTTCACTCTAAAACATAGATAAAAGTCTGTAGTGGATTATTTATAGATTATTATGTTATTTTACTGGTCCAGCCCTCTTCAGATCATATTGGGAGGATGTGGCCCCTGAACTAAAAAGAGTTTGACATCCCTGATCTAGACAGTTCAGTTCTGGAGAGGAATGGAAATTCTTATTATGATTCCAGTTAATCAGTGAAAGAATGTTGTCATCACTTACAGAATCTCTTTAGAGGAAAAGGATGTTTCGTAATAGTCAGAAAACAGGATTTGAGTGAGATTATGTCATATTTAGGCTGACCTCTGACCTTTCAGATGCTAAATATCATCATCATTTTATCCTTGCATGAAAATTTGACATATTTTGCTCAAATCTGATCAGTCTGAGCAAATATCTTGAAACTCTGTATATCATATATGCATTAATGAAGTACCCCATGTATATTTTTCAGATGTTTTTTGTAATTTGACAATTAGTCAAATTGATGGGTAATTACAGCCAACAAATGATGGGTAATTACAGCCATCATTCATGTATTTAACTCCTCTACCTGTCTGAAAAATATCTGTGATTAGACAGAAACTTGAGTCATGGAGTAGATTTTCTGCAGCTTGAAAATATAGGGAAGGAGTAGATGCAGACGTCTTGTGTCCTCTCAGACTTGAATAACAACTTGCTGAAATGATGGTAATTATGGAATTTTTGCTGAATGATCATGAAAAACTATCAGTCACTACAGCTTTAATGTAGTAGAAACTAAATATATGTACAAAACCCTAAAGCGAGACAACACAGAAAGGGATTAACCCATAAAGACCCAAATATAGGCCAGCATCATTTAGAGCCACTAATCCTATCAATACATGTAAATAATTGGTGTAAAAATACAGTTTGTGATCTTTTCATGGTCATCAGATATGACCCATTTGGACGTTCAGAGGCTCCGTAGTGAACATGGAAAC
>JAPQRQ010000019.1:13606394-13619941 GCA_037367365.1 Apogon talboti | reverse complement strand
TTAGAGTCATAGGAGCCAACATCACAGGGAAAAAGCCAAAATCTGAAAATAAATGCACCTTACCTATGCAGCTCTCTCCTTTCAACCCTGATCAAAACACTATATCAAAATGTTACAGAGAACTGTTGTATACGCTTAGGTTACTTGAATTATATTACACTGAAAGGTAATTATGGGATTTTTGCTTAGTAATTCCAAAAAGCTATTAAGCATGGCAGCTTTAAACCAGAACTTACGCTGGTGCAACAGACCACAAGTCACTGTTATTAGATCTAGAGCTGTCTTTATAATTCCCATCTTTTTCTGCCACTCCACCAGGACGTCAAATATATTCAGACAGATGGGTATCGTGCTCCAGAGGCTGAGCTGCAGAACAGCCTCGCACAGGCCGGGGTGGAAGTGGAAGGGGACTCAGGATGCACAGCTGCCGTGGACCTGTGGAGCCTGGGCATCATCCTGCTGGAGATGTTCTCAGGAATCAAACTCAAAGACACCATCCGCTCACAGGAGTGGAAGGTATGGTAAAGGTGCACTCTCTGAAAAATACTACAGGACCTGATGATAATTAATTGAATGATATCCAAAGGTCTGACCATGTGTAAGATTTTTGACCACTCTGGGGCAGCAAAAATGAGCTGAAAAAACAACAGTAAAAAAGTAGCATCTTTGAATTAACCAATAAAGACCCAGTGCTTCTTCTGTGGCAGTTCCCAAATGAATTGTTTTGAATATTTATCATTCTTAATTGATGTATCACCATCATTATTATAATATTATCCTCTGTATTTTGTATTTTTTCAGTGTAAATCATGTATTTTCATATATTTAATTTTCCGATCATGTAGATGTTAATAAAAGCTCAGAGCAGTGTGTTTTATTATATCAGAAACAGGGAAAACTGAAGAAAAAGTGACTTTTTCAACAAAATATATCATTAATTAAACATAAAATAAGTGTGTCCATCCACTGTCATTGATCCAACTCCATGGGTTTTACTGGTGAATCAATGTTGTAGAAGATGGCGGTGTTTCCATGGTAACTACAGAGCCTCTAACCATCCAAATGGGTCATATCTGATGACCATGAAAAGATGACAAACTGTATTTTACACCAATTATTTATATGCTTTGATAGGATTAGTGGATCAACAGGTATTAAACAGTTTACATCAGTAGATTATTTTAGTCACCAGTGGCTGTTTGGGTCTTTATGGGTTAAGGCAACGTTTGACTTTGTTAGCTTATCATGTCCTGAAGTTGTGGAGGAGCATTAGCAAACTTTTGGAGGATGAAAAGTCCAATACACAGTATGATTATTAAAAATAAATCCACGTCATCATCTGGTAGACAGACTAGCATGGTGGCTGGACACCAACTATAAAGCAATGTTTTGACAGTGTTTACTGAAATTGTAAAAATGGATTAATCAAACGTGTTTAAATAATCTCATCTTCCTCTCCTTTAGGATAACAGTGCTGCCATTATAGACCATATCTTTGCCAGCAACAGTCTGGTCTGCCCTGCCATCCCTGTCTATCACCTCAGAGACCTTATCAAAAGGTAAACTGTAATAGTGTCATGGTTTATACAAATGAAATAACAACATACTCTTTCTTTTTCAGTAATCTGTCTGGTTTGAGAACACTTGATTCTGTCCCTGATGTACGGCTGCTGTACTGTTCTTTGCGTTTGCAGCATGCTTCTCAACAACCCAAAGCAAAGATGCACAGCTGAAACTGCCCTGCTGAGTCCATTCTTCAGCATTCCCTTTGGTAGGTGTCAGCGTTTTAGATGTCTACCAACAGCAACGCATCTCTCAGTGCCATATTAAGTCCTGTTTGTGTGTGTCTGTCAGCTCCTCATATTGAAGACCTGGTTCTGCTGCCCTCTCCTGTCCTGCGTCTGCTAAACCTGATTGATGACACTCATTTGCACAATGAAGATGAGTACGAAGGTACAGCCATTACTTTATCCATTCTGCTCAAATACATTGCACCCTATATTCTCTCATAATTAATAAGTGTTGTGTACATGTTATGGCAGACATCCTGGAGGACATGAAAGAGGAGTGCCAGAAGTATGGCTCAGTGGTTTCCCTTCTCATACCCAAGGAGAACCCAGGCAAAGGACAGGTCAGACTGCTGGTCCACTACTGAACATGAAACGGCATTGTTTGGTTGTGTTCAATGTCCTAAGAGCTCTTATAAACAGCGGTTGTACTGCACTTATGTTCAACTGGGGAGGAGCCCACCAAGCTTTATGAAGAAAATTACACATTTGTTTGCTACAAAGAGAATAAATTTCCAGAATAACATAAAAGAGAGTAGCACTTTACATTACAGCTTGATAATTCCATGGAAATTATAAAATAATGCCATGTCATTACCAGAGTCATAATAGACTTGTTACCCACAAACACTCACCATGAATCAGCACCAGACAGTCTATATCTAGATCTAATTTCATGGTGATGTTAGATTTAATGCACAGAAAAAGACAAATCAGGTTCTGCTTCTTTGTCACATCATTGCATTGTTCAGTAACAGACAATTAGAAAAGAACGCAAAGAACTTGGCGAAGATAAGTAAATGTTCTGCGCCACAATGTTCACAAGAACGCTCAGGATTGCCACCTAGTGCTACGAGCTAAGGCGAACATTAAGAGTAGAAAGTGTGATTGTCATTGTACATTTTCTATGATTGGAATAAAGTAAACAGACTTCAAAATCCTGAATGTACCATTTCATATTTTCATGTTGAACATTAGTACTAGCTGCCAGATTTGGTATCAGTACTGCTGTCCCTCATAAGAAACATCAATACATTTTCAATCTCGAGAATTCTTATAAGCATCACTTCATGAGAAATTATTCTGTTTGTGCACCATCTATCACCGAGCAGTGACGTGGTGTGACAAAGAAGGAGAACCTTATAGGTTCTCTTACGTGTATTTGGAGTGCTTCTTGACTCTTATGTGTATTGAAAAGGTTCAGTGCACGATATTTAGTGACCGCTACTGGTTCAGTTGCAGTTTTCAATTGACTGAATATTCTCACCCTTACCAATAATGGGAAAGCATGTTCACACTAGATGCTCAATGCTATAAAATGTTAAAAATAAGAGGAAGTCTGCTTTAAGCTGCTGTAGAACATGGTGATACTTGTATTGTGTAGTCTGTGAAAGTAAATATAATCCTAATATAGATATAAACATCCCATTCTAAAATACACCAGGTAATATTTTTGTGTGGTTTTTACATCACATCCTATCAAAACCTAATTCTTAGTATTTTAATCCAATTCTGCTAATACATCCTCCTACATCCCCTTAGATCTTGAACACTTAACAGTACACACCTGCTGTTACCATATTCCTGCTCAGCTGTAATATGAAGTCCTACTAAAAGGGCAAACTGGGACTTGTTAACAGTTCATGTGTTCGTTTGTGTCCTCCAGGTGTTTGTGGAATATGCCAACTCCAGCGACTCCAAAGAGGCTCAGAGGCTGCTAACGGGCCGCACATTCGATGGGAAGTTTGTGGTAGCCACCTTCTACCCTCTCAGCGCTTACAAAAGAGGTTATCTGTACCAGACTGTGCAGTGAAATCCTGAAGTTCAGTTTACATCTCGGCATGAAAAAAAAGAAAACACAAGCAGCTGTGTAGGGCATTGCAGGGAGGAAGAGATCCTTCCCATTAAAATAATTACAAAAAAATACAGTCATAAGTAGTTGACCTGCAGTTAAACTTCTATATGAGTGTACTTAATGTTCTGCATGTTATCCATGTGGTTTCCTACAGTAAATCTGTGAGTCATGCGGAGTGTAAATTGAACTAAGCTGTGAGGAGAATATTCCCAACGTTTCTTTGTGCCACCTCCAGTTTGACTGCTAGTCTTAAAATCCTCACAGCCGCAGGTTTCAAACTGACCTGGGGACAGCAGCTCCTGTCTAAGCTTCCATTTCACTCATATAATTGTAGAGTTTAGCACACCGGTGAATGTAAAATGGGAGATTAATGATGAGAGTTGCAAGAACAAAAGCATGTAAACAAATGCAGATCTGAAGAGATCAGATCAATAATCATAAGATGAAGGTTGCGAACACTCACTTTTGATTCCATCCAAATAGCAGCCTTTTTAGATTATTTTACAGTCCAAATAGTTTTTTTCAGCACGGGTGTGATGAGAAACCTGTAGCAGGGTAAATCCTGATGACAAAAACGCCCCTGATATTCATCCACAGATAATCCTGAGATGTCCTGTGGAGAAAGCCAGTGTCCAACACTGTTGTTAAGTGAATAATAAGAATGATTTTATGACTGTTGTCTATTTATATTTGCATTACATATTCTTTTATGTAGAGGAAACCATGTGGTACAAGGGCATGTACAGGTATTCTTTGCTGGCTCCTCAGACAGTCTTCAGGGAGAAATGTGGCCTATCTAATATTCACTCATTCACTCTTTACCAGCTTCTGAGCAAAGCAGAGAGCTCCTAATGCCCTGTTCCTGTAGCCTTATGCCTTGTAGTTTTTATTTACAAAAGCCTGAACACTCATTTATATCATGACATCACTATGCTGCCATTTATGAGTGAACATTTAGGGCGCATTAACTTGTCATTGCACAGTAAAAACAACAGAAAACGGAGAGACTAGTGTATGAATATGTTGTCCTTAATAAGAACAATAGAACAAAAAGATGAGCACTTGTCACACAGATTTGGCTGAAGTTTGTCACCATTTTCTGACTACAAGTAGCTAAGTGGAGTATGAATAAAATACATTATTATGTTACTAATGATATCAACTGCAGTCTAAAGCCGATGCCTGATTGTTCTGCCTCCTGTTTCAGTTTGTACATCAGTCACCCAGATGAAAACGGCACGTTCTTATGAAAGGACTGCAGCATCTGAACTATTAAACTAAACTGCTGAGGCATATTGTTTACATTATTATTATTATTCCAGAGCTTTTAGTGTATGTCTGCAACTTTATGTGCAACAATGTATTCAGACGTTTACCTTAAAGCTGCAGTGCTTGATAGTTTTTTTGGCATCACACTCTAGCATTTTGTCATTGAAGCGGCTTGAGAGGACATGAGACCTCTGCTTCTGCTCCTTGCCTGTGTTTTCAGGTGTAGAAATTCTACCACCGTGATGCCCAGACTTTTGGATATTCACAGGTGTGATAAGTGACACTGTGTTTGACTATGTGTAGATTCACTTTTCCATAACAGCCTGAAATGATGTCAGATCTATATTAGTATTTATATTTCAGCCTTTTAAGTTGATCAGATGTGAGAGCTGCACAAGGGAGGTGTGCGTTTCACATTATGGTATATTTTCCTCCTGATTTTGGCCCCTGGAACTCTAAAATACTAGTAGACTTCAGCCATTACAGCTAAAACAATACATTTTTTCCATTGCTAAACAAATTTTGCTAGAAAACTCTGACCTTTCATGCCCCCACACAGCATTTGCCCCATGAGCTGCAGTAGAAAGTTATAAACATAAGCAGAAGAGAAGATAGCCACTTACTGCTGAATATAGAAAAATAACTATTTTCACCATATTTTTGCACACAGAGTAGTGCAGATTACGCTAAAAGCTTATCGGGAGTGGCTGTCAGGAATGATTGCAGCAAGTGTTCGTAAAGGCTTCTGACTGTTGATTTAAGTCAGAGTTGTGAAATAATGACGCTGCCTTTTAAGGCCTGGTGTAAAGACAGGCACGTATAAGAAAGTGTGTTTTTGCAGTGCAATGACATTCTCTTTAACTAAAGTGGATATGCAGTGCTCTTAATGCCACTGTGTCACACTGAAACACAATGATTTCTACACAAGTGCCCTGTGACATTTACAAGCTAGCTACCTAACCAGAATGCTGCTATAAACCAGGTGTTCTACACCTGCATGCATCAAATCCTTACGTAGCCCGAACCTTTGCAGATGCCTTAGAAAAGAATTTCCTTCCAGCAGATGTAGTGTCATGGAAAAAACCCAAACTTGTCGAGACGGTATATGAGAGTAGTCATATATGTTGCATCATACAGCTGCTCTTCACTCATGCTTGTATTACTGTTAAAGTGCGGTGTGTGAAGAGTGGGGACCGGTTTACTCTTGTACAGCACAAACACCGAAACAGCTTACATGATGGAAACAGGTGACAACAATATATTCATAACTAAATTAGAGAATATTTGAAGCAAATGGAACTAAATGAAGTATTTTTAATGAATAATAATCTTCCCAGTGTACATTTATTAAGACCTAAAGAGGGCAGAGATATATCGCAAATTTGACAAGTTGCTGTTTTGTTTCATCATAAGTACTAGAACATATTTTTCTATGGAGTTTTTTTTTTATTATTGAAATGCGAGCTCAGCACTTTGAAAGCTGTAAAATGTGGTACGCAATCAAGAATGAACCCCCAAACCAATTAGAGTGACCGTGGCAAAAAAACCAAAAAAAAACCTACAATCTTACCCTGTTGTACATTTTTGTTTGTCCATCACTTCTAAGTGTGTTTAAATGTGTGCAAGGACATGTGTGGGCTTTTGCCTTCTTACACTGTTTGGCTTGTAAAACACTAGTGTGATCATTGGCTGCAGTGTTTGATGATGCATGACAAATCAGTGTGTTAAAGTTGTGTTATATACATAATATTGAGAAACTCTGGGACAGTAGACTTGAATTTCTAGACAACTGTCAGAGGGGGGAAGTATAAATATTTTGTTACTATACTTTGCTTAAGTATTTATTTTTCTGACAACTCTAACTTCCTACATTTAACTTTTTCTTTAAATTAAAACAGGTTCACTACTTTAGTATTAATTGACTTCACAACATCAGCCTAGATAAATGGAACTAAGAAAAGATCCATTTTTGTTTCTTTCCACGCACATTATGCAAAAGATACAACAAGATCAAACAAACAATATAAAATACACATAAATAGAGTACAATGACTGGACTAAAAAGAGTAACATTTAAATACTATAAAGATGTAACAAGACCAAAGTGACTTAAAGGACATGGGGTGAAAACATTGGAAAAGAAGTAACAGGAAAAAAAAATGAAGAATGCAACGTTTGCAGCTGAAGACATAAGATGCAAAAAATGTAAAATACATAAAACTAAAATGAGACAAGTTGAAGACACACCTAGTTCTCTGACTTTGTGATTTTAGTGCTTATTTTTAAACCACATCATGATGAGACATGAGAGGGAGACTGAACCTTTGTGGACGTTGAAAACTGATGATTAACATATTGGAATGAGGGTAATGTGTTTTTTTAATTTTATTTTATTTGAAGTCAGCTGTTTAATATTCTTGACATTTAGCTGTCCACAGAAACGACCCGTAGAAATATCTTTTAAAAGCCTACTTTTTTACATTTATGCTTTGGGTACATTTCAATGCCCGTACTTTTTTTTTTTTTTAAACTTTCACTGCAGTAAAAAAGTTGAGTCAGTAGTTGTACTTTGTGTTTTGTTACACATGTATCAGTACTTCTGCTAGAGTTGGGACAGCGTGGACTTTTCCCGCCTCTGGGGTCTGTGCAGTGAGTGTGAAGGATGTGTGCTGTGTTATGGTTTGAAAACCTGAACCACTAACATCACAATGGTTCGGTTTTTTTTGTCTTGCGTTGGAATTCAGGGACAGATTGAGGTTCTGTTTCTGTCTTTTTTTTATCTTTACATAATCTTTATCAGACGTACTAGATTCTTACAGGAACATGGTTGATATACGGGGGTCATCAGGTGTGTGTCCCCTCATCCCTTCAGCTTAAACGTTGATTGGAAAAGCTCTCATGACTCCTACTGATGACTAATGTGGGCTTCTGGTCTTATAGATCAGTTTGGAGGCATAACTACGAAGCCACTACAGTAACAAGCAGTCAAAAGCAGATGTATTTGTAACTTGATCAACATGTCCATCCACTGAAAAAGCCTCTATTTAAAGCCACACTGCCACTTTTTGATGCACTGCAATACAGAATATTTGCACCGCATATGGGGTGATTGTGCTGATTGTGAATCTGTAAATGTATTCAGTGTGCATTAGTGTGAACAGAAGGGGTTTGTTTTGTTGTTGTTTGTGGAGTTTTGGATTTTACCATTATATAGCACGCTCATAGGTTCTTTTGTTCAAGGGAGCACTTCTAGTGTAACTTAAAGAGCTAACTGATCCGGCTTTATCAGTACCTTATATAACATTATGCTCTCAGATGGGTTACTTCAGCATTGACTCTGGACTGACCCACTTCCACAGAGCTATTATGATCAGCATTATTACCATACCGCTAATGCATAATTGTGTGATTCTATCTTTGTTTATATAGCTAAGCATCACATTTATTTAACTTTTTTTAACTTCTTTTTCTGAATATCTGTGTATGAAATCACTTTGCCTCTTTGGGTGCAGATGTGTGTATTGCAGGTGATGAGTCCCAGCTACCTGTGGATATATGTGTATGCACAAAACTGAAACTGTGCTGCACTCTGCTAAATAGCGTTAGCCTTCATAAAACCCTATTAATGTGATCTAAATGCATTATTATTATTATTATTATTATTATCATCATCATCTCTGTCATGGTGACACATCGTGCACACAGTTTTTTACCCTGTGAATTGTTTAGTTGATGAAATGGGTATAAGCCAACAAGTCACAATTGGGATGTTGGAATTGGCAAAAAAAAATTCTGCTGATGGGTTTATTGTTCACTAACTAATGCACATTTATTTTTCCAAAATGTAGAATTTATTTCTAATATTAGCATCACTAATATCATGAAAGTTAAAGGGATAGTTTGGGGTTGTGTGACGTGCTTTTTCACTGTCAGTCTATTAGCTAGTGTAGATCGTGGTCGTCATAACCCTTTTTCACAGAAGCTTAAAACAGAACCACAGTGGAAACAAAGTAATATAAAGCTATCATGGATATAATTCACGTTTTTTGTTTCTTGCCCGTCCTCCACAGTCTGTCAGTTCTCCTGTGTGCTCCTCGTAAATGGATCTGTTTGACCATGTTCTACTGTAGGCAGTAACCAGTCGGAGTGGTAGAATAGTGGTTAGCACCTCCGCCTCAAAGCTAGGTTTTGGGTTTGAGTTCCCGTGATTCTGAGTTAAGTTGGCCTGTTCTCTCAGTGTCTCAGTGCATTTGAGGTATTGTTGAAGGTCTGGATTTGATCCAATTTCCCTACAGGGATAATAAAATGAGTTAACCTTTAACATTTACCTGATTATTGGTAAGTGTCCCATACAGCCCCACCTAAATAATCCAAACTACCCCTTTAAGTTCTCACACAACACCTTTTATTGATGTTCTATCATTTTCACTTTAGCTTTAATAGTCTATGGTGAATTGAGACACATTCATGTCTTGTGTAAAGTTTCTATGTGCAAAGAGGCACATGCTTTAATTCTGCTTAGAGCAGAAGGCACCAGGAGTAACTGGTATCATGAAGGTGGTTATCAACCTCCTTTGCTAACCCAGGATGTACAAGTATAACTAGACTACAGGCTGAAAGCTACAGACCTGATCTGGATCAGGTTAGGTTTGCAAGGTGAGACGTAAAAAACCACTGTTGTGATACAGAAAATCCAGGGTTGAACCATAAGTTACTTTGCTAAATAAATCCCTTAATCCTGCTTCATAGTCCAAGCCCCAGGACTGTTGTGATTTAGTGTTTTGTTTTGGGGTGTATCCGTGTGACTGTTTGCATGACTCCAGTAGACTAGACTAGAATACTGTTGATGGGGCGAAGGGACAGGCTGAAGAACAGAGCATCGTCCTGGGTGATCCTCAGTGGTCAGCGCTTTGTTTTAGCCGATCTTTGTATCCTCTGCAGTGAAACGCTCCATTCACAAATGAACTCAATAGCCAACTAAAGCAGCAAACAGTGCTGGACTGTAAGATTTACTCCTATTTCTGCTACACAAATACAGTTCTTACTTGGAAATTAAAGGGAATCTGTTGCCGAAAGAATGTTTTCTGTCTGGTTCTCGTGTTTGCTGCTCAGTGTGACTCCTTCAGGCACTAAATGAGGTTCAGACTCCTGACCTATACGCCTGACTTGGAGGAGCCTTCAGCATAAATGCTCATTGTGTGTGTGGGAGGGATGATGTTTGCTGCTGTTGAGAGTTTCGGATAGCTTTGCTAATTAGTGAAAACTGTGTGACTGTGTATGTGTGTGACATAAATATATAACATTAGGTGTCAGACAGTTTTCCTCCATCTGTCTGTGTAGTGTTATAGTCAAAGGCAGTCTGAAGTCATTACAAATCGCACTATAAAACATCAGAGTTGAGGAAAACTTCAGAGTTGATGACAATTTTCCATGGGTTGGTCGCCACAAAAAATGACCCTGTCCACAATATGCATTCATTTATTATTCATATAAAAATATGAACAAAAACAGCTGTATGCAACTTATGTGTGGATATAAAAATCCTTTTCATGTTAAAGCCTCAGAGCATCTCAGCAAGAATTTATACCCATGTGTGACCTTCTACTGTTATCTTATCAGCTTTGGGAGGAAATGTTAAGTAGCACAAGCTCTGAGGGCCTTGAGATACCAAACGTGACGAAACTATCAGAATATAGAAACCAAATAGTTAGATCAGGACGGAGAACTTGCACAGTAATTCTTATAGTCATTTAAAGTAACTCAAAATGTCTTTATTGTAATGTCTTTTTTATTAATAATGACAATCCTATAGTTGTTGCCTTGCTGATGGAGGTCTTCCTTTTGGTTTTAATTAACCACTGGTTGAGAAGTTCGATCAAAGTTGTGTAAAAGCTGATGACGACCCAGAGAAAAGTGGGATATTTGAAGAAGTGGGATGTCTGATCTGGCTAAACACATTTTATAACATTATAGTGTAAGTCAGTCACATATTGTATGAACATGTACGATAATGTCAAGTATGGAGTTTCCTCTCCAGATCTACTTTCCGACTTGTCCCGCTTTATATAATGTCCCACTGTTCAAACCGAACCTAAAGCAAATATCTGTTACGTTTTGGGTTTTTTTTCTTTTCTTTGTGAACTTCTGCTCAAAGGAAGCACAATGTGAGGAGTTCAGTGTGTGTAAGATGTGTACATGTGTGAAAACGTGTCAGTCCGTTCTTCCTGCCTTTCAACATGTGTGAATCATGGCATCTCACACCGTTGTTTGAGCTCATAATAAAAACATGTTTGACTGAGCTGGTATTCGCTGTGTGGTTTGTGGTGTTTCAAAGATTTTGAGGACTTGTGATGTAACTTAAACAGATCCATGCAGACAAACAATAGTGCAGTTAATACAAACATAATGCATTGATACATGTTAATTGCAGAGTATAACCAAAGCCACGCAACTGGTGAAATTGCCTTTTCCTTACTTAACATGACAAACTGAGGATCAGTACTACTACCATCATATTGAGTATGTCGCCCCCGTGTGGCTGCAGGTGGTACTACAACAAGCATCTTCCCGATATCAGAATGCTATCACTTATTTTTTTCCACTAACTTTCAGAAAGTTGTCAAAACAATGTACAGACAATATACAAACAATACAACAGAGATCTCAGAAACTAATTCTAACAATGAGAGTTGTTGAATCCAAAAAAAAAAAAAAAAAACTTAGATAACTCAGATAATCTCAAAACAAGCAGACAGGAAAAATTGCTTTGACAAGTTATAATATAAACATGCCAGTAAAGCACACAAACATATTTGTAATATGTATAATATGTGGCCTATCTCAGATCCCCAAACTGTTCTTTTACTTATAGTATCAGGGTAGAGAATTATTTATTACCAGAACTGATCACAGAGTTAATGAATGCTTCCCCCTTCTTTTCATCTCTAAATCTACCTAATCTAGATGACAATAAATACCCAGCCACAGGTAAATAGAGATGAGTCATCTATTGGATAATTACTGCAATGATTGATGGGTTTGGTATGGTGGCCCTGAAGGACAAACCACAACGACAAATTGCAAAGCACACAAAAATAAAAGCTCACAAGAAAAACACATAAGAAAAAGAAAATCATGCAAACAAGAAAAAAAAAAAAAAAAACACAGACACAAGAAAAAGAAAATCATGCAAACAAGGAAAAGGTCCTACCTTTAACGATAGTTTGTAAATGTAAATATTTTCATAGTGTAATTTTTTTTTCACATTAAACCAAGAAAGAATCATAATAACCTATTTAGCATACAACATATAATATAATATCATAGTATTAAAAAACAGGGTGGAGATGTAATTTCCTATGTTTGCAAGATTGGTTTTATCTTAAGTTTGGATTACCCAACTTTAAGATAATATCAACATCTGAAGTATGTAAGTGAAAAACATGTCCTTACATGGCCTAAACAATTCAACTGTTAGCATCAACACCCTCTCAGTACTTTTCCACCCAGTCTAAGTGACACATGATTATATTTTTCATGATACAGCCCCACTCTGAGCAGTCTATGTTTACCAACTGTAAGGGAATTATACAAAAAAACCTACATCCAAAACATCCAATTAATTAGAATACTAGTACGATTTTATTTTTTATGTCAATTCTTAATTTCTTAAATCATAATCTCAATAAAAAGAATGCCTACTATAGGGTATCACAGAAAAATTCTGTTTTCACTGCATCCTATCATTATCTGTAATATGATGAGCACACTGAATATCCCAGTCTGCACAGTAATGCATGGAATCAGCATGCATCAACACATACAGAGTATTGTCTATTAAAAATCTCTCACTGATAGAAACCACCAACAAAATGAATAGTTCTTCAGTTTCCTTTAGATCGAGTTAACATCATCAATGTCAGGATGAGGTAGAATCCAACCTGGAGTCTACTCTGGTGCATTAAATACCTCAGTGTTAATGCAAATGGGTGAGTTTAGATAGTCAACTTTAGTTGTAAACATGACTTTAACTCTTGTGCATGTGCTACATAAATCTATATGCTCACCTACACCATGGGCGCCAGAAACAAAAAAAAAAAACTGTGAGTGGGTCAACTTAAAGGGGGGGTCTGGGGGTTGTGTTTTGGGGTACTAAAAAATGTTTGGATGGCCGAATATTTTCTCTTCGCTGTCATGATGTGATTGCTGATCACACACACACACACACACACACACAGACACATGGGCACTTGTGCACGCACACTCAGTAGTTGGCATGCTAGATATCTTTTGAAACAACATACTGTCTCCTAGAGACCAATAATTCAATGCTGTAAAAATCACATAATGCTTTTAAAAGCAACAGACGGACAGAATTTTGCTTGTAGTGACAGATGTCATGTGACGTCACAGAGCAATCCCACCGCCATCTTTAGGACCATCCAGGGACCATAGCTAAGGTACACAATATGCCTTCTATCTGCTGTGGGCTGTAGCAACAGCAAGTCGAAGAAAACGGGCCACAAATTTTACAACATCACCAAAAACCGTAAGAAGAGAGAAGTGTCTGTCTGCCATCAGGAGAGACCACTGGACACCAACACAACACTCCAGACTGAGACAAGACACACTGATCT
>JAPQRQ010000019.1:13572893-13596646 GCA_037367365.1 Apogon talboti | reverse complement strand
CACACACAGAGCCTCTCACACACACACACACACAGCCTCACACACACACACACACACACACCCCCCCCCACCCCCACACACACACACACACATACACGCCCCTTTCTAGGTGTTTCTTCACACTTTAGCCCCTGGCAGATCCGTAATGAGATCAGGAAACAAGTTATTCCTCAGTGTGGATGTCCTCGTACCAAAGGACTCTCCTCTCAGACTATTCATCTTATATTTTTGGACACACACCAAGGTAAGTTTACACAAATGACATCTAACCGTATTATTTTAACTCAGGAAAAATCTTCAGTGACTTGTGTAACAGCAGCAGTGATTATTTAGAAGACTTCTACTTTGTTTTAGGATTTATTGTCTTCATTTTAGGTTGGGATTCAGCTCCTCTTTGCAAAAAGGGCAGAACTTTCCATCACTATTTCTTTAAACCCAAGAAATGATTTAAAGGAATTAGTAACACAGTACATATCTGTCTCAATAAAGATTAAAAATTAATAAATAAGTAAATATAAAACTCTCAGTTGAGCAAAAAGAACAACATCTCCTGTGACAGCAAGGTCTTGGTGTACCAGAGATAGAAAGGGACTGGCCAATAAGAAACCAGCGTATGCCTCTTGAGGACAGCAACTGACTGCTATAAAATTAACATACACCTCTACACTAGGAGTGACTGAATATTTTTTAATCCATGCATCTTTCTTTTGTGTGCAGTATTTTGTTAAGATCTGTTGTTCATCTGTTTAGCTTATTTGTGTTTGTTCAGTCAACAGTGTGTCAGAGACAGCTCATTTTCATATTGTTTTCCATAACATTTTATATCAGTGTAGTTGGCTACATTTCCATTTAACTTTCAGATAAGTTTTAATACATTTAATTTGCATTACATTCAACTTGTAGCTAAATTGCTACAGTGATATTTAGAGCACTGTCTTTCACATACTGTAGATGTACGAGTCTGTTATGATAAACAGTATATATATGATTCTACCTTTCATTCACTCATTTATTTTCTATAACCACATAACCCTTTGTAGGGTCATGGGGGCTGGAGTATATCCCAGCTGACATAGTGCAAGACTACTACCAATTTATCCCAGGGCTGACATGCAGAGACAGAACCCTTCGCTCTTATATCAGGTATGAATGTGTCTGTGCATGCCTTTTTATTTTATTTATTTAACCCTTATTAACCAAGAAAAATTAGCATGTTGAGATTAAAAATCTCTTTTGCAAGAGTGTCCTGGCCAAGACAGCAGTAGCAGAAGTTACATAAAATAGAAATCACAGCCATACATCCACACTAAAAATATACATTAAACACAATAATAGTCAGTTCTAAAACCACACATATATCACAAAAACTAAGAACATACGTGTAAAATACCATCAATTATTTAAAAGGTGCTAAAAGTATACAACAATGTTCCTTAAAAGCATCTCAAAGCAGAATCCGATCCGATCAGTTAGAAAAACATCTACATCCAGATTTATCCTTTTCCCATTCATTTAGAATGACTTTGAATGTGTTTAAAGAGACCAGTTCCTTCAGTTTGATCTCCTTCTGTAGGTTGTTCCAGGCAGTGGGAAAGCTTTCTTTCCCAACTCTGTTCTGACTTTTGGAACTCTGGGAAAGAAAGCTGTTCCAGCTCTGCTTTTTGAAATGTGTGAAAAAGCTGACGCACCTGCAGACACAGACTCCACACAGAAACTTTGCTTTAATAAACAGATCAAAATAAATAATGTTTTGTGGGCTCTTATATATTATCATTGCAGCTGAAATTCGTACTTCCTTAAAAAATAATACAAAACATATATTGCACTATAATATTTGTCTACTTTGCCCAATGTCAAGTTAGTTGATTCATTTTGGAGGATAGTCCTTTTTTGTGATTGTATTGTTTTATTAATTTCAGAAAAAATGGCGGAAAAGTATAAGCCCAATGTCAGCCATGCTCAGGTCACTGAGATGGTGAAGAGGCTCTACAGACTGACACCATCAGAAATTCGTCCACTGCCGAGCTACGATGACCAAAACTTTTATGTGGCGCCCATTGAAGGTGGCGAGTATGTTTTTAAGATCATGAACAGTAAAGACAGTAAGAACCCAATGGTCATTGAGGTACAGACCTATGCCATGTCCTTCATGCATCAGAATGGACTTCCTGTCCCAACGGCCCTGCCCACCACCACAGGACAACTGATGACTGAAGAGGAAGTAGGTGAGGAACCATTTAGTTCTAATGAATGTTGAAAAATCATCTTGTATCTACAGTAAATGCCCTTCCAAATACTTACTAGAACTGTCTTCACCAAGAATTTGTAAAACGTAAACCCATTTTACTTTGCAAATAACTGTTTATTTGTGTGTTAGAACTAGTGCCACTTGCCAAACATTTACGTCCTGATAAAAACTGGTAGTAGTCAGCATTGTCAAAACTATGTCAGGATGGGGTTGTGGGTAGGGCGATGAATGTCGTCTGCCTGTATGTGTTTGTTTATGATTGTGTTAGCACCATAATGCCTCCTCAAATACAATAGAGCTAAGGCAGTCAAACTTGGCAGTAATCTTAACCATGGCCCATCCTTGTCACCGTTATATTTTGGAGTCAAAAGATCAAAATCAAACACAGAATCAAAATATGTTTGAACCCCTGTACAGTCTTTTATGCAGGTATAGTGTAGCCCTATAATAATTCTGAGACACACACTTATTTATTTATTAAGTTCATTGTGTTTATGATATGGTTGTAAATGACTACATAAGTACATCAGAAAGTACCTGTATGATTTTTACAATCTGTACATCAGCTGAATGCTATTATCCATAAAAAACAGCCCCCAAAAAACTGTAAAAGGTTAGTTCAGTTTTTTTAAAGTGTGTTTTGTGGGATAACTAGTACACAGTCGGGGGCATATGCATCAGAGTCTCGTGACATTTATTGTGGAGTTCCTCAAGGAAGTATTCTTGGCATAATCTTATTTTAATTAAATATCATCCCAGTTTGGAAAAACACGTTTAACCATCATATCAGTATAATGACAAGACACAATTATACAATTATATATAATTTTTTGTATCATGACCCCATTGCGCTTCACTATCTCAATACTTGCATCACTGACATCAGTGAGTGTATGGGTAAAAGCTTCTGTAAGCTACAAAGAAGCAAACTGACTGCGAGAGAAAACCTGTTCTCAGTGCTTAGTGGTTTTAAGTGCTTTTAGAGTCTAATCGAAATTTTAATTCTTAGATCATCAAGATCCTTGAAAACAGACGTAAGTTTTCATCTTATAATTACCAAGGTCAGAGGTTTTCATTAATTCAGAAAGATGCGGAACCAGATGCTTATTTATACTTTTCCCACCAGCCACTAAGATTAATTTTAACCAGATTGCTAATGTTATCAGTAATATGAATACAAAAAACATCACTAATGATTGGTGTACTATTGAGGAAATCCACAACATTCAGCTCATACTTTATGGGGTTTCAGTTTAATACTAGCCTTGTCTTTACCTTTGTCAGATTGTGGCTTTGGTCGTCAGATGTACGTGGTACGACTGTTGACTTATTTACCTGGAACCACCATTTCGAACATTCCAGTCTCACCAGAGTTACTGTATGAAGCAGGCGAGCTGGCAGCCAAAATGGACCAAATCTTACAACAGGTATTTACTAACACCACTGAGAAACATATTACCACCACTGCTACAGCTACTGCAACTAGTAATGATAATAATAATAATACCCTTTTTTTTTTTTTTTTTACTTCTCAGCAGACTCATTTGTGTGATTTCCACATACAGCTGTGATTTAACCCTTGACTGAGGCATGATAAAAACATATCTGAGTTTAGTGAATAAAGCACCACTTCACTGTTTTCCAGATGGAACACCCTCATCTCGGTGTGCTGCAGAGGGACAAGTTCTTGTGGAGTTTATCAAAAGTTCCCCGTTTGGAAGAATACATCAATATACTCGATGGATCCTCTTCAAGAAGTTGTGAAGTCTGTCATTAGTCTGTACAAGACCCTCGTGGTCCCTAAATACTCCAGCTTCCGCAAGTGTAAGTATATTCATTTATTGAATGTTATTTAAATACTTCTTATATGCCTTCTTGTTGGCATTGTTACATCTAAATATAACCTTTTTTGTTTTGTCAAAAGGTTTTAGATGAGAGCTGCATAAAAAACAAAAACATTTTCAGCAATACAGAGGATTATATTAAAACATTTTTTTCCACATACTCTCATTTTCACATTTACACACACACACACACACACACACACACACACACACACACACACACACACACACACACACACACTCAATTTGGATTTTAATTAGTTACTCCAGAATGATGTGGGTGATTATATATGTTAGTGTATCTGTGTATAAATAATCATTTTAAAATCTGGAAATTACCCTTTTTATCTACTAACAACAAACAAATTATTTTACATCCAACCGGTGTGTCTCCCTTTTATATCAAGCAGCAGCAGAGTTGTTGAATGACATGTTTGAGTTAATTTACTTGATATTCAAGTCATGCATTGTAATTATTTTGCATGCACACAATGTGATGACAGTGCTTAAATGGTACACTATATGAACAAAAGTATTCAGACACATTGAATTCAGGTGTTTCTTTTCTAACAGGGGTGTGGGCTACAAAACAATAATGACAAATGTCATAATATAGTTTCATAAAATCATTGCTTAATTTCTCTCAGCACTGATTGTGTTATAGTGATATATGTCATATTGAATATTGATGTTTATAAACTATATGGACAAAAATAATGGGACACGTCATGACTACATCTAGTAAAATGTCCTGTTCATGCTGATTTGAAATACAAACATCAATATTTCCTTAAAGTTTAATGTGTGATTTTACTTCCTTACTGAGATGTGAAGAAAGTAGATGGTTAGTTGTGGTAGAAAATTATTATTTACAGTCAGAGCATGAAAAATAGTTTAGAAATTTGGAGGTAGAACATTTAACATCCTCGTCATGGATGAAAAACCAAAAAATATTAGTTGAGAGAAACTAAGTAAAAACCATCTCTGAGGCATTATGGAGGCAATTTAAACAAACCTAACCAGGGCAATGATATTTATCACAAAATAAAACTATATTGTGACATTTGTCATTGGTGTTTTGTATCCCAGACCCCTGTTACAAAAGAAACACCTGAATTCAACATGTCCCAATACTTTTGTCCATATAGTGTATATTGTATGGATGAGCAGTGAGTCACTGGAACTGTGTCAAACACTGCTAATAAGTTTTTAATGCAGTTTTTATTGATATTTGTCTGTATATAACACTTCTCTTTCACAGGCATTAACCACGGCGACTTAAATGACTTCAACGTGCTTGTGCAGTCTGATGACAGTGGACGCTATAGGATTTCTGGCATCATTGACTTTGCGGATATGAACAGTGGGTATTACATCCATGAGCTGGCCATCGTCACAATGTACATGATGATAGAACACCCGACACCTGTTGAGGTGGGGGGACCTGTCCTTGCAGGCTGGGAAAGTGTCCTTCCCCTCAACAAAGCTGAGAAAGACTGTCTCTTCGTGCTGGTGCTGTCTCGCCTCTGCCAGGCTATAGTTCTAGCTCGTCATTCTCTGAATGTGCAACCTGATAATCAAGAGTATCTATTGAAAACACCTAAGAAGGGTGTTCGCATTCTTCGCCAACTCTGGGAGCTGGGGAAGGAGGAAGTGGAGAGGATTTGGTTCGAGGGTGCTGCTCAGTACAGTGATAGAAAATAAGGAATATGTGCTAGAAGACATTTTTATATTTTGGCTTCCATTATTGCTCACATAAACAAAATAAATCTTTTTTTTTTATAATTTAATGTAGAGTGAGTGAAGACAGACCACCATGTATAATATCTCAGGGGACCAAGGAGCTTTACATTTCATTTGTATACCTTGGCATATACAGATACAAATACAGTGGAACTTTTTGATCCCCAAAGGGAAATTCACTTTTCCTCAGCTCAAGAACAACAAAGAAAACCAAAAACAAACTGAACTGATAAATAAGCTAACATCAGTCTATGAGTCATCTGACTAAGGTGTTGTAGAGTCTAGTGAAGGATCTTCTGTATATGTTACAGTCTCCATCAGTATCCACTTCAGGACTGGGATGTACTCTGTGATCCACTTGAGGAGGATATTGATCACATGACAGAAAACATCAAATTCTGTGAAAACACTACCTGACTGTGGGCTTTTCCCCCACAACACCGGCAACCTGAAAGCACTTCTAAACATGAAGAAGAAGAAAAAGAGGAAGGTTTTCAGGTCTGGAAACAGAGAGGAGCTGAGGAGAGTGCAGCATGAACTCAGAGAGATGCTGAGGACATGTTAGGACACATACAGGAGGAAACTGGAGGACAAACTCCAGCAGAACAGTGTAAGGGACGTGTGGACAGGACTGATGCACACCACAGGGCTGACGGAGACGGACAGACAGACATCAGGGACCAAACCAGTTAAACTGATCATCAACAGGTTTAACTCACCTACTGTCACCATTTAGTAGCGTTATTGAAACCTTACTATGAAGATGATCCAATTTTAGCTGGACATGGTTAACCTGCCAGGAGTAGTGAATTAAAGTACATGGCCTATTACTTTCCTTAGCCAGTAGGTGGTGCTATGACTGTGAATCAATAATCTAATGATGGCTGAGTGGAGGCACCAGCCTTAAAAAAAAACTAAACAAACAAACAAAAAACATAATAATGTATTATGAAGGTGTTAAGGCTTTTCTGACCAAATGTATAGCACTAGGAGTACCACATACTGTAAATACATGTAACGTCTCTTTGCCAATAGGTGGAACTATGATTTTGTAAATGTGTTTCCTGTGTGGTACAAAAAAACATTGAAATTCTCTACGTCCCCTCAGCCATGTTGCAGAGCACAAGTTTACTTCTTTGATAAGTTTCCATTACAAAGGTTTTATATGAAACTTGCTCGCTTCAGGGCGTTTGTAATTTCTAGTTTTTAATTAAAGTGCCCTCACTTGGCCTATAGCCTAGACTTCATTACACAACATAAAGCAGGAAAAATTAGCATCAGTACATACCTATTCAAGTTACAAACTACACTGAAGGACACAGTGTTGCATAATGCTGCCGTTTTCTTATCTGCCGTTTCTTATTAGACTGTGGACACGGTCAGACCTGCTGTGTGAGATTATTGACCTTTCATCTGGAAACACCATTGCAACATCTCCAGTCACAAGACTAGATCTTTACCGTATAGGAAGGCTGACTGCTGCATTGTGCAGGAAATTGCGAAAGGTAGGTTTAAATGTCAGAGCTGTATAGATGTGCTTAAGCAGATGGCAGATACAGATGACTTCCTGTATCTCTAAATCATTGATTATCTCTAAAAGCAGCTGCTTTGCTAATATGTCCCTGAGCTGGAACCCCCAAAGTCGCCATACCAATTCCCAACTTTGCTTCTTTAGAAATGAACTCTGGCTTGACTTGGTACAGTCAAACATTTTCAAGCTGTAACAATGAACATTTTACATATAATAATGGCTCATGGGATGCATTCATGCTGTCTCATGGTCACTTTAACCATGGGTTTTCACTTACTACTTTGCATTTTCCTTTGAGTGTTAAAAAACCTAACTATAGCAGATCTTCATATCTACTGAAAGCCTTAAACAGCTGTTAAAACCACTAAAACTTAAGCTGTCATAATGTATAAAATACAGCATAATTTGCTGCATTTTTTAACCTTATAAATGATAGCACATAAGCTCTCAAATTAAAATTATATATTGTTAAATCCATTTCATGTTTTTGGCCAGAGTCTGCAAATTTTGAAATTTTAGAAATAAACCATAATATGTGGCAAAAAAGTTTTATTTTTTAAAATTTATTTCCAAATTTTTCATATAGTATATTGTATTTGATGTTGGAGAATCCCAACCCTTTGGATGTGGGCGGAGCTGTGTCAGCAGGCTGGGGGAACATTATATTACTCAGTGATGAAGAACAGGATTGCCTCTTCCTGCTGGTGCTCAGTCAGTTGTGCCAGTCTCTGGTTAATGGACGGCACAATGCCAAAAAAATACCCCGACAACAAACAGTTTATTCTGATAGCTGTCCAAAATGGGCCCAGTCTTCTGAATAAACTCTGTAAGATGGGTAAGAGAGAAGTAGAGAAGAAGTGGTTTCAAGATGTCAACACATACTCAGCATTATGGAATAATGGTATCTACCACAGAGCATAAGTAAAATGACGTACAATCTATTTCTCATTTCGTAATATTTTGCTTCTAATTTAAATGGATTGATTTAATGTAGTATTTCTGCTGTGTTTTGAATACACTAATAGAAAAACACGTGTTAAAAATCAGTTCCTCTATCCTTAAAATATCCTTAAAAGGATTTGGCTTTATTTTTCTTATCTTTTATTTTATTTCACTGTTACCTCAATGGACTCTCAAGTAACTATGTTCAAAACTGATGACAGGAACATCTATCAGATTTAGATATAGCAGATACAGCAGATTTATATGACAATAAGGTCTGGATCATCTTCTTGATCAGCAAGAAATGGATCATCTTGACAGTTATTGTTATGTATCACATAAGGACTGTTTTCAGAGCAGTAGCTACTGTCATCTCTAAGAAAACGACAAAAATCTCAGCAGTGCTTTTATTTAGTGTTGTATACACTGTATTGTCTTGTTTGTATTGTATGTTTAGTCTGTCTTTAAATGTTGAGGACTACGGACGGAAAATAGCTTCCAACTAAATGCAGCATATTTACACAAAGTAATGTTTTTTTTGTACTGAGTGTTCATTAATATGCATTGTCCTCATCAAATAAACAAATACATAAATCAATAATAAAAATTGTATCCTATCTCCCCATCAGTACATTTACACGCACACTAATATTGCACAATTGTTCTGAATTTGATGATATTCTGCATTAGGTGCCATGTAAACAGCATATTCAACTTGGATATTATGTATGAGTTTGTCTGAATTGAGCATTTTCCGATTTAGACTTGTGAACTGTGCTGTAATTATTCCGGCTTTATGAAGATTATTTCAATGCATTCAGAAATGTATCTAATTTGCACATTTTACTGCAGATTGTGACACATAGCGGCTGTTTATGGTCAGCTGGCTCCTCCTGGTACAGATGGATGCTCAGAAAAAGTCCACATTTCAAGTCAGAGGTAAAAAATATGCCTATTAAACATCATGACAGAGGATATCAACAGGCTTATAGATCTGAGCAAATATTGAGAGAGAGAAGCTGAGTTTACACAGCGGAACGTTTGTCAGCAGTGTAAAACTTTAAAGTATCATTATTTTTAATGGAGTTTGCATGGCTGCATGTAAACAGGAGGATTAGTGGAATATTCATTTTCATTGGCCAAGTAAATAACGTATTATTATTCAGAATCTTATTCAAAATATTGTGTTTTTCTGAATTGTGACAAAAACAGAATGTTAGTATGCATGTAAATGGAGTAAGTGTTAAAAAAAAATCTGGACCATCTGTGAAGTCTGAGAATTACATTATGTTAAAAACTTTAAAAAGTTAAAAGGTGCTGTAGATTTTCAGTTTTAGGTGTGGACATCTATATATATAGATAGACTGGCAGAATAAGAATAAGAAAAATAGAAACAAAAACTGATAAGAATACAGGCAAGGCTAAAGCATATGTGTTTTCAACTTTTAAGATCCACCTCATGTGCATACATCCATATAGGTAACCTGCTTACCTGCTGAAGCAATGACACTAAAAATACTAGAATCAAACCTGTATGGTGCACACTGCTATACATTACTATACAATGAGGTCTTCCAATGCTATTTATACTGTGCTAGTTCAGTTCTAATTCACAAAAATAAAATTTGATCTGTACTTTGTCATTTTACCAGACTGGATCTGTTTTGCTTCACGTATAACATTACAAACCAATTGTATTCATAATAAATATCTGCTAAATTAAGGGTAACATGATGAGGAAACTGCCACAGTACAGAGGAAATTATTTCCTTTTTTAGAATAGCTTTAGATCTGTAAAAACAGACAACAAAATAATAAAGTGTGAATATAAAGGATGGTTGAATGGGTGTAAAATCTTCTTTCAACACATTTCTTTCCTGTTCTAAAGCTATGGAGGTTTTTGTGCTAGAAAAGCGATGTGAACACTAGATGGAGACATCCTCCCACTTATCAAAAAGCATAATTTAAAGGAGCTGTTTGTGAATTTGGTTTTTCAGTGTCTTCCATTGCACCAGCAGTTTGAGGCGAATCATTGTCTCAGAGCGTGGAGTGTGGAGAAGCCTCTTATCTTGTGTTTACATTGCAAATTGATTGCAATATTATAATCAAGATTTTTTTCCCTTCAAACAAAACATGATGTCGAGCGAAAAGACTGAATCAATAGTTAATGAGACTCTATCTGCAGTGAATTTAGCACCAGTTTAATTACCCAAACCCAGTCAACAGACCTTGGAGACAAATGCCGAACCGCCCAATGTAATGTGCCCTGTTTTTTTTTTCTTTTTTTCTATCACTGTACCTCACATCCAATTGCTGCTGTGCGCCAAACAACTCAGCCAGAACCGTATGTCAACATTCAACGGCCTCAGACTCACACACACTGAAACACACCTCGTCTACCTTTCTACATCTCAACCTCCCACCTCAAAGGCGCCATCTGCCCTCTGCCCCCGCTGCAGCTCTCGATATGTATCTGCAGTCATGCAGAAAATGTCACAGTGTGCGTCTGTGAATGTCTGCCTGTGTTCATGTTTGTTCTCCGTCTGTTTCGCCGTAGTCCGCTGCTGTTTGAGCCCACATCCCTTATACACAGTTCCACAGTTACTCCTCTTCCTGGTCTGTATTTTCTCTCTCTCTTTTTTTTTTTTCGGTCTTTGTAATACTTTAAATCCATGTTCCACAAATTATAGCTGAAATAGAAATGGCACCACTCAAAGGATTTGGCTTAATACACCAACCCCACTTATCAGTGCTATTAATCCTCTTGGCATTTCAAAACAGAGCTCTGCACCTTTTTCAAATACAGCAAAGAAATTTAATTTACACTCCAAAGACCACCATTCTGCAGGCTTTTAAAGGTGGAAATTAGTGTTTTACAAAATGTGCTGCAACAATTTGCCAGGCCCCTTGAATATGTTTTATTGTCCTTATTGTATATATTATATGGAAATATGTTTAGTCCTCTTTTAAGCAGGAAACAACAAGAGAATACATGCAAAGGTCAAGACACAGGCAACTAAATCTACCAAAATATGAAGAATTAAAAACAGGAACAGATACAGATACAGTATTTGCCGACTGTTGATTAACTAGAAAAAACCCCTAATACTTCAGTTAAGTTTTTAGCTCTGTCATCCGAATGCCTCAAACTGAATTAATCAGCAAAACAAAGCCACCCAATTAAAAATATTTGAATACACTTTTTAATAGAAAGGCAAAAAAAAAAAAAAAAGGTAAACAACTGTCGAGGCACAAAATTGCAAAAGCCTTCAGGGTATTATCACAGATATCATATTCTCTGTTTTTAAATATGGTGAGATTAGCATTTTAACAGCTAATTATACAATATTTATTCATTTATCCCAGTGTATCTAAATGGAAAAAAAGAAAAACAAATTGTGCAGATCGCGCAGTCTCTCAGAACCAAACCACAAGCAGACGGTACTTAGAGAGTGTATTTTTCAGTGTGTGTGAGCAAGTTTATTCAGCCATGTTGGATCTGTGGAGTTTCCGGTCATAAGTCATCGTCGTCATCTTCAACTTCGGTCTCACTGATCTGGATTTAACCACACTTCAACGGCCGTGGTCCTACGCCTCCAGGTCGGTTTGTCAGATGATTTTTGGCTTCTCCTCCATAAAAAGCCATGTACTTGCCAATACAATATTAAACTGTGTTTCTTCATGGATAGTAGATACTGTAAATATGCAGTATGAACCCTATCTCCCCTGGTGAGAGAATGAATTAACAATAAAGATTTAGCTGATGTTGGGGGTTCTGTTTTTCCTTGCATCAAACTCGTAACATTTGGGCTGAAAATAATTAAGAGCCCAGTGTTCAATGGAGCGGCTTTGTTTTATAGAAAACAACTGTTGGTTTCTGTCTTTTATATGGGATTAATGAGACGAACAGTTCCTGGCTGTCTTGCCAGGACGTCGCTGCTGCCAAGCCAACCTGTTAGGACTAATTCACTTCATGGATCCCGGACAGAGGCCTGTGTAATTTATATTAGCTTTATGCCTGGACAATCTACAGTGGCCAAGATGTCAGAGTGGGATACAAGGCTAATGGCGCTCGGTTGCTCTCTCTCTCTCAGTGAAAGTAAATATTTCTTATGTCAGCTGACACCTTGGAAAGGTTCTGAACAAACAAGTTTTACACAAAAAGCGTGTCCATTACTTAATTAAATAACACTTTGTGCATGCAGTTACACCACTTCCCTGGACTACTAATGCAGAATGCCAGTATCACCTACAAATGAGTGAGTCATACAGATTATTTTTATTATCTTTTTCTTTTTTGCTTAATTTTCTTTTCAATCCAGGGACATCATTTATATTCCAAGGGAAGCTTCCTTTCAGAGTGAAGTCACCTCTAAAGTGCAGCAACTTTCTAACAGAGGCATAATCACATCAACATCCAGCCACCAACATCATTCAGAAACAAAAGAGATGCTCCTTACAATTGGGACTAAAGCTGAGGAGGAGACAGAAGCCTCAATTAGTAAGCTGTTGGGGTAGCCAAGTGGCTTCTCCAGCCTTATCGGTTTGTTTCAGAGCGTCGAGGCTTTGCAGATGGACGCTGGCCCCGGTCTTCTATCGTGAACTTTTCCCCGTCAGACTCACACAACTCACCAATGATGGGAGGGGGAGCAGAAGAAAGCCATCAGTATGAATTCATTAAAACTTTCGCACATTATCACGTGTTGCTTTTCAGTGGACGTCTCAACATTTGCTGTAACAAGCGTCGTGGCAGCCTATCTGCACAGAACAGGTGGGAAGCACAGCGGCCCTTCAGAGCTCCAACATTAGGGAGGCGCTTAGAGAGGGGTGGCTAATCGATTGGACAGACCGGATTTACTGAGTTGACTGAGTCGCAGGGTGACTGCTAAGGCAAAAAAAAAAAAAAAAGAGACTGTGAATGTGTGTGGGAGGACGAAGAAGGTGTCAGGTTCCACTGGGGAAACTGACTACCTGAATTGTCCATTTTAAAGCACAGTGCAGGATATACTTAAATAAAATGTGCAGAATTTGTTTTTCACAAAGGGCATCAATCACCCTGCATACCAAGAAGAGCCAGGGCGTGAACGTGTGCTCACTATAAAACATTTTCTCACATGTCGCTCTATCATTGCTAGAGGGCTGTTCCTTTTTTTTTTTTTTTTTTATCAGCTACTCATGTGAGATAATGAACCTAAAAAATATTAGCTTTTAATACTCTTGATAAGTGATCGCAGCAGGGGGTTCAGTGAGTGCAACCTCTTGTCTCATAGTATCTTTACACTGCCGGCACATGTAAAGACTCAGTAATAAGGTTTTTCACTGATAGAAGCTGCACCTGGAGTTTTTTTTTTTTTTCACAAGTTAACATTTTCAGCGGTGCATCACTCATCTCATTGCTCATGCATGGACAGTGGGCTGCAGTGATTATATAGAATTCACAATTAATTTTTTTTTGTTTTTAATACATGTTTCAGGTGAATGAGTCTTAGAAAAGTAGAATAAAATCATGGGTAAGTATCTGATTATCTACAGTTCCCACCTCTTTAATACTTATTTGTATGTTGCACAGGAAAGCATAACGCATTAACACTTACTTACCAATGACTTCAACTTCAACTCAACTTTTTCTGTCCAATATTATTCACTGTCTGGCTCGATTGTATTCTGATTCAGACCCACCCACACAGCAAATGTATCGCTGAACTTAGAGTATAAAGATGTACTTTATGTCACTGTTTATGCACCCGTTAGAGTTAGCCAGACATTCTAAGATAGTCTTAAACACCTCCACATGCCTCACAGCCATATAGTGGACATAAAACTCCAGGCATCTCCTGACAATTTCATGCGCTACTAAAAATTCTCCCCTTAGTGTAGCACTGCAGAGGTTGCTTAACACGTAACACAGCAGAATCAAAAAACTTACAGAGCCTTTAACAAGCATTTTTGACATTTTCAACCTGAGGGTTATCATTTAGATAAAAAAGTAAGTTCCAGTAATGCATTGCATAGGAGGAGGTTTATTTCTAATATTATAAATAATATATTTCACTTCTTTGCATGGTTGTTTTGATGAATGGACACGTATGCAGTCGAACTTACTGTCTACAAATTATAGAGTAACAGAGCATTAACATAGTATGGCTTTATTCACAGTAAGCATACATTATATCTGCCATGCCATGTTAAATTACTGATTGTACAAGTTCCAAGTGTTCAGGGTTCACTTTTTATGTAAAAAAAAAAAAAGTTAATTATCTGCTTTTTCATGTATTTGTGCTTGACAGAGACCAACAAAAACCTTTTAGAATGGGATGGGCAGCCATACAGGTTAAATATTTTTTTTACCCACTGAACACAGTAAACACTGCCGAGTGTAAGACAGATGGAAATGTTAGTCTTCTGTCTGAAAGTAATGATACAAACTCAGCGTGCACTTGGGAGACCATCTCTAATTATAGTCATTGGAGATGCACAAAAAGCAAATTACTGCCTCTGCAAGAATTCTCTTTTGGGTTATTTCACCTGTGATAAACATGATTATGCATGTAGATAAAAGGGTCTAAACTGGCTTAATGTGGTGCTGTGGTCTCAACAGGAGTAAAGGGTGTATGCTCTGTACACTCAGGTTTTACAGAGATGATACTTAGATGCAGGTATGTAGTGAGTTGTATGCATCTAATAGGTTTGATGCTTTTCCAGCATCAGCTCGACTTGCTTTGAATTAGCATGGCTCGGCTTGGTTTGGTCGCTAGCATGCAGAACTTCTGCTGCCAAAATAGTGGTCACTCAGCACAGCTGGTCATCATAGCTACGCAGCAGTAAACTATCGCGAGGTTAGCACGACCGCACCTACAGACAACACAACAATGGGAGAAACTTAAAACTCTATGTAACAGGTGAAGGAAAGGTGGAAAAACATGTATAAAAGCCTGTTTTGAACACTGTGATTCAAGCTCCCTGTACACTTGTAGTTTGTCACTGTGTAGACTGTGAACTTGATTTTGTCTCAGCAGTGTATTTCCATGGAGTTTTTCTGGATGTAGGCAATTGTTAGTGTTTTTGGTAAATGCTGCTGATGTTGGAGGAAAAAAACAGGCACCAAGAGCTGATATTCCCTGTGAATTTGGTTAGAAAGTGTTTAGAGGATCATGGAAATTTTTCATTTTGTCTATCATTATTTGTGACAAGAGGAGGAATGTTTGTTATGTACCATAATAGATCGTTTGTGTGTACGTTTTGTTTTCCTTTGTTTGTAATAGAATCACCACTGTCTTTTTTATGTCAGGTTTTATACCATACAGTAACAGTATACAGTAAAATATCCATGGTAAATATGTGTAACATTGTTGTTATTGGAAAGTGCCCATTGTATGTGTATTTTAGTTGCAAGGATACACATACACAAGGACATTTTTTCACATTAGACTTTTTTTTTTCATAGATTTTAATTTATCCCTTTTGAGAAATCAAGAACCCCGTATGTATACGAAGTCCTTCCTTTCCACTCTTCCCTGGCTTGATAAGATTTTTTTAAGTGAGAACATCATTATTTTCACTTGAAATCTGTGGTCAATTTGTCAAGGTTGAAATTTGCTCCGAATGTTTTGGAGACTTCCCGTTAGCTTGGCTTAGTGTCCCACGTTACAATGAGATGACACATGTCCACGTTTAGTGTTGCTTCAGCCCAGTTGGAACATTGGTGAAGGTAGTACTAGGAATATTATCAGGTGGTCAGTGCTCTCACGATGGAAACGCCAAAAAAGCCATGACGGGGAAAAGCGAGTTGAGTTCATACTGGCTGTGAATAGGTGGCATAGGAGTACCCAAAGAGATAATAAGGGTGATTGTTTATGACAGGACTACATATCTTAGTATCTACAGTTCAGGAATATAACTTTAAAAGACAGAATTTTGTCAACTACATATATTCCTTCATTCACTGTCTCCTTATGCTTATTAATATAGGAATGGTATTATGGATTGAGAGCAAGTGAGCTGTGCTAAAGACAAATACATCCAGTATGAAGGTGCTTATATTCTCCTCAAGCGCCACACATTATTTTTTTTCCCTCTGTCTGACACTGACATAATGCACAGCACGGCTTAAGCTGAGAGACATGTTCGACTCGGAGTGCCAAGGGCAGTGACCCAAGACCCAAATGTCCAGAATGTGAGGAAAATGTGAGATTGGAGGAGACAGACGTCTTCCACAAACAAGGGCAAAACGAAGGGCTTGTAAAGATAGAAAAAAGCCTAAGTGTGAAAGATGGATGCGCCACCTTGTACCCTCCAAAATTTCAGGTCATTAACCAGTTTTTCTCAGGCGGTTTTAGCCAGACTATGTCGAGGGAGAGAGAGACCTTCATTGTACTCAGACACTGGGGTAGAGGAGGACAGAATTTATGCTGTTTGCACAGTTGTGCTGCAGGTTACATGGTGGATTTTCATAAAGGAAAGTTGTAGAAAGTTATGTTGGATCAGCATTGGGTTTGCGTGAATGGAAATAACTATGAAATACAAGTTTAAACCGGTCTCGGTGACATGAGTTGTGAGGTATTTACAGTGGAAGTTTGATGTTTGCAAGCCTCCAGCCTAATAATAAATGTAAAAAGAAATTTAAGGGACCGTGTTGGTGTTTGTCGCTCAGAGTAATTTGCAGAGTGGCTTCACATAAGCTCTATTATATGCCGTGTTGTAACAGCTGTTCCACTCTCACCGCAAAAAGCAAGTTTTATTTTTCCTCTACCTCTAGCCATTCCGGCTTTTTAATTAAGTGCTTTGCTTTGCATCTGGTTTACGTCATGACTAAAGTGGTGTGTGCGCACAATCAAAACACCACAAAGTAACCAGATTAAAGAATTTACAGGAAAAGGTAATGCAAAAGAACCCCGGTCTTAATGCAGTTATGTTTATTGCTGTCTAACTTCTTTAAGGTGTTTATGCGACACTTAATTGGGGTTTCGTATTACTGTGGACATAGCGGTATCATTAAAGTTAATGTAAACACTCTTCATGATTCAGTGGACTCATAATTGACTGTTACATGTGGTGTAGGACATCTAATGGGCCAGATTGAACTAGTCAGGCATAGTTCATGATGTGTGTGTTACACAGTACAGTACGTGGCTGTGTGGGTGGGTCAGCATGTGAAGTATGACTGTATGTGGATGTGAATGTGGCTCGGTGTATGCGTACGTGGGTTATGCATGCACAGTATGATTGAGTGAGTGTGTTTATGTGTGTGACTACTATAAAAGTGCAGAGTGGACATTTGGATATACTAACAGACTGTCATTTTGGATGGAGGCCCATGAGCTTCTCTGAGGGATTTGGTACACAGAAACTGGAATTAAGAATCATTATATGAAAATAGGAGGGTAGCGTTAATCCAAAAAGTTAGTTCCTCCATGGAAAAAAACAAGGAAGCCAGAGAGTCTTCCCTGTTTTAAATCCCATAGCTGAAAGTATGTTCATCTCCCCGCCTTTTGACAAATGACATCCATTAAAAGAAGAGTTGAGAAATTAAGAGTAAAGCTAAAAAAAAAAAATAAAAAAAGGGGGGGGGGGGCTGTTTTACTGAAACAATAAAGTGATGTAAAATTGCGCATGGGGGCAGTAGTTAAGCCAGCAGAGAGCCTTTGCCAACACTTACATAAAATGGGCTTTTAATTTAACATGCAATTTCCAGTAATTCTGCAAAATCTCCTCACCCTTTGAGGGGAGAAAATGAGGTGACTCGGGGTTGATGTTTGTTTCCCCGCTTTAGGCCAGATTGAAGGAAGGAATTAGGATGGTTTTCATTTTAGCTGGTGTTGTTCATTAGTTGTTCAGCACTCATAATGGTGTACATAATATTATGATTCTTTTCTCTATTAATTTGCGGATCTAAGGACGTTCCACCCAGGACATGTGTTTCTGATAAGAGTCTAAATGTCAGCGAGTATGATTCGGTGACGTGTGTGGGTAATTGTGGACACATATGCGCGCATGTGTTTACAGATACATGCAGTTGTAGTGAGAGTGTAAATGGCACTGGAGACAAAGATGGAAAGAAACAACCAACAGTGATGGAAAGATGGCAAAAGATCAGACGAAGCAGAGGTGAGTGTGTGGGAGGTGCAGACATCTAAACCGTGAATCACTAAGAAGGAGTGAAGGTCAATATGACATTTGCTGACCCTTCACACCCATCTACGTGATGCAGAGTTCCTCAGAGTTCCTCAGAGGTCTATTGTTGGACTCCTTTACTTTTCTTTTTGTCCAGCATCTGAGAACATTGGGCACCCATGGGACCCTCCTGCAAACTGCAGCCCAGATCGGTCTGTCTTGGCTCCAGAGAACCCTTCACATACAAATAATGTCTGTTAGAGCAAGGGATTCAATATTCTATTGCCGTTTTGAGAGTTTTCACTTTCAGTAAGTGAAAACACATGGAGGCAGATCAGTGGTGTCAAGACTCGAGTCATGATTTTATTTTAACTAGACTCAAGGAAAAAGTATCTCAAAAGACTACAAAATATATTTTTTCCCATGTTATATAGTTTACAAAACTTTCAAAACCTTCCCCAGATATACCCAACAGATTCATTTTGTACATTTATTATTGTTATTATTATAACCTGAGGGCATGGGCTCATTTACAACACAATTAAAAACACAGAATATAGTCGTAATAAAACTGACTGAATAATAAAAAAGAAGAGCGAAATGGTGGTAAAAACAACAGAAGACAATTTTCTAAATCAAAATAACCAATCAAAATACAGAATTTTACTGAATAAATTAATATGAAATCATCCAAGATATATAATTGACATAATTTGTTTTAAATATTATATTTAATTCTTTGTGAAATACTGGTATCAGGATTTTCTCCATCAAAGTCTGAAAGAAGGGAATAGAATAGAATAAAATAGAATAGAATAGAATAGAATAGAATAGAATAGAATACCCTTTTACTGTTATTGCACAAGGGTGTGTAATTTGGGAGTGCAGCTCTGCATGGTAAAAATAAAAGAAAACTGACAATTTAGTAAATGATTTAATTTCAGTAAATTGTCAAATTTGTGGCGTTTTATTTCCTGCAATAGGAGGATATAATTTAGAGGTCGAATATGTGAAAGTTATGATTAAACAGGTGTATATAGAGAAAAATACAGTGGCAAATGGCACTCAGTATGTATTTAAGGCTTCTCAAAATCTATTGAAAAGAAACTCCTGGGTTGAATTAAATAAAATTCCTGCTCATGGACTGTTAAATCCTAGTTCAACAAGCTCTTGAACATCTCACATGAATAAAAACGATGTGATCTGCAGCTTGATTGACATCCATTAAGTTTGTGTAAAATAGGTAAGTTCATGGATTTCTCCTGGATTCAGGTTCTTTCCTCTAGAGATAACTTCACCCATCACCTGCTCCACCAGCTGCTCATCTTTCACAGTATGTATTTATAGAAGTCATTTTTCTGACACATTGTTTATGTTATTTTTTCTGCTGAAGTGTTCCGAACATTTTTTCTTATTACTGTTGGTAATTAGAGTATGCGCCGACGTTTTGACATTTGTTTGCTTGCCCGTACTGTCTGCACATTCTAACCTCATGTCATGGACCATGGACCAGGGCGGGTTTATCGGTGCCAAAAAATGTATTCAAAAACATAGGACAGAAAATGATTGAAATAATAGAATTTCAAGGGCCCCTAAAGAAGTCAACGAAATGTAACTCTATTCAAAAATACAGCTGAACAAACCAGGACCTGAACTAAGCTAACAGACAGAACAAAATGAGACAAATGGGGAACATATATAAGAACTGAACAAACCAAGAAAGACATACGAGCAACAATAATAGAAACACTAAGTGCAAAGAGACTGCGAATGAAAATTATTTTAGTTAACTTGTGACCATATCAACACATTCAGTTGCTAAACGTGATTTATCTCTGTGGATAGGTGTAATTTACTGCATTTTCTGGTTTATTGTCTTGAACTTAACTAGCTGGAACTCTTTTCTTTGTATCACCTAAGACCTTTTGCAAACACTCTTTGACACGGGTTTTTGTTTTTACACCCGTTCTCCACTCAGCATCTGCTGAAAGACAGAAGAAGAGAGAAGTTTGGGAAAAGAGGTTGCTGTTTTGGCTGCACGGTGCAGCCTCATAAATCACAAACTGGATAAACTGGCTTTGCTGAGAGAAGTACACAGAGGAGACTGTTGGCCTGCTGGATCAGAGGAAAACAAAAATAGGAAATGTTTTACAGCTACTTCTAGTGAACCCAGCAAAGACTTGTTTATTAATTGAACAGGGCTGAGTTTATGGGCGCAGTGGGATAGGGGCTAGGTCAACGTGATATCAATGACTCTCGCGTAAATACATACGATACTTTTAAGTGGCGTGTTATCTGTATGCGTTATAAGCTTTCTGCGTGTATATTCACGCTGCATCAAGTACCACGCCCTGAGGGTTAGGGTTAGGAACAGGGATATAAAAAGGGATCGCTTAAGTGAGGATTGCTTAAAGTTGTTTTAAAAGGCAATGGAAGGTCATAGAGAGATGTGCCGATGCTGCCCCGGTTTCTGTGCGACTTCCTGTTCTGGAGATACGACCCGAAATAACATTGTTTTGGCTGTATCTCCAGAACCGAAAGTCGTAGAGACATAGGACCAAGACTGGTGTGTTCACCGACCCCGAATTATGTCTGATGGAAAAAGCAGTCAACAACAGGAAAAATCTTAAAGCAAAAATGTAAAGTACAAAATGACATTTTCTTCTGTATTGTGTTAAATTTTGTAATATGTACCCATGGCTCCAAGTCTCTCCTACGTTCGGTTCTGGAGATATTCCTGGTCAAAGTTTGCCTATAGAAATAGGGTTAGGGTTTGGGTTATGTGAACCAACTCCTTGGCTTAAATTGACACGTGATCAAATAGCGTTGAATAACACGAGAAAGGTCGAAAATGCATATGTATAGCACACCAAACGCCATAAGAACAGGTGTGGCACAACGCAATTATCATGAGATCAGTCCGCTGAGGCAGAGACAGGCTGTAGGATGGGGGCAAACTAGGGCAGGTAAGCCAGGGGAGTGGATTTTTGGTGGGGGTTGGGGGGGCAAGCAGGGTGGAAGCAGCAAATGAGGGCCTTCAGGTGAGGCAAGTTGGAGATGGAGGCAATAATACTGCAGGCAAACACAAACCCAACAGGCGGAAGAATGTTTCTAAAATCCATAATTCAAAACGTTGCAACCAGACACTGCAGTTCACATCCTGACTGTGGAGTTACTCTGAAAACAATGCAGTTAGGGAATGATTGTGGTTTGGTAGTCTGACTCCCAGGATGTACTGTGCTGGAATAATCCCACCATCAGGTGATTGTTTCAGTCAGTATTCTCTGCATTTCAATGTTTGCATTTTATGTGCATACATGGAAAAAAAAAACATTTTATTGCTGGGTTTTGTGTCCTATCCATACTAAAATGATAATAATAATTTTTTTCCCCACATTTGTGCTTCAAATACAATTTTTTAGGTTAAGAAATGTATACATTCTAAAAACCCTTATTTGTGTATATCCATATTAACATAGAGCACTAAGAGATTATAAAACAATATAAAACAATTTATGCATGTCTGTTGTTGCTTTGTGTAATCATGCACCTGTATTTTTAAGACTGACATCAACCATAGATCACACTGGTGCATAAGTCAGTGTATTATTTACAGTAAGTCACAGTCTGCACACATTTGAGAGACAGTAAAAGTCTTGTAATGTAAAGAATACGCTAAAACTTTATCTGCCTCTTTTCACTCGAGACTTATTTTCTCATTGCTGTTCAACTTCTTAAAAGACCAAAGCCTCTCCATTTGTACAATATTATCTGACGGTCCACAGTGTCTGCAGTTTGAAGTCCAACAGAAACAGTTGGCTGAGTGTTTGCAGCAGTTTGTAGTTGTTTTTGTAATTTAGTGTGTACAGAGGTGTTTGTAAAATGCAGGCTGTGTAGACAGATTTAGTTTTTCTTTTTCATTTCAATTTTTTTTTTTTTAATAGAGAGGAAAACACCAGTGAAAGAAAACTATCTGTATTAGTGTGGGCATTGCATTCGTTATTTTAACAACAGTTTGTTTCTTCATGCACAGACATGTTCTGCCCCAGCACTTTTTTGCAAAGGCGCCGTCTCTGCATCCTGAATGTATAGTATCCTCTGTGGCAATTGTAATTCACTTAAATAAATCCAAACTAGACAAACAACCCAGGCAGTTTTACTCCCCTTCCAGAGATGGTGATGCACTGTGGACTATATATGAAAATAATTACCATTAGGGAAGACTGAAAAGATGGAAAAAAGCCATAACATGCAAACATGCAAAGTATTTTTGGCTATAAAAAACATCATATGACATATCTGTGATCTGCATAAACATAAAATGGCAACATTTCATTGTGGAAACTGTGTTGGTTATATGAAATGCAAGAATAGCATTAACAAGTTAAAGCTGGCGATCACTAGAATCAGGTATGGTTGGAACGTGACTGTGACTTAGCAATTTGGCAGAGTTAAAACCTGGCATTTATGGCACTGGTGAGTGATGATGAACAGCAGCTGGTGATCCCACTTCCTGGACGTCCGTCTCCAGCCTTGTAATTATGGCAGAGACACAGACAGACACAAAAGGAAAAAAAAGACCGAGACTATGGGAGGGAAGTGAGAGGAGGCTGACGCTGAGGGTGCGAAAAATATTTTTTCATGCGTGTACTCATGCTTTCATGTATTAATGTTTATCTGTGTACATATGTTTATTTAATTTCCCCACAGGGATCATTAAATTGCTGCTCATCTTATGCAAATGCTCATGCTTTCATGTGTGCATTTTTATGAGTCTGTAAATAATTTCTCATGTAGCTGATACAAGGAATATGGGATGTTTAACTTAACCAGACATCATATCACCACTATGTAGGTCTATACTGTGCCTGCTTATTTACAAGTTATGTTAATTAAAACCTGTTAGAGTGTGCATTAAGTGTGACAAGGCTGGAGCGTGAACACGACGTCCATTGCTGTGGAAGACTTATTTATCTTTATATGAACAAACTGCTGTGAGTCAAAAATGATGCATTGGTGAATGCACGGCGTCACAGTTTGCTCTGCCGCTGTCTCCTCCCTCACTTTGCCTCACCTCATCAGCCCCAAACAGTGTCACCTGGGACTCCCAACTGCTGTCCTCTCCCTCACCTTGCCACACCTCATCAGCAACCACCTGCTCCACCTGTTACTCACAGGTGTGCCAAATCAGCTGGGCAGCATGTATGCAGCTCTGGTTCGTCTACTCCAGGGGTAGGCAAGTTCGGTCCTAAAGAGCTGCTGTCCTGCATGTTTTAGATGTTTCCCTCTTCCATCACACCTGGTTCAATTAATGATCAGCTCATCACCAAGCTCA
>JAPQRQ010000019.1:13527891-13570776 GCA_037367365.1 Apogon talboti | reverse complement strand
GAGACGGGACTTTACGAGAATCACGCATCAGAAGCCAAACTCTCTTCAATGGAAACACCTTCAAGTAGCAGTTGTACTTTGTCGAAATTGTAGAAATATCGCTTTTATTTTGCGCAAAATGGTAATGGAAACCCAGCTATTCTCACATTCAGTCGATTTAGATTCATCAGTGAACCTATTAAATGCATGTCTTCAGTAGGTGGGAGGAAGCCACAGACACAGGGAGAACACCCACACTCCACACAGAAAGGCTGGTGATGGAATCAAACCCAGGACCTTCTAGCATTTTGACTCATCCAGACTGAATCATACCAAAAATGTCTTTTATATTATTCTAAATTATTAAAGCAAGATGTATCTATATTGTACAGTATACTACTTCACAGACACACAAATTTGCTTTGTCCACTTCAAGTTCCACACATGAATCAGTCTACGGAATCGCCACTCCACTCCCACTGGCTTTCTTTACTCACCCTAAGGAGTTATTTATTTATTTATTTACTTTTTTGTGCTAATGACCTTTTTTCTACATAACGCTGTAGGGATGACCCATAGCTATAAGTCTGCTTCTTCACTTCCATTCCCATGTGGTTTGGATTACAGAGAAAACAATGCAGTAAGTTGTCTTCACATCTCAAGTGGAAGTGATGCCTGCAGGCATATCCTGGAAGAATGTAACTTAAAATGTGACCTCACAATCACTGCAGGGCTAACCTGTGGCGGCTTAAAATAAGGAAGTGGTCATCTCAGAGCTTCTGCGGTGGCCGACAGCTTGTTCAATCTAGTAACTGTGACAGTATCGGAGAAATGAAGTCTAAGCAAGACAGGTCATCTGTCTCCATGGTGATACACAGTTTAACCTGAAGCATTTGAATATATTTCATACATTTATTTCAACACACTCTTTCATTTAAACCTCCTTACAAATGTAAAATACGTACTTTAATTCAACCTCCTGAGAGCCTGCGTTCACTTTCAAGGTCAATGCACTTTAGGATTGTGGGCATTATACTTAATATAAGTATAGTGTTAAGTGCTGTAAAAGTGAAATAGTGTAAAACCATTCTTGTAAATGATTCAGAATTACAACAACTTACACATGAAACCTAAATGAATAAATACATTTTTAAAAGTTATAGTTGGAAGTTGATTATTTGGACTAAAACAAAAGAGCTGCAGAAGATTTCACGTTTTCACTCCTTGATTTTAGCTCCTTCAGCTTTAAGTAGATGATGTAGAGAAGGCAGACACATCACAAATATAGCTTGAAGCAATAAAGATATATACATTTCTTATTTTTTTTGTCCAGTGTGAAATGTTTATGTTTCTGTGCTTCTGCTTATTTTCACACTACGTCAATTAAAGCAACAACAAAACAAGGCAAACACTGAGCTACACCAGAAAGTTCTATCTTTTGTGGCCCAGTTCATACTGTACGTTTCCATAAACTACTTTAGGCAAACTGCTTATATGTATTTTTTGTTTTATGCTGGTTTTATTGCATCTTGCCATTTATTCTCAGTAATTGTCAGCATTTCGAAAGTACAAAATCCAGACTGATTAAACATTTGCAATCTCCATCAATCTCCATTAAGTTGTTCTTCTGGAAATAAATGGGCCATGAAGTGAAACTGTTGTTGTTTCCAAGGTCAAGAGTAAACTTTAAACCTCTGCTAAATCTCTTTTACCTCGTTTTATTTCTGGGATAACAAACAGAAGAGCCAGGAGTCTGTGGGCATTTCAATAATACTCCTCAGTTTTTCATTTCACACCACATCATATACTCCTCAATCAGAGAGCAGTGGGATACTGTATTTTACAACTCAGCTGAGGCCTATGATAAACATCTTGAATATCCCTGATATGCAATTCATTCAGTTCAGACTGTAGAATTGTATTCTGCAGTTCAGGGTTGTCACTATTAATACTTTATATCTGTCTCCGTGTTGTGTTGTATTATTTTTGTGAATGCATGTTTATAAAGGTTTTAGTCTTTGACCTTGTGAAATCCACACCAACCTGTATTTAACAAAGCAAATAGGTTGGAGTCCTCCAATGAACTGTAACAAGTTCCTTAACCGCTGATGCACAGAGCAGCTTCTCACTTCTTAAACAGCCATCAGGGCAGTGGATATCTGTGCTTTAAAAGGATATAACTAGGATAAGCTAAACAAACTAGACAACTATCAATATAATTTACAGCAAAACAGCATGAAAGAATAAGTGTGCACTCATCAGAGAAGTAAACTAACTTAGATACCAGTTTCACAAGTTCGATCGGGACAGAAAATGATGCAAAGATTTTATGTTCTGGTGAAGTTCTGGTAATCAAATATACAGTTAAAAAGACACTGGTTTATGAACAGGATGGTCTCATTTAAAAAAAGAAGAAAAAGAAAAACAAGTCGGTGCCATTAACAATAAACTCCGGTAGTGGTTGCATGATAATTAACCGAACCACAAGCACAAACCTCCCACAGCTTTAAACATTAAACACACCATATTCCTGGCTTATAAAGTACAATTCTGGTGAATAAAGTGTAAAGTGAAACCGCACATAATCTCTGCTGGGTTTCAAAGCATACACAGCCATTTCTGCAGCTTTTAAAGTTTGGATTTCATCGAGTCCAGGTTGTATATTTTCACAGGACATTTTTATGCAAAATGTATTTTCAGTTTCTGGTTTATTTTTGGCACCTTATGAGACAAATATCGCAGAGTCCATTTATTTCATTGTCTCCATTCCCTCATTTACTGCATCAAGCCAATCTAAGCAAATAAATTAGTGTGCCCATGTAGATGACTTTGCAGAGGGAAAATTCTCTTGGTAAGCCGCATGTCTTTTTGAAAACTTGGAGTCATCATTTAACTGCTTAGCGATGGGGTCACAGATCCACTGTCTTCCTCATATGGGTAAGAAAGACCAATCACACTGTCATTCCTCTACTGGCAGCATATGTTTGCTGTTCTGAAAGCAGCTGCGGGCCATTCTCCTCGGCTCTTCTCCCCACGTGTTTTAGATAAGAAAGTAAAATTGCTCTCTTTCTTGAAGTTATTTAAAACACAGAGAAAATCACTGATTGTTGCACATAACAAAGGCGATTTCTCATTTCCTATTTTATTGTTAGCAGAACAATAAGTACAACCATTCGCCTGATCCGCTGCATATATAAGTTTGTTTATACGTGTCACAATAATACTTTTACCATCTGCAAGACTGAGAGCTATCCAACTGGCATGGATAAATGAACATTAATCAACAATTTGCTTACAGCTCAATAATTCTAATACTGTATCCATCATCTTTGGCAGGTTTTATAATTTAGCCAAGAGGTCCTACTGAGACAACATCCACAGGGAAAGAGAAACCTCTGAGTAACAAGAGAACTTTATTTGTCTTATAAAATGTCTTGGGGACACGGGTGATGAAACCATTAAACCGTTATAGGAGACATAACCCCACTGACACTGATGGTATTGGAGATAAGTAGGTGGGGTTAACACCAGGGACCGTGCACGCGAAACTTAACCCACTCCCTGAAAGCCCTGCCGTTCACCCTGCCGTCCCTGAAGCAGAGACAGACATGGAGTCCCTGAAATTCCACTTTGGCCCACAATCTACCTCCCTCCCTCCCTCCTCTCCTTCTCTTGGTCTCTTTTCCCTCAGTCAATCAGGATGGGGTCCAAACCTTCCCACAATGGCCGCCGCTAGCACCGCTCACTGTTCGAGCTACCATTTCCAACCCCATTCTCCTGCTGACTAATTAGTGTTATGGTTAGTTAGCATTTTTGGCAGGCCAGGGGGTTCCCTGTGACATTACGTCTAAAGCACTTGTCAAAACAGCGGTTGGAGGAGCTGCGCTGGCCTGCCGGCTGGGGAGGTTGAGGCGGCGGCGGTGGAGGGGAGGGAGTGAGCCAGGGAAATTGCGGGTGGGCGAGTGAAGGGGAGAGAGCAGCCTGGCGTCTCAAGCAAGGCCCTGACAGCTCCAGTCTCCAGGCTCCCTGCCCGCAAACAGCGCCGGGAATCAGACAGACAAGCAGCATTAGCTGAGCCTGGTTGGAGCTAACTGCAGTATGCAAACTTCTGCCCGCTGCCCAGAAGCAATCATCTCCCTTCCCTACAAATCAGGTTATAGACTTTCATGTATTGCAATGTACAAGCTTGGAAGTTGTAGTCATTTGACAATAATCTTACAGACTGTAAGAAACAAAAGGGCATGCCCCAGTGAGCATTCCTGTTGTCTTCTCCTCCTGTTCTCTATAACTTGCTACTTGTATTTTTTTTCCCTTCTTCAACTCCCATCTCACTCCAACTACTTCACCTCCTCCTCTTTCTTACCTCTACATCAGATTAGACCATGCTCTGGTGTTTACTCAAGTGTCTTTTATTTAGACAGAACTCAACCTCAGTTGGAGACCATTTACCTTTCTTTCATCTTCACAGATCATCCACTGATAAACTGATCAGTTATTGCAAAAGTAAAACTCTTCCTTTAAAAGTTTAACATTGCCTTAGGCTCTATGATGGAGAGCAAAGTGGATAAGTTTGTGCAACAGAAAAAAGCCCAAACAAAGCATAAAAGTTCTCATTTAGACTCATATTCCAATTGTGGCTGTTCATCAAGCTCATAAATCACAACAGGCTCACAGTTTTAACACTGCTAAAGGATTTTGAAAACTTGTAAAATAAACTTATTGAGTGTGCAGCGCAACTGTTTTTGTATTTTTTTTTTAAAATTGCCATATACATATCTGAGTAATCGTTGGCTGTTCGTGGGATTCTGAGGGAGAAAAAATATTAATAGTTAATCCAAAATCAACTGACCACAGCCTGAAGCAGCAGAAAAAAAAAAAAAAACAAAAAAAAAAACGGCCCCACCATTCATCTGGCAGCTGAAGGCAGAAAATCCTGCTTGACCAAATCAATAAAATAAGCAAAATGGGAAAATAACCAGACTAGAATTGGGAGGTCAAAGATGCACTCAAGACCATAGATAATTACAATGTAAAGCTCAAATGTGAAGACTCAAAACCTGGACAAATAAAGAAAAACTCCTTAAAATACAGACTACAAAACAATCAAGGGAGTCTAAGCTTCTTTCAGTGATGTCAGCGCATTCACAAATGTTTGCCAGTTCTTAACTGCCCAAAGTCTGACCCCTCTATCCTCCCTACGCTCCCCCCTTCTCCTGAGTCGGGTATTTATTTGAAATGTACAGTCTACTCTCGTTGATTTATGGCGTTTAAAAAGGAGGGTTTATAGTATCCCTGCCAGTTAAAGGCTCCCTGGGTTGCAGTTTTTTTTTTTTTTTCAGCTGGAAGCTAGACTTCTCAGACAAGACCATTACTCGTCATCTTTCCACACAGTACAGTGCATTCATAAATTTACCTTCTCAGACCAACTTACGTTACCTGGATGCTCCTGGGATACACTTTCCCTTTGTTTTCCATCCAGGGGACATTGCAGATTCAAGTGCAAAGGGGTCTGTTTCCTTAAATCCCTTTGAAAGTTTTCCCTCCACCCACTGGACAAGTCAGATGTGAGCTTTTCTTCAAGGCCTTAGCAGTGTTGGAAAAGTCGGCAGGTTGCGTATCAGCATTTTCCATCCATGACCCACAGTGTGATTTCACACCACACACTGTTTTACTAAACAGGCATACTGGGCACAGTGCAGCAGCCAAAAATCACTCTGTATTTTCATTCAGACGCGCTTCACCATTCAGGTGAAATATATATCAGTGTTTCCCACTCTGTTTTTTTTTTTGTTTCGTTTTTTCTTTGTAAAAATGACAAATCAGATCAAAATCAGCCTCTAGAAATCTTGAGAAGAGCAGCTGTGTGTTAAAGGAACAATTTTACTACTATTTCTACTTACATTACTTACCTTTTCTTTTTTTCTTTGTCTTTATCATTTAACCTCAGGGGTTATGTGTTTACATATTGTTTGTTTGTTGTCCTTATTTTTTATGCAAGTTTTTAAAGACAGTGACTATGGGTAACTCAATTTGTTCAGTCAAAAGTCAAGGTCAGGAGAAATTCACCAATTTTCCATTTTTTAACAAGGGGGAGGGGCATATCTTGGTCAAAACCCATCTGATTGGATTCCAGTTTACCAAATGTTTGTATAGAGCCAAAATATTGTAGCAAAATATGAACGGACAAGTAGATGATCTCCTACAGAAATCTGTACATTTCTAATTTGTGTATGTATTTCCTCCAAGTTTTAACTGAAGAATCTTTGGACCACGTCTTCATGTCTGGACCAGGCAAATTAAAATATCAGGGGCAACAAGGGCAAAAAATTTACAGGATCAGCTTTTGCAAGTTTTATAAAATGCATCAAAGGAAGTTGTTAAGAATGATTCATTCCATGAAGACATTGAATGGTGTATATAATGCCGAGCTTAGCTACTAATTATTATTGATTAACTTAAACCCATTTTGATAAGTTTGACATATACAGCAGCATGTAGAGCTTAAAGAAAAAACTATGGGGAAAATTTTGCAAACTTCCCAGGCAACCTCAGTGAGTCGTCACAGATAATAACATATGTGTCCATCCATATATATATATATAATCTGCACATATATATACAACACACATCCACTGGTATTTCTCAAATCCCTACTGACTACTCCAACCAAATACCTGGGTACTCAGATACTGTAACATCCATCTGTGAAATAGAGGCTGTAAGAGAGCTCCTCAGGGCAGAGGTACTCATCAATAATGCAGTGGAGGAGAGTTGATGGCTGGGCATGTTGGAGAGGAGCATCTGCCCACGGGGCTCGGAGGTCCAGTCAGGCCCTGCAGGCAGACTGATAGCCTGATGCCCTCGGGGCAGCAGGCCACTGACACCAGCATTGCCGGAGGAAGCCTAGTGAGAAGCCCTGCTGTTTGGATTAGCCCTGCCAGACTTGGTATGTGTATGTGAGTTCCTGTGTGTGTGTGCTTCACTGTGTGTTTGTTTTTGTGTGTGAAGGATCAGGGTGCTAAAAGAGCTCATTCTGTGTACTATCAGTAACCATTAGCACCTCTGATTATTATCGCTGTGCCTTAATGTTCAGCGGCAGGCTGAGGTATAGATAAATAAACAGAAGGACACACTTGCTGATAGGGGCTGATGGATATATACACATGAGTGAGTGAAGCCTTAAAAACCTGGCCACCAGCCAGCCCAAGGTTTTTTGTTTTTTTTTTTTTTTCTGGTAAATCTGCATTACTGCCAGGAAGTTTCTATATGTGTAACTGTGGCTGGAAAATGTCAGAAAGCAAACTTAGACCTTTGGAAATCTATCATCATGTTCTTAATAGTGTCTTTGATCGCAAATGATATTTCCTTTGATAAAGGAAGTTATAATACTCTGGATATTGTTAGGTTATCCTACTTTTGTGATCCATACTTATTCCCCATGCCAGAACGGATACAGAACGGACATAAATCAAATAGAAATATGAGTTTTGATTTCCTACTGAATGGGTCGCTCTCTAACGAGACATCTCCACAAACAGAAACACGATCTGCCCTAAAAGTTTCCAAAAGGAAAACCCCAATTCCTCCAACACCAAAACTATGCTGGGTTATCTTACTGAGGTTCCCCTGCTCAGTGTGATTGCTGCTAGCTGTAATTATGACAAACACTGACCAGGATCGGCCTGTCCACAAGATGGTTGTGCGACACCAGTGTGGTTTGGAACAGTGCTCGTCATCAACAGCCGTGCCTGGGAAGTAACCCTACCACCGGTTCTACATTCTCCGCACTTTTTCATATCACCAAATTACAGGAACGCTCCTGTGAATTTGAAGGCATGTTGGGCTTGAGCGCCAGGCTTCGGGTCAATCTCTTCTCTCGCTCCACTGCTTGGGAATGGGATGGGGGTTTGATTTAAACCTGCAGGTGGTTACAGTACTGCGGCTGTGGAACACATTATCGCTGGGGTGATCCTGATTTTAACTCTCCATCTTCGTCCCCTCCTCCCAGCAGAAAGAATGACATTTATAGGGTCCCGTGCAGTGGTGTGTGACCGTGAAAACCATTGTTGCCGTTGAACGCACATGCCACCCTTCTGCTGCACAGCATATCGGTCAGATAGTGGAGAATGTGGAGATGGAAAGTCTGCAGGGCAGAGCAGAGTGGATGACTGACTTATGCACATTGTCTGCTCTAATTCGAAGGATGGAAATGTGGGCGGACAGCTGATTTTTACACCAATGATCAACAAGAACATAGTTGCAGATTTTTCTGCTCCCATTTTACCCCTTTCTTTCTCTGTTGAACACATATATATAATATTTCACAGCTTTTAAGATAATTATTACAACTAAATAAATCCTCTGTAACCACTTACAGCTGCTGAAAGTCACAGAATTTACATCTTATCATAATTTGATTTGTCTAAAAAAAATATTCTATTTGTTGAGCTTCTGTTTGTTAAAAAATAAGTTAATCCTGTAATAATTTTCTGTGTTGGTTTCAGAAGTCAGAAATATTTGAATGAGGTTGAGAATTTTTTATACACTTGTTTGAATAAAAACATCTAATGTTTATAAATTAAATGATTTAATGAGAAGGATGTTTTTTTTTTCTGAGAAAACACGCTCTTCAAAGAGCATAAGAAATACAGAGCCAGCAACCATTTCTTTAATATTTCCCGTTTGCTTGTAAAACAGGGCAGATAACATGTTGATATGGAATCAAAGTGAGCTGCTTTACTGGTAAGGAAAAAAAATGAAAATGGAGGAAATGTGAGGGGAAATGAGGGTTGTGGAATGTCTGGCACTGTACGTGACTGGTTGGCTGGCTGGTTAGCTGGTTGGCTGGCTCTCTAAATGTGGCTTTCGTGGATATTTATACATACAAGTTCTAAAAAGACGCCCAAGAAACCACCGTCACTTACCTCCCCACCCTCACCACCACACCCCTAGCAGACGCATGGTTGCCTGGTAGACAAACATGCTTATATTCTTAACTCTTCATCCTTAAATTCCCATAATGACACATGCATGATGCACACATTAACACGTAAACATACTGAGTAACTGTTCAGCTCTTCCCACACACATGAGACTGATAAACCCCTAAGTGCTCCTTTATCGTTTGCAGATATTTATTTTATACTGTTTATAGTTCTGTATGTCAAAATCATTGGGAAAAGTGTGCTCCAACATGTTGATTTAAGAGAACATTTACATAGGCCGCTCTTTTCCTCTTTGCGTCTTTGTCTCTGTTTCCCTTCCTAACCAGAACCACATTGACCCTGCCTTTGAACGCAGCGTAGCGAGAGCAGTTCTACGTGTGGAAGTGAACTGAGCGGGTGCATACAAAGCTGGGTCGAAGCCAGACTAATAACTGTACCATATTAACAGGTCACAGTAAAGCCATGTTTTTACATGTAGTGGGCTGAAGTCAAATAAACCAATGGTTGGCCATAAGCTTTGCTTGGTGTTTAAAATGATTACCCTGTCAAAATTACTTGGGATATATATTAATTCAGCTGCTTATGAAGCTATGAGAAGGGTTGGGTTGAGGTTTGTTCCCTCGGTTTCTGCAAGTTTTAATTTGACTTCAATTACCTGGATGTTTCTGGTTAATTTGATCGACCAGATATGTTTCTACTTCAAATAAATGTATTTCCCACAGCTACCATCCAACATTCCTTTGCGCCCCCGGAAAAGTGAAAAGACAACTTCAACAAGACCAGCTTACAGGGGTAATGAGCATGATTTATACATCGCTGTAGAATCAGATGACAATATAATATCTAAGGTTTGGATTGGATTGTTGATCACTGGAATTAATTTAACTGGAATTACTCTAGATACTGAGTATGAGTTGGTAAAACCCCAAACTTAAAACTAAAAGCTTGGGGGAACACAAAAATGAATGTGAAAAAGTAAAATCTGAATAAAATAAGTTTTAGAAATGGGATTTGAATCCTAAAATGGTATATTTTGTTGAAACATCATCATTAACAGATGAGAGTTTCACATCAATGGGTCAATAAGAGCAATATTCAGTAATAATCCATTTGTATTGCTATGTTATAATGTTATTATATTTCTATAGCGTTACCGGTTTGAGAGTATTTTTCACTGCAATACAACATCCACAATGTGTGTTTTTCTGTAAAACACAAATTGCATGCACATGTAAGTCACTACAGGGCTTTAATAAATGACAGAAGAGGCAGTCTTGTTGAAAAATCTGACAGTATATATAGTTCATAGGAGACTGTCGCTCCATTGAACTGAGGTCATTTAAGCAGCCATCTTATTAGGGTCCATTGTTACATACTCTGGTTTAGCAACATCTAGTGGTTTTTGTATTTGGGAGATGGGAATCCCTGTTTTAGAGTCAGAATGAAGATGTTACTGTCAGACATGACTGTTCCATAACTATGATGACAAAAGCTTAAGAACATTGTCAACATTTGTACACTCCTGCCAATAAAGTTGAATACTGTTGTTTTCATACACATGCCCGTTTTTATTCCTATTTATACACATCAGTAATCACCTTTGACCAGGTGCAATGATTACATACTGAGTCACCGGTTTCACTTAATCTATCAAGAATAAATCACATTGTTATGGTCATTTTATGAGAAGGGGTAAAAAATATTTTATTCCAACTTTATGGGCTATTATTTGTTATTACTATAATCATTAACTAAATCAACCCAAATAGTTTTTGTCCCTAAACTTAAACCATTTAATTGTCACAATCTCAATGCAAAAGGCAGATTTTAATGTTATTCATGACATTTTGTGGCATTTCATCCTGATCCGGTAGCCAGTAGATGAGCTAATTCATCAATTGCTGCTATTGGTCATTTCAGAAAACGGAAACAAATGATGGATATGGTTTGTGCAGTAAATAGTCCAATCCTATCTAGTCATGTCCATTCTTATCTTTTCCAACTTACGAGAAGTAAGTTGGGATCCTCAGGGCAAACAGCTTTTCATTATACATATTCCCTTTGGGATTTGGATTTTGATGTATTCTCTGCTACAGCAATCTGTCCGTCTTTGCAGTGGTCAAAAATTGGACCTGGGACAGGCTAATACACAGTCAGTCAATGGGGACTGAACTGTGCTGTCACAAATATACACACATGCATTTGTACCCGTTCAACATTGTCTTGTATCTTTACTTTCATCAGGAACTACTAGAACACCAGAATTCTTTTGTAGAATAGTGCATCGTGGCAGTGCGTATTGGTAGTTAGACGGTTGTTGTCTCTTGGCTGAAAGTACACACATGCACACAGACACACACACTGGAGGCACACATAAATTCAGACACACACGGCTTATTTTGAATCCCTGAATGTTTATTCCAATCTTCCTCCACTCTCTGTTGGTTTAATGCATGTTGTCAAGAAACAATAAAAGTTTAAATCGAAACACAGCCTTCGCTTGGAGGAAGGTAATGGAAATCATTAGAGGACATCATTGTTCAATATTTATATGTGCGTGTGCCCTCGTCTGCGTTTGTGTGTGCATATGTAGGTGTGTTTATGTGTGTGTGTGTACCAGTGTTAGGTCGTGTTACACATGTGTGAGCCCCGGTCACGTTGAAACACATCCACAGTTTACATGCATCTGCACAATCGCTCTGTTTACAGCCTTTAGGAGAGAACAGGGCCCTGGATTTCAAGCCATTACTCATATGGTAGAACTTTTTAATAGGAAACCAAGAGAGATTTGGCTTGATGGCAACTGTGCAGACAATAGCTCATTGATGCTAGCGCCATGTCACTCTTGCCTTCTCACTCCCTCTGTGCCTGTAGGTGCTGACAGACTGATAGGCAGCTATTGTTCCACAGCTGAATCGGAGGAAGGCAAGCTGTGGCCTCTCCCTTGCTCTTTCGCTTCCCTCTTTCGCTTTGTTGCCTGCTTCTTATGAGCCCCGTCTCTCTATTTTCGCTCATTGTCTCCCTCTTTTTGTGTACTTTTTAAAATTTCGATTTCGCGGATTCCGCACCTCGCCCTTTTTTTTCGCCTGCCCGCTCACATCTCTCGCTCGTTTCCTTTTTGCACTTCCTCCCTCTCATCTCTCTGTCTTCCACCCCCCCCCCTCCCTGGCTGTTCTCCGCCGTGCATCTGTCATTCCCACTCTCCCTCCCTTTTTATCTCCCGACTGTACATATCCGTCTATCCGGGCCTGGAGTGCCACAAGCAACTTGGCAGGTCGCATTCTTTGCTCCTCCATCTGTTGGCTTGATCTCCAATTTCACTTTATCGACACTGTCATCTCTTTTACTACATTGTCTCACCCCCCCTCCTCTCTCTCTCTCTCTCTCGCTCTCTGTCTCTTGCGCCCACTCCATCCGTCTATGTCATCACCTTCATTTGTCCACGGATCTGTCCACTTTCATATCCTTCTCCACCCAAACACCCGGGGGACCAATCTGGGGTGACTTCATGGTGAAAAGCTTGCTCAAAGTTCAAAGCTAACTTTAAATTAAGATGGCTATTATCATCTAAAACTTGCAGTGGCCCTGCTCTGATACACTAAATGCTGCCGCATTTTGTGGTGATTGGGGCGTTATCAAAATTCCACTATGGTAACAAAACCAGATCAAAGTATTTTGATAATAATAGATGCAGGAAAAGTGGTAGTTTAAAGATTGAATACCAAAAGGTACAGATAGTTTTAATTAATGCATTCCTCTACTATTCTTCTGCCCACTCTTAGAAATATTTAACACGCTGAAGAACAGACAGACTATTAATCACTAAGTTTTATGAATACTTGACAGGGCATTTATTAGATTTATTTATTACCAGCAGGAATCTCTAAGCTCTTTCATTTATGTTACTGCAGATTCTTAATGCATAGATTACTTAATGCAATTTTAAATAAAGTACATATGGTAACAGCTGTTTCTATGTATGTAATGAAGTCTCAACGGACAGCAATTTATCCTCCAATCTATTCTCACTGCATTCTGGCATCCGTCCACTGTGTGGCAGTGTCATGTCACAGCTAACGTTAAGGTGGACTCCGTTAGTAGCCACATAAACCCACTCAAAACACACTCCGTGGACCCCGACCCGCTCCCACGCACAAACCTCCATACGCAAATGCTCTCGAACCGGCTTTGAGCCAGTTAGAAAGATATACGATGAGAATGTGGGACACACACATACATACATGCACTGACACACACATGCGGTAACAGAACAATGTCTTCAGTCTCTGACAGCGCCAAGTGACACTTTACAATAACACGCTGGCCTGATGGGAGAGAGGAAGTTGACTTAATGAAGTGTCTGGGAATGAAAGGTGGCCTGTCTCTCTCGCTCACAAAAAAGGTCAAAGTGGAGCAGCCAGAACTAGTCGGTCTCTGAACTAATATGTCATACTTGGGTCTCTTTTTCTGGGAAATCATATGATCGTTTAAGAGCCAGAAATCAGAAAAAAATAAGCATAACAAATTAAAACAGGATATATTTCTGAGCATATTATTGTCCTTTTTAATCTGCAACCTAATAAATTCCAGTCCATATCTACTCTAAACTAGGGAAAAAAACTTGTACATTTTAATCAGTTGTGACACTCAAGCCTCTAATAAAGTCATCTACTTTAAGTCTTTACATTCATTTTATTTTCTGTGAATATAATGTGAACTTGTATACTAGTACGTGTCACTTCTTTAATACAAGTCCACATAGAATAAATGTTACTGCTCTTGATTTATTGTTATCCTGTTGCTCTGATTACATTCAGCACACACTCATCTCCTATATCTTAATTCTCTTGGCTTTCATGTATGAAGAATGGAGGGGTAAGCCTGTTCCTGGCACACCATCCCACTGCACACTGTATACATTCAGTTCACAGAGAAGCCTGTTAACTCCTTAAAGGCCCGATCTGTAAATATAATGTAGTGTTGAAACGCTGTTAGAAGACTACTGGCTGTGTTTATGTAGTGATTTATTACATTGAAGACAGTGCTTTCAGAGAAAGTTATTAGATGAAGTGTGTCTCGTCTGGAAAGAAGATGAGCACAGGCAGCCGCCACAGTAGGATGAGTTAAAAGTCAGCTGTTAAGTTACAGCTTACAGACTATGTTTATGAGCAAACTACTGTTAAACAGGAAAATCTGATTTGTTATCTCCGGGGCCTGTTCATTAACTGTCACTAGATTTTATCTTTTGCTAGAGTAACATATTTGTAAAGTAAATGTGCAAAAAGTGACATTCAAAATGTTTAATATCCTACAGAAATGAAAAAAATCACAGGCAAAAAGATCCCAAAACTCCAGCAAATAAAAACAGTTTCCATCACCATGCCACATTATGCAGAAGTTATTTAATTTATGATGCTTCTCTAATATTTTAAAGTCATTCTACACTGCTCTGTAATGAGAACACTTAACCAGAAGCAATGAATTATGCAACCTGACTTCCAAGACTCATGGATTTCTGATGCAATCCTGATAATCTCAGTCAAAACAGGGTGTATACCTAAACATAAAATGGCTGCAAAACACTTGAATGTGTCATGCACAACTATGTTTAGAGTTACAGTAATGCTAGTACTGATTTTTTGGAATCAAACAGGTTTTCTAGTACTGATTTTTTGGAATCAAACAGGTTTTCTAAAGTTAAGATTTTTATAAACTTTGTGTTTTCTTTGTGTAAATCACATGCAACTTAAACTTCAATGACTTAAAGTCAACTTAAACATCAGATATAGTTCAAGTGTATAAGGCATTGTATGACTTGGAGATAAAAGTCAGCACAGACACGTTTGGGACAGAGACAGGACTGGGTGTGTACCAATGTTTAGGCAAAAATCATATAATATAAAGTACACACAGATCTGCAATGACCTGGTGACATGTCCAGGGTGTACACCACCTTCACTTGTTAATAACCGGGATAGGCTCCAGCACCTCTGCAACTCTGTCAAGGATTAAGCGGTTTGGAAAATTAATGACTGAAGAATACACACCGACGAACTGAATTAAAGGTAAATTAAGTTTACATCTTATCATTTCTGCTCAACTTATTAACAGAGTAAAGCCTCTGTGTTGACAATGTCTAAAATTATCCACAGTGTCCATATTTTAAAGTCGGCCAGAAACATTTACTTTATTTTTTTCAAGCATTGTTCTTAGTTTTTAGTCATTCTTGCATTAGTGTGGACAGAGGTATTATGTAAAATGAAAGATCAGGAGAAAAATGGGCATTTTTAGAAAAATATCCATTATTGTGGATAGCACATCAGTTAAGGTTATGTTAAAGCTAATGGTTACAAAAGCTGTGTTTCCTTAACATGTTAAGTGAAATTTTGAAAAGTCACAAAACTGAAAATTAATAATTAATAGACGAGTTTGGAGCAAATAATCAAGGCTGTGTAGAAAAGTCAAACTGTTCTAATAATGTTTCCATCTAAATGAATCATAATCACACGGGTTAAATGTCAGAACATCAGAATTTACTGGAAAAGGGTGTTTCCATTTCCTCCAAGCACATTTAGTCTCTGGTAAAAAACAAAAAAATCAACAAAAAAAAGGTGAAAACCATCTCAAGCCAGCAAGAAAAGTTGTGGGAAGTTTTTTGAATTATGGAGTTTCTATATACATTTTCCAAAATGTCAAAATGCACATTAAATGCATTGATGGAAATACATCTAATGTCTGTTTTAGTGAAGAGTTGCTATGGGGTATGCTAACAATCCTCCTCTGAAAATTGCTTCTTTTGCATCCATCTTTTTTTTCCTAAGTTGTTAATTGAACATACTGAAATTACTAGATGCATGTTAGTCCTTAAGAAAATCAATAGACGACTAAAAAGGAGAGCCTTAAACCACCATTGAAAAGCTGTTAGAGTTCTGGGACTAATTGGTTACAGAGGTAAAAACAAAGGTAGCAAATGTTTGGAGGGTGTACGGTGGAAGAGGACCCTTGGTTGATTTGTGTGTCAGCGGCAGGACCCTTTTAGTGTGAGTTTGTGTGTGTCTGGAGATGGCAGGGCTAGAGCTTCCAGATGTGAAGTGGGCAACCTGCCTACCGGGACCCAAACACAGGAACTTCCCCCTGACGGCAGAGATTAATCAAAGCCAGAAGAATCTCAACAGCAAGACAAGAAGGGAGGATGTATGCGCCTTTGCGTGTGTGTTTATTTGTAGGAGGATGAGTATGTTTTTATACACATGTTTTTGTACATGCTTGACTACCAAATTCCTGTAGTAAGGGAGAGCTCCTTGTCTTTGCCAAGTTTGCTGATTTGTTGTCCACTACGCAGAAAAGGAATTCAACCCTCTGTCTTATTGATGGTGCCCTTTGGAAAGAGACTAATACTAACGTTATTATGGGAAACATGTAGTCATGCTGGCATCCTAGCACTATTTACAATACAACCAACCAAAGAAAAGTATGGTATTTTTCCCTAAAATTTCAATCTGATTATAAATCAGCACATGTGTATATACAATAATCACTCGGTCAAAACACTTTTACCGCATCCCTAATGATGGCTTTCGGATTCAAAGTCTTGCTGACGGAACTTCATGTGCCTGTGTCAGAAGCAATCAAAACGGGTCTGCAACCTTTCATGGAAGACTTACAGACTTTGCCATAATCTCGAGGGCTTGGTGCAATTTAAAAATCACTTTATTGCCCTCCACTATCAGTTGAGGGCTTTGGTAGGTTAATGGCATTTCACTAACTTTCTCTTAATGCATTTTTCAGTCTTTGATTCACGCCCCAGTGCACTCTTTTGCAGCACTTCTGTACTATCTGATGGGACATCACGTCCTGGCGTTTATCAATTAATTGCACACTGCTCCTGGGTGCCATTGTGAGCCATTGAGGTTTTTTTTCCTCTTCACTAAATGAGTGATGCATGTCTCCTCTGTGGTTCCCTAGATAGAGGAGAGTAATTACTCACAGGCAAAGCTCTGGCCAAATCTTTGGGTCCTGTGGCAGCCTAGAGTGACATCAATGCACATCACTGTAAGGAACCGCATGGTACTTCAACAACAACTACAAACACATGGAGACTGGGGCGTTTATCACTACGCCTCTATATTTTAACACGTAGCCTTGTGTTATAGGTTAACCTGCTGCAGTAAATACAGAAACATGATCGAATGTCTTTTTTGTTTCCATCAGCAGTTTCGTGAGGTAAGCTCAAATGTGTATACTTGACTGTAGAAGTGGTTGCGTTGGCTACTGCTACTGCTTCCAAGTGGCAAAAAAACATTATTCCAGTAAAATCTCCTGCCTGTCAGGTCAGTTTTCACCACTCAGGTTAGAGGTGACTCTGTGCTGGCTTGAAGATAAAGAAAGAAACCACCTTGCCAAAAGAAATGGGGAGCATTTTTAAGTCTTCAGCCAGCGCTGTTATAAGATATCACTTTGTGTGGTTGCTTCAAAGGTTGAGCGTGTTAGACGTGGTGGCATCTAGTGAAGTTTCAGATTGCAACCGACTGAGTACCCCCTACCTCACCCTCCCCTATGGTGCCTGCTAAAAATGTGAAAAGCCCTCATTACAGTCAGTGTTTGTTTTGTCCATTTTGGGTTATTTGGTTTGGGTAAAAATAACTCTGGTCCACACTCAAACACAGTAACTGCCAGTAATGCACCTTAACACTGGAAGCCACTCCATGAAATACAATTACGGAAACAAAATCTCTTGATGAGCTGCTGTAGAGATATGGACATGCATCATATACACCTTTGAGGCGGTGACCTGCTCCCTTTGTACATTTACATATTGTATTCTAATGTAATTAGAGGGCAACAATTCATATTTTCAACCATACTTGTAATTATTTTCTTTCGTGTTAGTGAAATGTACATAAACATGTCTTACAATCTTGCTATTTGTGTTCACATTTTTAATTTATGAATTACTGTGCATGGTAGAGAATTTAGCAATTAAATGTACATATGTAGACCAATATGGAAATTAGATCAAAACGGAAAAAAATAAAAAAATAACACCTTGTACAGTAATGTGCAGAAACAAAGTTTTGGAGAAAAGGCTCTAGTTTTGGGATAGCAAATGTGTTAACCGTGATGATGGTGAAGAACCAGCTCTTAATAATCAAAACTGTAGTGAAAGGAAATGGGCACAGGCTTGTATTTTCATTTACTAGTTTTCTGAAAATGCTGTTGCAATACATTTAAATGGATCCTTTATCATCCTATAGTCTACAGCCAATGAGTAAAGATGATAGTCAGAGGATGCACACACACAGTTTAAAAAAGCACTTAGAAAATTCATTCAGTCATTCATTTTCTGAAGCGCTTAATCCTCAGACGGGTCATGGGGTTGCTGGAGACCATCCCAGTTACCACTGGGCGAAGGCGGGGTACACTCTGGATGTGTTGTCAGTTTCTTCATAGAGCTGACATATACAGACAAGCAACCATTCACATCCATGGAAGATTTAGACTGACCAGTTAACCTGTTATGGTGCATGTTTTTGGACGGTGGGAGGAAGTCGGGGTACCTGGAGAGAACCATGCAAAGTCCACACAGAAATCAGGACCTTAAGCTGTGACGCGACTGTGCTAAACACTGCACCACCATGCAAATGTCAATATTATTATATACATACCTGTGTTTAACTAATAAACTTTTGTGACCTAGATCTAACATTTTAACCATAAAGTTTCTGTTTTTCTCCAACATACAGTTAACTACATCATCTAACCTTTTACATTTGGGGAATATGGCGCAATTAGGTCAAACGATGCTACTAACTAAAAACGCACCTTAATTCCCCTGTTCTGACACTTCACCATACTGTTGTGCTGGGTCTGCCTTTAACCTCTTGTTCACGTAGCATAATATTCAAAGTTTTTGACTGTGCTGATGTTACAAAATTCTCGTATTCCATAGTGCATGTCCAAGCATCCTGTGAACCCCTGCTTGCCCTCTTGCTGATAACTGCTCTGGATAAGAGCTTCAGCTAATGCTTAAAATGCAAATGATATTCACACTAGCCCACAGTAAGGTGCAGATTAGATATATCTTTTTTTTGTTGGGCTTCGGAGTGTAAAACGAGATCGGGGTGTGGAGCAGAGAATAAAATGAGCGGGTCTCTGCTCTGTTGTCCGGCAATCTGCAGGATGAGGCCTGCATGCAATTGTTGGTGAATTGCTTTTGCCACACTGTAAATACTTGGTGCTGAAAGTTAAATGATGCACACATGGTTACACATATGTTATAATTCGCAGCTGACAGCAATTACAGTGCTTAGCTGAAATTAATGGCAAGCACACAGCAGAAATACCTACCTACCTATTTACAAACTTTATTTTTTTGTTCTAAATTCTTATATATGTACATATTCCTCCGTCTGTCTGCACCATCAGTGTAATTCCCCTCCTCGCTGCTTTTCTACATGATAAACCCATGACGCAATATCTCCGTTTGACTCAGGGAAGCGCAAGATTATTGTAATTACATGGATGTGCTCTCCCCCCGCAAATTAGGAGCATTATATTTGTGACCCCTAAAATGAAAGAGCAAGTATCTCTTAGCAACCCACACCAACAATAAGCCATCCAGTCAAAGAGGCTCATACTGGCACATTAGTGGGGAATGTGCTTTTACTTTAATCCGCCTGCACAATTTGCATTTCGATAGGCTGTTGGAAAATAGGTGAAGGCGCCAGGCAGATGGTTCAAATTGATTCTTCTGTTCATATAGATGGGAGTCTGAAAAGTTAATCCCAAATGTAGAGCCGGTGCCAAAACGTGTCTTTTTCTGGCATTACTCCACAGGCTGTACACAAAGATGAAGCCATACATTCATTATACACAGTACGAAACATAATTGTGTATTTTATGACAGTATACACATGCCACAATATATTTATCAACAGCAGCAACCTTACAAATCACTTTGTCTTACTACTTTTAATGGAAAAAAAAAGTCAACTCATTGCCTTATTGTAGGAATTGTACTGGGCTCCGTACACACTCCTCTATTCATTCTCACCTCTCAGGTCTGTATATACCTACAGGGATAAACCCTTTACCCCTGTGTGCTAACATTTTGGAGAGCTCAAAAATCCAGGGCCAGAGGGTTCAACCAGGCCTCAGACCCCAAGTTAGCTTCCTGAAGGAAACCCTGGGCCTAACCGGCTCTGCATTTCCTCAGCTCTCTCAACGGTGTTGGAAACCGTCACAAATATGTCACTTTGTTGAAGGTGATTCAGAGGCGAGCAGAAGCAGGAGTCTGGTGCAGTCACAAGGGAACAGTGGTCCCTGGTGGAAAAAAGGAGGGGTCAGAGGTGGAGTGTCTGGGATTTGTTTTGCTTTGTGAGATTGAGGTGTTTACCTGTTTATAAATGCTGTAAGGGAGACTAGAAGATATAAAGGCCATCCATCATAAAGTCCCAATATTTTAATGCATTTGTTGCTGCGAGACAGATCATTGGGCCTTTGGGTCTTTTTTTCAACAATATCGAGAGAAGATGAGTGGATCTTCAAGTGTGCATTAACGGTGGCAGAAATTAGACCTCATACATCTGGGATGGATGCAGTATAAAACAACTGCAGCAGGAATTTAAATGCATTGTCAGGATACGCTGCCCAACTGAAAGCATTTGTATGTCCTTGAATGTGTGGTCTAGGTGTTAGTTATTATCCAACTTTTATGCAACCTTTCCAAATGTTATGAGAAGTTAAAAGGGGTCGCTTCATTAGAAAGATAAAAATGCCCCAGGTTCATGGGCAGAGTCCTCTATTTTGCTGCGTTGTTTGTGCTTTGCAGGCTTAGTCAATCACCATTACCCGGTGCTGCCCTCATTTGCTCTTTGCTGCTCCCCCTGGTGTTTATCCTCCCTCCTTTTGCGTCCACTTATTAACAAATACACTGAGATAATATAACTAAATACAAGGTGCAATATTAAAAAGGATTTACTCTTTGCATGAAAAAGAGGAGGAAAGATGCGTTCTCTCGCTTTTGGCTTGCATGCTGATTAATGTGCGAGGGAGATTTTATCTATTTGTTATTAACTTTTCTCTCCTCCTGACTCTTTTGCTCCCTCTCCATCTTCCTCTCAGACATTCCAAAGAGTCTTACTTCACCTAATGAGGATGTGCCTCCAATCTTTATTTTCAGCTCTGTCTTTTCTTGCCTCTCCAAATAGATCCCCTGATGATGTGTGTTACTTAAATAAACCCTATCTCAAAGATTCTCATTTTCCCTATTAAAGTCCCACTGTGTCTGTCATGATGCCTTTCACGTCTGGCACTTGATTCAAATTATTAACAAACAATTGTCTGATCTAGTGCATCCAATCAAACCGCTCACTTTTGCCAGCCAGAGCAGTGGTAGTCAGAAAGTTCAGTCAACGGCAGAAAAGTTTTGTCAAAGCCACTTAAAACTTGGTTACAAACTTAAATACTTTTTTTATACAACATTAATTATTCATGACCAAAGAAGCAACAACAACCGAACTCCATTTCTAAGATAATGACGGTCTCTGTTTCTTATATTCATGATGACAGCCTGTAAACTCTTTTCTCATGTGCTGGATTGGATTGGGCAATCTTGGCTGTAAAAATCTTCATACATTCTCCTGCTTCCCTTCTGCTCATCTACAGCAGCAACAGTTAGCAACGCTAACTTTGACATGCTTTACGCCTGAACACAAATTCCAGGTTTTTACACAATTATGTACAAATCATACATACTGAACATTTCCAGGTCAGAAAATTTGCCTTAAATCCCGTATCTGTTTAACTACCATTTGATTCCTTACAAACCAGACCATAGACTACATGTACTTAGTGAACAGGGGAACCATGATGAATAGCTGTTTCATGCCAGCAGTTTATGATTTGGCTGTTGTTATGTTAGCTTTTTGGTGCAAGAAGTGACCATATTTGGGCAAAAGGGGTGGGGCTAAGAGGTGAGCTAATGCTAAATGCTAGTCTACAAAAAAGTTTTCAAAAATGTGTTTTATTAAATCAATGACAACTCTGAAAGTCAGACTCTAACCCAAATTAGGGGGGAGTTGTCATTCAGACCTGTCAATCAAAGCCTGACACGATAGAGTGTAGTTGAAGCTTTTAGTTGACCAGAGATGTGATTAACAATATAAGAAATGTAAAGACGGACCACCATGTCACACATTAGAGACGATAAATAAAATGGTTAAGACAACAATGTATTTTTAATTTCAGTGTAAATCTACGGGAACCAGGGCTTTGAAGAGCGAACCCCAGTGGTCGTCAGTGGTATTACATCATTTGAGAGCTGGGGTCCTTGCCCCTTGAATCAGACTGACAATTACTAAAATATTATTGAGATGAATACATTATCATGTTATGGTAAGATTTAGAGTTCCTTGTTTTCTATGTCCTTAGTACCATCCTGTATTTTGTCAAAATACTGACATTGCTATAACGGCCTTATCATTACTATACTTGCTGTGTCCGAGCATTGATCTATGCTGTTATTTCTGTTTTTTTTCTTAACCTGCACAATCATTTAACTGTTTCTTCATTTGTATCAAATTTTTTCAAACATTTAGTTTTTGTTGATTTTAATGTTGCTCTGTGATACTGTTAGTTTTTGTTTGTTTTAGCGTTGTTTCATAAAAGCCAAAACAGAAACACAGTTTGGAAAATTAGCTACTATGGCTACAAGTCTAATAACCATTTCATCGACCGCAAACATAAATCTAAGAATACTTATACATATATATTGATCCCAGTCAGATAAAATTTCAGTAAATAAATGTAGGTTTTCAATACATTCTGTTTTTGTTGTTTAAGTTTAAGAATTTGCCACAAACTCAACCTTTGTTTCTTTAGCACATTCCAGTGCTTATAACAGTACATGTTGCCAGATGGTTGGAGTAAATATTAACAGTGTAGTGTCACTCTTACTACCTCTGGACCTGGTCTCTCTCGGTCTGTCTCGGCCTGTGTGAGACTCTCTCTCTCCAGTTTTGTGTCTTGGGTTACAGGGTAACTGGATCCATGTTAGTGTGTGGCGTTCCTCAATCCCCAAGAGGCCCTCGACTTCATGTTATGGTTTCCATCAGTCTTGTGCATAGCTGGAAAGAAGGTGTGTGTTTGTGAGTACATGGGTGTGTCTGTTTCAGTGTAGAAAGTCAAGCTGACCGAGGGATGTCCACTTGTTTTTTGATGTAACATGGTGCTTTACAATTGCTGCAATTGACTGCATCACTTTTCACATCAACATATGACCTTATCCATTTTTACTCTCCTGTTGACCTATATACTATTATATTTTGGCCCTTTTATATTGCGTGCATGGCAATAATGACTCTGGACTGTGTTACATGAGGCTGTGTGTGAAACGCAGTCTGCTGCCTTATTACATTATAGGTACATTTTAAAAGGAACGGTGTTGACCGCTGATCTCAACCTCTCTATTCAATATCTCACGGTGGATGTTGATGCTTTTAAGTCACCACCAATAAAACATGAGTCTGAGATGAAACAACAAACAAAAATGCACTTTGGCCTGTGCTTTCAACATGCGGCAGAACAAAAGGTGTGGGCCTCACACGTGTGGGAAAATTACTACTTCTCTGAGTTAGAGGATCAAAGTGGGTGCTTCCAGTTACACATCATGGTTTAGCCTCAAAACGTCATATTTTCTGCCATTAAAGATAGTAAGTATTTTGTTTTTTCATCAGTATTTTAAGAACAATATTTTCAGTGAGATTACAATTTTAATGCGGCAAATATTTTAGCCTTGAGCAGGAAAAGAGTGCTCTTCCTCTCAGTCGGTCAAACTCACAACAGAGCACCTGTCATTCATCTTGATGAACCTACTACCTTGAAACAGCATCTAGCCCAAAGCTAAGGAAGAAAAAAATTATAAAGTAACCACGGGCAGTGAAAAGCAGACAGCAAATGTAGGAAATGAGCAATAAAATGCCAATTATCCCCAGGTTTTTCAGCTTCACTGTACTTTTGTTATGCTTCCCAGAGCTTAATAGCCACAACTTAGCTTCTCAGTGCATGGTTTACGCTCCAAAACATCCAAGACATAATTGGAAAGAAAAAGAAAATTGAGACAGACTGATGTAAGCATGTTGCAAGGTCATAGGCAGATGTGCAATACATGCTTTTTGATATTGCATGATATTTTAGTTTGAGAAATTTTTATTTCATACTCATATTGCAACACAATTATACTTATAAAGTGTATAAAGTGTACAAACTATTAAATTACTCTTAAAGGATTCCTCTACTGAAAAGCAAATTTTTTTCGATACACTTTAATGATCAGTTAAACCGTCTGTATCGTACTAGCTGTAACCTGGTTAATTGTACTGCTGCTGATCTTGACCAGGACCGGTTTCTTTTAGTAATTTTTTGAACCACTAGTCCTATCAATACATTGAAATAACTGAGGTAAAATACAGTTTCTCAGTGGGATCAGATTTTACCAATTTGGATGTTCACAGGCTCTGTACTGAACATGCAAACATTGTCATCTTCTGCAACATTGATTCGCTAATAAACCCATGTACTTTGACAAATGACAGTGATTAAAGATGCTTATTTTTATGATATATTTGCTGTTTTTATATACTTACTTTGTACTTTTATGAATATCTACATAATCAGTAAATTGCAGCAAAATGTAGAGGAGAATATATTAATAAACCATGATAAATCACTTGGGAAGGGTTAAAAGTAGAGAAAATTTTATTTGGAGAGTGCAGCAAAAATAATTCTTGGTTTTTAATGGTTGATCTCAAAAGTTAAATAAAAAAATTAAAAAGTACTAGAAAATAAATTAATAATAATGAGAAACTGTATCTAACGGATTAACAACTAATTCACTGAAAAAAAAAACAGCATTGAACTTCACTTATTTATGTCTATCCATCACTAACATTTAGTGTTTCCTTATGCTGACTTGGTTGTTAGTTAATGTTAATCCTGGGGTTGAGCTAGTAATGGGTTTCCCTTTGTAGTTGAACACTTGTTGCACATGAAAACATCTTAAATCCCTAATGACCTCAGTGTCACCTGACCCACATGTGTAAGAAGCATCAACCTTGGACCTGACAGCCCGTGTGGCCGACTTTGTTGTGGTCATCGTTGACAAATCAAAGTACTTTGCGAAGTCCGTGGTTTGCAAGGTCGAGGACTCAGCTGAGGTTTTGTCTCGTAGGATTAAGACAGCAGAATGTCCGTCTTATTTTTCAAAAGGGATGGTGAGCTAATCTGAGAGGACCCTCTGTGATCTTCTGACCACAGTTCTAGGGTTGAGATAACAGGCCTCTGAATTGCTACTGGTTAAAGTACGTTTAACCCCATGACCCCTTGTGCAAACCACTTCCCCAGATGGAAATTTTTTTTGCTTTGTTTTGCCCAGAACACCTTGTTCTTCAAAAGATGCTGGAAAAATAATTACACACACATGTCTTTATCAGTATCCACATATACCTCCTTGCATTTGTTTTGACATTGACAAGCATCATGTAACTGCTGTTTCAGGGAAAGAAATTCATTAAAGATTTCTTTAAATTGATTTTAAAAAATTATCTTAACCCATAAAGACCCAGTGTTTCTTTTGTGTCTGTTCCAAAATATTTTGTTCTCTATATTTAACTGTTCTTAACTGATTTATCATAATTTATTGTGACATAATCCTCTGTATTTTACATTTTTTTCAGTGAACATCAAGTATTTTCCTATATTTAATTTACTGATCACATAGATGTTCATAAAAGCTCAGATTAAAGTTGAGGATTGTTATATCAAAAACAGAGAAAACTGAAGAATAAGTGGCATATTCAGCAAAATATTTCATTAACTGAACATAAAGGACGTGTGTCCATCCTCTGTCATTGATCCAACTCTGGTGAACTACTGAATCAATATTGTAGAAGATGACGGTGTTTCTATGGTAACTACGGAGCCTCTGAACGTCCAAATGGGTCATATCTGATGACCATGAAATTACATTTTACACTAATTATTTACATGTATTGATATGATTAGTGGATCAACAGGTATTAAACAGTTTACATCAGTTGGTGGTGGCTGTTTGGGTCTTTATGGGTTAAAACTGCTGTTATAGGCACAGCAGATGTAACACAGTCTAAACCTATGCCATAATGGTTTGTAAAGCTATCATTGCATCAGTTAAAAGTATTAAATACATGACAACCTGCACCCTTTGCTTCAGTTGCACAGAGGATTAAATGTAATGGAGCTAATTTGCTGTAAACTAGATAACACATGATATAATTAACTTACTACTAGGTAATATTCCCTCTCTTTCTGAGGCTGAAGCTGTAATAGAATGACCCTTTTTTTCCCCTGCGATTTACACCACAGTGGTGAGTGGGCCCAGACATTTGCTGCCTCACAACAACATGGTTCACTGGTAGAATTTATCACATAAAAGGTTCATGTTATCCCCAGAGACCCCAATACTGGAAACACTGAAAGGCGAAATCAGTAGGAGCCACCAGTGTAATGTTGTATCATGGTGGAGTTCCACCTGTGAACTTACATGAATTGAACCCCAGGCCCCTGTACCCACCTGTACACAGGACATCTGTGCACCCCCGAGGAATGGCTCAGCTCCATTTAGGTGTGCCAGAAAACCATAGTAGAAAACAAGCATTGGAAATGATCCGAGAACTGTCTGGGTGAAAGCAGAAAAAAGCACAGAAAATGTCTGTAATACTGAAGTATTAGGTGAATGTCCAAATGTTGCCTGAAAACACTTATTTTGCTTCATATATGCAGTCTTCGAGACTCTAGCAATGTGTTAATGCCATGTTGCATTTATACAAACATACATTCCCATTTTCCTCTCACATACAGGCAAACAAATATGGATTTAGTAGGAGAATATACCCAGTTTCTGCAAAGGTCTGTGGTAGATGCATCATCCATTGTCATGTTGCCATAATTTATGAGTGACAGCAGAGATATGATAAGAGATGTGGCAGAGTAAATCGGATTTACAGAGGTCACTGGCAAGGTCTAGGGGAGGGGTTCATTATAGCAGATTTTATCGATGTCCTTCAGTTGTGTTTGCGTGTGTGAGAAGCAGTGACAGTAAGTGAGCAAAGACGCTGAGGCACGGGATAAAAAGAAGACCACAGTCGTAGGCAGTAACCGTATGAACTGCTTATGTTTACCGCAGATGTTAGGATGTTTCCTTGGTGGCTCCAAACGTGCATGTTTGTCTTGCCTTTGCGTGTTTGAGTGTAGGTGTGTTCATCTGCTTTTTTTTTTTTGTTCTTTTGCGTACAGGGCAGACAGCCACAACTGCTTGGTTAACAACATGTGCTGGATTCACATATCTGCTCCTGCGTGTGTCTGTGCTATGTTTCCCAAAGACGGGAAGAGGAAAGGATTTGGACCGCTGGTGGAGGGCGGCCTAATTCCTCCTTCCCTCCTCTGGCCTTGATTCCTTTCACTCGCAAGTGTGACTGCAATTTGCGCTCTGTCTTCAGGTTCAAATTTACAACCTTCCCCTAGCTTTGCCGAACAAAAGAGGGGATTGAAGGCAGGAGGATCCACTGGGCCCCATCAACCCCCGTTTCTTCTGAGCGCCACTTAATTGATGCCAGATCTTCTCAGGGTCCGATCCTAAATGTATCACAAGGCGGAGGTGGATCACCGCTGAGTAACATACTCCATACGTTCATGATGCGGAATTAAGCGCTGGCATGAAAATCCCACAGCCCATCCTCTCCGCTAAGCACTGAGGCTACACAGTCTGAGCTCGCTGCATGGAGACAATCACCCCGGTAATGCCTGCGTGCATTTATGTGTGTGACAGCGAGTGTGTGTGCGCTTGTGCACAAGGCTTTCTCACAAGTGTCAGTGCCTCACTGTGGCGTGAGTAAGTAGGGTGTTGACCCCATCTATCCCTGGAGAGCATATGGATGCAATCACGCAGAGTGAGAGAGAAAGAGAGAGGAATTCTAAGAGCCCAAAAAGCAGAAAAGTGAGGGGGAGAAAAAGAGAGAGAGAGAGAGAGAGGGAGAGAATAAGAGAAGAGCGATTAATTGGCGTCTGGCTTGTGTGTTTGGAAGACAGAAAATCTCTCTAATTCCTTGTTTTTCCTTTCCTTTATGGATTTGCCAGGGGAGGGTTTTGGTTAAGTCAAGCTGTGATGGTTTCCTCACCCACTCTTGCTAAGAAGGAAAGGGATGATTGCGGCTACTTTGATTCCATATTTTGGACATGGTCGGTAGCTAATTAGCACAGAAATAGCAGAATGGCATCCTTGTTTTGAATTATAGGAAACAATAACTTATTGTAGTATGTGTGTGATAGGAATTGTGTGTCAACGAGTACAGCAGGACCAAGAGCACGAGCAGGGGGAAGGATGAGAGAACCATGCCTGGCTGACAAACATTTGGAATATAATAGAAATGATTGCTCCAAATGATCAGCCATAGTCTCGATCCGAGTTTTAATACATAAATTCATGGCAGCCATCATTCCTAATCGGGACTCTTTCTGGCATGTTGTCACACATGCAGCGGACCGTATTCCTCTAGTGTGATTCTGTTCATTTAGTCTGATAAACATCTCAGCGCTCTCAGAGTCCATTACTTGCAATTTACTTCTCCCCTCGGCATGTGGACACTGGCAATTCTCATTGAAGTTACCTCACACGCCCGCTCATTTCAGGCCGCGGGCTCGCAGTTTATCAGAAAGCAAAGTTGTTAAACTGACTGGCTAAGTAATCACCAGAGAGATACCTTAATTAGTGCATCAGTGTAAACATACTTTAAGATGGTTATGCTTTGAGATTATTTGTGCCGCATTAGCCAATATCCCAGCACAAACACTTCCCCAAAACTAATCATAGAAAATGGCTGTCTTTGAAAATGCCGCATGTTATAACGCCTCACAGTTCTTTCTTTTTTTTTTTTTTTGTCCTTCATATAGTAGCACTTGGACTCCAGTGATTATCAATCAACACCATATGCTAATTTGTCAGCAAGCACAAGCTCTAATCATGTCTTTTCACAGCCAATGAAACATTCTCCTTCAATTTCCAGCCTTTCTCTATCTGAACTTGTGCAGTTAAAACAATGAAGTACAACCCCCCCTCTCTTTTTTTTTTTTTTTTTTTTCCAGTAGGGCCTCTTAAAAATGTGACTTGTTTTTGGACTATATTTGCATGTCAGTGTCTGAGGAGAAAATCAATGATGCTAATTAGTGTTCCAAAGGCAGACTTTGCTGTGTGCTGATTACTCTGAACTGAGTGCCAAGGGATTAGGGTGGACTTGCCTCACAGACTCGAGAGGCAGAGGAGCTATTAATTAGAGAGCGGTTGAATGTGTGTCTATGTAAGCCTGTGTGCACATGTGGGTCTGTGAGAATGTACCATGTACCATTATTTTTTCCTCTGGTTTTTCTTTGTTTGAAAGACTGCACCCAATAAACAGAAAAGCTGCACAGCTCTACTCATGCATGTTGTCCTCCTGTATGTTGATGCATTGCTAACATTTACCTGCCAAGAACAGTGGGGTCAAGCAGGAGGCCTTCTAAAGTACTGCTCAGGAGGAGAGGCGTGTTTTCATATGTGATTATCGCTTTGACCTCTCACCCCAAGCAGGGCCATTTGTAATACAAACAAAAGGAGGCACCCCGCAGATTTTGTGGCGCTTCACGAAGCACCTCTCATAAGTAAAGAGGGTAGCTCTCGACTCCTCTCAAAGCACCTTGCCACTTCGGAGGTCACATGTTTCCCATTGAGAACAGTTTACTTCCATCGAGACATATTTCCGTAAGCCTTTGATTCAAACCAGAGACAAAAGAGGGTCTCTCTCTTTCTCTTGTATGTTCAGTTTTCAAAGCCCTCCATCCTGAAATGATCTGAACAGGCAGGAATTTTGCCGCTTTTTTTTTTTTTTCAGGTTGGTACTTCTGTAGCTTTCCAAAAGGTGTATTGAAGGTTATTTTACACTTCATTATTACTAATGGACCCAGAAAGCATGACATGTGGGACGATGCAAGGCTGAGAATAAGAGGAGGCATGTTCACTTTACAGAGCAGGCTGAGTTTACATATTTATTCTCACTTGCTCAAAACCTGCCGGCTTTTAAACAAGGCTTGGATTTCACTCTCTGCTTCACCCGACCATCTGTCTGTCCGTTTGAATTAGACAAGCCCTAATCATTTGGAAGTTTGACAAATTTGATAACATTTCTGTGCACAGATGTGTTGTGATGGGACTTGCACTTCAAAAAGTATCCTTTCATTTTCACTCTTCATCTTATTCTCCATAGTTTATCTGTTGTTGGCATTGCACTCATACTGATGTGTTACAGTGCTATGGTCTGTTCATCCACCTTAACTCAGTGTTTAACTCTAGTGTTAAATGAATATGTGAAACAGGCAGTGGTTGTTTTAGTCAGTATGTGCATCTATGAAAACAGATAGAATTACCTCCACTTAACAGCACCTCTTGCCACAGCTCATTCTCAGAGTTACTCAGAGGAATTGCTTTACTTTTACTGCACTTTCTTGTCCTTAATGATGTTGTTGATCGAGCTTAAAGAGTTTTGAAGTGACTTTGTAACCTTAACTCCAAGTACAACCCTGTGAAATGCATGCAAATATTCCTGATTCTCCTCCGCCGTCCCCCACTTATTCCTTATGCATTTAAAAATCCGTTCAATGCAAAAAAAAACTGATATTTTTAGTGCGTCAATACTTATTCAAATTGCACAGTGCCTGGAAAAACATTCCATGTCTGGTGTAAAGTGAAGATGGAATTGAGTTTGTGAAATGTATGAGCTTGCAGAATGTAAATGAATCAGTTGATAGGAAAAAAAAAAAAATCTTTGCCTGAGCCAAAATTGCATTTGTTTTTCTCTTCACTTGTGATGGGTTATTGAGAAAACTGGCATGCAGCAACAGATTATGATTTTATGTGCATACAACAAACATGTTTCTTTTAGACATTAAAGTAAGTATACAGTTTTTGCATGAGATTATCAGCATTTTTATTACTCTTAAAACAATTCTTGCATTAAAGTCACTATCAACAAAACAGATGAGAAAAGGCTATCTGATCAACCTCACAAACATATATTTAGGCTGAGGTTGCTTCTGTAGTGCATCAATGTGATGGAACTACTCTGACAGATACTGCTGAGCTGCTCTTTGGCTTCTCGTCTGTGGTTTTGAGATTTTCATAAGAAGATAAAGCTGCTTTTTGATGTCTCAGTGCAGCTACCTCCCACAGTGAGGTGATGGAGCTGCAGGGATTCAACTCCAGTAACACCCACTTAGAGTTGAGGCATCTGTTCCATAGAAAGGCAGGAGGTGAGAGAAAACTAATAAACAAAGTTTAATTGTTAGTGGAAATAAAGAATTTAGGTTGTCAAGTACATTTGAACATTGGCAATCAGCGAGGAGCTATTTAAAGTGGTTTCATTCCTCAGGCTGGTACTCTGTTGAGGTACCAGTTAATTTCACTCTAGTAATTTGGAGGGTGGTTTTTATCTTGAGGATGTGAGCCACTAAACCGTCCCCTTACTTAATATTTTAGTTTTTGTTCTTTGAAGCAGAAGAGTCTGAGTACTTCAGTCAGGAATAATCTAATTGTGAAACAGAGTAGCATGGAATACATTGAATTGTTAATTATTGGTATCATTATTATTATATTGTAATTATATTATTATGAATAAGGTTAATGGTGCTTTTTGTATATTTGAAAATGTGTGAAAGCACATAGTCAAAAATCACTAAATCACTCCCTTTGCTCACAGCACCATTAGAGGGTTTTTAATTTTACTGATCTTGCTTATGTTACTGGTTTTGAATAAATTACACAATGTGTACATGAACACTGAAAAGTATACACATCCAGGCACAACAGAAACAGTAACAGAGAAAAGAAAAGGTAAAATGCAAATGGAGAGAAAAAAAAGGAAAGAAAGAAAGGAAAGATAATCTTCCTCTCAGCCTCAGACTATGTAAGGTTAAATGTATTTACCATAGAGATTTTCTGCTTGATAACTAATTAATATGGGAGATGTTAAAAAGCTGCACTTATCGATGTTGCTCTACATATTCTTGAATGTTGTTCAGTAAATGGTGCCATATTTTCTGGAACTTTCTGCTCAAATGTTGAAGCAAGTGTCTGATTTTCCCAAGTTCTAAGTGAGACATACTGTAACATTTGTTAACCCTCAGAGACCTAAACAGCCACTGGCAACCAAAAGCATCTACTGATCTAAGACGTTTAATACGTTTTAACCACCAATCCTATCAATACAGTTAAATAATTCAGGCGTGATGCAGTTGCTCAGCTTTGCAGCAGCATATGATGTGTCTTTGTTGTTTGGTATTGCATGATATTTTAGTTTGAGAAATTTGTATTTGTATCTCATACACGTATTGCAACATAATGATTACACGTGTAAAGCGCAACAAAACCAATAAATTATACTTACAGGATTCTACTGCTGAAAAACAGAATTTTTCGGTACAGTTTAATGATAAATTAAATTGTCTAAATGTTGGTAATGTGTGCTGTTGCTTTTCAAAGACCTAACCTTGTGCTCTACTGATCTAAAATATTGAATAATTGTTGAACCACTAGTCTTATTAATACATTGAAATGACTGAGGTAAAATACAGCTTCTCAGTTTGTCATGGTCAGATATGACCCATTTGGATGTTCAGAGGCTCCAAGTGTCAACATCTGCAACACTGATTCACCAATAAAAATCCATGTAGTTTGTGGTTACAGACACTTCTTTTTATGTTCAGTTGGTGATACATTTACCCAGTATGTCTTCAGTTTTGGTAAAACCTTTGAATATACTCTGAGCTTTTATATCTACATGGTTTGTAAATTATGTATAGGAAAATGCCTGACTGTCACGGAAAAATGCAAATTGCAGAGGAGAATATTACAATAAGTCACTAAGGAAAGGTTTAATATAGAGAAAAAAATATTTGGATGTGTATTTAAAATATTTACCTTAGAAATATTTCTAAGTCTTTAAGGGTCAACTGTCATATCTGAGTGGGCGGGGCCTATACAAGACAGACACAAAGCACGTCCCTGGTTTAAACAAATGAAGCAGCAGTTAGTCATCTAAGCTCCAACAAGATCATTGAATAAATATTTTGTCATTGTTTTATCCATCATTCAGCCAATCCCGATATTTTAGGATGGTCCTTGCGAGCCGACGCAATCAGCGAAAGCGCATTAGAGAGCAATTTCGGAGAGGTTTGGTGCATATTACCTGTAATTGAATTTCTTAAGCATTAGGTATACTATTTGTGTCACATTCTGTGGTTCTCCACGGCGGACAGGAGAAAGCTTATTCAATAAAGCCCGTATTAAAGAAACAGAACTCGCACACCTCTAATTGTTTTCACCCTGCTTTAATAAAAGATGTTATTAAAGGGGGGAAAAGCCTTTCTGAGTTGGCGGCTTCTCAGGAGAGTCTTGACTATGTTTGCATTTCGTCAAGATGGTGGAGATTACCTCTGAGGTCCCTTTTTAACTGAACGCCTAGAGACAATATTCCAATTACGAAAACACACAGGAGGAAAGGGAGCTAGGACAAAAATATGACCACTTACAAAGGCCTATATTATTAAGGCCATCTTGTGACTAAATGTAATATTATGTATGAGTGGTAGGGTGGTGCAGATATTGTATAATTTATAGGGATTTCCAAAGACCTGCAGAGAAGCACATTTTGTGTTGGAGTTCTTGTCACAGCATGGTGCCGACTCGAGATTAAAACCATGCTGAGGTGTTACTATAGATCTCAGTGTGTATGGCTGTTTGATAGAGCTATTTCCTGTTCTTTGGAGAGTTATTCTTTGTTCTATGTGAACAAGAAGTAAGTCGAGGACCTCAGCTTTATAGGGAGTAATGTAAACAAAATCCTTTCTCAAATCCCCATTCATTGTGGACTAAAGGAGATCATGAATATACAGCAGCAAAGTCACATCCCAGTGGACACAAAGTCAACAGAGGGCTTAACCCCCTTTGCCAAGTCAAACCAGGGCAATGTGTGCGTGTGTGTGGTGGGGTCAGGGTAGGCATAGGTGGCGGTGAGACTCCCATCAGGTCATGGCATGTCTCCCTTTAAAGGATGAAGGCAGAGAAAACAAACGGACAGGGAGAAAGATGAGGAGGGGAACCCAGAGAGCATTAGTGGACAGAGGGAGGGAAAATAGTTTTTTCTGGATGTTTATTTGAACATGACACAGAAGAGAAGGGGGTCTCTGTGGGATTTAAGGTTTTGGAGTAATAAAGTCAAGATGTAGTCAAAGCCCCCCTGCTAACTCGGGTCGCTTTACTTTTGTCCACGTCTCCCGGAACTGAAATAGGAGGACGCTATTTATCTATTTGCACACATGGGATGAAGCTAGCCTACCATAGTGCATTATCATTTAAAGTTTATGTAATATGGAGTTTAATTAATAAGATCTGTACTGATTGATTACTGGTAAACAGTCCAATCACAAAACTTTTTTAGACCATAGTGAGCATGTTCTTCTCAAAGATGGAAATTTGGAAATATTCTCCAACACACACCAACGATATGATTGATGATGTGACGAAGGTTCTGCGTTTTAATGGTGCTGCGTTCAGGTTCATACCAGCTATTTTCAATGAATAGAATCCTACTCCCATTTTTCATTCTTCCCACTCAGGACAGCGCACTACTTAAAATGCACTGTTAATATTGCTATCCAGTATTACATTTCACCCTTACCACCCTGTGCTTTAGATTGATAGGTGGAAACAACTGCATCCATAATCACTCCTATTAATCTATTGCTAGACTGCAGAGGCTTTGCACTTCATTTGTGTACTTTGTTTCCTTTTCCATTCAGCATATATTTAGCCCCCGTTAGAGCCAGCCATGTGTTCACCCTTTTGCCTGGTGCTCATCTCATGTTTGGATCCCAGGGTGAATGCATTATTTATTAGACGTTAAGGGCTCCATTGCGAACTTTAAGTGGCAGTGTGTTGTATTTGCTTAATGAATGGGGTTAGAGGAGATCAAAGCGAAAAATATGACAGATAACGGGGTGGGGGTAGATGCAGAGATTTTGCTTGTCTGACTTAATTGCTGTCTTGCAAGTGAAGTACAGTTCACAGAGGGTTTTAACATGTGTGGAAACAAATGACTTTTCTGCACCCATATAGCTTTAATCAATATAAGCCTTTGTTTTTTTTGGGTTTTTTTATGATATGCAGAAACTTCCATGTGAGGAACTGTCACAGGGTTTATCATTATAGTATCAGTATAGTATATTTTCTTAATGACTGTATTAAGGGCAATATGACCAAAAACACTGCTCTACAATTACTATTACTATTATTACTATCATTATTATTATTATAGAACTGATCTGCCTCAGGGATTAAATGTGCTAAATCTTACATGCTTGTAAAACACATGACAAAAGTGCTGATTCGCTGATGTTTTCCACGTATATGAAACAGTTGTATTAGGTTTTTGTGCATTTATAAATCTTCCACTTGAACATTCAAGGTTAACGTATTATAATGTGTGATAATGTTTGGAAGTAGATCTGGTAGCTCTGAGACAAACATTCCTTTTGAATAAAACCCATTCTCTCATTAATTCTCAGAATATCACATTTTGACCCAACAGTGTATCTTGGAAACTACAGCCAACCAGTATTTTTGACTTATTTTTTCTTTCATTTTTCTTCAGACTTGGTAAAGTTTCATTGCTTTTTCTGGAGGATTTTTACTTTGTAGACCAGTGAAATCAGAATCAAATCAGCTTCACTCTCAGTCTCAATAAACCCAAATTAATTGAAAATAAAATAGACCTGTTTGTTTCCTATGTAAGCAGTTTATTGTTATAACACTTGATGATGTGGCTTCAAGTATCAAATGACCCCTGCAAAGTAGCAGTAACCATGACCTCATTATAGAAAACATTCAGTAGCAGAAAAAAAGTTTGCCCTGGACTTTGTACTGGAAGTCCTTGTCTACATGGCGCCTCTGAAGCCAGCTCACCAGCTAGCCACTCCTCTTTCCTCTCTCCACAGATCATTAGCAGTCATGCTCCTGCCCTTTGAAGTCTGTGAGGTCTGCTGTGTCTGTCATAGCCATGCAAATCCAGGGGACAACCCCAGCCACCTGTTCTCCGAAACATCTGTCCACGGACCCAAGGCTTTACACCGGCACTGTTCAGCTGCCTCGCTCGGCTCTGATCCTCAAAGGGCTGGAGGATGGCAAAGAGGCTATTTTTAGAGCGTCTCTTGATATGCTAGTACAGACCTTATGCTCTCTAATGAACATACATTTCAGTGCTACTTCAAGGATATGACAGAAATGCTTGCTGAGTTGATTATATTTAGGATAAGAAGTTGTTTTTTTTTTAATTGCTGCATACTTTGAATAATTTCTGTCACTCTGGAGGCACCCCCCCTCCATCCCCCATCCCCTTCACTGATTCCACAAAATAGAAAAACAATAATAAGGCAGGTGTGGTGTGGAGTCATAGGGCTGGTCATGCAATGTGGGTAACCACTTTTTTTTTTTAATGCATCACTATAAACATAAGCCTACAGTTCTAATGGGGAATGTGAAAAAAGAGGGAAGGGAAAAAACAAAAAAACAAAAAATAATCTATCTATTGGGCCCCTTCTACTGTGGCCATGGGAGAAGTACCCCTGAATCAGAATAATTATTATTAAATGACGCAAGTTCATAATATTTTTTTAATTTTCATATTCCTTTCTTTTCTCCTCTCTTATCTATATGTACAAATGTATGTATCTAAGCGTACACAGTATATAAATGTACGTCACTGCTCATAACGTTTCGTTGTGTGTCTTCTATTGTGTGCTGTATGTAATTTTATCTTTCACTTGTCTTGCTTTGTCTTGATCCACAAAAAACCTTGAAACTTATATAAGTGTTATTTTTCTTGTTTTACTTGTCACATAAAAACACTATATGCATTAACTATTCTGATAGATCATAAAATGATCTGATTCGATTCATGATTTTCCACCCATACATCACTTTGTAGATCACTACACAATAAATAAGCTTAAGGCCAGTTCTGCATTCTTTGTTGGAGAGTTTAGAAGAAATAATAGAGAACTTTTTTATGTAGAGAGAATCATAGATGTAAGTTTCAGTTCAGTCAGAGTATCCCGTCTTCATAGATATGCTGTATTGCTGTTAATGAAGTCCCCTATCTGTAAGCAGTGAGACTTCACCAGGCTCTCCTTGCCCTCGGTACTGCAAGACTCCAGAAGATGGTTGTCTGCCTCATTTGGGGAGGAACCAGATCACAGCTTTCAGGGTCTCTCAGGGAGGTTCAACCGCAGAATGATGACCACATTCATTAAACATTTAAACCATTTCCTTGCAATGCAAGATTCCCTGAGAATAATCTAGTTCTGTCTGAACATTAGCATGAAACTAGGTAAGGAACCGAACCCTGAGTTGTCATATTTCCCGTCATATAACCCGTTTCACATTCTCCATGCTGTCTTATGAAGCTCCTCCAGGAAATATTAAATATTCTTTTTCAGCCAACTACTTGGTCTTCAACAGACCATGGCACCTGGCAGTCACAATAAAATCACCACCCAGCATTCAGGGAAGAGGGCAGAGTGACGTAAAAGCCCAGCAATGCCCATTCTTCCAAAAGCTTTTTTTTTTTGTCCCTTCTACCAAGGGACAGATTGTTTTGCATGTGTCTCTTTCTCATGGCAGCCACTAACATAGTGGTAGAAGCCAGAGCAAGAGACCACAGAAAACTGACCCTGAGGATACGTGCCAAGGGATGAGGATGGAAAGCAGCCTTTTGATGCCAACTGGACTGCAGGTTTGAGTACAGAATTGTAATAGGCCACCTGGGAGATTGTAGGGGTCCTGGTGATTATCCATCATGACTTGGGGCTGAGGTTGAACTAAACCAAACTTGCTATGAAACGAGTAAAAAAAAGAGTGCGATGTTATGATTATTTATGCCTGGATCTCTAAAGGACCCTGAGGCTAAACTGAAAACACACACCTTGTCGGATCCTGTGGCCACAGTTGGAATGAAGTCTGCAGCGTAGAAGAGTTTATTGTAACGCCAACATCAGGACTAAATTATTGAACAAAGCTTTGTGGAGAGGAATACAAATACCTCAATGATACTAGCCCCATCTTCCATGCAGTGTATTTTAAACAGATTACTGGCACAATTAACAAAGTCAGACCTCAGGGTTTGCGTTACTACTGACCCAGGAACAGCAGGACCCCAAGCATCTGTCAACAACCTATGTAGGGAAATCTAATCCTTGAGAATCAAGTCTACGCTGTCACTGTACATTACAAAACATGAAAAGTAAAGTAAAACAATACAAGGCGGAAATAACGCAACTCTAGACTCTCAAGCAGTGGACTGTTGGACGTGGTGAAAAATCGTCAGGGCTTGGTTACAGTAGCTCAGCACTGTATAAGGATGTAAGAGAAGTCTTGGGAAAGTCAGCAGCTGTGTAGCCTCTCCCTCTGCAGGGGAATGCAGATCAGTGGAGTGTGTAAGAGTAGATGTGCATGAGAAGGAGACCTGCTGATCCAGGTGTTGAATGGTGCCTGGCATTCTGACAGCTGAAGGAAAAGGGAGAGTACTCGCTTTGATGCACAGAGAGATATTGTGTGGATACATGCACTTGCATGGCCTACAGGAAAGCACACATGCAAGATTCCAGCGCACACATACAGGCGGAGTAATGCCATATTGTTTCCACCGGATGCATGCTGCATTATCCTGCCAACCATTCATCTGGAAATGCATGAGACAGAAATTCCTGTCGGGTGCAGAGCCAGGGTTTATGGCTCGACACTGTACAACTGTCCTGTGTGTCTGTGATTTAAGCCATGATGATGGGGTGAATCAAAGCAGAGGCAACACCCATTTGAAGTCAAGACTCACATCTCGGGAGCAGCAGACTATTCTGTTGTGAGCCAATTACAACAACATGCCTCAGTCTATGGTGCATTCTCTCACAGCTCAAAACTATGAGGAAAAACCCTTAGGCCCAGAGCTAGTTGTGCTCCTTTCCCCATCTGTAAAAAATACGACTATGACTATAACTGCAACCAGTCTCACACCCTGTTGTTTTAAATTTGGAACCATTTTGGAAAATAATACTTCTTTATTTCACTTTTTTTTTTTTCTGAAAGAAACTTTAAACCATACCTTATTTCTGATATAGAATCAGTGGAGAAGTGCACACGGCATCTCTTTTACACAATTCTGCACATTACTTGGATGCGTGCTTTCATACTTGGAAAGCTACTAATGCGTTTTTCTTTGATGTGGTATTTACTACTGTATATGTCATATTGAAGTGTCTGTTGTAGAGTATGGTGTTTATATTTCAACCTCTAAAACTCTGAATTCAAAGCATCTGAATTAGCTTTCAGCCCTCTCAGGCACATTTCGAAAGCTTTGATGGTATAGCGCTCATTTGGCACCTATTATATAAAGTTCCATTATGGCCTAGTTAACTGACTGTGATTTAATGCAGTCCATTCTCCACACATGTATGACCACAAATGCATTGTTCTGTTTACCCTACCATTTCATTTCCAATTAAACGCTAAGTCACAGAACAGTGCATTTCACTTGAAATTATTTTCTGACTTCATTTCTGATCTGGTAATGAGTCCACACAATGACCTTAAGCTCATTACAATTTGCCTTACTGTATATTATGAATGCACTTTAATTTTCCACATCCTCTATGTTTCTAAATTATGCTTTCCAGATCTTACTGGATGATTGAAAAGATGTTTTCCAGAAGTGCTGGGGTATTTTCCAATTGGGAGGCCTGTATTTCCCCTGAAACAAATGTGATGAAATCCATCTCAGGAGGGGTCATCCACTCACTCTGAAGTGTAACTTCAGACAAACAAAAGGTTTTTTGATTTTAGTCCTTACGCCATCTAGTTGGTATGCCATTTGAAAAGCAGCCACCAGTGTATATGGCTGATGGTAACAGTTAGAGAAACATCAGCGTTCGTCCAATCAATCCCTCAAGAAGGGGCAACAGTGATTTGTCTGCGGCCATTTTGCCTGTCAGAGATGTTTAACTTCCTTGCACATAATGGCTCTTGTACTCTGGGTAAACAGCCATTACTAGCCTGTTTATTTGGAAGGAGGGGCTCACCGTGGATCTGACCTGGTTTTAAAATGACAACCCATACCAGAGAGATGAGGGGATGAAGGGTGGGGGGGGGAACGGCAAAGGAGGGAATAGAGAGGAAGACCCAATTTATTTTGAGTAATTGGCTGCACTTGAGCAAACACCCCTTGCTTGCCCAGTGGTCTTCTCAATCCATGCCTATGCCAACAGCAAAAAAGAAAAATATCCCTTCCTATGTTCAGATTAAAACAGAGTGAGCTAGGCAATTTTGAGTCAGCATGCCTCCTCCACAATAATCTATTTCTGTAACTCTGGCAAAGGAGTGAGAACCTTCCTGACACAATATGGATTAATATTTCTTCACACATTTACAAATATTACCGCTTCACATGTGAATTTGGCAGAACTTGCAGAGCGTTGCAGAGTTGCTCATTTTCCCTTCATGTGTAATCATTTGAATCATTATCCTGACTCTGAATAACTTACTAATAAGCTTAAACTTGACAACTTTAAATGGTCAGGCGTGATTTACATTGCCTGTTTAAATAAAGAAGCTTCTGGGCCTGATTTGACGAAAATCAAGAAGTACAGCGAAATTAAATGAACGCACCATCTGACTCACAAGCACTATCGCTTTTTGGCAGCATATTGTGAGAAAATTGAAACTATATATTCCTAGTAAATAAATCATTAGGTTATAAATTGTTATTGGCTAGAAACTTCTAGCATTGAAGTAAAACAGCAGGCATCTTGTCAAGTGACATATTTAGCAGGCAGGGAAAGTCCAAATCTTTGATTCTAAAATACGCTCTCTTTTTTCAGTCCAAGTGGCCTCAGGTGGTTTGCTGGCCCCCTCGGTGGCCTCCATAGCAGGACTGTCCTGTACAGGAAAGAGGAAGCCCCCTGAAACAATAAGCCTCGCCTATTGATAAGTGAGACGTCTCTGGGCCTCCTGACAGATTGCACCGGGCCATGCCAGAGGGGGCCACGGCCACCAGACACATACGGGCCTGTGGTATTCCACAGAGGTGACAGAGGCTGACAAAGGGTGATGCTGGATCCCCTGAAGGGATGTCATTACTGGGTCATTCTGCTAAATCAGAAGATATGTAGGTAACAACATGAAAGGGATGGGAAACATATGTTTGTGCATGTACATCTGGGCCAGTACATGTATTTTTTTTAGATCTATATATGTTTGTGTGCTGTATTGATTACACACTACATCACAGTGGGTAGTTTCATGTCTTTCATGTGAATGTTGTTTTTGTTTCTGACCAGATATTGGACAGTCTTGTGGTTTCTCGTCCCTGTGGTCGCCTACAAACAGAAGTCGTACAGCTTGTTTACCTGAATCAACAGGCCATTTTAGATGTTCCTGTTGTGGACATACACAAACATATACTGTTGTTCTGCAAAAAATTAAGAAATGTCTCAAAATTCCCAGACCTGAGCCCCATTGAAAACTTCTGGAATGTGATCAAGATGAAAACATATGGTCACAAACCAACAAAACAAAGCTGTACTGCTTGCATTTTTACACCGACGGTGGCATAAAACAGCCATCAGCGACGTGAAAGACTGGTGGGTAGCCTGCCAAGACACATGAAAGATGTGATTGCAAATGCGGGTTATAAAATGTCATAAATGACAATATTTTTATTTGGAATTCTGTATAAATGTTGTCAGTAGTTTTATAGAATAAACAAAATTGTTGATTCTACTGAAACACAATAAAGAGCAAAACCAGCGGTGTCTTAATTTTTTCCAGACCTTTACATGTTCACATGAGCAGAAACAGATACACAACATACCGACATGAAATGCAGTCCACAACTCCAAACATACACATGTTAAAGCACAGTTCACATACACACGCGCGCACACACACACACACACACACACACACACACACATACGGGTTTATATGGTTTAGCCAGACAATTTCTCCAAACCCGCCCGGCGGTGGTTTAGGTGGACTACCCTTTCCCGTGGTCCTAGAGCTACAGGAGTTAGACAGAAACACTCCAAAAAATCTGAAAAAAATTTAGGTCACTTTAGCTTTCATACACTCCCTACAGAACTCTATACACACGACCCTAATTTTTTGGTGGTTTATGCAGACATTTCACTTTTTGACAAATACGTGGTTTACATGGACCAAAAAAAACACTATCGGGACTTTAAAGGGACAATGACGACACTTGTCAATCACCCCTCATTTACATGAACCAAAAAAAAAACTATCAGGACTTTAAAGGGACAATGACGTCACTAGTCAATGACCCCTCATTTACATAAAAACACTGACCTGACTGAACCAAGCATTAAAGGGACAGTATATTTATATGCATTTATGTACTGTATAGAGCTAAAATATCACTATAATGCAGCAGTGACACTGACCAACAGCCTGATAGAGCAAGAAAACAGACTTTCACACAACACAAGGGCCTTTTTAATTTTCATTTTTAACTCAAACATCCATGGTTGGAACATGCTGCTATCTACAGCATTTAAGGATGCTAACAAAATAAAATAAAAGCATAAAATGGCTCCGTACAGCTGGTTTGGACTAATCTAAGTCTTTAAGTGTTAACAATAACACAAAAGGTTGCAAGCTTTTTTTTTTTTTCTCTGATTGCCTCTTTGCAGCTTATTCCTCAGTTTCTAACAAAGTCCCTAATATTTTGCACTGTTCTTTGTGCTAACACAGGGCCTTCTACCAGCTTACAGGGACTAC
>JAPQRQ010000019.1:13511992-13527791 GCA_037367365.1 Apogon talboti | reverse complement strand
CACACACACACACACACACACACACACACACACACACACACACACACACACACACACACACACACACATCCTCCCATCTGTCTGTCTGGACTGCAGATAAAGCATCTCTAATAAAAAAGACTGCTGCGTCTCCCCCTCCTCATTTGGTAACCAATCTGTTGACTCGTTAACCCTCAGCACTCCGTCTGTCCATTAGAATTGCATTAAATGAGAAAAGGAAGACATACTTCTGTGACTGCACAAAAGAGTTCTTGGGGTCAAGTGGTCATCCCCAAGGCGTATTTAACAGCTAATGCTCAAATGAAGACAAATGCTGAGCCATAATTGTTGCTTAGAAACAGTCATGGTACGGTGAAGTGTGTCTCGTAGTTTCTGATCGCAATTCGGCAAACTAGCTACTCACTGGACTGTGTTCTTAAACCTTTGAGAGCCTCCCCTCTCTCTGTGGACACAGTCTGAAGCCTGGTCGTGCATTAGAATGAGGGACCAAGAAACCGTGGAGCAGAAAATCAGCTAAATACAGAAAAAAGTTGGGAAGGAAAGGGGAATATATTAAGCAGTTTTCTAATTCTGGTTTAGATATTTTGTGGTCATCTGGATATGATTTATGTAATCACTGCAGATTCGGATAAGTTAAAAATTCAACATGTTGTAAGGCAGGAAAACACACACATTAATCACTTCATGTACACTGGTAATCAGTCTTGTCATCAGCCTTCCAGTCAGAGTGGAAACTTATTCATTAAATGGTAGTTACTTTTCTCTCTCTCTCTCTCTCTCTCTTAAGGTGGTCATCAGTTGGTTTTGACCTCTGGACTACTTCTGTCCAGCTGTTCATTTAAACCTCACAGTCAGAAGAAATAAATGGCAGAGACATGAGAACTCGCTTAAAGGAATCAATCATTGTTGCTATGCAGGCAGTGTCTTCATAAAACCAAGTTAGATTTTTTATACTCTTCTATCAGTGTTTCACTTCTGTTGCCTCAGGCGGTGTTTAGTGAGTATGTAATGTTGTTACATAATCAAACTACCAAGAAGATGTAAATTTGAACTGTTACGGCGGAAAATATAGATGTGAAAATCCATTTTTGGCTTAAAACATTGGCAGTTTCAGACCGGTTTTAACCACTGGCCTGAATGCATCAATGACAAAAATTTACCCATACTTCTACTCCTCTGTGATCATTGTATTACGTATTCTCTTCAAATAGGGATGTTAAAACCTTTAGTCATCTGTTGTTCTAATTAAAGTATCTTTAAGAACACCAAAGCAAGTACAAATCAGTCTGAAATGACAGTGGGAATAGGTATTAGATGAAAATATTGGCATGTTTGGGTGCTCCATAAATCTCTGTCTCTTATCCATTGTAAACTGTTATAAATGACTTGACAGTTTTCAGATCACACACTAACAAATGCTGTTGAAGGACAACTTATAAACCATGTGAAAATAAACTGTTTATGTTCTACAAATATACTTTTATACCTTTAACCCAGCAGTGGTTAGAATAATAAGTGCCCATACTTTTATTCTGGATTTATCTTTATTATATTTACCCATAGATTGTGCAGCATACCACAATTTTCTACAATATTTTATTAAAATATAGTCATGCACTATCAAAAAGCAGTCAGTTCATTTTCACCATGGGTTGTTCTAGTGTTGAATTAAAATAATCACTGAAAATTTGGCAAATTACAAAGGGGTCACCTCTGAACATATTATTTTTGGAAACAAGAACAGAAAAGTGGCAAATTCATCTGATAAAAAAAAAAAAAAAAAGAAAAGTAATTGGTGCTGGTAATTTGACTCTCAAATCAGAAATAGGTATAATATTAATGTACAGCAATGGTCTCAAGTTGTTATAATAAAAAGTTACATAAATTGCACACTTAAAATGGCTACACTATAACTTCTTTAACAGCGTATCTGTCGACGGTTACATTTCGAAAGTGACCTTCCCAACATCGGCCTAAAATGTAAGTTTTGACATAAAATCGAGCTAGCATTCACTAAGGATTTACTGCTGTTAACAACCAGGACAGACATGATTAACCTACGGCATAACTCTTCTGACTTTGTTCTCATGCCTCACACAAAGTTTTTCACTGTCCCACAAAGCCACATAAACATAGGTCAAACCAGATGTCTGCTAGAACATGGAATCCCATGCAGCTATAAATCTTCACAACCTCTATTTTGTCCTTGTTGTCAATCAAAGCCACATTCTAAGAAGGGACTCATAACTGCATGAATCCCTCCACCCTTTATACTGCCCTGTACATCCATTTCACAGGTTTTACCCCTCTCACTTGGTGTGTTACTGTAAAGTTAATAGGCCCACTGCAGCGCTGGCCACAATTCTCTGAAAACACACTGCTCTTCACTTGGACAGAAAGCACATAAACGCACGAGAACTTCAGTATTTTTCTTGGACATGAACTCATCTGTCACATTTTTCCCCCCCAGTTAAAAGTGGGCTTTCTAAACAGAAAAAGGAATGTTTGGCACTTTCTTCAGGGAGCCCAGCTCATCAGAGCACGTCTTATTCAAACAGGTAAAAATATCAGCATAAGGATTTTGCCCCACGGTTCCACAGGCCACAGAAGAAGAGGAATGCAGAGATGCAGATGGACATGAAGCCCACGCACTGTATGGTGTGGTCTAACCTGTTTATAGCTGTTGGAGTCTTTCCACCACACAATTTCTTGATTTCCACAGTTCAGATTTGTCTGTACGCTGTCACTTTTGAGTGCTTACATGAGCCAGTGTGGTCAACCTTGTTCATTTGTGCACACATACTGCAGGTTCCAAAACTTTTATCACAACAAAAAGGCTTGAAGGTTTCAACCAAAAGAGAAAGAGTTCTGGAAAAAAAAACAAAACTATTAAGTCTTTTATATAACATTCAATAAGGAAGCTCAGTTAGCATTAGGTTTAACATGGAGATTTTAATGTTCTGGAAACCATTGATATACATAATGTGATCATTTCTTAAGGAAAAATACATATAACATACAGTATGTTTATATGTATATGCCTGTGTTGACTACCCATGATGCTTTTCTGCCAGGTCTATCAGGTATAACATTCCACACAGTAGGCTATGTAATTTAACAATTTTTATAGTAAAGGTCAGGTGCTGACGATAATAAGGCTTAAGAGATAAGGGAAGAATTAGAAAAAAATAAATGAAGATTAATAGAAAAATGTAAAGACAAAGATATGATAAACAAAAAGTCTTTCTGCATATTTACTAATACTTAGACTAAACTATATTTTATTGTTTGAGCCTAAAAACTGACTTAAGGTCAAAGTCCTACATTTTCTATCTGTCTCTTGTATCCCACCAACCCCCTCTTCATTCAGGAACGGCAAAAAAACCCAAAAAACTTTTATGCATCATAGGCATCATACTGTACATAATATACAATGGCAGGATATTTCCTACTATGTGCTAACACTAACTGCTAATGCTATTCCTATAGATACTGTGTGTATTACAATGAGTAAAATGCAGAGACCAAATTTCTGTACAGGGATAATCAAGAGAGTTAACCTTGACCTTTAACCCTTTCAACTGTCAATTTAGTAGGTATGAAATCCTTAGGTTAAAGCCAATATAAACCTGTTTGTACGGTGTTGGGCCACCATGTGCTTCCAGAAGAGCTTCACTGCACCTCAGCATTGATTCTACAGGTTCTATTGCAGGGGTGGAACAATATATTCCCTTATTTTTTGTTTTGATGATGGTGGTGGAGAGCAGTACTGTCTTAACACGTCACTCCAAGATCTCATAGGTGCTCAGGGTGCTCAGGATTAAGCCCTGATGACTCAGGAGGTCATAGCACATTGGATTTCATTCAAGAAATACCAAGTCTTATCAAGTTGTACTTTTTCAAATCGGGTTGTCACTTCAACAATCATCAACCTCAAGTGTGTTTGCAGATATGATTGATGGTATTTATTCCCGTTGAGCTTTAAAAATCTCCTTTCCAATGATATCACTGCAGGGCTTCCAGTGTAAATGCTGACATGGGCACAGCGCCAGAATGCTGTCGGCTCTTTAGGACAGCCTTGTTTCCTTTTGAGTAGGCCCAGGGGGCTGAAGTGCGCCATTTCCTTTGGCAGAATAGATGAATAGATGCAGGGTGATGTGAAGTGAAAGATGATGGGGAATCCTCTGCTCCACTGGATGACACCAGATGCATTGATCCCAATTTCTGCTTTATTTTTTTTTTCATGGACCTAAAATGTTGGGGCAACGTTTAGAGTTCACCTTAAATGACTGTATTATGTTTGTGATCTCTTATCCAGACAATCAAACCTTTTGCTTCATATTTTTTCGATGTTTTTTTTTTTTTTTTTTGTCATAGGGTAAAATGCAATAATTTCAAGTGGTGTTCTGTGGGAGTCACAACCATTAGGGCCAGGGAGGACAAACATAATAATTCACAATCTGCATCCATTAAATCCCATGATGTGATAAATATGAGCACAGTGTATGTATTTGTATTACAATGGATGTACAGATAAAATCTCAGCCATTATGTGGCAATTCAGAGAAGATATAACTACATAATTCCAGCATTAATCATGTTCATTATTCCTAGAATATGCTAAAATTAGTTGGGAATCAACTGAGTTTGGTATTTAACATTTTGTCAAAAGAAAAGTGTTTAAATGCCTTATTCACATAGAGAACAAGTATGCATCATTTTAGAATCTTTTAGCTTCAGTTTAGTTTTTATCACATTTTAAAGAGCAAAAGTAGTTTTATTATTAGATTTATAGGTTTAATGTTAGTTTTACAGTAGTTTTTTTTTTTTTTTGCCTTGGTTTATAAATGCTGAAAAAGAAAGAATGAAAGCATACATAACATCAAACACAAGCCTCAAGCATTACTAGTATGGCAAACAGTGCAGATTAAAGTAGAAAATGCAGCTGCTCACCTAAAATTATATACTGCTTTAGTATGTACGGTGTTGTTCGTTACAGTTTTTGTTTTCTATTCTCATTTCAACTAATAAAAAGCTGGTTTTAATGTTGGTTTTCTTTAACTATGTTAAATGCCGTGTGGTCTTAGAATGGCTCCTTCTTTCACAAATCCACATCTCAGTCACATATCTCCATATATATCACGTTTCAGAGTAATATTACACGCATTAACCTGAGGACATATATTTTAAATCGCTTCCTTTTAGCTCAAATTTACCCTTAAACTTTCAGACCTTTGCAGAATTCCTAGATTAGTATCTCCAACCCCCTACCCTGCCTCTTCACACAACCGCTGACTTCTTACACCGTTCTCCCTGAAATCTCTGTAATCTTAACCTTCCCATATGAATTTTATACTCCCAGCTTTACCAGTCATACTTGACCAGTTGTATTATGGATGTGAGAAAATCAGCGGGCACAGCGGCTCCTCTGCAGCCCCTGGGGCCAGATGCTGCTCAGGTCACCTTTCCTCTCATAGCTCTTAGCCTGTCTTCACGCTTCCTACAGGAGTTGTTCCACAATACTTCCTGACATCAGATCAAAGTCAGATACGCCAAACCTGCTCTTTTCTCTCAGAGTCTGGGCATGCTTGTTTTTGGAGCTGCACCTCGACCCTCCTCCCCCGGCAGTGATCTAATCAGGCTAATGCTGACTCCGAGGGTTACGACGGTAGGTTTAAGTGCCAGCACGTACATTTGTACAGTTCCCTGGTGAAATGCGCAACTCAACACTGGCTGTGACACGCTCAAAAGAAGATATGAGATTTCTACACCCCGTAGTGATGTCTTTGAGGAGGAAAACAAAAGTGTGTGTGTCTGAGTGCATGTTTGTCTGTGGGTGTGGAGGCGGCGGGCGGCGAGGAACAGACTGGCAAAAATATACATAACTAAACATCCTCAGGTAGACACAGAAATAAGCACGGTTCAAATAGAGGCAGGGACCATCAAAGAGGGGTTCCAGGATGTCGGAGGGGAGGAAAGGAGGGAGAGGCAGGAGGAAGAGAGGGTCTAGAGGGGTTTGTGAAAGCCTCCCTGGTTGCGCATAGCTTGAGCTTGACCTGAAAAGAAGGAGCCTTGCCTTTCATGGATGAAAGGGTGGCCGTGCTTAAAGTCAGTCGACTTCTCAAGGTATTCACGCTGAGCCTCAAGTCTAAGAAATGAGTCAGCATGATGTTTGCAGCATGATTCAAAGAGGAAGCTGGGGGAGGCGGGGCGTGGTGGTCCGCCTCAAGTCATGCATTTTAATTAAAAAAGCTGGGCGAGCGTGCTTAAGGTCCTGCCACGGCTGCATCTTCCCTCAGGCTACAGTTGTGCGTAGCGCAAGAAAGAGAAAGCAGCTCCAAGTTAGCATGAGTCTGTCTTGTGTCCTCAAGCTCCTAACCCTTGTTGTTCTTTTCTGTCTCTCTCAACAGCTCAGAGTATTAGCCACAATACACTGCATAACAACTCGAGCGCCCGGCCGGGAACAAAGCTGGAGCAGCAGACAAACACTATCAACTTTAATTTTTATTTCAAAAGCGGCAATCTGCAGGAGAGTGAAGGGTTCCTGGAATGTGCCTTTCTGTTTTGATATCTCTCAATAAAACTGTAATGATATGCTCCCTCCATCTGGATCCAGTTGCCAGTCTGCGCCAGAGGTAGACGTGTCAGTTGTTATTATTATTTTTCCTCTGTGATGTTTAGGTCTGGTCGGAGATGAAGGAAGGTCACTTGGCATACCTTGCGTGCTCTCAAGTAATTATGGAGTTACTTGTCAAAGGTCACCTAATATGGTTTCACAGACCAACACATCTCAGTGCTGGGAAAAGAAATTTGTTAGCTTTGCCATCATAAATCAAAAACAAGTATAATTACAATGATATGCCATTTGTGATGATCAAACCAAAAACATCATGAAATAAACATAGAAAAAGAAAAAAATATACATGCCTTTGTCTTGTCTTTACAATTATGCATTCATGCATTAACTGGAATTAGATTTTGGGTGTCAGCCATTTTCTTTTTCAGGGTTCATCTTCCCTGGAAAAGACACACTCAGCTGGAGAGGCATATTCCAGTGACAAGGCTGTCTGCCAGCCTGCTAACTCCATGATTGTTTCCAGACAAGTGTAGTTGCCCTCTGGACAGCACGTCTCTCAGTTCTAGAGTAATGGCCAATTACCAGGAGGCAGTTTGTTGAAAGGATGCAGCCAGGAACTACATCTGCCTTCAAACAGCCCTCAGATCCAAACATATGCTCTGGAACAAACTACCTTCAGAGATGAAATGCATTCAAAAGAACCAAAACTGCCTTCAGAGCATCATGTGACCATCGAGAAATGCCTGAGCCATGACTGACATGAGAAGTGGAATATTTTTACCAGATATTGTTTACTAAGATGGAATAGAGAAATGGTTGATGAAAGGTTGTGGATGGAAATGGCATGTGGAGGCTATAAAATTCAATGTGCTCTGATTCTTCTTTTTTTTTTTAAATCTTTGTCTCAGTTTTGTCCAGGGGTCTAACATCAAACATGGTGTTTGTTGAGGAAACATAACAATGTGGCTCCACACCAAGTGAAATTTGAAGGTGCATCCATAAATGACACATTCGGGAATCAGAATCCACTCAGCCAGTGGCCAGTGGACATGTGTGTTTTGACAAAGTCCTTTTTTTTTTTTTTGCAACTGTCACAGGGAGGCTGTTATGACAATTTTCTTCACAGTGTTTGCTCCAGACGCCCTTTCTAACAGACTTCAGCGAAGTCAGAAAATAAATAATTTCAGGAACCAGCAGGGGTTCCGACCACGTTCTTTTGTCACTGTGTCAGCACCCACGGTTCGACATATCACCCGACATAGACCTGCTGCTTTTACAACCACCGTGAAAGCACTAGACAGAATCAAAAAACTTAAAGCAAGATATCTGAAAAGGAAAAAAAAATCCTTCTCAGCTCTTTACTCTGTGGTTTAAGTGGTCACTGTAGGAGCACCGAGTGTCCACCAGATGTTTTCTGAACCTTTGATACACAGTATTTACAGATTTTCTGGAACTTATCAGGAAACAGCCTACAGAATATCTCTTTCCAATGATCTCTCTCTCTCTCTTCACCTTGAAATAAAAATAAAGATTAAAAAAACACTAGAATGTATCATGAAATTAAAACTCCATAAAGTTTTTCCTAAAGTAATTTAGTAATAATGCAAGCTCAAATAGATGATAATAATAATAGTATAAGTGGCCAATTATTACAACAGTAGACACAGTTTATTTTTTCACATTAAATTGGTGTTTCATTGTCAATACTGAGCTCCTGGGTCTGATTTGTGTGTCGGTGTTTGTTGTTTAGTCTGACACCATGTCAGACTAAACAACAAACTCTTTGACTTATAACCTGGTCATTATATCAACCTACATGTTGTGAAGATGACCTGAAATTCTATGGATCACATGTCAGTTTGGCCTCATGCCGTCACCACAGCTGCTTCCTCTTATGCCTGATACAGACCAGGTGGACACATTATAGTGAATCAACACTTTATTTCATTCCTTTCAATATGTAGCACACTGAATGGTTTTGGTCTCAACATTACGTAATTTCTATGTTTATGTTTTTTTTTTTCTATTTCTATGCGGACTAACGTGGATTACTATTAGAAGCATGAACAAAATGAAACAGCAGCAGAGACTGTGCTAATAAACCACTGTACATGATCTGTGACACTTTCTTTTACTGAATTACAGCACCTCTCTGAGATTTACATATTATTGTAGCTCATCCAGACTGAAGAAATTGATTTGACAGGACTGAGGATATGTCTTTTCTGTACTTTTCACTTTTCCCTGAAATAAAGCAGCCTACTTTAAAATTCAATCACCATAACTGTGGTAAATGGTTGATCTGATTGCCACCAGTACCTTGTAAATCAGTGCCATGTGAAACCATTACATTTATCTGCTGCGGCAAACCTCAAAATATTCCTCTATATTTTAAATGGAACCTTTTTATATTTGTCTTAGCTGCAATTTCCTTCTCTTACAGCCCTGCCTGTGTGCTTCATTTTTACCGCAAATTTGGACAAATTAGGCGTCTCCTTTAATCTTTTGATTAGGTGGTGTTGTGATAGTGGATATCCGTGGAGGATGAAGATAGATGGATTGTTCTGATGCAGTTGTGAAAATCCAAACATTCCCTTTTCCACTGGTGATGTCACGACGTTGAAACCAGGTGCAGAGGCCAGCGAGTGCATCAGAGAGGCCCGCTGTAATTCAACGCACACTTTACAGCTACTCAACATGGTTCAGTGTGTCCTCTGAGTCCACCTATGATCCGTTAGCATTTCTTAACAGCGTTAAGTTAAATTCCTTGAGATCATATTTTTCGATTTCAGACAGCTCCCATTTCAATCATCTAATTATGCCTGCACCTTTCATTGCAGGTTTTTGTTCCTCTATTTTTGAAAATAACGGGCCGCCAAACGCTCAAAAGTTTGAAGTGGGATTCTGTGATGGGGCCTGGGGGCAAACCTAAACCTCCACTTTCACCGGCATGTGTTGATGTGGGCCTTTGATGATTTTCCACAGCTATTGCTGCATCCCTACAGGAACTTAGAAAATAAAAACATCACCTAATACAGGCAGCATCCTGATTTGCAGCCTCCATCATACTAAGATCCTGTTTGTGAGATTCAGGTTTCTGTTTTGAAACATTGAAGAACTTGAAGGAGCCATGAGTTCAGTGGAAAAGACATGATCCCTTCATCTTAATAATTTTCCATCCAAAAACATGTTTTGTTGAGTTCAACAGTGAGTGAGTGTTTCTTCTGTGCCACATGGTATCTGGGGTTCTAACATAAACATATGCAGATCTGTACAAAAGCCTAACACTGGCTCTGTTGTTTTTTCAGTGGTTGTTATGAGCATATATATTTATTTCTCAACCTATTTTATTCAGATACAACAAGAGCATACAGGAAATATGTGCACAGTATTAAAAACGCAAACAAACAAAACAAAAAAATCTGCACTAAATGTTTTCTACAGGTTGAAGTCAGTATTCAGTATAACCTACATTCCCAAGAAAAGCACAAACAACATCTGACATGTGTTAAATGACTACTGGTGTAAAACACCAGAAAGTTAATGCAGTAAATCTAATACCGTCTGAATAAAAAGTAAACGGCATGTAGGTGCAAAGGGTCACACTAAAAACTTGCCACTTTTGTTTGTAGATCCTATTTTTACCCCTGAATCCTTTGTTTTTAATATTGTACATAATTCCTGCATATCCTGCTTCAATCTTAATACCGAAACTGAGCTGCATGTGTGGTCATTATGACTTGCTAAAACAATACACTTAGACACTTTACACAAAATAAAGCAGTTCCCTCAATTTCACAATGTTATACTTATATAATAACTTTCAAATACTTAGTATGTCATATTTTTGTGAGAAGTCTCCTATAATGACTCGTACAATAATAATTCCTATTAGTGAGCCTTTATAATTCATTAGGAGTTTATGGTGGTGTATTTACCTGCTAACCAATAAAAAAGTATGTATAGGGTGGGATGAGATGAAAAAGATGTAACTGTGGTTATACTCTGAACCTTCCCGTAGGGTTTGATTTGTGATTTCAGAACCTAAACGCTGTGAAAAAATCAGTAAAATGAAGCTTATTTCTGTTTCAAGGTACCTCTTCCTCTCTTCTTGTATCCTATGAGTAGAGAGGAGGGGCCAAGTTTGAAGATATCACACATTATTCCTTAAAATTATTACTTAAACAGTATATCTACTAGTATTTGCACATTATATTACCATCTTAGCCAAAGATTTACAGCTTTAATATCTTTTTTTTTTTGTACACTGAGGAAGAGTTATCAGCATTTTATGCGATCCAGAGATATTTATAGTGAAATAAGTCACATATACACAAAAAATAAATTGGTGTATTTGAGATACACTGCAGATAGGGCATACAGTAGGTCAGGCTTGCTGACAGGAACACAGTGGGATCACCAGACAGCTGCTGTGCTGTCTACAAAACTTCCCAAATCCATATTACAGTCCACCAGCCTACACACATAGATGCCTTTGTCCCTGTTGATATCTGTAATCACCAGGGAATTGTTTACCTTACAGTACAAGCTTGCAACGCCTGGACTCCATAACGTCGTTCAGCACTGAATTAAACGGAGCGCTGGCCTGTAAGGAGGTGGTGTAACTGAATACTCTCCCACTGCTTGGGTGCCATCAATCAAAACTCAGACTCACTGACCTTCTGATGGGCTAAATGATTCCAAATCTGACTAAAGCCGCTGCTTTGGCACCAAGGTATAAATCTTGACTTTTAATTTAATAATGCAAGCTTGGAAGGGTGAGGCTCATGGACTGTGATTGGTTAGGGAGTAGGGAGTCACAGAGGGGAGTCCTTGGTTATTATTTTCTCTTTAGCAGTGCCTGGTAGCCATCTTTAATTCTGCCCTGTCACTCCTGGTGATAGCCATGATAAACAGCGTTTCATTTTTCAAATCACTTCCCTGTTGCTTTCCTTTTCTTTATCACTACCTCTTACTCTGTCTACTATTAAAGGTTCAAAGGGTTATTTCTCTGTTTTACAGACTCCTGATTCATCTCTTCTTTAATGTGCAGCGTTGGTGGGGGAGGCCGAGAGAAAACAGGAATGATGGGGTGAGCCGGGGCTTTTATTTGATTTAACTACCCTAATACCTCTTGCAGGCTCAGATCTGGTTTCTCCTTGGCTGGTTTCATTTCAGTGGCCAGTAATCACCATTCCTGAGGAGTTTCCACTTTATGTATGTCCCCCTGTCCTCTTCTCTTCAGCCAGAAACAGCAGGTAATCTCGTGAAAAAACTCCCAAAAAAAGCACTGACTGGTCTGGTTCATTTTGATTGTAGGTGAAACATGTTGATAGAGAAGAAGCAGAACCGGGTTTTGCTGTCTTATATAAAATTTCCTGGGTTTAAAGGTTGGAAAATGTTTCTAAATGAAGCTGTAAGAGACTTGATAGAGGACAAAATTAAAAGTACACAACTGCAGATGTTGGTAGACGTCATAGGGAAGAGGGTCAGCTATTGTCTATTGATAGACCAACAGTAGTAATTAATGCTTGGAGCTAACTGTTCACATATGGCATGAATTTGCATTGGAGTGAGGCACACATGCGGCTTCACAAATGACAGTCCTGGAAAGCTTTTCTGTAATGGAAACACATGTAATTTCCCTCTGATGGTCAGGTGTGGGGCAGTGTTCCTTTATTTAGAGATGTTTTACATGGAAAGGATTGTTACTTTCAAGGGACATTTCATCTCTCTACTATGCCCTGGATTTGTTCAGTGCTTGCCACTAGTTATTAGAGATTGGGATCTGTGACAAAACACAGCAGTTGATGTATGCGTCTTTTTCTTTGCAAAAAGAACAAGTTCTTCCTCACTGATTTTTATGGTGTCTGTGAGAATAGGTTGGGTTGGAGTCAGTGGGTTGTAGAATATATGGCATACCTCTGTTGTTATTTTTTCTACATAAAGACACGAGGAAGAAGAGGCATATTGTAAAGTCCCATGAGTTGAAAGGGGTTTGGTCATGGTCTCCAAAACCAGCCATTTGTAAAACTGGTGAGTGACGATAATTCTCCTCTGATCACCGGTCACTTGTTCGTCATTTAACAAGACTCTCAATCTTAGACCCTTTCATCGCTTTTTTAGGAGGTTAACCGACCATCACGGCACAGACCGGCCTGTGTGAGCTTACGCATGTCCTCATGTGCATCACACACACCAGTGGGTGGTTAAGTGAGACCAAACGGATCATTGCCCTCTCAGCTGTTGTCCTGTGTTTTATTTGGAAATCATACAGGGGTGACCTCATTTCTGTTGACTTCTTCCAGGTCATCAGACTGTATGGAGCCCTTCAATCCCTCCCATTTGTTTCCCCATACACACAGTTCCTTCAATGTGCAAGCACAGGGATGCCTGCAGAGTGACCCCAGACGAGTGGCCAATTAACACGTTACACAACACTGCTATTTTCACCGAACAAAATGATCACAGCGGACGCTAAAGTGACTCCCTGCAGTGCCAGTCACTCTAAAAACTCTAAAAGGAAATGGAAACACAGGCAGAAAGAACTGATGTAGTAACTGAACTGAATCCCGGCAGACCATAGGTAAAACGTTTCCTGTGGACTGTGGAGAAATAGCACAGAGAATAATACTGTGCTGGGTTTGTTTAGCAACAAGAATCTACCACTAAATGATAGACAAAAACATACTTAACTACCACGAAAGTATTTCTCACTTTGCTTTGTACCAACTGCACATCACACACATAGTACGCATTGCACCCACTCATGAAAAGCCACTATTGTATTGTAGAGTCTAAAATGACCCCAGTGGCATCCAGTGGTTAACCGAACAGTCTCTTGAGGAAAACAGACAAAAATCAGTGTGAAACTGTAGTTTGGTCGTAATGACTTTCAAATGCTTGTGTGAAATCTGCATCTCATCTTGTATTCTCCGCAACTACATTTCACAAATGTTTAATCCGACTCCTTGACAAAAGCATTAAACACACAGTAACCAGGTTAATGTTATATTTCTTATTTATGCTTCAATATGTTACAAATGAGCCATAAGGAATAGCTATTAAATATTCTGCAGGGAGAAACAATAAAACATTCACTTAACGTCATGGCTTAGTAAAAGTCTAAGGTTCGGTTTCTATAAAGTAGGTCGACGGTGCAACTTGAACTCAGGTTCACTATGAGCCTTGGGTTTTACCCATAAAAGCTAAATGCAATCCTTCCAGGATCTTGCTCTTGCAAGAGCTTGAAAAACTCAGCAAGGCTTTAAATATGACAGCAGTGTTACTTACCAGAGCAACGGTCGAAAATCTAAATGACGACTGTAAAAATAACGAAAAGCTAGATGTCACTGTTTACAGTAAGAGTGCATATTTCACAATCACTGTTAGCGAATCACTGGATAGAAACCAGTTAAAATGCAAATGGCCAGAGTAGACTGTGAGGCCCATTAGTGACCCAGTTGAGGTTTCTAATGTCTCATGCATTCACCAAGATCTCTGTGTGGTTCTTTATGCGAGCGCTCTCACAGAAGACACAACCAAAGCATTCTTTTTCAAAGACCTTTTCCCTTGTGGACTCACATGTCTGAGTTTTCTTGAAGAAAATAAGCAGGTTCTACGGGAAGGAGGTTATATGAATACTATGCACACTTGAAAGAGACTAGAGATTAGCTAACATCTTTGATGACTACTGGGGCTAGAGGCAAGAATAGAGAGTCTTAATAAGGCAGGAGTTCAAATGAAGGTGTGATAGTATCTGCAAAGTGACGTGATTAACACATCCAGTGCTGACATAAATATTCTTATATGTTTCAACATGGCAGATGCGAATGGCCAAGTTGAGGGTAACATCAAGAAATTAAAGGCAGTTATAGCTTTGTTTCTCAGTGTTGTGTCAAACTGGACCGCTATTACGTACAGTGCTTAACAAATTTATTAGACCACCTTTCTCCATTTGTCTCATAAGGCATAATGAAGTGGTTCAATGCGGACTCTTATTTTCAGTGAGGTCTGGACGTTTTACCGTTTTCAAAAGTATTGAGGAATTTCAGACTGAATTCACCTTTTTATTCCCAAATTTGAGCTTTCTGCTCTTCTCTGAGATGTCAGAAATTAATCAAGCAAAGCATTCATCCATTAAAACTAATTTTTGTGTTCAGGAATGCAAGTAACTGTAATAATTATGTGCTTTGCTATTTTTTATTGATAAAACAGTTAATTTGAAAAATCATGGATAAGAATAATCTGAATATTTTAGCATTAAAAAAGATCTACTAATATTTAATACTGGTTTATTATCCATTGTAGAAACATTAAAAAAAAAGAAAAAAACCCCCTGATTATTATCATTGGCATGAACCTTATATTGGCTGGGGGGTCTAATGAATTCTTTAAGCACTGTATATAACACTATGATATCTACATTACGTTTTTCACCTTAGCATTTTTAAAATGTATGATTTTATTTGTTATTAAGGGCTTATCAACAGCGGAAACTAAAATTAGAGTGTCTTTTTGAGTCTTGATAATCATTTTTAGGATAACCAAGCACTGGGAATGAATATAAAAGTTTGGGTTATTGGAAATGAGAAAAAAAAAATCTGAACTGGGAACCAGCTTTACAGGTTCTTCACTAATTTGGTCAAAAAGTCCACAAATGACAACATCACCTGCTACAAGTTGGAAAAAGGGTATTTATAGTAGAACCACTCTTGGAGAAGTTTACTGCCCTGTAATTAAAAACTTGACAACTTGATGAATGAACTTGATGATGAACATAGCAGGCATCAGCATACATTTGGACTGTCAAGAGATCATTTAGGATGATGCGTTACTCCTACGTGTTCACTTCCTGATTTAACTATCACAGTGGAACCCAAAGCAGGAAAACCAGAAGCTGTAACATATAACTAATGTTGAAGTCTTTATTTGGTTTGGGTTTTGTTCAGCCTCCTAAAGAGACTTAGGGGTCCATCTAATCCCTGGGACACCCTTCCTTTGACACACTCATCCGCTCCAGTCCACGCCATGCCAACTCCCCCGCCTCTAACAGAATCTTCAGTCAGTCAGTGGTTTGTGCACAGTCTTTACTGAAGCAAAGATTAGTCACAGAGAGTCTTCATCCAACGACCTTTTCCATATCCAACCAAGACACGTTAGAAATCATTTAGCTTATTCCCCTTGCAGGGGTTCTCTGTAGACTATGTATGCACAAAATAT
>JAPQRQ010000019.1:13498185-13510813 GCA_037367365.1 Apogon talboti | reverse complement strand
CCTAAGGCCTTTTCATCCTTGGCTACCCTCACAATCTGAAAAACACAGAGCTTGATCCAAGCCTGCCTCTGGATAAACTCACTTTTGATTGAGACCAGGACTCAGGTGCTTGGGGTAAAAGTTAACGCTTTAACCATCAGGGAACGGACTCTGTATACGCGTTTTGAGACACTGCACCCCAGAGAGGAAAACTTAACCTGAGCCTCTCTGACAGAACAGAATATTTGCTCTGGGAACTGTGATAACTGCCTCAGGACCACATTTTGAATATTTACTGAACTGTGAAGGGTTTCTAATGGTGGTGGGCTATATTCTCAAATGCTAACCGCACATCTTAAATGCTATACAATAGCTCAGCCCAGCCAGGGTTAGCTTTAGACTTCAGTGTATAAATTATATGACTGTGTAGGCCAGGAAATACTGCTGGAACTCACAAGCAAGTCATTTTAAAATATCTTTAACAGTAGCTAGTTTTGGGGAATTGGTTTTAGTTTTCATTATAACTCATTGGATGCATTAGAATTTTAATGGAACATCCGCAAATAAAGAATCAATACAGAATCGTAGTCCATATAACCTGTCCAAAAGAGAAAAAAAAGAAAAAATAAAGACTGCTGCGGCATAAGAAAATGTTTGCTTATCTGATACTAATCAATCTGCAGTTCTACATTTGGGATAATATTTTGAAATAAAACTTGTTATTCAGGAAATGGCTTATATGCATCTCTCAGCTGGTCGTACTAGGCCTCAAATTTATAGAAGTCATTATCAGGACTCAGGATCTCACCTCAAAAACCTCAGTATATAAGAAACACACACAGACAGCTTTGCAAAGGTACACACATAGCAAGAGCATAGCAAAGATAGACATACTGCAGACTTTGCGCCTGCCGTCAGCAGATAAACACTGTCGACGGTTCAACGCCGTTCAAACTCCCTGAGATTCAGTCACTTTCTATGTGCATTTAACCTCCAGTGTCAATGTTTTTGAACAGGGTTTCCCAACAAAAACGAGCGGATAGTTTCAATAAAGTGGAGATTTTCTGCTCTACCTTCCACTGCGCTACTAAAATAAATCTACAATACACTGACATCAGATTATATTAACTGCTCGGTTCTGTTATTGCGTTCTACTTGAATAATCTTACGTTTGTGCACGCTGTTGTCTCATATTTCTTTGTTCATTTATATTCAGCATCCTTCAGTTCAGTCGTGTCAGTCAAGATTATGCTTATACAACACCAAAACTATTGAATTACAGTTGTATTACAACTTCAAAAACACACATATTATAGTTTGTTGCAGAAAGCTAATAAGACATGCAAATTTAATACTACACTGTGTTCCTAGTTGCTGATTTTCAATTTGCTTTTGATTCATATCACTGTGTAATAATATAATTTAAATGTATGCTCCTGAGCATGCTAAACAGGAGGTTACATGGTGCGGGGTGGTTTTGTGCATGTGTGTGCAAGGGTGCGACTCTGCCAGCAGTCTGATAATAGAATATGACTTAAAAGGTTAAGGGAGCGCTCTTAACTATTTTTTAAGTTTAATCATGCACGCTAACCATTTGATGGAGTCCTCCCTTCAACTGTGAAGCTTTCCTCTTCATTACCTAAAATGGAACAGCTCACAAATCAAGTGTGGCAGACCATTTTTTCCCTCCGATGAAGGGAAAGGTGCACATTAATTAGCTTGTATTTATTTAGCTGGAAGCCTTTATAATTCCACAGTAAGAAGAAAAAAAAATCCTTGAGGGAAGTAAGGTACACCCAGTAAGATAACTACCTCTTTTTATTTCAGAGGATGAATTGGTTGTATTTTGAGGTTGAAAAAGGAAAAGGGGAGGGAAAAAATGACCTTTCCACATGTTATGTTGACCGTGCCGTGTAAAAAAATGGTTTGTCCTCATAGCTGGTTTTGAACATGGTCCAGATTTAAAGACTATAGTATAAAAGAATGCAATATAAACAAGAGAGAAGAGGTAAACTGAGTGTTTGAGATGTAGATAAGGAAAAATATGACAGGAAACAGCTGGTTGTCCCACTATACAAATCTCCCCCACGCAGAGGCTAACAAAGTGATGATAAGTCTGAAAGAGGCTGTGGTCCTCAGGAGAAGAATTACTCTGCGTCTCATCAGTCCTTCAGCGTGAACGGGTGGGGAAATTATGGTCACAAGGGAGCAACATTTCATCATATTTCAGGTTAAAGCAGAATGCTGGGTTGGGACAAAGTGCAGACGGAGAGTGGAGGTGGGCGGTTAAAAAAAAAAAAAAAAAAAAAGTGGTGTTTTTTAATATCAGTAAGTTTAACAGGTGTAAAATAACACCTCATAGTGTTGAGCTGAGCTTTAACATGATTTCTAGAGGTTTATTTTTGCAAACGATACAGTTTAATTATTTATGGGTTTATGGATTTTGAAGAAAGGATTAATGCAAGCTGCACTACCTGACTTACAATTAAACACTCCTCAAATATAGACATTGTAATATTAGCCCCACTCATTAAAATAAAGCATACACAGAAATCATAAAAAAAAAAAACCTCTGAGAGTCTCACATCCTCTGCTGTTTTACCAATACTGTTGACTTTTGTGTTGTTGGAGACCAAGATGCAGCTGTCCATATGAAATGGGGTTTGCTGAATCAGAAAAAATAGTCAGAGCAGCTGATTAGTGCCAACACAAACATCAGCCTCTGCATTTCTCCATGGCTTTTTTTTCTTATTTTTAATCAGTAAAGCATCTACGTAAAAAAAAAACAAAAACAAAACTGGGTTTGAGGGAAACAATGCAAAAACCGCCTCATTTTCAAAGTCTTGGTTGCATGTTTTAACTGACAGGAGGAGGAGTGTAGCATGTTGTTTCTGGCAGATCAAATTCATTCTTGAATGTAATTGATCTGTAATTGGGGCTGTCTGAATTCCTGGAGACCACCGTGGAAATCATCTTCGGTTTAATCAAAATGTCACAACACAAGACGATCAAGACGATGATGATCCACGACATCAAATTTGGCAGATCAAAATGTTGAAAACAATCCTGGTCTTCTCGATACAGATCACTCAATAAAAGCCCATTATTATTCTCTACCAGTGTGAAGGGCTCAGCCGCTATAATCCATCTTACATGTGCTACCGGAGGGAAAAAAAATTACACAGTTTCTAATAATGGTCAGATTTTTCATTTATTCATTTGATGAAACTCAAACTTAGAATTTAAACTGGAAGTTTTACAAAATAAAGTACACCATGTAGGGATAATTTTCATATGTCAGCTGTGATTTTTAATCTTTATCGTCTGTCTTCATCAGTATTATTCTGCATAATTTTCTTGGTATAAAAATATTCTGTTTTTGGGTTTTAGTCATCACGTAAGGTAAATTAAATTAGAATAAAAACCAAGAATGAGATGGAATTAGTTTGGCAATACTGTACATGCCATGTCAGTAAAGCTCGTTGAAAGGGATTGCAGAATGCTGTGTATAAAATGGAAAGAAATACCAAGATGAGAGTTTGAAGAAGCATCTCACTGTTATACCAATTTTTTTTTTTTTTTTTTTTCATTTCTCCCTCACCATTGGTCCTGGTGAGACGTGACCACTTGGCTCATTCCAAACAACACAATCAGCCTTTTTTATTGACTGGGCCATTGTATTCCTTCCAATTCCAATCCAAACACTTAATCCCCTTTTTTATTCTTAATATGCATATTTTAATGGTATCACAGATCTTCTAAATCTGCCCAAACTTAGATTTGGGACAGAATCTTGGCCCCTTTGCATCTTTTGTATTGGCTTTCACGTTACAGACCGCACTCTTTAACATAAGTGACAGCTCAGTTGGACCTTGGTTGCTGTTTTTGAGAAAAGAGACTAATGGAGTGATGTATAGACAAGCGGAAAATGGCTATGTATTAAAACCTTAAAATAAAACTTATATTCGAAACCACAAGGGAGCTTACTTTTTTTTCAATTAAGTCTGAGGAGTCGGCCTAGACAGACAAACACAGCCTATGACAAGACACTATACATTTGTTCCTGCTGGGCTTTTCCCTCAGTGTCTGTACAATAAAGCTTAAAAAGATGAGAGCGTCCTGATGAGGAAGCACCTGGTATCAATTTGGAGTACATTCTATTGTGTTTGTGCAATGCAGCACAAAGGGGGAGGAGGAGGTGGGGAGAGGAGACCTCATGTCTGTGGCCAGTTGAGAATCTGGCCAAAAACTGGTGTCATGATCAAGGGCGTAAAAGGACAATTAGGCAATTTGGAACAAAAAAAAAGGAAGAATGTAATGCAATGAGGCACAAGACGGTTGGGTTTTTGTTAATGGAACCTTGTTTTAGGGGTGTTTTTTTTTTTTTTTTAGCTTGAAGGTGTTCAAGACAAGTTTCCAAAGATGTTGTCATCCTGGAATCAATGCTGGATTTCAGACTGCACACACACACACACACACACACACACACACACATCCACATACAGTCATTACCCTTGAACTCTTAACTCACATCCTTCCCTGGGTAATAGCATTTAGGCCGTATCCTTTATGGAGCCGTCTTACTGGAAATGTATCTGCTCGTCTTGTGTATCCAAGAATCCGCTTATCTGATGTTGACTTCCTGAGATCTTGCCTGTAAACAGACCTGAAGTCCGCTGCTGTGTCTAAAAACCAACCAGCAGGTCTCATGGGTGACTGAAAGAGGAAACAGAGAGGAAGGAGAAGAAGATGTAGCGAAAGGAAGGATAGGAGGGGATGAGATCAAGACAACGGATGGTCGGACAGAAGTTGAGATTAATGTTATCTGAATATTGCTCTCTCCTCTCCAGTCGTTCTCAACTCTAACCCTTTTCCTAATTTCCCTTCAACAATGCGCTACTTCAACTGTGGTTAATTTTATTAAAGCTCCAACCATGGCTGGAGTTCCAACTAAAATAAAACAAATCCACCCAAGCCTGGAGAAACTTTACAGCTGGACCTTGAGTAACCCAAGACTTAAGACCTCTGTCACTGATTTCCGGCAAATGTAACATTTTCTTCTCGGGTCTCCTCCAGACTCCTTAGTAAAGGAGAATATAGATAAGCTTGTTTCAAATGAGATATCACTTTGTGGAAGTGAGACGTTTCATTCTTTCTGCCTGATTAGTTTTTTTTTTTTTCCTAGCGGATGTTTTTAAATTAGAATTGTGGGTTTGTAAGGTTTTAGTGTTCTGAATAAAAACTAGGAACACAAATCACTTTCCCTCAGTTACAACTTCAGTGCATTTTAGCAAGGCACTCCAAATGTAATGACTGCTTTAGTGCACAAGTAAAAGCCTCATTTATGGCTCTGCTTCAAAGTCGTCAGAGCACACAACAGTTGGAGTGTAGTTATGACTAAAAAGCCAACTTATTTCACCCCCTTCTTGATCTGTGCTGTGAAACATAAGTAATGAAAATTGTATATTGTCAGAAGCGAGGATTTGTTAGGATTACGTGAGGAGCTTTGGACATTTTATGGTGGCAAATGCAAGTTGAACCTTATAGGCACAGTATGTGACTTATCCTGCTAGAGAATAATAATAATAGTATTAGATGATGTCATGAAGTACAGTGATATTATGGGAGTTTTGGTTTTCACCTCCACCACTGAAAACTATCTGATGTGACTGACTATTCACGCCATATTTAGTGTAGTGTTCATATTATGTCAATTCCTTCAAGTAACATTGATATTGTTAAGTATGACATCATGGTGCAATAAATGGTCTTTATTTGCAGACATTTATTGTAACTTCTTTCTTTAATAAGGCATCGCTTAGAGTTCAGAAGGAGCTACATTCATTTATCTAAAATACAGTTATTAGTCTACTTTCCCATAGTTAGTGTTTTACCTGCAGTAGATTCTGAATTGAAGTGTTAAATGTTGTTTGTGCTCCTGGTTTGTTTACAGCAGAGCATCACTTTATTTTGTGCTCAGCTGTGTATTAACATAATCAATTACATTATTCACCTTCCACTGAGCTGCATAGTACAAGAAAAGGGCTGACAAACAAAAGATATGGTTTTGCAGACGCAGTGGGAAATAATGTCATTTAGCTAATGTGCTAACGTTACATAGTCAATACACTAACGTAACTTGTAACTTTACTTATCAGCTTCATCCACTTCCTCTGATCTTCATCATCACATGGAAAATGGTTGAATGACACCTGGGTGAGTTTTATGGACTCAGTACTGCAGCAGATTGAATACAGAGGGATGAACAGGATGGAATATATATAACACAGGTCAATATTGTATATATTTGAATAAGTCTTTAGGTGTAATGTAGAAATGTCTTAACTTTAATGGGGACACATGACAAGTATAATGTTTCACTGCCAACTTGATATAAGAAGTGGATGGATAAACTGTAATCTATAGGTTTTTGAGCTGCTGTTTAGAAGCCAGTAGTTTTAATTATGGCCATCGCCATGTTGATTTTTTTGGATCTGGAAGTGACCATATTTAGACAATAGAAACTGAGCAGCAATGTTAGTGTCATATTATATGGACTGGCATCAGAATTTTGTCGTGTATACAATAACAATAAAAGGATCTTGAATCTTGAATATTAGATATGTATGAATATAATCTTCATTATGTTTTTGTTTACTTTTCTAGGACTTTGTTTCTGTTTGTTTTGGGGAATGCTCTTAGTTTTATACATTTATTTACGATTAAGGTTAAAAGGAATGGTCATCACCGCTCTTGAAAGGTAGAGGTGGAAACCAGTTAGCCTTTCATGTTTAGAAAGATATATTCAGATGAGAAGGGCATTGATACAGTCTTTGACCCCGCACCTTTTTTTCCTTATGTTTATGTTTTGTGAAATATAGAGGCAAAAGTAAAAGACTGGACAGCAGTGTTTATGTGCAGCAAGTTAAATGTGGGATCTTGTGGGGTCAGAACTGTCAGCGAAGGGTCATGGGTAAGCTAATGCTAAATGCTAACTTCCTGTCTCAGTGCAACAGTAAATATCAAGCATTTGTGTACCAAAGTCATTTTACTGTGTTGTTAATACAACTTATTAACCACAGCTACAGTGGAGCTGTCCGTAAGAGAAAAAAACCCATTTTATTAGACAAACACAAACTCTAAACTCCAACTTGGTAAGTGCGTATATACACACACCCGTCAATCACAGCTTGACAGCAGACATCAAACTCTTCTATTTGACCTGAGATCTAATTAGCGGAGAAGAGAGACCACCAGAATACACATTACAAGATCCAGATGAAACCAGAATGGGAAGAAAAAAAACATATTACCTTTAATTTAACTTCAGTTTGTAGAGAGAAGTTCAATCTAAGTCAAAGGGACTTTTCAGAGCCAAGCCCAGAAGTTGTCAGTGCTATTACACTTCAATATATTTCACCGTTTGTTTCATTTTGATGCTGAAGCCCTTGCTCCTTGGTCATAGCACATCTACCATCTGTCTTGTAATATTGGCAGGGAAAAGAAGCTTTAAACTGTCTTCTGATTTTTGGCACACAGTCTACAATAACACACATGAGCAGCAGTAACACATATATACAATACTTCGATCTCCACATAAATGTACAAACAATGTTGGAGGGGAAAGGGTGTTCATTCCAGGCGTATCAGCTGAGCTGCAGCTGTCTGTATCACTGGATTAGCAGTCACACCATCATACTCATCCTCTCCAAAGCTAATCACAGGATGTCCAGCAGCCAGCATGGGGCCCTTATCGCTCAAGGGCACCGCACTGAAGTATGAGGAATGTTCTCCTGCCCAGAGGGGGGTATGGCCATGTATGGTTCCAACAAACTCATGTTCTTACATTCAGGTTTTCATACATAGTTACACACATGCATCTTACTCGCAAGCATACGGTACATCCAGGCGGTCTGCAGTAGCTCAACATATATAAGCAGACAGTCCTTGGTACTTGTCCGGCGCAGCTCCAAAAGAGAAACTGAATAGCTTTAATCGTGGGAGAGCAGTGAATGGCCGGTTGATTTCAGCATGTGCGTTCATTTCCTGACCATCAATCCCACAGTCCATTTGGCTCCGTGCACACCGGTGATGCTAACCATGCAATTGGAATAAACCCAGTATCCTCTTTTTTTTTTTTTAAACACAATTACCATTCATGAAGGAATTACAAAGAAAAGCCTATGATTAGCTGTCATGCTATTTCAAATGCTACAAACACACTGGGAATTGTTCCCTCTAGCAAGTGTATCAAATATAAACAACATATAGACTTATTTGTTGTTGTTGTTTTTTTTAAATGGAATGATAATTGACTTGTTTTCAATGTTAACTTCAAACATTGCTGTCATTTAACTAGAATAGGAAACTAATTTGTTTTCACAGATGTAAATGTCAAGACAATTGTGACTAGATAATTTTAGGACTTAATATATATTAATTCTTGGTAATGTTTCTTCTTCACACTATGTACACAACATAGCTTTCATTGTTCATATAAATGGCAAGAGGCGTACCTTAAAAACAATGTCCTTTTGAAGTGTTTGTTTTTATTCAGCTGCAACAGTCTTCCATTTTTATGCAAATTAATTTCATTATTAAGATGTCTCTGAGTGTGTCTGTTTTCCTCGAACTAGTAAAAACCAAGAAGAATGCATATGATATCAACAACAAAAAAAAAGCCATTTAATGACACCTTCAGAACCAATACACCCTTTTGTTTATGTTTTGAGCTTTTAAAGTTATTGTCTGGAGAGAATACACCAGGACTAGCGCATCAATAAAGGGTCATTGTCATTTAACACATTCATTCCTTATCCTTGAAGTGACAGTGAATGGGAAAAGAGAGGAACATAGAAGGAGCAAGTAAAAGAAAGGTTCTTGTCTCCAAGATTGTGTCAGATGAGATCAAGAGGTTGTTTTTATTGAAACATTGTTTTTGTTCTGACAAACTTTCTGAAAAATTACAGATTTCTCTCAAACTTTTGATTAAACTATTTATTTCAGCTAGGCTTTATAATAAATAGAGCACAATAGAATGGGTTAAAGAGAACTGGATAAGTTGGCTTTTAATGTGCAGTGACTCAGAAGTTGTAACATCATTAACCAAACGCAATGTTAGAATTGATGCACCTGTTATGCCAGTCATATTTGGGGTAGTACTTAGAACCTGGTACAGAAGGCAGTATGACAGTACATGTGTCCTGCAAAATTAATATTTAGATTATAGTTGGAGCGATACTGAATCTCTCTGAATACTGAATACTCAAACAGACACATGAAACAACGTAGACAAGGGAGTGAAACACAGGGGACAGAGACAAAGACGGAAACACATTCATTCCATCCATATGTCACATGTCCTCTGTTGGCCAGATGCTGTGGCCCCTTTGGAGCCTTTACTAAAGATCTGAGTGATGACATTTTCCTGAACTATCAAAATACGGTGTTATCACTTCACACTGTCCAGGAGCAGTGGGCTTGATTTGAGATGATCAAGTGATTCTTCAAAAAAATTAGAGTGTATGTCATAAAGGAAAGTCTGTCTTTTTTCTGGTTTTAATCCATATTTCATACTGTTTCCTTCTAGTCACCGCTACAGGTCAATACACTGGAAATAGTTAAAGTCAGTAAAAGTCTAATCGATCTATCTATCTATCTATCTATCTATCTATCTATCTATCTATCTATCTATCTATCTATCTATCTATCTATCTATCTATTTCAGCCTCATAGTGTTATTTATTCCAGCCGGCTCAGACATTAACACTTTTGCCTCATTTGCATATTTCTGAAATTGCATTTGGTATTTTGGGTGCATAATGTTAATCCTAAGGGTATGGGAAAATGCAGTGTGATATAAATGTCTCCATGTTGTATTCAAAATGGGCCAAAAATGCTGAACCCTTGACCTTGCTCATCCTCACTGGCCTTCATACAACTTCACCAAAGCAGAAGAACGGTATCCACCTAACTTCTGAGACCACCTTCATAATAAAGCCAATTCTTTAGTATCTTAAAGTTGTAATACACTATATCTGATGGTCAATGGCGATGGCTCCTAAAATCCCTGTCTGCCTTAGACTTGTCTCTAGAAAATGTGCAGTCAATATTTTTCCAGGACTCATTCCTGTCTTATCCGTTTTCCTTTGAACCTCTAATAAGTGATCTAGTGGTCCAGCCTTAAAATTTTCCTCCACTAATAAGATCTCAGGCTGGATAGAAGCTTTGATGTCTGCTTTGTTGGACAGCTCAGTATGACAGCTTGCTCATCAGCTGAGTTGGAGTTTCAGTTTATTTAATAAAATGTTTTATTCCCTGACAAACAGCTCAACTGTAGTTGTGGTCAACAGTTTCCACTAACAAGGTTTAACGGAAGTCTGTATGACTTTTTTTTTTTTACACACGGCTTGGAGAATTTTAGCATTGTACAGAGTCAGTAAACCATGGAGGGTGGCACGGTGGTGCAGTGGTTAGCACTGTCACCTCACAGCAAATGGGTTCTCTCTGACTTTGTTCTACCGTTCAAGACATGCACATAATAGGACATTTGGACAAACTGGACAATTTAAATTTCTTGTAAGTGTGAATGTGAGAGTGAATAGTTGTCGGCCCTGTGATGATATGGCGACGCGTCCAGGATGTACCCGCCTTCGCCTCTCGATAGCCAGTAGGGTTTTGGATGGAAGGGCAGTAAACAGTCGCTTAACATTAGCTCACCTCTGACCAAAATATATTTATCCAAATATGGTCACTTTAAGTTGCAAAAAACCAACATAGTGATGATTAAGTGTAAGTTGTAAGTGCTGTTGAATTATTCTCTTTCATTCATTACATTGTTGTAGAGGTTGATTTGGACCCTCTTTCTTAGGACACACATACCTACAAATGTCTGGGTTGTGTGTGGAAATGCTGTGTTCTCTCAATCTATCCTCTTTTTCAAGCAACAGTTATTATCCACTAGGTTTTTTTTTTTTAAACATTAATGTGTTTTTTTTTCCTTTTTACATTTTTTTTTTTTTTAATCCAAGTGGTAAATACTGGTCTCCATTGCTATGTGCTTTGAGATGGCTCCTGATTTGCAGTGGAGTGATGTGTTGTGATAACTGTGGGAGGATCACATAACTTCAGCGAGCGGTGAATTTATTTCCTTTTACACCTTGCTGCAACCTCTGACTCTCTCCTAATTTCTGCCCATTTGTTTTCACAGGACCAGTGGAGCTTTTACACTAGACTAACATTAATAACATTGACGTAGTTTCCTTTAATTAATAAATCTGCTTGTGAGAGTGGTTGAACCGGATACGCTGAGCCCTTATCAAGCCTTAGCTTGTAAGTTTTGGGATAATGCGATCATAATTTCCATCTGCGATTTGAGACATTACAACCCCTGTCTAAATTCATTCACTGCACAAATGAGTATGTAGTTTATATAACGTACTGCCTGCAAGTGTTTTACAGAAGTGTCCCAATTGAGACACTTCTTTTTGATGAATCCCAAACACCACCGGAGAAACAACACACCAGAGTGGTGGTGGACTCGCTTATGGCAGGTTAAGAGTGATTTGAAGTTGACTGATCATAGAGTGAACCCTGCCAGAAAACTTTCACTATCCGTACAGATCTTTCTTGGACTGCCTGCAAATTCTGAATAGATCTTGCCTACAATGCACAATCCAGAGGCAGTTTTCTGGCACTTAGTCTCAGACATCTTTGAAGCAGTCAGTTTAGAGGCGAAACAAAAGAGGGGTGTGGGTAAATTGACACGCTAAGCTAAACTCAGCTCTTTTCTCTGCAGTCATTGAAAACATTCCATTATTGAGCAAAATACTGGAGAGCTTGTTGTGCGTAGGAGACAGACTTGTCCGTGGTTTAGTATATTAAGCTCTACTCCCTTAAGTATTAATCTGCCCTGCTTATCTCACAGCATTGATCGAGGTGGAGCACTGTTCTTACATTCTGGACTTAACTTCTTTTCAAACTTAAAAGGCTGGAAACTTCACTTTTTGGCTTCCATCCCCTCCCCTGCCCTCATTAAAGCCTTGTTTTTGCAGTTTCCTCTGTTCAAGAGCTAATGACAGTTACGTTTGTTGAAGAAAGGCTGTGCAAATAAGCAGCTTAAATTTTACAACATCATCCACTAGGCCAGTTAAGAATGGGAATCAGTCCTTTTCCAGTTTTCCCCTCATCAATTTTGGGAAACCTCACTTCTCTTTTGCTGTCTTCTGTTCTGTTCATCTTCATCTGCTCCTCATCTTCAGTTGGACCGAAGAACATTCAATGTGCTCTGTTTATTTCTTTTATTTGCAACCATCTAATCTACCTGGCATTAACTGTGAGCCACTCAAGCCTTATCTGTAATTAGCATAACTTATAGGACAGAGTTCATGTTGTGTTTACACTGTGGCTTTAAGAGCTTGGTTTGGGAAAGTATATGTAAGACAGGTATTTATCTTTTGTTTTTTATACTCTGGCTCTTTTCCAGTGTTCGCAAAGACAGTTAGACCACAGGAAAGGGAAAGAGAGCTCTCATCTACTCAATTTAAATCTCAGTGTCAAATTTTAGACGAAATTGTGTATGCAGAGATATTTTTGTGAAGTGATCATTTCCTCCACCTGTTGAAAGATATTCTATCCTACGTATTGTTTG
>JAPQRQ010000019.1:13451072-13494976 GCA_037367365.1 Apogon talboti | reverse complement strand
TGTGAAATTAGCTTATGCTGTATTGTGCTGGTGAGATGCTAATTGGCAGGTGGTGCAGAGAAATGTATGGGCATCCTTTCACATAAACATGGGGAAATGTGATGACACCAAAGCCACATGGACTATCGGTACTGTTTATACACAATCACCTGAAGGTCTGATTAATGTTTGAGTTAATCAGTGGGACGGGAAGGAATTTGGCTGTGGGTGTGGAAGTGAAGGAGGAGTGGAAAGAGGGAGAATGCAATGCCAGTAAATCTTTCTGCAGTGATATCAGAGTGTTAAATAAGCATGCGACTGAATGGATTTGTGTAGTTCACCAAATGCATGTATGACCTCAGTGAGAGGTTGGGGTTATGTCATTGTAAAAGCCTGATTGGACATAATTTGTAGATGTGGAATCAATGCATTCAATAGTGATGGCAGCACTCTACATATTATTTTATGACCATGGTTTGTGACAGTGTGTGTTTTTCTCATGACCACACAGTCTCCATGCAATTTTGTAAAGAGCGCAGTGTACCCTGGCCTTTGCTGGGAAAGGTTCCAGTTTTTCTGTAACCATGACTGGATTTGAACACTGACCCAGTAAGTTTAACAAATCCCATTAACCTGAGTTTCCTGAACAGGGCTAATGCGCCATTTGAGGCCTTTTCCTGATTAAAGGAGACACTTAAGTGATAAGTATCAACGTGATTGCATTTGAAGGCGGCTATTTGTGAGTATTGACAAACGTCAGGTCTGATTTCACAAGGGCTGTGTTTACATGCACACCAGTATCCTGGTCATGAGGCTTATCCTGATTTTAATCATATACTGGATGTGGCATTTACATGGACACACAGAGAAATCTGATTACTCATATCCATGTTTATATGATAAATACCAGTATCCCGGTTATTCATTGCTGTTGCTATTTGTGCAGGCGCCTGCCAGTAGCTGCTGCCTATCATTAAAGTTACTGTGGTTATAGAAAACAAGGCCACTCTGGTTTATATTAGACTTAGCTCTATGAAATGCCAACATCGCCTGGTGGATTTGTCATCTACTGCCAGGACTGGGACATGAGATCAACAGATAAACATGTCCTCCAGCTGTTCTTCTGTCACTGTCACCACGTAGGACAAGGAGTAGAACTAAGATCTGCTGCCGTGACTGATGGCAGAGGGTCGTCATGATGGTCGTTCAGAAACTGGTTTTAATGTTAAATCCACACAATAATGTTTCAGTTTTGTTTTCTAATATGATCTGATCTGATGCACTGTCGTTGTTGCTAAACTGATGTCCACTTGGTTGTTTTACTAAAGACTTGAAGCAGCTTCTCAGATCTTTTTTCCATTTAATCTGCAAAGTATATGTAACTTTTTTTAAATTCTAAAAGACAAAACACATTTTTTCTGTCACTCCACAAGTGTTGTGCAATTGTTTCTGCTGCCATGTTTGCATTTGTGTTACATCATTTAGTACCTGTGCAATAACGCACAACTGTCAGAAACCAGGACAACATGCATACATGTGACAGTGTAATGGATAATATTGGGAATGTATTTCAAAAGTCAATATCCAGGATGAAAGTGCAGTGAAGGAGTAAGAGTATCACATGGGGATAGTGTAGGTGGTGGTTGGACTTGAGGTGATGACATAGAATATTGCATACCACATGTTTCAGTTTCATCAAAAAGAAGATATAAAACAAAATGCATCTGTATTTTTCATGTTCAAGTTATATGATAGTAGGGGTTGCAACAGTTCCTCAAATACTAACATCTGTAAATATTATTTGAAACTATTTCCACTGTTTTAATTAAACTTGTTGTGATTTGATTTGCAGGGAATGTTGTGCTTTTTATGTGTAGCTTACTAAAAGAAAGAAAAAAAAAAAGATTGGGGTAGTGGATGGTCCCAACACGAGCATGAAAAATAGAAATGATGTGTTTCTGCAGATGTGCCTGTAAGAATGACTACATTTTCAAAGTTCCAAATGGTGGGAGGTTTTAATGTGGTTTTAATAGCTTTGGCATGGCAGTGTAGCCTTGTGGGGTCACCAGATGATACTGGGTGGCGATCGCTGGTAAAATCCATCAGACAATAGCTGCTTTCCGACTGCATTTCAGTCAAATGCAACTCTATTCATGTATTTCCTTTCTCTGGCCACAGCATGGCACTCTTCAAATTGAAATGTGACTCTCTTCTTGACAGGTCTACTCTTTGCTCTGACATTTTGAGTCATTTCTGGAGCATCATATGAAACCCTCACTGTCTCGTGTGTAACTCCGTCCCAGTATTTAGATTTCATGATGAATCCCATCCGTGACAAACCAATCACACATGCCCATCAGTGAAGGACAGTGTTACAATTGGGCACAGCAGGGCTTGAGAGGGGCTTTCTTTGAAATCAGAACACGGCTGGAGTGAAATTAATCTCTTTCTTCCCCACTACCTTTCTTTTTTTTTATTACAAGGCCCCTCTCCAGAACATCCCCACTGGGTGGTTGGTCTTACCAGTCAACACTGAGACTGACATCAGTGTAGCCATCTCATTACTCTCCAAGGGATCTGGGGAGGTCAGTGCTATCAAGTGGAGTGGTGCTATAAAATAAATTGAATGTTCCACTGAGGCAAATGTTGAAGGTGATGGACAGAGAGAGCCCCTGGTCACCACCACAGCTCTCCTCAGCTCCCCTGGGTGCTGCTGACGGGGACCCGGTGTGGGCAGTTGGATGACTGGCTGGGAGAAATGGTTGTAATCAGAATTAAACATGAGCAACCCGACCAGTGTGGTACGTTGGCCATCCGTCACTCTGCAGCCTGGAGAGGCTACGTGTGCACGTCCAATGGGCCTGTCAGGTATTGGAATAGACACACTTGGCTGCACAGAGGTGAAATCAGAATTGCAGATGGGGAAGGAAAGGGAAAAGGAGAATAAAGTCAATCGATGCAGAGTGAATGGTTGCTGTACAAAACCGCTTAGAGACGGTCTGTATTCCTCTGGTTTTGGCCAAAGATAATGGTGGGTTTGTCCTTTCAATGTGATTTTTTTGTGATCCAACCCTAAAAATCACAGCATATGACATAAAATGACTTTAATCCACCACTTGGCCAGAAAATCTTTTCATGCTTTCATTCACAGCAGAGCTCTGGCTCTTTTTTTTCCCTTTTTGACCTGGATCATGTTAGGGATATTCCAGAGTTTTTCAAAGTAGAAGTTTTCTCATTGGTTTGCAGGACTTTGTCTGCTGAAATGTCTATATTTAGAGTTTTGGAAGGATTTACTGTACACTTAAGAAAAACATTATTCTGCTATTTTAATGATTAAACTCTATTTCCAAGATGTAACTAGTTAATACCAATAATACTGTGTGGTTACTATGATGTAAGAGGTTAAGTAAACAATGTCAGATGGCATCCGAACATGCCTGGAAGAAAATCAGTAAGACTTCTTTCCCGTTAGCTTCACTAGTTTGAAAAGGACAAGCTTTGGAGGCTTTGGAAATGGATATATACTTGACCCAATAGGGCTTAATATGAAAATGATGCAGTCAGGAGAGCAAATGCAGCTCTACTGTGAAGAAAATGAGTGACTGGTAATTATCTTAGAAATGTCTCGCATAATGGGAGGTAATGTTTCATATCTCTGTAGGCGAGTTGCCATTGCATTGCAGCAGCCCTCTTTGCCGCTGAGTGTTTTAGCTCAATAAAACCGCTTTATCCACACCTGCCACTTACATTAATCGTTTTTTTTTGGTGTGACTGGATAGAATTGAGATTGAAAGGCAGCTTTTGATGAAAACCGAAAGCCTTGAACTGTCGTTTTTCTCTTTATGGTGAGTACATCAACAACAAATGTAATTCTTTTTTTTCCTCCACTGTCACAGTATTTGCATTGTGCGTGTAATATGCGGTCCTCATTCCCTAAGCTTATAAACTATCCAATTTCACTGTCAAACTGGGTAGCTTTTGCGAAATGCCTCATATTGTGCGATATTGCTTGTATATTTTCCTCTATAAACTAGCAAATAATTCATCTAAAGCGGTGCTGCAAAGTGAATGGTTGAAATGGTTTGAAAGAATGCTTTTGGTGCAGTCTCAGATTTTTTTTTTTTTTTTTGCAACAGCCGGTAACACAGCAGTAGAGCTTCAAGGTTTGGCACAGAGATATTTTGAAATGTGAGCTCAATTATATGTATTCATGCCCTCGTAAATGACATATGTTGTTAGTTACGGAGGGTATTTCAGAAGTGGATATGCACTGACAAACAGTTAAGTAATTATTTGTCTGCACTGACTATAATAAGGCATGGTTCGCCTGACAAATTGTTTTAGAAAATAAGGAAAAAAGGTGGTGGGTGCAGCTTTGTCTCACTGTGACCATCACACCAAGTCTAAAAATAAATAATGTAAAAACTCTATTCAGTTCCCAACAGAACTATCTGGACTCTCTCTGCTTTTTTTTTTTTTCCACAGAAACACCAGAAAGCAGTAAGCTTACAACTATTTACAATGTACTGTCCTCCAGCTCACTGGGGGAGAAGCAATTTGTTCGAAGAAGTAAATCCATTTAGCCCCAACAGAAAGGTGGCCAACAGACTTAATTGAGGTCTCTGGCTATATTTAAAAGGAGTAAATAATTTTTGGAAGAAGATGGTTATTTTGGACCGGGGTCAAACGGTTGAATACACATTCCAGTAATGGAAAGACTACAGTACTTGAGTCGAAGTTTGTTCTGTAATCCTACACTACACTAGCACCATCATTTTTCTATCTTGATAGATGTTATTGACTGTCCTACTTCTCTGCTTGATACCAGAAAACTAATAGCTCTCTCTCTCTCTCTCTCTCTCTCTGCTTTATTGTCTGAAAATGTGAAATCTTCTCTTTGGGCTGAGACGTCTGTTCTGCCAGAGTAAATACTGGTTTGAACTGCACAGCATGTTGCCACTAAAAACTCCACAAAAAAAAAAAGTGTGAAAATACAAATTGTTAAATGGATGAACAATGAATAAATGATCCTTCGTTCTCTCAGTCTTGGTGAGCTCACGAGTCTACACAAAATCTCTGGGGTACATACACGCTGTTGAATATCAGTACTTGCACAATAGAAAGGCGCATACACTCAGAAAAACACACACCGACTCTATAAAACACCTGCCTGGAGGCTCACATTGAGACAATCCAGAGCCAGACAAGTCTTTGGCTCACTTCCTCCAACACCACAACAGGAAAATCACAATAGAGCATTCCTGACCTGTACGCCCTGGGTCTTTTATGACAAGTGCTATATAATTGTACCGTCTGGCCCTAATTATTTACTGTCGCTAGAAAATTTGATAATGATTTGTCTGCAACCTGCCCTCCTGGCCTCCTTTTCCTTCTTATCTGCTTTTTTTTTTTTTTTTTTTTCGTATTTATATGTTGACTCAATGGCATGCTGAATTAGCCCTGTGTTTCTGATTATGTTTTCATCAGTATTTTTTCGTTGCATCAAGTTGTAAACCAATTTAGCCGCTGGCGCCCTAAAACTATTCTGGCATGAAACAGCTATTGCAGCATTTAGCTGCCCCTCCTAAATTCACCCCCCCTTTTTTTCTCCACTGCCAGTAAATGTTTAAATATGTTGCAGTGTGTTTGAAGGAGTTGTCACTGCACATGGCCAGTCAGCAGATGTCTGAGATGAGAGCACACCTTTTATTTTGCACTTACTGGCAGATAATTGTTCTAGTGCTGTGGTTAGGGGAGTTTCTAGTGACTGGATGGAGTCTTATAGAAGAACTCGGCTTTTTATACACACATTTTCTTTAATTGTTTCTAAGATCCTTGGCTTTTACACTGGATATAATGATTAATTGGACAAGCACAAGCTGCGGGAACGCCTTTGCAGTCAAACTGTCCAACTAACTGTTTCATTTTCTGTTCACGTTGCTAAAATGTACTTTGAGGTCTGAACTATTATTAGAAGAAAAAAGAACACTTTTTTTTTCATTTTTTATGAACTCCCTTCAACTGGCACTGCTCTCCTTGGAGAATTTGGTCACTAATTCGCTTGTTTCTTTCTTAATAGCAACACGCAGCATGAAATATTATAAAAACCATCAACTGTCAAGCAGGTTTGATGCTTATTGTTCAGCTTATGGCCTTCATGTCGATGTGACACGTATCATGCCAGAACCAAGAAATGACAAGTGGCGTCTTCCACTTAAAAGGCCACATTGTAACTGAAGTCAATCAATAAAGTGAGATGGATAACACCGCTGATCTAGACACTAAGGGCTTCCCTTTGTTTGTACCCTCACGCACTTGTAGACTTCTGTGTGCTTTACAAGTCCCAAATGTCACACACTTCATCACTGCCATCCTCTGATTACTTCTTCCTTATTAGTCCTTTATCCAGAAGGCCATAACTCTTCAGCTGAGTGTCATTATTCTGAGTGCGACATTAATAAAATCAATGTTTTGACACCTAGCCTTCCCAATGCAGGTAATTGAAGTCACAGGTATCGTGGGTAATCGAGTTGTAGGGGTACATGATTGACAGGTAATAGTATAAGGACTCTCTAAGCTGCGAGGCACTGACATTGTCCCAGAGCACTTTCTGTGCATCGTGAAAAATGGATTTTAGTTGAGACAGTTAAAAAGATTAGGTCACATTTTTGTTCTTCATTTCTTACAGCATCTATCCTGTCTCTTTAACTCTAACGCAATGTATTTGATGCACTCTTCTATTTCTTTATAATGGCATGGTTTATGTGAAGAAACTTTATTAGAAAAGTTTGTTAATTATGGTTAAAAAGGAGATTACATGCCCTTGTTTGTATAGGAAACAAAAAAAAGAAAGAAAAACTAATCTTGTCAAGTACATGGTTTCATTGGAGAAGTAGCTCTCATTTTAAGAAAGTATTCCAGCTATAAAAATGTCAGCTAGATTAACTACTAACAATATATATATATATATATATATATATGCACTTTCTCATTACATATGGGACTTTTTTCATATTACAGCAGAGAAACAACATTGTTGTCATATTTCCTTACATTAAGTAAACTTAAATAACTATATTTTAATTACATGTAAAGAGAACAACTCAAATTTGAATTATTTTAGCCTTGCTGGTTCTTTACCAAATTGGCAGATTTCTTTGTATAATACAAAAATAAAATTTAAAAAAAAATGTGGCAGTTTTTGCAGAGTGGTGTTGAAATGAACATATTGGGCAAACGAAAATAACGAAATTGAGTTAAGTTGGTATAAGTGATTTAAACAGTTTGGACTTGCAGAGCTTTTCTATAATTATTGTAAGAATGAAGCTTCAGGTCTGTTACACTAAAATGTCAGCAACAGAAGAAGCAACAAAAATGAGACTAAACTTGGCTAAATAGAATTATTCTGTGTGTTTTTTCCCTCCTAAAAACTAAACTAAACTAAACTAGTACAGTTGTTATGCTGGAGTACTTGGCCTAAGATTGCGGTGTGTGTTTGTTTGTTCCTGAGATGATGCCTCGTTGTTATCCATGGCTAGCACAACGCTCCAGGCAAAGCCCCAACCAACGGACTGCTTTCCCAGTAATTACTAGTCCTACTGTCAAAACACAAGACAGTGAGAGGGAGACGAACAGATAGAGAGCAAGAAAGCTAAAGAGAGAGAAAATGAGAGAAAGCATGATTGAGGTTGACTGCTTCAGTGTAAGCAGCACCATAACTATGCAATGTCTCTGAAGTCACATACACACTGCAACAAATACACACACAGACACACACATAAACCTCACAAAACTAATACTTTTCTGTCATCTGGCAGTTACAAGTTCTGCCTTGATCATGTGGAGGGAGGGCCATAAAGAGAGCTCATCCTGTCTACCACCTCAGGAAGTCACCTCAGTTATTACCCAGCAGAACCGGCTCCTCTAGAGGCAACTTACAGCAGACACTATACCTCATCTGTGGCACTCAGAGAGGCTCTGAATAAATGATTCATGGACGGACGCTCGCCGACTTTATTTTAAAAACTGAGTAGGCTGGACCTGACATATTCATCATGTGTTCCATATTACAGTAGAAACTGTAATGATGAACCTTATTGAAATGAGGTTTTAATAATGGATCTGCAGAGTAAGCAGGGGAATTTCACTCTTATGCCCAATAATAAGGTTATTAAGATAGGATTATCTGTCTTCAGTCTTTGACTAGTATTCAGTGACTTTTAGCTCACTTATTTCAAGACAAAATAATGCACTTAAAGACTTCATTCCATACAGATCTTGGATTTTTTTTTTCTGAAGGAAGCATTTACATTGTGATCATGAAAACACAAAATCATACATTTGCATAGTGTGTAATTTGCACAGTTTTTTTGCATAATTTGCAGCTAATTATCCCACCTAGGTGCAGGACTGAACGTTTCAGATGCCCCTTTGTTCCAACTGCCCCTTTGTTCAGACTGTAAACAGCAGCTTAGCCTAAAGTACATCCTTCTCTGAACAGACTTTTGCATCTGTTGATGTCGCTCACTTGCACACTTATTAATGCCACCTACACCACACTTGTTACTTTATCTATTGTTATTATTATTATTATTATTATTATTAGTTATTTTTTAGTCACTTAAACAAATTTTTATATTTTTTATCTCTTTTTTTCTATTGTATTTGATACTTATTGTCTTGTGCTGAATTTCCCCCTTTGGGGATCAATAAAGTATATCTTATCTTATTATGTTATAATGCGTGCATGATGTGGTGCTTTAAAAACAATTCAGTACTTCCTATGTTGGGTGTATAAATCTCCAATGTAAAAAGTTAAAACTATGCAACTTTTAACGTCAAACGGAGCAGTTTAACACATAGAAGTGCATCTGCAGCTGATCCTTTGTTCTTAGTTGGAGATGTGTAATATTTCCATTATCAGTCTTATTCTGCAAAGTGCTTAATTTGATTTCTTCACTTTTCCCCTGGTGGATTAATCTGTTGGATTTCTTTTCAAATTGCTGAAAGACACTAGCCTGAACAAATCCTCTGGCCATTGTTGTGCCTTTGCGCTGGACTAATTTTACTGTGGGGAACCTTTTATATTTTATGCAAGCGATTGCTTAATATTCTTTTTTTGGTTCGCAACACCAGGAAGCATTTTAGGGGTTTAAGATGAAGCCAGGCTAGTTTCTGCTTTACTACTCGACTTCAAAACTTTGCTAATCTCTTTTTTTTTTTTTTTTTTTTTTTAGCTGTGTGACTATGGCTGCTCTTATCTTGCTTTTCCAGTATTGAGCTTAGTGTTATCTAAGCCCATGGTTATACACTTATACATGGACAGCGCTTACAGGCTTCAGAGGGTTAGGTGGCAGGCGGTGTCTCATACCTATATGTCTGAGTAATGCACTTTCTCATTACATATGGGTAAGAGTCATTTCTCAACTTCACTTTTCATGGAAATTCCCAGATCTGTGTTTTAAAGAGACGTCTCCCTCGACCGCACAGCAAATACATCAAATGCCGCGATTTTTTATTCTTACCTTTTCACTTGTGAGTCGAAATGAGCCTGCGCTGCCAGTGAATAAATAAATACTGTACTTCAAGTCTGAGTGTTGCAGTGGATCACTCATGGGGTAGGTTAAGATCGTATGTTGTTGAAGGCTACAAATGGGAAACTCACCAAAGACCTCCTGATTTTGCTTGGCAGTCGAGCACTCAAGCAGCGCACATTTCACCACGGCGACTGCAGTTGGACGCGAGATGGCCTTGACCAGACGAGCACAAAAAATCTTTTATGTGGAAGGTCCAACTAAAAACCTATGCTTTCCCCACATATGTACACATACAAAGTGTGTTTATGACCCCGTGATTTAGAGGTCACTTCCAGACTTTTATTTCTTACTCTGTCATGTCGAATGCCCCTATCAGCTTTCCTTATCCTGTGCATTTATGTGACTAAGGTGGTTTAACAAAAAATGCAGTGAGAGGTGCTGACCCTGACCTTTGACCTCATCGAAACATACATACAAATGTCAGCCCAATAAGCGGCTTCCTTCTCAGTGCGACCGATTGCCTAAACAGGAGCAGTTGCTGTCAAGTTTTTTAGTGGCCATATAAGCCAAGCATGGATGGAGGGGAAGAAAGGCGTGGAAGGAGGCTGGATGCTGATGTGGGTCGCAATGTAAATACTTTTAATGAAGCCACTGATTGAAATCCATTAGTGCGTAGCAAGGCATTATGGGCAGAGGGAGGTCTGTCTGATCTACCATTAGATAAAAAGCCAACAAAGTCAGTATGATGTGAACAATGATCGTTTTAATGGCATGTGGGGAGGAAGAACAAATGTAGCATAGTGGTGAAATCTGTGTGTACAATTCAACAATTAACTGGTTTTAAATGAAGCGATTTTACATAGCAACCGCATGTTGTTGGTGGCGTTTCTAGTATAAAGACTGAAAAAGTAATTGGACATACAATAACAACTAATGTCAATATCATTTATAGACTGCAGATGAGGAAACAAGGAGGAAATATAGACTTTCAAGATTTCCCCTCTTCTCAGCTTTATTTTATGAACATGTTTCTTGCCAAATGATCATATTTCAACTCTTTGAACTGTTTCGTTAAAGGAAACCCAGAGGACCCTGCTGCTTATTCCATCCACCCAGATTTGACTTATTATTCAATGTGGGTATAGGTTCAGTAGGGCCAAGAAAAGGGGAGCCGAGGGTGGGGGGTACTAACATCAGTGCCCTGCCCATGAGAAGTTCTTCTCCAGCTGGGGAGAATAGCTTTTGGCGTGCACAAGGCCTCATAATTGGTCCAATTCAAAGGGATTTATACATTTTGGAATTCAACTTTATATTGTCTGGTTTGCATTTGGAAGGTAAGTGGATAGATTTACCTATTAGGCAGAAGAAGTACTTCATTATACGTGACAGAAGTGGAGTGAGTCTAGTGAAAGGAAACATGAATGGAGAGACTAATGCTGTATTTTAAAGTAATAATAAGGGAAAAATAAAAAGTGAAACGAATAAAGCATATACGTCACTGAGTGTATGGTTTTGCTTGTTACATGGTTAAAAAAGTAGACATATTCTAGTATGTAAACAATTTTGTGGTTAGTAGTTTAATCGAAACCAAATTGTACTATTCCCTCATTAGTCGAACAATATGGAGTATGTAAATGTATTATTTTGCCTTGTTGTCTAAGTAAAAACAACAGAGTATATGAAAACTGTCCACCATTTGGAACTTTAAATACCAGGGAGGCACAAAGATCTGGCTGGAGATGTTTTGCTTAATTTGCTGAAACATTGAAACTACTTCTTTGCATTTACCATTATATACTTTCCTTGTTTTTTTGTATGACTTATGTGTATATTTTATATCTGGTTGTTAATCTGTCTATAACCTGGTTCATTGTGACAAGAAGGTCTTGAAAGTCACATTTGCAGCCAGAAGAACATCAGCTAAAAGCTCAACAAAAACAATTGCCAGAGAACAGAACACAATCCAAACAACAAGCATATAAATGGGCACATATCTAAAACAAGCTAACAGTCTGAGACCAGCCTATGTCATGAATAATTTCACAAAATAACAGAAAAATGTGACTAACTTTCCACTGCTAAGCTAACACTGAGCAGATCTAACAGTATAAGTATTATTCCTGTACCTCTAAAAGTTACTGAATGACACAGAGGAGCAAAAATAAAGGTCACATTATGAAGCAATGATCACGAATATTGCCTTAACTTTGTGGTTTTCTGATAATAAATTTGTTTATATGAATTACACCTCTGCTTTCGGCTATCGTATTGTTTGGTGTTACATTGATATAATTCCCACTGGAAACAAATGGCCCAGGGCTTTACAGGCTCTCACTCTCCTGGTTAAATAAAGGTTAAAAAAAACCAAAGAAACATATAAATAGACATGATACAGGAGATGTATGTTTAGAATTATTTAGTTCCTGTCACAGTCTGTTTTGCTGCTGTCTCCTCCCTCACCTTGCCACACCTCGTCAGCCACATCAGTTCCACCTGTTACTCACAGGTGTGCCTAATTAGGTGTTTAGGATATAGAATATAACACTGGTCTATAATTTTTTTAGAAATGATCTGCCTCAGACATTAAATGTGCTAAACATTATGCATTTTAATTGGATTAAATGGAAAACAAATGACAAAAGTACTGATTTCCTGATGTTTTCAAGGTATATGATAAAGTGTTATATTACACATATATATTGGTTTATGTACATGTATACAATAGATTTATAAACCTGTAAAGTGAATGTATTGTAATGTGCAGACAGTGTTTTGAAGTAGATCTGGGAGCTATGACACAAATATTCCTTTTGAGGAAAACCCATTCTCTTGTTAATTCACGAATTTCACATTTTGACCCAAGAAACTTCAGCCAACCAGCATTTTGGACTGGATATTTCTTTATCAGTGACTCACATGTTGTAAAATTTCACTACTTTTATTCTGGAAGCGTTTTACTTGTAGACCAGTGCAGGCAGTTCTGGTTCTGTTACTCATTGCCAGGTTGCTCTTACATAATGCCTGACTCTCCAGTGTTGTTTTCTAACCTGACTCTTCAGTTCCGACCTTGCCAGTTTTTGAACACGTCTCCTCGTCTCACGCACCCCTTCCTCCGAACTTATCTCAGCACAGCAAGAGACAAAGAAAGAACTCTTGCCATTATTATCTTGTATAAGTGCTATCGGCTGAGTTCTAATGAAGACTCTTACTAACTTTCACCTGCGTGTCTGAGTGTGTGCATTTGCATCCTCCCTCTACACTACCTGTTACAGTTCCTTTATCCTCCTAGGACCCACTGTCCACGTATGAGGACAAGAAATACACAGCGTTATACAGAAAAAAAAAGAAACAACTCTCCACCGCAAATGACATTCCATAAAAATTTTTAAGAATACATCTGAAAAAACTGTTGCATCATGATGTTTCAAATATAAGCAATTATTTAATAAAAAAAAAGCCAAAACTCACAAACCTGTGGGGCTCCTGGGTCTTAGGAGGTAAATTTACATTTTGTTTTTATAACACATCAATGTGGGCTTTTCCAATACTCTATACAGCTTCAGTTAAATCAAAACTGTATAAACTGTAAAGCCCATATATTCAACAAATCTGCCGTTTTTCCACAGTGAACAGAAGTGTACAAGTTCAAAGAATAGCAAAGATGCAGTGGTGTAGTTTGATATGAGCAAAAGCAACACAGTGGTGTTGCTTGTTTTTATTTCTCAACCCAAATGACAGACAAATTATAACAGCATATTTGCCATCTGTTACAGGCTGCTACAACAGTTTATTTTTTCCTACCGACATAGGAGGTTGTCTGCACCTAGCAGCTGCCAATACGTCCTCAATGTCTACTCTAAGTTAAGGATAAACTCCAGTTCGGCCAGATTTATGATCAGTTGCTTTGCTGAGAAACACCACAAAAAATGTCTGAGGTCGTGAACAGTTTATGCTGATTATCACTGGCTTGTACAGTTAGGTTTTTACTTTAGTTTTGCTTGAGAACATTTGTTTTGTCAGTAATTAAACACAAATAATTCTTGGCTTGTACAGTTTGGATAAACATAAAACTGTGATGAATTGCCTTATAAAAACCTGAAATGTACATCTCAAATTATGAAGAGGCCTGGTCGTGTTGTGGGTTATGAGTTTATTGTGTCTGTGATATTTGAGGGTTACAGTCCACTGAGACTCATCAGCCATTATGTGGCTGCTTTATGGATCCAAAGGCTTTCACCAAATGCTTTTAACCAGATTTTATGTTATGTGCGATTGTCTAGGAGGTCTGCGAGGAAAAGATAATGTGCACAAAATAGGATGTTATATTTGATTTTGAAGTTCCGTAGCATAGAGTAATAGCTTTTGGATGTGGATCGTGACTTTTTCTCTTATTGCTCCATCTTTATTCTGAACCTGATAAAAGAGTGTTTGCCTCGAGGAAAGCGACGCTTGAAACTCTACCTCCACCAGTAATCCACATCTTCACATTCTGGCCTCTACTAATGTGTCCTGCAGTGTCCTCTCTTTATTCCTTTTCTTTTTAAGAGTCAGCGATGTTGTGTGGTCTTACAGTATTAAGTAACATCTTGTGCTCTGCTAAGAACATAACCCCACTGGAGAGTGCACTAGGTTGTCTCCATGGGGGAAAATAGAGACACGGCAACCATTCAGCGTCTTTCCCTTCAGAAATGACCTCTCGCTTGGTATGGGGAATGGTAAATGACTCTTGGCCTGTTTACCTACAGGTAAGTGGACCAATAAAACAGTGGATGGTTTCATTGAGGTGAGCAGGTGAAATGCTGAGGTTTTATGCATGCACTCATCTTCCTTGTAAGGCCCCTTGGATAAAAGCACCTACCAGTTGGCTTATGTTTGCTTTACAAAGAAAAATGAGGTGCTATCAAGCTACTGCATCTACAAGTCTAATTAAGTGTTTTACTCTAAGTAATTTGACTTGTAAATTGATAAATACTCCACAGGCACTTTTCTTTGTAACTTGTGGGACGGAGGACGGAAGGGAATTCCATTATGAGATAATAAAATGTTTTGTAAATTGTCTTTTTTTGGTCACCTAATATGAATAATGTGTTCTCTGTCTTGTATATGAGGGAATAATTTAAGCATTTTGGATCTCGTATCTTTGTGTATATTTCTTTATGAGCGGATTAAGCCGATAATCCACTGTACTGTTGTTCTGCCTGAATGCAAATTATTCTTACATATCAAGAAATGTATTGTTAAAACAGCACTTGAACTCTGAATTCATGGTATAAAGACAAAAAAAATCACAGTTCAAATATGAATACACAGATAAAGCCCCTATGACGAGCAGACAGAGAGACCTGGAGGGTACTGAGAGTTCAGCTTTACACTTCAAGTCATCTCCCATCAACCATCCGGTGGCTTGTTTCTTTCTGTCACTTTCTCCAGCTCCAATCCCCTGCTTGTCTTTATAATTTGAAGACTCCTCTTATTATATGAGATGTATCTGAAAAATGCCTCTTTCCACTCAAACATTTTCTGATGTAACCAGCCTCTGACATTGTTTCATGAGTCGCAGTCTCAGGCTAAGCGCAAACACTGACAATGCATTCCATAAATAGCTTTGCTGTAAGTCACAATTGCAAACAAATAGTGTAGATGCTCAGCTTTTTGCTGTACATTACATGATTCCAAAACATTTTTGACTCTGACGCTGGGCAGAGTGAACCTCTATTGTTTATTGAGTGCATTCACACCAACGACCCTTCAGTGTCATTACCTTGACTTGGTTTATGTTCAGTTTATGATAGATTTGACTGAAAACGTCACTTTTTCTTCAGTTTTCTTTGTTTTGATATAATAATGTTTGAATATACTTAGAGTTTTTATCATATAAATTAAATGTAGGAAATTAAATCAAGGAAAATTCATGCTTCACAGTCAATCATGCTAATTACAGAGGTTAATATTATAATAAATGGTGGTAAATCACTTAAGATAGGTTAAATATAGAGACAAATGCTACTGACACAAACGTAGCACTGAGTCTTTATGGGTTAAAGAAGTGTTTAATTAAAAGATACGAAAAAAAAAGACCTGAGGTATTAACAGTGTGGTCATTTTCATGCACATCTAGGGCATTGCCTCTGTGTCTAGATTCTGCTTCCATCACCTGCAAGTATTGGCACTGCAGTCATAGCTATAGAGAAAGGCTTTCATGTACTGATGCATTACCATTATATCTGCCTCAAGTGCATTTTCGCTCTAAACATTACTTGTGGTTTTAAATGAAGAGAAGAGAATCTATCAGAAGCCTCAAAGGCCTCAACTTGGCCTGCTATAGTGAGATGAGTCATTATCATATGCCTTTGTTTAGACTGACATGCTTAAGGGTGGTTGGGCTTAGCTCATGTATTGTCTCAGCATCAGTGAATGCTTGCAGTGGTAGCTAATGAACAGTAATTCCCCACACCCTTCTTACCGCTCTATAATTGCTTAATTTACTGGTGGCGTGATAGCCAACCCAACTAAGTGTTGAGGAAAAATCTGCGGTCTAATGAATGCTTTAAGTCTCTCACAGTTCCCAACTTTGCCTGGTGTTTATAGTTAAATGTTTTTAACACAAACTCTAGGTTCAAAGCCAAGCTACTCTATTCCATTTCATGACAGTAGTGAAAGTAATTTCCACTGGCCCAGTTGTGTGCCATTGAAGGTTTATCTCTGGGCTGTGCTCTGTTCTTCTGACCAAAGGGAATAGAGAAGGGCTTGTGGGTTATAAAGTTGAGCTACCTTTTTAATTGCTTAAGAAAAAAGAATGGAAGTTTTGCACTTTCACTGCATTAGCCTATGCACCATCACATAAAAGATAATTTATGAAGTCGTGTAGTTTTACCTGGATGAATGCATTATATTGCCAATGAAAATGACTTCATGCAATTATGACGGAGGTAGGGATTATGATGAAGGGAATAATAACTATTAAAAACGAAGTTTCTGGTGAAAGATGAAATACAACTAGTGTGTTGACCTGTGGGGGATCCACTGGTTCTAGATGTGGTAGTTTTTATGCTGTTGTGTATTCGTGCATGCTGTACCGCATTTGTCCAGCAGTCTCCGCCAAAGCGTTCTGGCCATAGCAACATGATTATAAGGCTATTGTCATCCAAACCTACTAATATCTCCCAAAATATTGGCCCTATTAACTTTTCCATTCCATAGCCATTTTCGCTACTGTGTTCCTTGACCAAAAATACAAAAGTATACCAAACTGCAGCAGTCAGCTCTTTGCGGATTTTGTGTGATTCCAAGGACACACACACGCACACATGCACACAGAGGACACTTGGCTTTTGATACGGTATATAGATATGAATTTCTTTTACAATATAAGGCACTCTTTCCTCCATTTATGTTTATAATGCATGACCAAAATATGACAACTGACTCTCTGGCATGGTAAGGAGGATAACAGTAGAGAGAAAAAAAGCCTTTTGAGAGCTGGTTAAGAAGCTCTCAAAAGGCATTTTTCTTGTTATTATTATTTTTTTAGACTAAACTTCACATCACCACACATGATTTGGTTCCGATGAGCAATTTCACATTCAGAGTCATTTTTAAACTCTTTTTAAAAGACTTAAAAATATTCTTAGTGTCGCTTTAGAGCGTCATCTGTACATCTAACAGGCAGGGGGTTAGTGGAAGAAAACAGAAACTTGTTAACATCTAAAATGGGATTCTTCAGGGGTCTTCTGTACATTTTGTAGCACCTAATTGAAGAGCATGTGGCTTCTGATAAGTGCTCTTTTCAGTCTTTTCATGGCAAGTTTGACCTGGCTCCAATCACATACTTGATCTTTGCATATAATAACACAACTATCCATCTTTAAATGTATTTTCTTTTTTCTCTAGAAGTCTTATAATTAGCTCTCATTGGCGTTGGAGGCTCATTAATACCTTGTCACTATCCGGAGCGAGAGTATATCATTGATTAGATTCTCGGCCTCCGTAACCATGGAGACCCCCCCGACTCACTGTTTGTTTCTATCTCTTTGGCTCGACGTTAATGAGACGGCAGAAGGTGGCAGGATTTGCTGACTCCATCCTTGCTCAGAAGATGTGAACCAGCTTTATAATTGTTAATTTGCCGTTCCACACAGCCAGCCAGCCTCCAAAGTGCTGCAGAGATGCACCAATAGGAATTACCTCGCCCTTCAATTTTCAGCCTAAATGCGGCCAAAGTAGATAATGAACATTTTTACCAAACGATCAGTGTGTTTTTAAACAACAGTTTGTTGAATCAGAACAAAGAGCATGTCCTCAGATTAGAGTGGAGCATCTAACTATATTTCCTATAAAATCTGCAGTCTCTTTGCATTTTATACTCGAGTTAAAATCCAAGCAAACTCCACTAAATGCCAGCAGGGGATGACTCATTATAAGGTCAGACCATTGTCAGGATGATATACCATAGATTTGACCTGAGTGCACTCTGGGAAGTGCCCTTTTAAAGTGAATCAAATAAAATGTTCAAAAACTAAAATTTTTAAGTTCCATCCTCTGCATAAGTAGAAGACAGAAACAGATTTCAGCCAGACATTTAATTAAATAGGCACAAATAAAGATTTGAGCTGTGAATCACCCTTTAATTATACTATTGTAAAAAGACACTTACAAATTAATAACATATACAACGGTCTGTGCTCTGTTGATAAGAAAATGTAATTTTACTCTTGACATTTGCCATTCAGTGTTTTTAGGAGTAGGATTAAGTTTGACTCACTGGAATAAGGGTGAATATTTCCATCCTCCTGTGGTGATGGTGTCTGGATTCCTTCCATCTGCTGTCTTTACATTACCCTTTTGAAAGTTCCCCATCCTATACAAAAGAACAACAACCTCTGAGCTTTGAGTTTTGACAGACACATCTTTTTATATACAATTTTGTTTTATACAGTAGCATGTTTCCTCATGTACCAAAGCAGCTTCTCTCTCAACACTATTCTCCAAATGCACTGTTGCAGTACGTGCTCAGTGTCACAAAAGAACTGGCCAAAGAACCCATATAACATTTACCCCAATTCCAGAGCAACAGTGGTTGAGGCCAGACCTATCTACAGGTCTTCTGCAGTGCTAACAAAGTGTGGAGAAGTGAATTGATGCAGTTTAGATTGTGTTTCTTAAGCCCAGAAACTAAAGTATGTTCCCTCTAAAATGAAGTCTCATCCATTTTCTGTTAGAAACTTAACCCTGACCCCCAACAAAATTTAATAAAAGCTTCCCCGACAAAGTGGATGTTAAAAGGTAAAGTAGAACTTGAGTTGACATGAAAACAAATGTGTCTCTCTCTCTCTTCATATACGCCGTGCAGTCGAATGGACGTCGAGGCTTTCTGTTTCCGACTGACTGTAACTCACACTCTGCCCTGTGGCCATTTGGTTCCCTCTTGCCCTTCCTCACCCCTTCACTGGCAGGAAGGGATCATCATTTTCCCATCCTTCCTGACCCCCCTCTTCCTCTTCATCTCCTTAACACCACCTCGATCTGCATTTCTACGCCTATGTCTTATTTATCCATTCCTCTCAGATACGGTCTCAGGAGATGAGAGACATCTGCTGCGTGTACTTTGAAGATGCATCGTGTTGCTCAATTACGTGCAGGGCCAAGGTCTCGTTTGCATTCAGTGGCATGCAGAGTGCATGGCTAACAGGTGGTGGGAGAAAACATGCATGGCAGGCCGTTTGATAAATAAAATATATTATGGTAATGCTGCTGAGGAGAGGGCAAGATGTAGCTATTGCTAAATTGGCTTGCTCTGCATTCCCAACCAGAGAGGAGACAGGGTTTTGAAGAGGTGGGCACACACACACACCAAAAGCCCATGTACCAAAAAAAAAACATAAATACTGGGAAAGATACCCCTGTGTAAGTACATTTGCATGCATGTCTGAAAAACATATTCAAATTTGTTTCCTTGTGAAAATTACAGCTAATGAACTGCAATGTTTATGAAGCAGTGGTGGATTAATGTTTACCGGATTGATTGGTGCTGGCAGATGGTGTAAAGCTTCTTTTCTGGTTGTATCTTATTACCTTGTCTCAAATCCTAATATTTGTATTGGCCGAAAGTTGGACAGGCATCGTACCATCAAGCCAAGTGAAAAATGTGTATTTAATGAGGATAGATGGGGTGTTGAAGGGGGGGTAGATTAAAGAAACTTCTTCAGATCTGTTACATGTGCAGGCATGCAGACGCACATGTAGAAAAACAAACAGTATTCGACACAGATACAACGACATGAAGCTCTCTGGAATAGACACACACTGAAATACACACAGAAAACTGAAGCGTGACCCCGGGGTCAAAGGCCATTAGACCGGAGGGCATCTCATCTGAAAAACGAGAACCTTGCAGTTCATCTTGTGTGTGATCTGCTGTCAGAAATTATCCAATGTATGTGTTGTAGCTTGTGGAACCACACAGACATCGATCTGTTAATCAAATAGTTTATTATTATTCATTCTGAGTAACGGCAGTCCAGATCTGGGTTAGCTTGTAATTGCCAGTTTCTGATTTAAATAAATAAGGGCAAATATAACACTGATTTTTATGTTTACCTGTTCTGTGCATGTCTCTGTAAATGGGACAAAGGGTTTATTTCTATCATAAAACTGAGGACTAGAACTCTCCTCTTCTGTTATTAACTCTTTTTCACAATCTTTCCCTTAATGGTACAAAGTTCTGGTCTGTCAATCAGTGGATATTCTTTGGCTGTGGTATGTACTATAATACATGTAATAAACTTGTGGCTGTTATTTTTTGTCTAAACTCCACCTGCTGTTTTAGTGTTTGTAATATTTTGTTTCTGTTTTCTAAATGCTAATATAAGCTGTAGTGTCAAACGGGGCTGTGTGACCGATAAAGATGAGGACTGTCCCACTTCTAATGCTTTTTGTGATGAATTATTTAACTTTCAATAAAGTCAGAATCCCTGCAGAGCTGCTGTTATTAAAGTGTGTTGTATTTTATCAGAAATAGTGTTTATAAAACAAAGCAATTATCGCTACAGTGCAGCAGCGTAAAAAAAAAAAAAAAGGCTTTGCGGTGATTGCTGGTTTAGATTTTAATTTCATAGGCATTACCATTAACCTAACAGCAGAAACGGACAAAAATCTGTAAATGACAATTTTTTTTGGTGAATTTGGCTCAATTTAAACATTACATTGCTGCTTGTTTTTCATATTGCTGTTCATTTAATATTCTAAAACTAAATCACTAGTCTCTAAAACTGTTGTTTTATTTGCATTTATAAGATAGGCAGCTATTAAAACCACGAAAAACATCAGACACACAGTAGCATGACTATAATAATGAGTAATAGAAGGCCAAACTTATGATACAGTATTAACAAAATGAACAGGGCAATTAAAAACCCTACCCGCTCACTTAGTAGGCATTTGGAGGCAATGAAGAATGTTTGACTATACTCTAATGAAAGCATAATTATCATTATTAAACCCCATTTCTGCAATTAGATCCTCCTATAACCTTCTAAATCTTACACTCTTGACCTTTAATAAGCAGACATGCAATTCACCCAATGAAGACTGATAGGCATTACATTAAATATTCAATCATTTTAATGCTTCATTAAACCTTGTGATCTCTGAAAATACGGCTTTGCCAGTATTTGGTGCAGGATCTCCGGTTGAAGTTGGCATTTTGGAGCTGTCAATCACAACCCTAATGAGAAGGGCACAGTGAGGTTGGGATGAGGTTAATAAATGACAAACAAACAAAGGAGAAGAAGGCTTTCTGTTCTGTCATGATACCTGCTTTCTACAAGGGAATCAGGTCCAGATGTGTTATGGGTAACTCCTGGTGGAAGTGGGGACTTGGAGGGTCAAACTGGGGCAGCTTGGTACGATCCTCATTGCACACAGCTGTGCTTGCCATCCAGAAACCCCTCACCTCTGACCTTGCGACCCTCTAGTACACCTTTTAGTCGGAATGTCGGGTGATTGGCTACTTCACTCTCCTTTTCATTTCCTGCCGCTTCAGTTTTCACTTACAGCTTCACGGGTCTCCTGACGCCTCCCTGCTTGTGCCTTAAAGGGATTTTCTCAGCCATCAAGGAAGAGCCTGCAGCCTAAATATGAATTATGGATGGATGTGAGACTAACAGTAAATCAATAACGCCTGCTTAGGAATGCATTATAGTCTGCGATTCATTATTCAATAAGCAATAAATGCACCCTTATCCCCTATATTTACGTGTTAGAACATAGTTAACAATTCTGACCCAGTTTGATTTTGAAATAAAAGGTCACGTACGGTTCAATACTGTACCACTGGGGATAGAATACAATTACATTTCAAGGATTTCCAGTGTGGCAATCTCAGTCATAATCTTGTAAACCACAGAGCTGTACCATGGAGCAAGTGTTGTTCATAGCTGGGCCAAATTATAGCATATTGTATCCCTTGGCACGGTTGGATTCATTAGTCATCTAACAACACACACTTGAACTTCAGTGAACTCAGCACAAAACAAAAGGATCGCAGTTAGTCAAAATGGAGGCATATTTTTATGGCATCCACGGACAAAGAGGCGTTATAGTCATATGCATTTTAGAAACTCTTATTTCAAGCCCCAATAACACATTTCTGTTTTTTTTTTTAATTTTTTTTATGAGCTAAAATGTAAAAGAAGGAGTAGAGGAATTCTAGCAGGGCATCTGGTTTCCAACAAGACAGCTCCCCTGAAGTTCCAGTCCCATGTCTTTAATCATGAAGCCCAACTGTAACTGAAGCAAAGTGTGCTCAAGAGTTCCATTTGTGTCTGCGTTTATTTACTTGAGCCCACTTAAGTTTGTTTTTTAGGATTAATATTACTTAGAAATGGAAAGGCCTGCTTTAAGGATTAGTTTATGAGCTCTACATTTGGACTCTACAGTGTAATAGCTGTCTTATTAGCCAAAAACTTCAATAGTGTGCTATATATGTTGCATACATATATGATTTCTGTGTATTTATAATGTTGTTATGTCAGTTAGCTTGTTTTGTTGATGTTACAGCCTAAATTCCCTTACATATAACACTTGTCTTATATTCTTACTTATTTTGCTGCTCTAACCTCAAATATATTCGATTTTTAATATTGAGATGGATCTATTTTTTACTACACTAATGCTCATTGAGATGGAATAAAATATTTTCTCCTATGCTCCTGAAATGATTGTGCCAATGTGATTTATTTTTGATGGATAAAGTGTAACTGGGACTCAGTATGTGATCATTATATCCGGTCAAAGGTGATTACTGACAAAATTATTCTAACTTTAAAGCCCACAGTGTATTAATATTCTTACTAATATTCTTCTTGCTAATGCTGCTGTATTTTTTTTCTGCTGTTAACATGGTAATTTTCCCCACTGTGGAACTGATAAAGGCTATCTTATCTTATCTATTTCCATGTTAAGTGACCCAGGTTTTTTTTTTTTTTTTTTTTTTTGAGTATGAATGTCAGCCTTTATGTTTTTATGAATTCCAGCACTGAACTGGATTTGTACTTGAAACAACACATGGGTGAATATGAGTGAAAGGGAACACATGTCCACATGTCAGTTAGGCTGTTGGAGATTTCATAAAAAAATCAACTCCAACCCCCCTAAAAAATTATGTTATTCAAGTGGAATGTAACAAGTCTCCTTAAAGCGTCTCCCTTGAAGACGGAATATCTTATTTTCTTTAACAAACCCCTTCTCATTTACAAACTCTCCTCCTTTGAGAGAATGAAAGACTGGGGATTTAGCCTGCCATATATGATGGATGGAAGCTGTGGTGTAGATGAGGTGAGATGTGAGACATTGTTCGCCGGCTCTCTCTTTTTTGTCTTTTTTTTTTTTTTGGTCTCTTTTGAGGCCAAATGAAGATGAAGGAGTGAAGTGTTTAAACTCTTTGCCTTTGTGTCTCATCTCCTCCGAGGCCGGGCTGTGTTGTCTCTCACATGCCTGGGACAAATCCATTAGCTCTGCCGTATCTCCACTTCTGCAGGCGTCACCTTAGCCTGTGTCACTTCAGAGGCAAGTGAGAGACAGAGGCAGATAAACAAAGAGGCGCGGACACAGAAAGGTGACGACAGCCAGTAAAAAAATCACAATGCTTCCGAGCTGACCACTGAAACTATAGACCTCACATACGCCGTCATTAATAACAGTGTCATGTAATGTAGTAAGACATGATAGAACTTTTATGTAACCCCCTGAGCTCTATGCTGGCCATTCGTATCCAGTTCATACTTTTTTTTTTTTTTTTAACTCCAAAGTCTGTCTTTTTCTGGACTTTTTAAATTTTGAACTTCATCTCTTTAAATATAGCAATAATGTAATGTATACGTCCAGTTGTACAACTTGTTTCCATCATGTCCAATTGAAAGCCATGAAAACTACATTTTTTAATTTCTTGTATTAAACCATATAATTTACGTAAAATGGCTTTCATTCTAAACTCGACAGTTGAAAATGATCATTTTTGATGTTTTGAACTAGATTATGTCATTTGTCCATTTTTGGCCAAGGAAACAATCACATGTAATATTCTTAGAATGATGGCTTACTGGATTCCAGTGGAGGAAATGAATGACGTGGGTCACCTTGACATAGGTGTGTTTTAAGTATGTTAGGTAATGATTTGTGTTCGTGCACTAAAAAAAAATAAAAAAATAAAATTGACTTTGCTTTAAACTGCAGCTCAAATTCCACTGTATTGGAAGCTGCTCCAAATTTCTGTTGATGCAGGCTATTGAGCTTTGAGTTTCACAGATAAACTTGTCTTTGATGCATATGTTGAAAGCACCTGTAGCTTTATTCTTTTGATAAAAAAAAATGCTACATACCACTAGACAGTAGCGTTTACATACCTAAATATCTACTCCCAAAAAAAACACACGTAGCTTGCAGAAGCCAAAGATTCAGCTGCAGGAGAACCAAAATATAAATCTGTCCTGGAGTTCATGCAGGTGCAGTCGGTACTAATGATAAGTAAGCCTAACAGCACCCAGATCATTTTTTTTTTCCTCTGGCAACATAGCAAGGTCATATTCGGTGCTTCAAGTACGTGGCTATGTAATGCATTCGGAGAACGAGGATAGAGAGAAATCCTCAGCACTCGAAGAAGAGACATGTTCTACCCCAGACGAGGACACTTACTCTCCTGAAGATGAGGGGACACCGTCCTCAGAGGATGACTTCATCACCACTGATAATGAAGAGGACCAGCCAATGCCTGATTCCTCTTCGTCAGGGGCTGAAGGCTGTCTTATGATGGGAAAGTTATGTGGTTTCTGATGATGTATTATACTCAATCCCAACACATATATGAAGCTATAACTCACAATGCTAAATCCACTTCAATGTTAATATGCTACTATAATGTATGCAATGCAATGATAATCACTGCTTACCTACGGTGACTGTTTGACCTTTGTACCATAAACCTTTTTGACTGTCTTCACTTGAACGTCCTTTGATATTGCTCAATCAGGTACCTGCCCCTTCAGCACAGATTCCATTTTACCCTATGTGATCTAATACCATGCAACTACCACAAGGAAGTGCTGTACTGCACCTACCTTGAAAACGTACACATTTCCCCAAAACCAAATGGACTCACTTCACTGCAAAGCGCAACAACGCTGAAACCATGCATCTGGAGTCAGGAAGTTAATGATAAAATGACTCTACTTTTACCTTGAATGACCTTATTGTCAAAGACTGTACAAAAAACTCTCAGTAATCTTGTGTTCTACTCGGTTCTACTGGACTCTCCTCCACTCTTCTCATCCATCTTGGGCATCTCTCTCGCTCATCCTCTCATCCATCAACTTCTCTCTTCCAATTAGACCCCTCAGCTGAGTACTTATTTTGTTCTTTCATTAATTAATTACCATCTGTTTGATTGTATCTAACTCTGGTATCACCCCAGGACCCATCCTGTGTGCAGGTGCCCACATCAGCAGCCTACAGTCTGCCTTTGACCTGTTTATAACAGAGGATGTGATTCAGCTGCTGTGCACCCACACAAATCTGCATGGGAGGTGTAGGTGAGGATTTGAGGGATGTGGATGAAGTGGACATGAGAGCCTACATTGGGATTCGGATTCTGGCAGGCATCTACCACTGACAAGACAGGATGGGCCATATTTAGTGGTATGACGCTCAGATCTACTAATATCAGTTGAAAGGTTCATCTGTACTAAAATTACAACTACAAAAAATAACTGTATAAAAAAATATAACTATACATTCTATTACTATGCTCAGATCAGAGCTAACATCTGTGTAGTCACCGCCGAAACTTTTGGCCATGACTGTACTTTGTATTTTTAAACTTTTACCAAATGTACTCTTTAGCTAGCTAAATTATTAAAATTGGCTGAATATTATCAATTATACTTAATTCTCTTTCTCTAATCCTATTTAAATAAGTACAGATTCTCTTTGTTTTTTAACACAATAATCCACTCCTGTCATGTTGCTTATTTGTGCCAGTTTTTCAATTAAATATGGGTTTACTGAATTAGAGTTTAAAACATACATAATTAATAGCAATCTCTTGTGGTATTTTTACATAACAGAAAAAGTGTGAGAACATGCTATAGTGCGTTTTTTTTTTCAGTACACTGATTGCTAAGATGTGGCTTAAAATCAGCCAGATTTCACTAGTTAGTGAGCTGACATATAAAATAGACTTGGGGATTGTGAATGAATTCCTAGGTGCTACATTATGCTTATTACAGAGTTAATGTAGCCTGTACTTTTCTTGTAAATCCACAGCTGTATAAATGGAAGAGCGCTGTAAGACCATAACGATGCTTTCCACTTTGGAAATTTACCAGGTCAGTGCTTAACTTGTTGTTGTTCAATGTGACACGTGAAGCAATGCAACACAATTTTCATTAAGTTTAAATAAAAGTGACCTTTTTTTTGTCCTTGTGCCACAAAGTCGGACACTGATATAGGTCAATTTAGCTTGTTATGGAAGTCTGCCATTATTATGGTAATGGATGAAACGTGTCATGAAAAGGAAATATCAGAGACATCAACAGGAAATTCTCACTGTTGCAGTTCATCGTTGCTCCATTTACTGTCTGACAAAAATAAGAAGTTGATGACTGTGAAGTGTTGAAAAGTTTGGAGGGAATACAAGATTAGGACAGAAAAGATTAAAAAAGGAGATTGAGGAAGTTGGTGAAACTGAATAAATACTTAAATACTTAATACATTTGTACATTTCATATATCTGTTAAAAGCCGCAGTAAAATTCATGACATACATTTCTATTATAAATGAGGTTTTTAACCTCTGCATTGATGGAGAATACTGTAGTCAATTTGTGAAACATCCGTTTTACATATGCAGCATGGCCTTTACATTAAAAACAGCCGTGTTACCCAATGTTTGCATTGAATTTGCACAAATTTAAAAACCACTCGACGCTGGTCTGATGACAGAGCTTCGGTTGAAATGTTCAAGGGCTTCACTATGTTATACGTACTGTTCTGTATAGACAGAAATATAAAAATATTAGCAGCGCATTGTGGGTAATTGCATGGCAGCTTCAAATAGATGTGTGATAATATTTTGACTATATAACAGCTTTACATTTGGCAGCTGAGATGTTGTCTCGGTGCTCCATGAAACCACAGCTTTTCACTTAGAGAATTCCACATGTCAAACAAGTCATGTCAGCTAGTCATTAAAGACACATATTAACAATGTTTTAAGACACCTTCAATTATAAACGCATTAAAAGAAACAGATTTATGGGGTCTTAACAACATCCACATGATGGAAACGCACAGTAAAAAAATGATTCTTAATGATCATTTAGACTTTGTATACACGTAGCCAGGTATTTATAGAAACTGATATTTCTCCACCTCCATTTTGACGTTGACGTTGTACAAACTAGATCATTTTCAGACGTTTTCATCAACACAAACCTAAACACATACATAAATAGATCATAGAGTGCTGTCATGTAGTTATGGTGAGGCTACACAATGGTCCCACATAGGATAGTGATGCATTTTTTGTCTCGTAATATGATATTCAGGACCCTAAAATTCAGTTTCCCCCTGTACACATAAGCATATGGAAGCATGAAAATACAGTTTTCAGAAATTATCATTTTCAGTGACCTAAACCAGAGTTTTCATGTGGATGAAAACTCAAAAAAGCATGAGAAAATATCTGTTTTTTCCGTATGTGTATACATGGCATTAGTGCTGTGTCCCAATAACTACATATGTATTAAATTGTCACAAGCATATGCACAAATTTACAAGCCTATATTGGATTTCATACTTAAAAGTGTATTTTTTCACAATTTTCAATGTTTACTTAGATATAAACAAGATACTCATGTATATTATTTCTTGGTCTTTGAAACTAATCCCTCTCTAAAGGCTCATTATCAGTTTTCTCACATCTGTGGGCATGAGCTGCAAAAATATAGAAACTAAAATAACTTTATCTGTCATCTTTGTTGAAAAGCTTTGATCCGAGGGTCACATGTCAGACTAGGACACGGGAACCAATCACAGCCTTTTAACACAGAGAGATTTTAAAGAGATGTGTTCTTATTTTCTCTCCCTGAAATCGTATCTGGCTGACCTGAAAAAGACCCCCCTGTTTAGTCTTAATAAATCCACCACTTAAACGACTCAAACAGACAAAAGTAATAATTTATGGAGTTTAACCACCAGTAAGAGAGAGTTTGCGGCATCCCACGATGGCTCTAATGATAGCATACTTCTATGCCGTTTATTTTAATTCACTGTACATACGTGCATGCCATGGGCAGACCAGCCTGTCATATCAAGAGTTAATTTCTGTCATCAGTTCTGTGGACACAGTCCGATGGAGTTACCAGTTAGCATAATCAAGAAGAAATTAAATTATCTAACATCTGTCATCAAAATGTTCTTGTTGAGCACTTAAGCAGACTGTACTTTTAACACGAAATTGTAGGGATAATTTGCAAAAGGACCTTTTTTGTCTTTCCAAGCTGCAGTATTGAAAATGGTTTAAAAAGAATATGATTATAGTGAGTAGTTGGAGTATTTCTCATAATTATTTTTCCAATGTTTCTTTACCATTAATCATAAAGCTTTTTTTAAAAAATTGTTTTTAACGAGAATAAAAGAAAAATGTCCATAAGTGAAGAAACAAGAACAGTTGCTTGCAGTTATTTATGTCAAGATCGGATGTTAATTATTTTGTTATTTTGAGATAAAGCTTCCTATCATTTTTCTAAAACAATCACTGCATATCTCTGATAAATATCATAAATAGCAAGATAAATATTTCATTTTATTATTTTGTTATCTTGAGATACCACAGCTTGTTGTTGTCGTAAAATGATCTCCTTTATCTTGAGATAATAACATAATTAACCCAACTTTTCGACGCTGTATGTTAGCCTTAAAAGAAACATGTGCAAGTGCAGCTGCTCTCTGCTTCCACAGAAACACTGAGTTAACTTCAACAATAAGTTTCCTTTCTCAAAGCCAGCTCATTCTCCGACACTAGCTGATTCATTCTCTGACAATTTTCACGGTGTGTTTCCTCAGACAAAATGGCTCATGTTTCATTTAGAGGAACTGTATCTGGACCGACAAAGTCCTCCGCATTACCCTCGCTCATCTATCCACGGTCGTGTACTTGTTAGGTCGGATATATTGTAGCTGCACAGATATGTACGCTCTCTATCCTGTCACAGATAAGGTTTCTAGTTCAAACCTTGCAACATCGCTTGTTATCTCTGATGCCATAACTCTGGTGTCCAGTGTTTTGTTTTCAGAGAGCAGGTCTGATACGGTGTGTTGAGGTAATCACAATACAGCTATTCTAGTGATTGATACTTCCCGCCAAGCCTTCTGGGATGCCATGTTTTTACAGAAGGAAAAGGGTGAACAGTTTTGTTTCTCCAAATGAAAAACAAATGGAGCTGGATGGAAAATTGTAGAGGGATGGAAAGGGATCACTACTTTTGTGGTTCCATGTCAACCACAAGGTCGCATACCAGAAATCAGGATCTCCCACAGTGGAACGAGCATTTTGTTTCTACGGCAGCACATTTTAGTGCTGTCAGTGTTGCCATAATCATGGAAATTGGCCAGTTAAAAATGCCTCAGTGGCTCCCACTGGCAAACCCTGCCTAGACGTCCACTGTGCCATGAACTCGTTTTCTACTTTAGATAAAATTCAGAGAAAAGTACAAAAAGCCAAGAAGCTGGCATTATGTGGCATGGTACATGGCAAACATCACAACATCCACAGTTCCTTTTAGCATAGTGAGACTTTGGGTTGAAACTTAACCACAATAGCTTGCCTTATTGTGGCATTTTTCATTGTACCCCAGAGACACTAGACCAATTACCTTGTTAAACAATGTGTCTCCTTAACTGATTGGTCTGATGAGAGAGAGACAGGCACCAAAAGAGTGAGGCTAAGAGGCAGACACAAAGAGAGAGAGAGAGAGGGGAGGGGGGGGGCAGAGGGCAAGAACGAGGGAATGTGAGTGTTGTGTTGTATAATGAGTAAGCTATGGGCTGTCTCAAAGTATCCAAAACAGTGTTCAATAACTACCAGATGGCAGCGGGTTACAGATCTTGATTACAACTAAGCATTTTCTTCTCAATTTTACAGAAGTCGTGATGCCTTTAATACCACAAAAGCTCCATTCCTAGTGTAACAATACTCTTTAGAAGACTTTATAGGGGTCAAGATGTAGTATTTCTACTTTTAAATAATAAATATGACCTAAAATTTCCATTAAAGTGTTTAGAATGAAGTAATCGCTGGTGGTGCCAGAGATGCCAAAGTACTGGACTGTGGAGATATGAACTGAATATATCTACCTCGTTGGTCTAACTAATATATGTGGCCACTAGAGGGAGAAGTGAGTCACTTGCCAGACTCTGGAGGTGTTGAAAAGTAACAGCATGAGGCTTTTGACCAAAGCATCAGAAAGTGATGAGACAGGATGAGAACCACTACTAAATAACTTTTACAGTCAAATAAACTGACAAAGTGATAAAAGCTAGAAAGACTTGTTATTTTCACCACCGGACACAGCTCTAAATGAAAGCAATGGAGGTTGATACTGAAATCACAGTGTACAAAAGGCTGTCTTCTATATGGGTGAGTTTGATAATGAGGGTCATGAAAGTATTAAGTTAATATGGGATTTTATTATGTTTGCTAAGCTATCAGGGATATAATGTAAACTATCAGCTGACACAGCAAATTAAGATTCTAAGACAGTGTTATTTCAACTGACTGTCAAAATAACGATATATGAGTTCTTGTTTGAGGAGGAAAACTTGAAATTACAAAAATTAAGTGTAAACAATGTGTGTAAACAATAACATTTATAATTTATTCAGTGGCTGATACTGTCTGTGGTTACATACCATTGATATATTGGAGATTTTGGTAGTCATAAGTGTGTTCTGGTATGGGACTCACTTGTCTTGTTGAGAGTGTTGAATATACAGTATATCAATGCTAGATATAACTCCTTTAAAAATGAAATGCTTTGAATAAGAATGTTTTTATCTGTGAGTCAATAGAGGTTTTCTGCAGCTAAATGTGCAAAAATGTTCATACATTGCATTAATTCTGTTCAAAACTCCCCCAGTGGGTTGGGTTAAACCTCTTTGTCTTCTTTATATGTCTGGTAATAGATGTAAGTGTCTTTTCGTTATGGTAACTGTACAAGTGTTGAAACCCTAACGGTATTAAGAGGTATGTTTCCACTTCCTCTTTGTGGATACTCATATGCCCAGGCAGCTGGGGTCAGGACTAGTGCACACCAATGACAGGGCTCAGAGGGGGAGGTCATAATTCGGATGCAGTATTGTGGAGGATCTCTTGGGTGTCACATATATGTCATCAGGGTCCTGTAAACCCCACTCTTTGCTGATAGATTGCCACTCGAGCGAAGAAATTATTTTAAAGGAAGTGCTGAGTTGTTGATGGAGATCCTGACACGTAGTTGACGTATTGTCTCAACGGCAGCATCCACGGCTGAACAACACAGGAAAGTACTACGCGAAAATATTTTTTTTAACAGTCTTGAGGTGTGCTTTATGCCAAGTTCTACATATCTAGGTTATACACTGGGCTCAGCGCTGCCACAACTAATTTGATTGTATGTGTGGACCTAACTTAAACCATGTTAAATTACCCAGAGTGCTTGCCTCGTTGTCTCGTCACAGCAGCTGCTATGTGGCGCTCCAATTGCTCCTGGCTGCCACACTGGCGGTGTCAAGGAGTCTGCCTTCTACCTTGTGTTGCAAACACAAGTCAATTATGCCAATTAATCTGGCGGGAGAGTGGAATGGAGATGGAGATTGTTTTGCATGAGTCAAAATAAACACAGAGCCTTTCCCTGTTGCATTTAGACACATTACTGTTAATGAATACAGGCTGGAGCATTTTTGACCATTTTAGTGGGATAAATGGGCACATTTAGTAGATGGAGATCACGTTGTGCATTACATGCTGGCAAGATATGAACAAAGCATGTTTAGACTTCGCGTCCCGAGCTTTCTTCTGGCATTATCAACTGCAGACAAAGTGAAGGGATGAAGACAGACTTTCAGAGAGACTTAGTTACAGATGGAAAGGATCATATCTTCAAAGGAAGAGAAATACAGTTTGGTTTGATGCAGCACTTTTACGAGAACTGTGTGTTTCAAATCATCTTCCACATAAGAAGACGAAAAGAATCAAGCGCTGTAAAAACGGACATAAAAATGGATGGGAGATGAATGAAGGGGATGTTGCTGCGGAGGAACATTACATGGGTCGTGCTGTTCAGGTGGTGTGGCAGCCCTAAATTTTTCATTGGCTGCATTTCCACTGTGCTGTATACTGTCCCAATGAAACCTAGGCCATTTGGACCCTGTCTGTATCAGCCATCATAAGGTGACCAGCTGGTGGTTTATTAGCCAGGGCACTCTGTTGACTGCTCTCGTTAAACTCCTGAACCTTTCTTGTTGAGCCATGCTAGGCCTAGCAAAAATCTGCAGTTGACAATGAAACTGAATTTTCTGCTGGGCTGAGAGGACAGAGCATGTGGCAACTGTGATAAATCAGCCTCTAGACATCGGAGTCATTTTTTAATATATGGCATTCGGCATACTTGTGTGCCTGTGGATGATCACAAAAACAGATCTGAGCTTTGACTTTCATAAAAATGTATTTTTATAGTATTGCCTTTGAGAGTGGTCGCTCTTGTTATAAGCTATTACTCTTGTATTATGGAACTGAGTGAAGACATTTGTCAGCAAGATGAAATGTGATATTGCGGTCCCACTGTTTATTTACACCACTAGATATAGAAAAAAAAGCTAACCCTGTTCGTTTCATGTACTTTTCCAAAGTATTAGACAACCATTAAACTCTGAAACACATTTACATATTACAATAGGTGTCCTTAAAAAAGCCTGTGCTGATTAATGTTAATGTGGCAGATACAACACATTTTCACAGCTCATCCCTGTGTTTTAAAGTTATTCTAATCCGTTGACACCCTCCTGACTTGGCTTGAAAAATTTAAAATATTCCTGATAAAGAGATCTGTGAAATAAAGCTCCAATTCATGACCTTTGCTCTCTGTCTTTGCACTGAACTCTCCTGACTTCAGAAAAAAAGTTGCCCTCGCTCCCTCAGCTGCTCCTAGGTTTCTGGCTATCTGATAAGCTGATCCGGCAGGCTCAATCTTGCCTTCCCTACTCTCTGACCTCTCTGCTCTCTGTGTAATTGCCTCAGAGCTTGATGGACCAATGTCTCTGAAGCAGATGATGTCTCACTGCCGCTTATGATAACAGCTAGAAGTCCTCCTCCCTGGCCACCACAGAACTCTTCTCAGAAGTTGGTGGCAAAGGAAGTAACCATCTGCAAAGGAAATAAAGTCCCGGTTGCTCAGCCCTGGTTTTCATTTCCACTTAGGGAATAACTTCAAGCTTTCCATCACGCACCTTTTAGCAGCACTTATGGTGCATGGTTACTGTATGCGAGCTTTTATATGCACATTTCAGCATAATACAGATGTCAAAATCCCTGTCCTTCTTGCAGTGATCAAAAACATAAGAAATCCTGCCATCCATTTTTAGAGCATGTTTTTGTTTTTCGTTTCTGATGGAACCTCTGCCAAGCTGAAGGATCCCTCCCAGCCTTCTGCACCAAATGTATTTCCATCCGAAGCATACCGTGATGTCCATAATTGCATTTAAGTGACAAGATTGAGGTAATTAGCAGACCAGATAATGGGACAAAGTACAGGCTTATGAATTGGATCACATACGTGCTGATACAAAGCATATGCTGGCAGAGTAGCAAAAAGCCCAAAAATGTCTACAAAGGAGGAAACACGTGTTTACAGGGGCCTGAATGCGAACCATCTTCGAACCAGATCACCTTTACTCTTTCCTTATTTATTATTGTTTTGGGACATAAATAAAACATAATTCCAAACAGTCAAGGTTTCAGCAACAAAAGTTACAACTACAACATTTGTCAGAGACCAGAAAGTCATGTTTGGAAGGGCACTGAACAGAACCAGACAGGTTGATTGATGCACAGATACTGTGTCTTGAGATGCACGTGCATAAAGGAGTTTACCCGTCTGGCTCCTGGGCTGCCCCTGAGCCATGGTGGTGACGGACATGAGAGTGTATGATAAATGAAGATGTACGACTGCAGATAGACCATCAGATTAGTGGTTTGGTATATCTGATGATACGGTGTAATCAATCCCATCCATCCCGTCTCTGTCTGCCACTTGACTGTTGGATCTGCTATCTCTGAATGTCCAGACCGAATGACGGCCAGACAAACACACTAACGGACTCAGCAATTATAGAACAGCACCATTATATTCCTTCTTTTCATCTCAAGTCTTAACTCTGTTCTTCCAGTGCAGTAATAGAAGACAGCTTTTACGGGTTTTGCTGGTTTGTCACACATCTTTTGGTGATTATTTCCCTCTTTTTTTCTATTAAATGGAACGCAATACATTTAAAGGCTTCACATATCACCAGGGTGCTTTAATGTCTTGCCAGGTCTATTTTTCCCTAGTGGAGATGAGCTAATTGCTAATGGTAAAGTTAGAGTGTGCAGGACACAACAGCATTTGGATTTAGAAACCGAAATGTGTGAGGCACATGTTGAGAGAAATGTTGAGCCAGGCGTTATTGGAAAACAGGCCCAGCCACCTACATGAATACATCTACAAGATTTAGGCTGACAGCAGTGACTCAACACTTGTGTAGGCATCCTGATAAACACAAAATTAATTAAAATCTAAGAGGGAAGCTTAACTGTCTGGTGTAAATACTTCTCTGTCACTTCAGAAGTTTCCAGTGAGAGAAGCAAACAATAAAAGCAACCTCAAACTGCCTGTGAGAATGTCTCTCAGCTTAATCCATTCCTTACATCTCAGTGCGGCTAACCACTACGAGTATACCGATTCTTAATTTTCTATAATTAATGTGTATGTTAATGTATATTTATGTTGTTTCCATTATTTTTTTAAACACATTAGTATGCTAAGTGATATAACAGGAAGTGATGTGGGACTTAACACTGCATAAACAGCTTCATGGATTTCTAATGTCATCAAATAGTTCACACTGTCAGCATTTCAAACATACAAAAGGCTGTCAAAGTCATGTTTTTCATGAGATAAGTCGCTTCTGCCTTCTCAAAGATGTGAGAAATCCAACCAAAAAACATGCTTGTGAGCTCAGCCAATTAGTGGCTGTTTTCCAGACTCGGGGCTATGCCTTTGACTCTGTTGTCAAAGTTGTAGTTGCAGAGTGCTACAGACCTACATCTGGCAGCCATGACAGGTAAAAGAAGAATAAAGCACTATTCCACCATCAGCACTAATGGGAATAAATGGCTTACCTGAGCCAGCTAAGAGCAAACCACATCCTGCTAAGAGCACCCAAAGGTTCCCCGTCAATCTTAGGCCCTAAACGGGCCTTTCAGTGAAGAAAAGAATGTCTCAAAGTAAAGTGTTTACGTTATGAAAATAACTTTCTTTGCTAAGTTTGCAGAAATGGGGAGAAGAAAAGAGAAGCACCTTGTACGTGAGTATACTCAGCTGGGGGGTTGCAATAAGTAGACATAGTTGACAGTGTGAAAGCAGCTTTGCATAGCTGCGGATGTGAGCCAGTCTTTCCTGGCACGACTTCTAGTGTGTTTGGTCAAAGTGGGCAACGTCTTTGGTTGAAATCATTCCTATTACCCGAAGTGAGATTAGCATGAGTACCAGTGCTAATTACTATCATGTGTAAGAAAAACTCAGTCATTTGGATCTGGCAGTGCCATCCTAAGGTGATGACAATGTAGAACATCTTGCAGTGTTTTTGTGGTGTGGGAAATCTTTCTGCAAACAATTCTACTTGTGACCCAAACTAAATGATTAGTTTCTCTCTGCTTCAGAAAAATTCCTCCAAAGAACAAAAGCTGAAAAAAGGAAGGGGGTGAAGTATAACAGGCGAGTCAGAAAAGAGCCCTGTGTCTGTGGTGTGCGCTCAATTTGCTGCTTCTTATCTGCTGCAGCAAATGTTTCACCTCTGATCAACTTTCATTTCACTGTCTATTTTTTTCTTTTATCTAACTCTGATGGGGTAATAGTTAGAATCTGTCAAATGTATCTTATAAAACTAGAAATTCTTCAGCAGTCAGGCAGCTGAATGGCAGTGTATTTCAAGCATCTGATATGATGAAGTAATGAAGGCATGCTTTTCATAAATAACTAAACTGTAATTACAGTGAAGTGGATGAAATGTCACTTGAAATATTAACTTCAAGCCTAATTGAATTCTGAGTGTTGTGATCAAACACACTTGAGTTGTTAATCTCAGCTCCCTTTAGATGAAATTAGTAAACAGAGTGAATTATCCCTCATTCTTATAAAAGTATCCCAAAATGGTTGACTCCTTAAATGACAGTTTAGTTTGCTGGCCTTGGTAGCCTGTGGAATTTGCTGAAGAATATAATAGACAAATAACATATGCTTGATCTTACATTAAAATAAAAAGTGACATAGTGACAAAATGACAGACATAGAAATCAATGACCACAAAGTTTGATCAAATACTGGAATTGGCACCACATCCTGCATACATACTGTAGTATAGGGTGCAGGATGTCACATTTTGTGCCAGCTGTTGACAAATGTTTACAGGAATTTGTTGTATTTTTACAAGGGGAATTTTGGTGACATCATTTGACACATTAGAACGTAACATTAGCTTTGTTATGTGCTAATTGTAATGCTGCAAAAATTAGCAATACTCATTTGCATCAAAATATAGTTTAACAAATCAGACGGTAATCATTTTATAAAATTGTATATCTGGCAGCAAGTTTTCATGTGATTACATTCCCTGAGCTATATCCATATTTATTGTAAGTATAGAGTGAACTATGGCCCACACTCCAGTATAGTAGGTGGCATTAATGCAATGACCAAAGGGCAACAACTGTGGCTTGAGAGTGAAATCAATGAAAAAGTAAAGAAAATGTTCAAAAACCATGGCTGATGTCACAGTCCCTCCTTCTCTTCAGTCTACACAATTGATATAACTTTGACATTCTTCAGATTTTGAGATTGGTCACATACTATGTATTAAATGCTATGTTTGGACGAATCATGAAGCCAGTGTAGGTGAAAGTAAGTACATTATCATAAACATATTCAGTCGGCAGGTTTGAATTCTGCACTGGAAAATGTTTATGTAAATAACAACATTATTTTTTTCTTTTTTTTAATTTAACCTTTATTTAATCAGATGGAGTCCCATTGAGATCAACATCTTTTTTACAAGGGCAACCTGGCCAAGAGGTCAGTAGCACATGCCATGATAAAAACAAGTTCAAAATACAGGCTTCAACAGTAAGTTAAAACAGACAATAATTTAGGAAATACAGTTATTAATACAGACAGTACAGAGGAGACTGAATTATTCCTCTTGCCTCATCCATGAAAAAAAGACAATACAGCTATTTTAAATGAGAAACAACGACAGAATCCTCTTCTCCTTCTTCTATTATGTTCATTAGAGTCTTGTGTAATGTTGCTTACAGCGCCACCTGCTTATTTGGTCCAAACTGTTGTATTTAAATACAAATAATGTGCTTTTTTTTCTGACTTTTCAAAAAATTCAGTTCAAATTTACTTGCCCTTTTTGGAAACAAGCTTTTATATCCTTTGAACACAGCCTATGATTAATCATAAATACCTCTTACGGACCACATATAATGTAGATTAAAGTCATCAATGTCATACATATCAATAACCATTTACAGATATTCTGAGCTGTCCAGTTGAATAAGACAACTACACCTCATATAAACTTTCTCATATATACTTTTTTTTTTTTTTATCATGCACTCTATGTTTAAATTTATCATTTATGGTAGATACTGGTCTCATTGGTCAAGTTTAAAATAAATGTTTGTTCCATGTAAAGTAAAACTGAAACTTACATGGTAACATAGTTAAAAACAAAACAAAACAAAACAAAAAAATACAAAAGAATTGTGAGAGAGTAGTAGCATGGTGGGTGTTATTTACCAGATCATGTTGAGAAAATGAGCTGGCGTATAGGGATTTATATCAAACATACCCCACACCCTATCCTCCAGCCTTTACTTGTATGTTCTGCATTAGCTTCAATAATCAAATCCACATGTGAGAAAATTGAAAGAGGTGCAGAGAGGACAGACTGCGAGAAAAACACAGGATAGAGAACAATGAGTGAATGATAAGAGATAGTGGGAGACTGGTGTTAGAGGGATACTGCTATGTTGAGTGTGTCTCATTATAGAAGTGGGTGTGAAAGGCGAACATTTTTTGGGAGAGGATGAGGAAAGTATGGAGGTAAGAGGAGGAGGAATGGGCATCTGAGAGGGCATGTCTGAAATGAGAGGAGAAAAATACAGGAGAGAGAGCAAAATGCTTGGTAAGAGAGGGGGAAGTGGAGGACTATGACTGAGGTAAAATTCACAAATCTCTCTAGTTTTCATCTCCCTTCTATCACCCATGAGACAAATCTGATGTTGTCTCATATTGAAATAATGGACAAACAGAAACCAAACCAAACCAAAAAGGATTTCACAACTTTTGCACGCAAATGTATTTCTATGCATAGTTTCACTCTATAGCGCTTGAGCTCTAGCAAAACTTGAGGGTGAGAGAAAATGAATGTAACATGAATAGAGAATATGTTAATAGCAACAGGCATTGACACAAACCCAGGAACTGATTTGGTTCGTATTAGCATGTCAATAATCAAAAAAGAAACTACATATTTCACTTTACCACTTTACAATGAACATAAAAGTAATTCCTACAAGGACATACAATTGTAAAAATTATGACAATCAGAAGAGAAAAAGTGCATGATTTCAGGTTTTCAGTCATTCAGACTGAAAAAGCACAGACTACAGTGATGTTTGCAGTGAGAAACACAACTGCAATGTATTTCAGATGGGTGGTTTGAATTAGCCTGTTTCCAAGATAGACCAACATAACAGTCTGATGGGAAATAATGTTTTTTATTAATATCCCACATAGCTGTAAAATGCATTCAAGTAAAACCCATTTAACTTTATTAGTGAGAGGTGAGCACTGGTGAAAAGCTCAAAGCTACAGAGAATTTTTTTTCCCAACCCGAACCACATGGATTTTGGTTAAAACAGGCACACACTCGGCTTAAAACATGACTTGCATTAGATCATATAAGACATAATTACAGAGAAAATCAAATTATCCAGTACTGGGCTTACGGTTCACTGAAAATGCACATTCTTTATGAATTTCACATATCAGTTATACACTTCCCTGTATGGCAGAGTGTTCACAGTGCTGTTTTTTTCATTCTGATAGTAGATATCCAAGTGATTCTTTACGCTGGGACACTTTGAGGGAGTTTTATCCACCTTGAATGAAATCCAACTCTGCATCTGGAAATTCAGACTTTGCTTGGTAATTTTTGAAAGATACAAATGAGTACAGTGTTTGGTTTTTGATAAGCAGCCTCTCGCTTATCATGTCCTTTTCCTGGAAGACTGAGATACACTTTAGATGATGGATCACAGTTAATTTAAGTTTAAGAGTGTTAAGCCACCCGACTCCGTTTTCACATGTACCAAAGATTAATGATTACTCGCCCACCTCTGTGTAAGGATTCGCAATTTGTCAAAGAGTTTACGCTCCACTAATTTACTGATAATGTTATCTGGGCTGGTATGAATGAACTGCATGTAATATTTATAGCACAACTATAACGCTAACTCTTATTTTTTATGAGGATAATACAAACCAACAGTTACCAATTGAAATAATAAACTATGTAATTTGGAGGGAAAAATTATTTTTTTGTCTTTTTTTGCAACTCTGAACCTGACAACAGATCAAATATGGTTTCTTTCTTTGCTTAAATGTATTTCAAGTGCCTTGAACTATCTTCAAAACTGCCTGACGGTGGAAATTCCTTGATCTTATGTGTCTTGTGAAAATTACCTTTTAGATGTTGAGTCTAGATCACTTAGAGCTAATCCATCTGAGAGTCATCTGTACTTTTCTCCCATTCACCTTTGACCTTTCTCAAGCTCCCTGGTCCCACAACTATTGCTGGTAAAGAGAGGAGTGGAAACGGGGGGGAAGAGAGACGGGGAACGCTTTCCTCTGGATGTTTCCTGAATGTTCGCAAATGTTTCCAAGCCTCAAGGTCTCGCAGGGTTTTTCGGGAAACACTGGAGGATAAGTACGTTATTTGTTTCTCACTGACAACTAAAAGAGTAAGAGGCGATCCTTAATTTAACAAATGGCTACCAAAGGGGCTGTTAAATACTGTGAGAAACACTGAGTAGCCTAACATATCAGGGAGCCAGGATGTTGTTTGATGTGTCACATGGTCTGTCTTCATTTATGTGTCTCTTGTCAAAAAATTTTAATATGTTTTAATTTGGTCTTGGAGGACAGGGCACCAGGAAACTGAAACCCTGGTTGACCCACCACAAAGAGCTTTTAAATGTTTTTTAGAGGGGGGGGGGCTTCAACGGGGGGAAAAATGGGACAGGAACATAATTGAGTGGTAAGCATAGCTGAATAGTTAGCAATGGGCCCATGGGCTTTTAAATTAAGACTCGCTTTGACACTTTAGAGGGAGCCCGGGCCAGTTGTGTGAGATGAGATCCTGTCTAGGGCCGCAACAGGCAGGAAAAGGGAGCGGGGAGGTTGGTATGTGGGGGTTACGGAGAGTGGCTGATGATGGCTTCAGCTGAGACGGCCGACACCCTACCACCCCCCCCCCACCCTCCACGTACACACACCCTTGACCCTTCCTCTGTGCTCTGTATAGGAAAAGAGAGCAAAGTGGATTTGGGGAGGTACTGGTGCGAGCTGGAGTAAAGGGAGGGGGGGGTTGAGAATCCAAAGCTCAGAGAGGTATAGGACAAGGTCTCCATTTAGTGCAGTCCCGAAAACAGCTGCTTCTAAACGTTCCCCCTACAGTAAAGCCCTGGGGACGATGCCCCATGTGCCCCCGACAAGCCCCGCTGCTCTCACTACCACACCATCCCCCCTTTTCTCGACGCAAAAACTAGTCTGACACGACTACTTCTTTTAGATATTCCTCCTAAAACACATCATTCACACCCTATCCCTCTCACACTCTAGTCCTCCTAAGCTAAACTTCCTTATGTCCATCTGTATTTACTTGCAGACTTTTGCTTTTCACTTTCTGCAAACCTGTCCATCACTGCGCAAGATGTGAATTCCACTTAATCGGGACCACCCCTGCAGTACTCAGCTCTCCTTCTGAGCCCCAGTGTCTTACACAAATAAACCAACACCGATTTAATGACGACTTGCTTCAGGATCTTTTCCCTTTATCAATGGATCAAACATTTGTGGACGTCTAGCAGATGTGTGGATGTATGGGAATGTGTGTTGGCCTCAGCAAAAAAGCAAGGCCAATACAAAATAATAATCAATTACAATGTAAGTTTTGCAAACCTCACTTTTTAAAAGAACTTTTATCCATTAAATCAGTTGAGACAGTATCACTCTATAGAGCTGTGTACATTTTTTCCAGTATATAGTGTATTCTTATAAATCATTATGAGCATTTTAGTAGATACACTGAGTGAGAGATAAAAAATTGCAATGATTAATTTCAGTCTCTTTTTATTCTTTTCCAACAGCTGTTTATTTTCAGGAAAAGTTTACAATTCACGGAGGATTGAGGTCCTCTAACATAAACCAGGGACTTTAATAAAGATGGATGCTTGCTTTTATTTCCATCAACGCTGATGATTTTTCTTGTTGATCTTCTCTTGTCCCCTCGGGAATACGTACAATGTACATTTCACCACATCTTTGAGACAAACACTGCAGAGCAAAGCGAAATCACTGACCCACTCCAAACTATTTACATAACTTAATCATCACCCTGGCTGATGTGACATGTAAAGTTTGTGTTGCTAGGACTGAGTTGTATTATTATTTCCTCGCCAGTATGAGGAGCGGGGCCCATTAGAAAGAGGCTCCATTCATTCGCAGTCGTAATCCCACCACTGTAGACTCTGTTTTTGGAGTCCACGTCATAGAAGTCTACAGGGATCATACCCCAGACAATAAATGTATTATTCACTGTGGACGGCATTTGCAATTCTATTTCATTTTGAATCTAAAATGCAATCAGTATCTCTAAATACTGAGTGTAGCAGCCAATTTCCTAAGGTTAAAGTTGACATTTCAAATTCCAAGTAAACTCAAGGTGTGTTTTGCACAATGGTAAACAGATGTTTGGTTGCATGAGTTTTTTGGAATGCAGTTCATTTATGCAAATCTGACTTGAAAATCTACATATGAATAAAACAAGCACTGTTAAATTTACACAGTGGTGTTGACCTAATTCTTACGGATCACAGATAACATGATAATTATGCCAAAGCAGATGTGGGCTAATGTTGTGGGTTCCTCCACATGCATTCAGAAGTACTTAAGGTATTTCCTCCCCTTCCTAGTCCCACCAGCTAAACTTCCACTTCTCAGGTTCAAGTGCGGCTTTTAACGATGCTTGTGCATAATTTAACTCCCCAAACCACATATCAATACGGTAACTGCATGTTTATGTCGGAAGCAATTAGCCTTGAAATAGTTTGGGGCGGCTGGTGACAGAGGCAGAGAACGTAATTGAAGCAGCGGGAAAGGTGATTTACGCTGGTCAAGACCGCCTCAGCCCATATAGGAAGTGAATACTGTTTTAAGGTCAGCACGCCACGCGGCAACTACTAGATTTACCTTATGAAATGTGAGCGGATGGTGTGTGTGTGTGAATGTTTGTAATGGAGTGCCAATTAAATCCAATCGCGACACCTCCAGTGGCAGCAGTTAACGGCGGTGTGAAGTCAGATGCTTTACAGAGCTAAGCCGGTGGTCTTTGCGAGTAAGCAAATAAAAGTGTGTTTTCATCAGCTACAGTACAAGGCTGCATGTGGGATACGAGTATATAAAGGTTTAAAGGTTTTAATGTGTGAACAGTCATAGGGGCTTTCGCAAACATTTTAGATAGCGACCGAGCCAAAGTCAAAAAAACCATGACTCCGGTTTCTGAAATGTTTTGAAATGTGTTTTATAAGCAGTAGTGTAATAAATGAGGTTATAGTTAAAATACATTAAAATAAAATAAACACACATTTTTTCCCCTAGAAAAATAATGTTCCAGCAAGAGTCAGTTGAAGTTGAATATATAATAAAGATCGTGTGGCGAAGCAATCAAGCCACACACAATTATAATGTCTGAACATATCATTTTTCTTCAGTTTTAACCTCATTACAAGCATATTCTCTGCTGTCTGAGACCATTTCGGGGCAGACCTGGTGTTGTAGGCACACATCGTCAACGGCGGTGGTGAGTAGTGATGCTTTCCAGATTCTGACTGACTGCTGACACGCACTCATGCGCACCCTGTCACACACACACATACACACATAGTCACACAACCCCAACATCAGACCTCTCTCTGTCACACACGTACGCTAATTTTTACACACGTTTCCTAGCCCACACAGGCACACACCCAGACACCCATGTCAAATTGTGCCAACAGCGGTGGAAATATGGAGTGCATTTTCAAGGCACTTACCATATCCTCAAGGAGAAATCTATTTCAAACGTTCCCGAGCTCATTGATTGTGAAAGATGAACCAAGCCAACAGTTGTGTTTTTGTTTATCGGTGAATGATAAAGTCGCTCCAAGTTTGAATCAATTCACACAGCATGCATCCAAGGCCAAAGGAGGGGTGGG
>JAPQRQ010000019.1:13428952-13446973 GCA_037367365.1 Apogon talboti | reverse complement strand
TCTATCTATCTATCTATCTATCTACCTACCTACCTACCTACCTACCTACCTACCTACCTACCTACCTACCTACCTACCTACCTGGAGGAAAACACACATGGCACAGAAAGAATGAACTCAACCTCGAAATGCCCCTCATGTGCTCATATATGCTGCTGTTGTGATTTGTATATTCCAGATGTGCCATGCTTCTTTTACTCATCATGGATTTGATTGCTGAAAGGACTTCAGAAACCCTTGTACAAAGCAATAACGGAGAATAGACATGTTAAAATTTAATTACATATTTTTCTCAGTAACTGGTATAGATTGCAGTTACTGTACATACATTTGGTCATGTAACTACTTAATACACTACACAGAACTCCTATATACTCCCTATACTGTTAGAAAAGTCACATGTAATGGCGATGATACATAATATCAGTTTCTTATACTTCTGCTCTTGTGTGTCACTACCTTAACCATATGTATGCAAAAGTATAGTGTCCACATTTTCATTATACAATTCTTGACCTGAGTGTCATCATACTAGGCATCTTAACATTGTTTGCCTGACTGTTTTACAGTACGACATCATTATGTATTCCCTGGAGCATGCCAATAATGTCTCCAGGCTCATTTTACACTCCTCACATAGAGCATCTTTCACATTCCAGCTGTGCCAATTTGTCTCTCCTTGAGTGGAGAACCCAAAAATCATATAGAAAGCTTGAGAAAGGCCCAGGAAAAATCATGGAAACTGACATGAGAATTCGCAGCAAGCAGAACATCCAACAGTCGGGAGAATATGTGCACCACATTTTTATGGATAATCATTCTGAAGTGCAGTGGATGGCTGACAATGAGCATGGCGAATTATGCACATTATACCAGTAAGCTTCTGTAGAATGCAGCCGAACGATTTGGCAGCTTTTCCACAGGAATATCAATCAGAGTCTGTACGATATGATGACAAGTCCAGCTAGAGCAACACGGTGCAGATGATTCAGAGGCTGAGGGATTTTACAGCCTATAGACAGTTGGAATGTTTCTCTGGTGACTGAGTTTGGTTACATAGGGTGTCAGCTTCATAAGCAGATATGTTAGTTGATTAGTTGAATATGCATTCTGTGAAAAATGGCATCAGTGCATTTATACAAAAAGCCAGCAGTCTACCCTCCCAACGAATCCATATCTAAACAGAATAACACAGGTAAGTGGAGACAAGGGTAGCCCTGCACAGTAGTGCCTTGAATGCAAATACTCCAAAGCACCTGTCCATTTGCTGTGTTCTTTTGCCAGGCTCACTTGACAGGCAGCATCAAGAGGACGTTTACTCCTGCAGTGTCTTGAAGGCACAGTCAACATCCCATTGACATCCCACTCCCATTAGCGTTGTCAAACGTGCAAGCTTTTGAGGAAATTTCTCTCTCCATTTTCTGTTCCAGACAGATAAACGCAACCCAGTGCAACATTCACTTGCCTATGCATAGCCACAGACACTGTAAATACAGTTTCCTTTCATTTTGCCACTCATTTATTTCTCTTTTCTTTGTTTTATTTATGTGTTTTCTACTCCATCTGAACCCCCCCCCCCCCAACTACCCAACCCCTTTTCCAGCCACATCAAGCGGAAGCAGGGAGGGAACGAAAAGGGGAGCGGATAAGAGAGGAAAACCAAGGGAAACGGACAGCAATTATGATCAGAATGGGGGAAAAAAAAAACGACATAAACAAAAACAGCAGAAAGCTTGAAAAGTTGTTAACAGTCCCCTTTAGAAAATAATATACTATTGTTTGGATGTGGGTAAAGTAGGATTTCTCTGTGTCAACACCAAACGGAAAATTATAGCATCAGGCAAACCCGAAAGGAAATGAGAAAAGACAAGGGAACAAACACAGATTAGCATGTTTATCTGTCATGCGAAGAAAAACTGCAGATTTGGCATGCACTACAGGCATTCTGCCCAATTTTCTGCAAACCTGCAGCACCACAAGTCACTATTAGCCTGGAGTTTGCATATGTCCATGCATAATACTTGGAACACAGTTCTGTCAGTGTACAAAAAAAAGATAATTGTTTTATGTTCTTTTCTGCTAGAAGTTGCTTGACAACCAATGTTTCTATAAAGGGTTTGAGATATGATAAAGCCAACTATATTTTTAATGTTTTTCCCCACATGAAAAATAATAAATCCCAACAATTTTACAATTTTTGTCAGAGTGTTTTGTCTTTAAATGTACTATACTTAATAATAGGATTACTGGGCCCATTTTACCCATTGTGGTCTTAAGAGGTCTGTGATAGATAATGGGCTGAGCTGCTCTTAAGTCAAAGTGCTACCATACTCAATCACTGCAGGCCTGAGCACACTATCCTATTTCTCTCAGCACAGCCTGCTGCCAGTCTCTATAATTCAGAGGTTGTCATAGCCAGGATTACTCCCTGGTTGTCTCAAACAACACCTGCTAGACCAGACTTATCCTGCAACAATGAATGTATATAGCCGACATGTACTTCGTGACCCAGAAGTACTTGCTAAGTAAATCATAAAGTTGCCCTAACACACCTTGCAGACCTGGCACGAGTCTCAACCAGCAGCTTGTTTGGCAGTAAAACATCCTGGTGGAGAAGTCTGAGAAGCCAGTGAGGCGTCTTGTTAACTTGATGCTCTTTACAGACCAACTCAGGTGTTGAGTTGAGTTATGGTGGGACTGGGTTCTGAAATGAGATTCAGCCGCTTTTAATACACCTCTGTCTGAATTCTTAATTCTTGAAGCAGCTGAAAATTTTGGTGAATCAAAACTCAGATCGCCTCATGTCTGGGGGGATGTTTCAAGTAAAAAGCAGAGGCTAGGTTTCGCCAAGCACATTTGGCGAAGAAAGCGGACTCTCAGGTTTCAGCTGTCCGCAGACAGACCTCAACTCTCTGTGGAGTGAACGTGATTGGGAAGGCCAAATGTGAGCCACCCGCACACACAGTGCACATGAAAGCCAGGGGGTTAATCCTGTTTCAAAGAAGCTAGGTTTAACCCCCGTCGACCCTACTGTACCACCGGTGCTGCTGACACTTACCACCCAAACTGATATTGGGGCGTCTCACAATAAATGCACAACTAATTTTAGTCTTAAACACAAATATATTTGGTCCACTATGGTGTTAAAAGGTTTTACTGTGGAGTTTGTTTGGTGTTAGCCACATTTAGCAGCTGTGTCTGTGTTCGGGCAACAATGGTGACAGCTGAAGGCCTGTTGTGACCGTAAAACCGTACCTCAACCCATTCACAGTTTAATGATATCTATAACTAATACGCACACAAACTCTCAAACAGCAGGTGACTCAGAGACACACATGGACAAAAGATTTCTGCAGTAGTTTCTTCCAGGCATTGATGCAACACAAGCATTCTTGTACACATGCATACATGAGCAGGCAGGTCATCTGGCCTTTCTCATAGCCAACACTTTGTGAGTGTTAGCCCACTCCTCCCCACTTTAATTCCACATGCTCATAACTTCTTAATGGTGGGACTGGCTTCTCAGAAAAAATAAAAAATAAATAAAAAGATGCCTTGTTGAGCCATGATGATGGGGACCCATAACTCTCTGCATTTCAGTTTAATACCATTTCCTGGTAAATTTCATGCATGTCACCAGGTCTTCTTTTGTAACATTCTGAAATATTGAGTTTCATGATTCCATTGGTTCTGCTGAATCAAACACACTGAAAGCCACAGATTGCTGAATGAAAAGTGACCTTGCATGTGCTGACCTTACATAATTGTCACCAAATGTTGTTGCAAAAAAAACCCCTCTTATCTCAAAGTGAGATTCTGTGAACAAAAGTCTTTCTGTGTTTGCTACATAGAGTCCCCCCACCCCCCACCCCCCCAGTGGCCTGTGTCTCTCCACTAAATACTTAAAAACTTTCTCACTTAACTTTGTCACTTCTGAAAGGATTTCCATTGAATCTACCAATGGCGAAATTGAATAAAATATGGAACAAAAGCCAGCTCTAAGTCTGAGGTACCTGAATATGAAACAGTGTTTTACACAGTAAGACATGTAGAGGTTTACAGTACAGTCTAAAGTGGCACATAATTATAGTATTAGTTTCACACTGTAGGAACATGATAGAGTTATGAGTGTTTCTGTGTATGTTCATGTGCTTATTGACATCTGGCTTGTGCATTGTGTCAAAGTCTCTCATACTCTACTCTTAATGCAATTACTTCCAAATACTTCCCCATACACTACATGTGTGCTACACATTTTCTTAACTGGAGATGACATTTGAAATGGGTTTTCAGAAGCCCGACAAAAATTTGTACGCATCAAAGCCAATATCACTAAAAAAAAAAAGGATAGCATTAATACGCTCTTTTATTCCAAGTTGTAAGTTTAAGACGATGTAAAACGTATTATAGGGAACAAATTAGTTAATAGCTTCTTTATGGCATATCCTAACTGCTTCATTTAAAAAGCTTTCAACTCAATAGCGGTCCTCCCATGTGGCCCGACTGCATACACAGATAATTAACAGACACTCTGCCATATTAGCTTGAATTAGAAACAATCTTTTTTTTTTTTTTAATTCTCTGTGTTTTTATATGGTGTAAAAAGATATTGTTCTCCCTCTCCTTTGTGCGCTTTTGAGTGCAGTGATGGAATGGTTTTTTTTTGTTTTTTTATATGCAAAACATGCTAAATGGTGAAAATAATCCAATAATAATAAACTGAGTAGGTTTATGACATTATCAAAATACATTGGCTGCAAGATACAGATGATAAAACATTTCTCATAAAGGAATTATCCCTCCTCCCATTTTAATGACAGAATCGGCTGAAGTATACAGTCACCTGTCATGTAAAATATGAAATATGAAATGTATAAGCTGCAAAGAAAGGGAGAAGCAGACATGATTTGGAAGCAATGGAAGGATATCCTTCTCCAGAGCTTTTATTTATTTAACAGTATTGTTCAGATGTGACAATTCAGGTTGAGGTAAGAGTGGAGAGGTATCTGGGTGAGGGGTTTGTGACCATGCGTGTCTACTTGAGAGACAGTTTGCAGCAGTGCACCAGAAGAAAGTAGACAAAAACAAAACTTTTTTGGGGGAAAAACATAGGAAGGTAAGGGAGCAGTGGGTGGACTGTAATTAACCTATACTCATCCACACAAACAGTGTCGGACAGGGGATTGGGTAGGCGAGATCTCTCAACTGAAGCCAGTCGTTTCCAGGCTAATTAGAACTGTGTTGTGGTACAGTGTGAAAGGGTTCCCATGTGGGTTCTCGATTTGTTGGCTGTGTGCACATCCACACTGCTCATTTGTGGTGAGGTATGACAGCGTGAGACCCGAAGAGTTGACGAGAGGACACACTATGAGAGAGAGAGAAGTAAGTGCTTTGGGATGAGAACAGAAAAGGAAATGGAGAAAGAAAAAAAAAGAGACAGAGTGAAAGAAATTAGACTGTTGAAATCAAAGCAAGGAAGAAGACTCCAGGAAAGGGAAGTGAGTTGAAGCAGAGACAGAAAGAGGACGTTGGATTGGGGGTCTGTGAAGGTTAATCTACCTCCTTTCACAGTTGTGTCTGTCAAGTGGTACAGCTTCTACAAATAAACACCTCCTTTGAGATTCTGCTGCAAGGAAACAACACCTCTCCTACTGCCGACGTGTAATTCCTAGGCAGAAAACCACCACACAGCAGCATCGGGATGACTTTTTGACATGACACGGTATGCTGTCTTTTAGTATGGAAAGCGAAGCGATGGATTCTACTTTTAGACTTATGGTTCTATATAACTGTATCTGCCACAGCCTTGTATTCAATTCAGTGTGTACAGAGTTTCATGAAGTGAGTAACATGTCTTACAATATATAACAAACACAAAAACATACCTATAGTAAAATTCAACTTTTCCAAGCTGCTGAATTGTGTGGATTTATGGCGAACCGTGCGTGTGCTGACTGAGCTGGTAACAATGCACAGCAGCCCAGGTTCACATCCTTTTCTGGGCTTTGATCTCTTTTATACCCTTGAAGTAATCTCATGCACATTGAAATCCAACATATAGTGAATCGTGCAAGAATCCAAGAGCCTGTCAGACCATCCAGATCTCCACTAAGGCAGCCAGGTGTACATGCTGGATGTGAATGCAAGCAGGAGACAAACACATATTTCTGTTTTATGTCTATTCATGTCACAGCAACTGTTCTTTCAAGTGATCTCCCGCCATCTACACTGACAAGCTGTTTAACATCTTTAGCTGAGTTCGAAGCTCATCATGGAGACACCAGATCACAACAGAGAATGGCTTTAAATGTTCTGCAGCTGGGGAAGATAATACAATACTGGAATGAACTGCAGCACAAACACTTGTAACTATTCTATTTAGAGATATAATTTATGTGACTGTTGTCTAGAGTAAATTTTTGTTTTAGGAATTTGATATAGATATATAAAAGAATAGAATGCACTTTTTTGTCATTATACAATCATGTGCAACAAAATTGGGGTACTCAGACAAATACAGTGTGTATACATGAGTACAAATAACAAGGTAGAAAAAAGCGCAGTATAAAGAACAGGAATAAATACAACAGGTGTAAAACATAGAGCAAATTCTCAAATATGAATCCAAAGGAAAAAAATCTAAAAGTATAAATAAGCAAGGTGCAGTAAAAAAAAAAAATACAAGATGCATTTTACTGAATTACTGCACTTGCTATGTGTTTTATACAACTCGTACATTAACACAGGCCAACGGTCAGTGAGTGCCTTACTTCTTTATTCATGACAGGTGACAAGAGAGAAAAATATCTAAGTTAGAATTAAAAGTTACTAATGCTTTAAATATATCAAGTAGTAAAAGTTAACATTAACCATCAAAATAATCAGCAGATGCTTCGTTTTCATGTAAATTACATTAACACGCCACATCATTGACAAAAAATACATGTGTATTTAAATATACAAATCAATCAATGTGCTAATGCAGACAATAATTAGCATAAATATATACTTCTGATTAGCATCACTGTAAAGCAGGATGAAATGCTATAATCACAACAAATAAGTACTGTATATAGAGAGACAGCATAAATCTACAACATGTTATCTTAAGCATTAAACAACTAAAAGCTTACAGCCATTTCTCTTGAAGACATGAGAGAATATATAGCACATTTGCACTTCAATTCACAGGATCTCTCCTATTGGATGTTTCTATCCCATAATGCATACCGAGTCTCATAAACATGTAAAAATAAAGGTGAAGGTGATCTGATATACTGTGTCTTTTTTATGTCCAAATGTATTAACAGCATTCTACTATAACATTAAATGAATTCCTCATTGCACACTTACTTATTTAAATGAACTAAATGAAAAGACAAACGTATCTGAGGGCAGAAGAGAGCATGTGTGTTTTACACTCATGTCTGTGTGGAAAATGAGATCTTGATCACAGTGAGACTTCCTGATTAAATAAAGAGTAAAGAAAGATGGAAATAATGTGGCTTCTTTGCTCAGATGAAACACATTATTCTGAAACAGCTGTCTAGTCTAAAATCAAAAATGTACTGTTTTCTGAAATTCACCACAGGGTGAAATCATCTCAGTAATAATGATGTCATGAGGATGTTAGAGCTTTCCATTTATATTGTACAGTCCTGCTAAATGTCAATTGCAATGAAAACATGGCACAACTTGCTTTGGGAATTTAATCAGCACCAAGAGCCTGAGCTTTGTATTAGTTAAATTAATGGAAACGTAATTGCAGCATTTTATCTGGACCGTTATATGTAGTCGTCACTGTAAAGAGTCACTGTTGTGTAGATGTCCTGTCAGTCATTTTTAAATAGGTTATGTTTTACCACAGTAACACTGAAAGCTCTTATGTTTTATGTAGTATTAGAGGTTCTGGGTCAGGACGTTGGCTGTGTTATGTTCAGCTTTCATTATGGAATGCCAGGTGGAAGGAAGTTACAAGTAAGTTTCCTTTAGTTTAGTGTTTTCATTTCCATTTAGTTTATATATAGGCTGTCATTGTGCCTGTGTGACTGATTTTGGCTTTGCCACCATAAAGTAGGGAACCTTTTCATTCTAGTTACTGTGTTATTCTTTTTTTTTCCTCTTTTTGCCTTTGGATTGTTTTCTTTTTCTAACTGAAAATAAATGTGTTATTTCCTGCCTCGACGCACTGCAAATTCAGCAAAACTGCTGTTCTCTAATATTAAGAGAGATAAGGGGAACAGAGAGTCCTATATTAATGTAGAAAATAACTTTAGGGCTTTGAAATATAAAACACTATGGATACAGTGCACACTATGCAGGATTATCAACCTTGATTCAACGTAATTGTTTTCTTCCTTTTTTTTTTGGTCCAAGTTTTTCTGTTACAGTAAAAGTCACGGAAAAAAGTATTCATGTATAATATTATTCAAGATTTTCATTTTATATTTTTCAAAAAAATATTAAAAATCTCTTTTGCAAGACAGCAGCAGCAGTAGTTACAGAAAATAGAAATGTGAGCCACACATCCACATACAAAATGATAAAAAAAAAAATAGGAAGCCAGTTCTACTATTGAACTTCTAACCTCTTGTGGACTGTTTGTAAGTGGTCCTCAAAGCTCTTTCCGAGGACGCAGCAGCTTTCATAGAAGTACACTGAAAATATCCTTGGATGCTGAAAAAAAAAACTCTCCACTTGGTATAACTGCAAAAAAAAAAAAAAATAGTGCATTTCTCTCTCTACAGTGTCAAAGCCTGATCTTAGCTAGAGCTTATTACATCACTGTACCATCAACCCGCTGGCCACACTCTGATTGCATAGCCCAGAGTAGCAATTTCAGGATTTCAGGGCAATTGATTGAGTGGTCTTAAGCCAGAGCACATGTTTAGTGTATGTCCCCTTATTTCCTGAAAGAAACCTCTTGAAGAGAATGCAAAATCCACACTTGTAGGTCATGTTGCAGTGGAGCTGTGACAGTGTATTAGCATTTTGATAGTATGCTGTAGCCCAGAGCAATCTCCACCTCTTCTTACTTTGGTATTTTAGGGTGAGTTAACACACAAGGGGGAGGACGGAGCATTCGGGAGGCTCAGACGGCTTTGTACTGTTGAATACATAGAAACATCTGTTATTGTCAATAACAGGCTTCCTGTACGGTGGACTATCTGAGTGTTGGTAATAGCATATTTACTTATCTGAAATAAAAAACTGCTGCCATAGATTGCAGTGTATGATTACTGCAGCCGAGATTTTTGATGTGGTGAAGACGGGGGTAAAGTGCATACTGTACTGCTCCCCCTCTATACAAAGGTCCTTTTGTTCAGTGGGCTGGGGGGTCTGCACCCCCTCCTCTTCCTAAACCCCTTTCCAGCCCCTAACCCCCCCCACCTCCCAAAAAACACCCCCCCTCTCATGTCTATTAAGCACACTGATTCCCAGCTCAAATTGGCCCCCTGTTATTAATCCCAATCACCCGGAACACATCGACCACAGCGCACCACGAAAACACATGTGCCCACCGCCCCCACCACCCAGCTCGGCGCACTGATTCTAATTAATTAATTACATCCCAGGTGATTTTACTTTGAGATGGAGAGAAGGAAAATAGAAGAGGGAAGAAACTGCATCCCACAGGCACCACCAAATTGGCAACAAAAGCTCCCCGGCAAAAGAAGAAAAAAAAAAAAAAGGGAGAAAAGAAAAAAGAAAAAGGCCAGTTACTGTGAGGGAGAGTTGGCTTCTTGTAGTTGCTTCCTAACTCCTGCTCGGCCGTCCAAGACCGAAATACTCTGGGTTTTTTTGTTGTTTTTTTTTTTTTTTTGCTCTTTCTTGTTTTTGCTCTGACTTGTTCATCTGCCACCCACAAAAGCCCATGCCAGAAACATACGCTGAAACTAACCCGCAACAAATTGATAGCATATTTAAGTATTCAGGATTATATTGTTTGAAGAGAATGAGTAGAGAAATGGGGTTTTGAGCAAATCATATTTCTGGCCAGAGATTTGCAAGGATAGCAGGGGAGCTATTTAGCATCGAACTGGCGCTGTCTTAAATAAAACACAGCTACATATTTGATATCTCATTTGCAAATTCTTTCATGTCCTTCCAGTGCGCTCATCTCCCACTTCTGAACGTTCTCTGCTCTTTTTTAACACAGATAAACTTTCTTTTTGCCACTGTGACGTTATCAAAAAAAATCTGCTGACGTGAAAAAATGTTTGACTCTGCACTTTTATCGTACACCATGTTTAAATAATGATATCCATCAATAATCCTCGAGTTCATCTTTAAAGTTGGAGTTGAGTTGAATTTGAGTTGAATATGATATTACAGAACCTTGGAAAATAAGCACAGATAGAAAATTCCAGTCTCTACTCTGTCGTGATATTTGCTCACATAGAACAAAGTACTGATAAAGTGATGTGAATCTCACTATGATTCATACATCTGTTGGCAAGGTTGTCACTGAGTCACTTTTTGTTTACTCTGGTTGAAATACTTTGACCAAAAAGACACACTATCAGTAATTTATTGGCTTTATTAGTTATTTTAGCAATAACTAACTAGGATTACTTGAAAGAAACTGAGGCATCTTTTACAGCATAGTATTTGACAAAACTTCTTGGCTGAGAGTAACCTTGATAACATGCCAACGTATTTAGTATCCTTTTGTTTAAATTGCAAATGTAAAATGATTAAATATTCATTATATTTTGTCTTTACGAGGCAATCTTGGTTGAAAAGTCATAAAAAAGAGGTCTATTCTATAATGAGTTCATGGAGGCTTTAATAAATTAAGTTAAGTTATAAAATTGAGTTACAGGATGTGTGTTCTTTTCATGATGTGGATTAATCCATAATGTCGGTTTGTCTCCCATCCATGCTGACCTCAATCTACTGCAGGTCATACACTAATATAGACACCTGGAGTTGATGTTTCAGATGCCGCTTCATTACACACACTTACAACAGACATGCTTAAAACAGGAAGTGACACCAGCTTTTCTAATCTCTGTTTTCCTTGTCCTTTAAAAATCTTCACTTTAGAAAGCGTTTTTAAAAATTTCAGATTTCATGACCTAAGATGCTGTTTAAACATGTGGAAAAGAGGCTAAAATGTGCAGAAAAATATCTGTTTTGCAAAAGTGTGGATGAAACATTAACATTAGTTCTAATTTGTTTGGATTATATAATTCGTACTGTTTCACAATGATGCTAACTAGAAGAATCAATTTATGCTAATTATTGTATGCATTAGGACATTGATTGATTTGTATATTTAAATACACATGTATTTTCATGTCAATGATATGGCGTGTTAATGTAATTTACATGTAAACGTTGCATACGCTGATTATTTTGATGGTTAATGTTAACTTTCACTACTTGGTGTGTTTAAAGTGTTAGTAACGTGGAATTCTAACTCAGATATTTTTCTCCTCTGTTTGTGCATTACAGTCTCAGTCTGATTGTCACCTCTCAACAAAAATGCCCCAAAATCCTTCATTTTATTTTGCTCAAAAACAAAATAAGTGAATTCGTAGGACATATAAATGCTATTCAAACACCGACTTTCAAAACCTGTACAATATGTCGAATGTGCTGCATGGTTCAGTCCGTTCACAACCACCACAGTCTGCATTATCAGGTCAAATTCCATCTATTTCACTACACGTGGATCAATGCCACCCACTTTCTCACCTCTGTAGGAACCTGCAAAATGCTTCAGATTAACTGATAATCTCTTGGCAGGTTCTTATGCCCAACCCTCCTTAGGCACTTTCTCAGATATATCAGCACACATGAGGGGACTCTGGCAGGCTTTCACCCAATGATCAGGTGCCAGGTTACGATGGAGTGGACACTAACCGGCAGGGGGGAATCCTCCTTTTGGCCTTTCCAGCGAGTCGTAAATCAGAGACTTCATAGGAACAGATTTGCAGACCTGCTGGTAGTGGCCCCTTGAATCACCTATTACTAACGTGTTTTAATTTCTTTTCTGTGTGGTGTTGTTATGGTAGAATCTTAAAGTCCCCAATTTGCTATCTGGCACAAAGCGAAGGGCTTAGTCCATCCAGGCATATTTAATGCTAGGGGGACTGGTAATTGATGGGAGCTGCCAGCTCTCTGTCTTGGCAGTGACGCCACATTTGAAGCCAATGTCATAGCTGATGTAACACCATATGGAAATACTGTGATATGTGTGGGTTTCAGTTCTTTAGTTAAACTTTCATGATTCGTAATGGAAAAGTTCACATTTTGTACGACCTACATGGAGGATAGAGGTCAAGGACTACGACGTAACGGCTTCTCTGGAGCTTGACAGGATTCGCTGAGGTCCTGACGGCGTCCTCAGCGGGCGTTTGTCATCATGACAGCTGTAACCTGGGCCTTATGTTTCCAACAGGGTTTCGATCATGCCGTCACTCATTGTCACTGTGAGCAAATTGGTTTTTACAGGTAAACATATGGATTGTGGTGATGAAAATTAAGTCAAGTGAGTTTTACAAGCGAGTCATTTAATTTTTTGGAGTTAGTTTATGAAAATGTGATTTTTTTTTGCATTTTATGTTTCATTTACATATAAAATGTTATGTATTTTTTGAACAGTTCTTTTAAATAATGCAGATATTGGAGTATAATGTATGTGGCAATACACGAGTACATGATCCCTGTTGTTTCAGGACATTGTAATATGTAACATCTAAGGAGTAAATAACACATTTTTGTATATTTTTTCTTTTTTTTATCTCAAACAACTTTTCAAGTCAGAATATAATGTCATTTGTTTCGTTTCATATGTTTCTCTTTTTTTTTTTTTTTCCTGTCCGTGTGTCTGTCTGTTGTCTTTGGTCTTCTTAGGTTGAGTTGATGATATTGTGTTGTTTTGTAAATATGTAACTGTATTTTTGTCCTTTAAAAAAACAAAAATAAAATATTTTTTTAAAAAAGAATATAATATCATTTGATTCATGTTTAAAAGTCTATTTACATGTATTCTAAATATACATAAAATTACAGAGTTTTCAATAGAGGGCGCCAATCTCCCAAAGTTTTCTTGACCACAGGTTTGATCTGACAACAGGTGGAATTTGAGAGGTTGTACAGAGCAGAAACATATCTATGACAGATGAGCTGCTGTACAACAGTGTCCATGTTGAAATGGGCCACAAATAACCAAGTAGCTACTGTAAGTGTACACTGAAACTCAGACTGCATTCAAGATGTTGAATGTGAATCCTGTGGGACACATGAGCCGAGCATCAGGAGGCACTGGGCGAGCGGTCGGGTGTACCGGACCACACTCACACAGCGCAGTACAGCACAGTAACAGCTTTTTAATATGTGTGAAATACAAAGCAGGGCATTACAGTGGAGCATGTCATGTATTTTCTTCGGCTAAATTTTTCATGGAGTGGCTCCAGGTACGGGTTAAACCTTTGCCAAAGTCCTATGTTATGTTCCAGAACCCTGTAGAAAAGCATGATCTCTAATAAGGGAATGTGAAAGGAATGCTGGTCTCTGAGGCCCAGATCCTGGACACATATTTATTTGCTCATTCATCACTCCTGGATGACCTCTGACCTACTACCGTGTGTTTTTGCTCTCCCTCACTCCCAGGTTCTCTCTGTTTTTTTTTTTTTTTTTTTTTTTTTGGGGCTGAAGAAAAATAAGTCCAATTCTTTTGCTTATAGGAGAAACATTGGCATGCGGTGGGAGTCTGCAGTTTAGTGAAGTCGGAGACAGTGCAGATGGGGCAGAGTCGGAGATGCTCAATTTCTTCCAGGTGCTCGTACTGAAGTTGCTTTAGTGAGCTAAAGTTTTTTAAAGTAAATGGGCACCGAGATAAACGGCTCACTGCGTATACGGAAAAGAGTGTCTGAGGTGGCGGGTACAGTGAGTGTCTGGTGGGACACCGTGGTAAAGAGAGGAAACAGATGTTGCTAGAACCCAGAGGGAACAAATTTGAAAGACTAAGGTATATAGAAGCTTAGTGAAGGATAAATGTAAAACTTTAATAATGAGATTTGAATCCTCCAGTGAGGAAAAGACTATTTTGTGAGTGCTGCGTGCAAATTGGAGAAGCAAGGTAAGTTATGCACCAGAGGAAGCACAGCAGACACTCTTGGTTAGACTATGACCAAACTACTGCAGGTACAAATTGTATTGGCAAATGTGAACATCTGGGAAAAGTTAATAGGAATATTACACAGCGCTCACCGATTTCCCAGAATATAATTAATAGCAGACTGAAGTTCAGATCAAACTGGGTAAACCCTACTATAAAGATAAGATATCAAATGTTTGTACACTATAGATTACAAATCCATTCATCTACTATTATTAAACTCTGTGTTTAAGTGCATATACTTTTGCTGCACTACACCATTTCTGGTTTATTTTGCTACCTCTCAAATGGCCTGTGTTATAGAGGGGATAAAATATGGTTATGTGCTGTACTCAATTGCAGCACAGAGGAGCAATGAAACATCAACCGTTCTAAACATCTGCCATAGGACAGGCAGGGAGATTTGTGAGTCAATCTGATCTTAAGGACTAAAATGCAAGCATCTGCCTTTGAATATTTAAAGCGCCGTGCATCTGAGCATACTGACTGCATAAAATTAATATCTGGGTCCAGTTTTTCTGCTCGCTATCAACCAAAGATTTAAAGTTGCAGCCGGCAAAATGAAAAACAAATGCGATATGGTTGTATCGGTGTCTCATTTCCAGAAACAATAGTCTTAAATGACCCTAAACCTGTGATTATGCAGACACACAAAAGCTTATCTGTATTATCTTAATATCATTTTATCATTTATGTATAATAGTGTGAGTATGAGTTTTATGTCTTTACTGTGTTTAATGACATGAATGCCTTTATGCGATGAGAAGGATTCTGTTTTCTTTGTTTTTTAATGCAATGACAATAAAGGGATTCTGATTTAATTCTATAATGTTTCTATATAAATGTGGTACTTTGGTATATACGTATATATTAGGTAAAGCAATATTTACGTGTTAAGCTCATGATAGATTGAATATGGACATTTTTTCTCATAAAAAATTGCAAAACAACATCTGCTTGGAAACCTAACGCAGACAAACTGATTTTACATTTTGTCCTTATCTTTTACTTACTATTTTGTTGTTATCTCCAAGTAATGTCCTCCAGATGTGTTGAACCACTTTGGGCCAGATCAGCACTTTCTGTCTTTAAGCATCAACAGAAGACAGATAGCCGAGGCTATCAGTGACAAAGAGGCTTCTTCATGGATGTAAATGAATTACCTCAGGCCGACATCAGCTCCTGGGGTTAAGTCTATGTTGTCAACATGCGTGGGCATTCAGGAGACAAATGACACCGAAGAGGCCACACATTGTCTCCTTTCCTTCAACGATGAATGAAGTCCAACTCAGACACCCTCTATCCCCATGTGTTTAATGATTCAAGGAAAAGAGTGTATCGGATTAGCTGAAAAACGCTGCATGTTTCCAACGGTTGATCTTGATAAGGAATAAAAAGCGAAGGGAGGAAAGATTTTAATTGTATGAAATGAACCAGTATCATCCGGCATTTAAGAACACCTTCATCTCGACCTTGTTCCAAAGCAACTAAAAGAACTTTTGATTCAATTCATCTCCTTTTGATCACTCCCAAGTTTTCTTTTGAAGAACAAGTGCCAACAATCTAAATTTAAGTGGATGTTGCTGTGGGATAGAAAGAGAAAAGTTTTCCTCTTTTGAAACACTGATTAAAAGTAATGTTCAGTCTTTGTGCAGATCGGCGTGATATCGCAAAATCTATTATCACTGTCTGAGTGATCGTGTTAATTATCACATTACGACAGATACAACAGTTCCAACAATTAAAATCCAGTTTAACTGAATTTCCTCCTTCAGATATTTTCAGTTAAAGATCCATCTTTGTACATCGATTTGCTGTTCACAAATTCAACATCAGATTGTTGCACAATAAATGATCTATTGCTACACTTTTTGGATCATCAGTACAAAGGCATGTTGAAAGAGTTCTGTGTTCAGATCTATGGAATATTAGTCCACCTCATTAACTGTCTCAATACTCCATGGTAAATAACAGAAAATTAAAATTCTCCATGAAGCATTCATTTTATCAATGGTAGGGTTATAAAAATCACAACTAGGATTAGAATATTTACATGAAAGGAACATAAGAATATGTGGGTGATTAATTAAGATGACATGAAAAAAAAAAAATCCACAATGGTTCCCCCATATAGACCTTATCCCACACACCCTTGGGCCAAAGTTAATGATTTCTAAATGAAAATACTGTTTCCCAGCCTGTCTGAAATGTGGTTTAATACAATACAAAGTGAAATTAAAACTTCCCTTGGATGTAAATAGAATCCAAATGAGAAAAATGCAACATGAACTGTACCAGGTATACACAGTTACAGTATACCCTTTGTTTAACTGCTGAAAGAATGTAATGATAAAATGTGAAATTCTGAGTAACAATAGGAAGAAACATTTGAGAGAAATAGATTACAACAAAAGTAAACAGATTTGGAAAAGCAGCCGAGCATCATAGCCTTAGGAGGTATTTGCCACTTTGGGTTTGCATTGCTTAAAACATTATTTAGAAAGATTTAATGCTGGATTATGAAACAGCATTAAGGATGACTTTATTGTTACCCTGGTATTATCTTTATATTTATAAAATAATTCATTGTGTTGTAATTGTTGTTTACATATCTTCTATGGTGTTACAGTATGTTTTTTCATGGATTACCGAGACCTCAAGCGTTATAATGGAATCTTAACACATCTGTTTAACATTTCCGTCACTTCCCTATTCAAGATTTATTGTTCTCTACATTTTTTTTTCTCTTTACATTTTTTCTTCTGCTTTCCTTTTTTTCTCTCACAACTTTCCTTTACAGAATGTTTCAAGTTTGGGCAAATGACCAGAACAGCAAACATTTAGCTTGTAAAACATAAAACATATTGGTTGCATTGAAACAATAAAGATGGTATTAATAGCATGTTATTCTCCAAGGACTGAAAAATAAATGCTACCTCCTCCTCCAGATTCTCACATTTGATTGTTATTTAAAAGCAGGAGAAGCGGTGTGATCTGACAGTGATGGACTCACAGCCTTAAAGTAGGTTGGAGAACAGGTGCCTGCTGGTAATGTGGAGCTGGTCCCTGTGTCCCAGGGTCCTATAGGGAATCTGTCTTTAAAAGGAAACGGCCATTGGCAGGGTACGGGATGTGCTCAATCGTTGAATCTGACCTGGTAAAAATGGGAGCTACATTGCTGTCACTCCAGGGTCCTTCCCGAGGGATGGAGTGTAATTATAAGTGTGCGGGCCCTGGGGCCCCTTTGCTCTAAGATCCACCCACTAATCACAAATCACACAACCCTGGAGCAGGAGGTGGCTTCCCTCAGAAACTGAACCAAAAACCTTTTAATGGATAAAGGTCAGACTCAAAGGTAACTTGGGAGTCAGGTTGTATTTGTGAGTCTGAGATGATTCTGAATGTATATTTGACTGACAAAGGCAAAGACAAAGACAGCTCTAACTTTAGTCCAAGTTGAGTTCACTCAAAAAAAAACTTTAATATATTTAAACTTAATCCATGTAAGCAACCTGTCAACTTTTCATGAATAAATTAAGGCTAATACACTATCCACAGGGATATTTTTCTTAACAGATACTTTCTTACATCATTTTCATTATTACTAGACATAGCAGATATTTTAATTTGCCATGAAGGTGAGCAGCAACAACAAGTGAAGTTAGAAACTAAAGTTACCTTAAGCGTTGATTCATGTTGTTGAAGTATATTCTTTAAATTATGTGGTTTTGGCCATAACACCTGTCTGGTCTGTCTCCCAAAGGTATCAGTGCTGACTTTGGTCTACTTCGGTCTACTACTTTTTAAACAAATTTTTATGCATGTAACGCACCTTATTGCTGAGGTCTATTTCGTTATTTATTTATTTATATATTTAAGTCTGACCTTAG
>JAPQRQ010000019.1:13401304-13427885 GCA_037367365.1 Apogon talboti | reverse complement strand
GATGCCTCCTTCTGTTACTGCAGAACAAATCTACCTACGGGTACTAATAAAGTCAACCTGAACCTGAACCTGAACCTACAGGACATACACTGATTTATACACCTGATTTGATGTTTCAGGTGCTGGTTCAATACACAAAGCAGTAATAGACGTGTAGAATTAGATGTGATGCCATTGTTTTCCAATCTCACTGTTTTCTGTGTCCATACCGATACACACAAACCAGAGTCTATTAAAAATCTTCAGTAAAAAACTATTTGAATGAGGATGAGAGACTGAAACCTTTAGAAAAATACCCAAATTGTGTCATTTAGGGGCATGAAACTTTACCTAGTCGCATCTAAGAATGATAAGAGAGTTTCACAAGTAACATGAGATTAAGTTTAAGACAAAAAACACTCTATTTTCTGTTTACTATTTGACCAAACAATAGGACGGAACATGTTGTTGCTAACGTTAAGAGATTACAGTTTAAGTTCATGGTTTGTATTCAGATGGAGAAATGTCATGAATTAATCACGAACATCATGACAGAAGGAAAAAAAGTTTAATTTGATCAGACCAGTTATGTGTTAATGTCCTACCTCTACAATGCAGGAAAAACTGAATATGTACATGCATTACTGCTTATGTGCAATTCCTTACTTTTTTTTTTTTTTTAATCCCAGACCACTTTTTAGTTCCAGTCTTTAAGTTTTATTATCTGTTATTTTGCTCTTTTGCTTACTCTCTTGGCATAATACCATTCAATCTTCCCTATTATCTCTTTGTCATCCCCGCTATCTGTTGCTGTCCTCCTCAAATCTTGCGATCCCCCCTTCCCCTCAAACCAGAAAGACTTTCAAGGTCTACACAGATAACGTCACTGCAGCTGTGCATCTGTTTCCAATCCCATGCAATTAACCAGGCCAGCTTGGGAATGTTCCTTTCTATTTTATTCTACTCCATTTTTCTCCCTCTCCTTCGTTTTGTCCTTCTCGGTACGACTCGCCTCTTTTTCGGTCCACAGTTCATTGGAGGACGGTAATTCTTTATGTGTCACTCAAATCAAAACAAAACAGAATCCCATGATATGTTTGTTTTCTTTCATGGGTGGGCCACTTCGTAAAAAAAAAAAAAAAAAAGGGGTTCTGTCTTACTTGTCCGGAGAAGAATTTCAACAACATCACTCCGGTCCTGTCTGCAAAAAAGAAATGGCACGAGAAAAGACACCTTGGAGTAAAACGAAAACGAAATTGCAACAATAATTTGCTTAACCAAAATAACACATGCCAGCGCTGCAAATATTACTTGAATGATGTGTACACAGCAGATGTATTTATGCAGCCTGGTCTGTGGCTCTGTAAAAGTTGTCTTGTGTTTTTCTTGGTTACCGTACAATATCCATCTGAAAAGTGCTTTTATTCCTTACTGAAATGAGTGCTTTCCCGTTCTCTCCAGCGCAGGCCATAAATCCCAGCCCTGCACAGAGTCCTTCAAACCCGGATGCTGAAGAAGAAGAAGAAGAAGTCGAAGAAGAACATGAAGGCTGGGAAAGAGGTGGAAGCTTTTTGTGTTTTCAAGGGTTTTTACTAAGCCGTGGTGCAAGGCCCCAGCAAAGCCCTCCGTTACTTTCTCAAGAAGGTCAACTGGTCGAACAGAGGCAAAACGATTGACTTACACCAACAAAAACACAGAGAACGACCAGTGACAACCTCGTAAGCCTGTGAACTTCAGACTTTTTAATCAAACTGCACTTAATTTTTTTCTCTGCAAACATTTTTTCAGCTGTCCAGCAAAAGACTTGATATTAATTTATAAGTCCTCTAAGCACAACTTCTATTTATGACTCATGACTTTATTAATTTATTTATTTTTTTATACTTAATTTATTTTTTATAATCAAGCCTAGACATATTCTGACTTTTGTAGAGATCTTGTAGCCTGTGTGTTATCAGTACACAATACTTTCTATGGTGTTGTCATTGAAGACCACATTGAAAACATATTTTCAGATGAAGGTAGAAATATGAATAAAACCGAATTACAAAGATAAAGGTCTTCAGCATTGTCACACTGCTGATTCATGATAAAGTTATTTTGTGAAACAAGCTTTTCATACATCTGGCACTAAGAGAAGATTTGGTTTATTCAGAGTTCATTAAATACTCATAAAAGTGTGACTTTCTTTTTGACCAGATACACACGGTGCATGTGTTGTGTGCATCTCTCTCCACACACTTGCTGACTGGGAAAACACACTACAGTAAGACTTTTAATGGAAGTTTTACAACTCAGATTCAACTGTGTTGTTTGGTTTGGATAGCCGTAACCCAAAAAATGCAAGGGTTGACTTTGATTCCGCGCCAAGGGCTTGCATTCTTCCTCTCAGCTCAAGTGGCTGGTAATTCAGTATGGAGTTTGTGTATTTGTCCAACACCGGTAGCTCTGGGCTTTAAGCATAAATTATGCATAACCAATGTATTTTATTTAAAATTAATTAGCCTGCCTCATAGACATGGATTGTTTGCCAACGGAAACAGTGGAATAGGGGGAACAGGGTGTAAAAAAAAAAAAAAAAAAAGGGAAAAAAATGAAGCGGTGTGATGGCAGCTGTGACTCCACGGTTCCCCCACTGCTCTCTGGGAGAAGATTAATAGTTAATGGAAGGCCTTTAGGCTGTGGAAATACCCCTAGTGGCCTTTTCCCCTGCTCTGGGAAAAGCAGGGATTATTGTCAAGGTATCAGAGTCTGTTGCAAAGCAAGCCCTCCCCTTCCATTTCCAAACTCATTGAATCTTACTCCCATTAGTCAAATAAGAAAAACACTGGCAGCACTTGGCACACATGCTCCGCAAAATCTGGTGTGTATTTTACACCTTGTTTACAGCATATTTATGTAACTTCACACCACTTCACAACACCTTTCTTTCTCACTCCTTTATTGCCATAGGCTTATATGATCCTTAAATAGTAAGCAAGTGAGGTCAATATTTCAAGCACGGCACAGCGTATTATCTCTGGCAAAGCAAGTCAAATCAGCCTAGCAATTAACTTATAGGCTCAGTGCCGCAACGCAAATCATCAGGCTCATTCAGGGTCGGGCGGATCCTCTCTCTAGGCAATTAGCCTCCTTCATTAATTAAAAATTCTAATCAGGATGTTGGATCAATAGTGTAAATCACATGTGCTGTAGCTCACCAAGGGAAGTTGCATCTCACTTCCAAAGCCTGCATTGGCAAAGTAATCAGCCAAACTGATGTGAAGGATTAATAGAACAGGAGCAGAAACGATTGACAGTCTTATAAATATTCCAAGATATTTGTTGCAGTATTGAGCATTCACGCTGAGGAATGTATTAAGCACGCCATATGGATTGAAAATAAAAACCACAAGTGTATCACAGATATGTAAATATACAGTCACAGATCCATAAAAAAATCCCTACAGTGGTGCATATATTTAGCGATTACTGGGTGAAAGAAATAAATGGACACCTTAAATAGGACACAAATGAAGCTATACTTAACAAATATTTGGATATTAATCAGGAAAATGACTCCAATGGTCTTCCAGTTATGCATTTATATTGCATGTGCAATACTGTAACTGCACAGAACCTGTCAATAACAGAAAATAATGCATTTATTTCCCTTACTATAGGTAGATCATCAATAATAGAGGCACTTAGTGTTTGCCAGTGTTGGTCAGTCCTGACTCTTAGCTCACATGGGTGAGCCAATCATAATGGCTCTGGGGGCCAATTATTCTCTAGACTGAAAGAAACTCCTTTTTCAATTTTTCCAGTATGTGTATGTGACATATAAACACACCGTAGTCCGACACACACACCCACAGTCAAACGCTCACACAGACAACCATGTCCAAACACTTACACATGCATGAATTTAGGGACACAAGAGACATAGTCTAGTTTGTCTGCAGTACTTTCCAATAACTCTTAGTTTTGTTTGTGGTCTTGCAGTTGCGGCTTGACTGAGAAAATATCTCCAGAAAATGTTCGTGTTTTTCTAAGGTCAATTTGGAAGGAAAGTGAAGTCATTTTGGATCCCATAAGAAATCAACATATACCCGAAATTTCGCTCTCATTATCCAGAAAACAAGTAGAAGGAGATGGTGGTGGTGCAAGAGTTGAATTTTGTAGCTGATTCATTTCAACTAGAGGTGATTTACAACTGTTGTTTTACAGTGTTTGCTTTAACAGTCTGAGCATATCAATATAAACTAACTTAAGCCAAAAAAATAATTATACGTGGATTGCTACAAATATGACGCTGTGGACATGCTTGGCCACAGGAAATAATTTAAGAGTCTGCAGGTGTTGCTGTTACCGAGGGATGCTGAAGCATCTCCAGAATTACCTCCCCGTGGTCTGCCATTGATTGACAGAGAGGGGAACTTCCTGCAGAAAGGTCATCAGTAGCTCCGCTCTTCCCATCCCTTGTTAATCCTTATATCTATTCCCTCTCAGCAGGAGGAGGCTGTTACTTGGTGTAGTTTGTTGAAAGCTCAAGCAAAAGCAACTTTCTAAGAGATCTGCTGGTACAGTCACATGTCAGCAAAGACGTATATCCAGATGCATATAGTGGACATGTGATGACACTATATAACCAATATTTTAAACACAAAAAATTCAAATTTCAAAGGTTTGGATGCAATTAAGATTATCATTATACCATTGAATCAAGAAATCGTCACGTCTAAAGAACAGCACAGGTCAATATCCAATCACTCTCAAAACAATATATAGGCATGAAATCTTCAGACAAATTATCACTTCTTTTTTATTCTGCACTTATTCATATGACAGCAGATATGAAAATGGGCCTTATTTCTATTACCTTCATTTATTGGCCATTATTATCATTTCTGTGGTCAGGTGGGGCTGCCTCAGACAGAAAATACAACTACATATCATTACCTAAATTAGAGAAATTTAATTAATTTTCACATGTCAACTCATTAGTCATAAAGTGAACAAACTGTACATGATCAACGACTTTCAAACTACCTCCATTTCTTTAACCCACATTACAAGACAGTGATAACAGTTACAGTGAGGCAATGATCTCAGGTCCAATGTGGTCTACAGGGTCTGTAAGGTCCACCTCTGCATGAACAGTGAGTGTACCTGCTTTGTTAGGTACCATAAAGTAATGGTACTAATGTAAGTAATGATGTTCAAAGGGATAATGTGGATGTTCACAGGTGTGTGGATCAGCACTTATGGTGTTCTAATGTTCTAAAATACATGTTCTTTTCACCTTACATGTGTTTTTTCTTGTATTTTTTATACTTCTTATATTTTTTTTTCCCACATATGGCTAAGGAACCAAATACGGTAACTTCAGTGACCTTGATTTTCTATACATTTCACAAAAGTAATACATTAGTGTTATGTCCTCCAATACCACACTAAGGTAGAAATTTAGAATTTTAGAGTATTTCTGTGCCCTATAAAGCAGAGAGTTGAACTAGGTCTTGTCCTTCCATTTCATGTAACTGAGTCTAGCTGTGCTTTTTTCATCATGCAAGAATCTAATCTACTGTGAAAGCTGTTGCTTTACCAAATAATAGAGGATTCATACAAATGAGGCTTACAGAAAACAACTGATCTGGTGTTTCTCAAATTGAAGAAGACACAGCCATGGAACACCCAATGCTTGTCTCCTCTGTTTCCCAGATCAGGAAATGAGGACAGATTGTCTGAATTTGTGTGGCATGTCCCCTATTTTTTTTTTCTAGAGAATCTTGCTGAAATACATCAACTGTACATATAGAGATTAATTGCACTAGCCCAAAGCTCTTGCAAATCCTTTTAGTTTTCCAAAAATATGTGTGCACCCCATTAGTTGAATTGAGGGAAATCTGGGAGTTATTTTATTGTAATATGTTTTGCTCTTCCAGTTAATCAGACCTTTTGGAGTGGTGTATTCCATCATATTTTTGGCTGTTTACTTGCTTGACTAATGCACTGTTTCCTTGTGCAGGAGAAAAAAAAATTAGGCACATTCCTGTGCCCACTTAAGACTTTCGGGTTATTGATTCTTTTTTGTGTGTGTCGGAGAGAAATGAATGCCACACATGCAGCCGTCAATAAATTAGATTTCTTTCAGTATCAGCAGCAGGGAGTTTCACAGGAATTAAACCTATGTCCACCTAGTTGATTTTCAGTTGAATTTATGGCATTGCTGATAGCATGTCGGCTATGGCTGCAGTGCTGTATATCACATTACCGAGCCTATTGACAATAAACAGAGCTGAGGAGCTGGAAGGCAACAGTTGAGAAAGAGTTAGTGGGGCCTAAGTCATATACCTTAAGATGGTGTAAATTAATCAAGTATGGTTCAATGCTGAAAAATCTGGCTGAAATTATTTGTTTTTACCCCATAAAACACTCAGCTGCTTCAAACCACTTGTCAGTTTGATCTATGACCCGCATGATGAAGTCCTAACTGCACTGTCGGCCAGATTTTCAGTGGTTAGATTTTCATCCATAATGCACATCCCAATTTTCTACAACACTGCACGAGCAGCTCTGCATTAAACTGAGATTACCCTTATGTTTGAAACAGTAGGGGAATCTATGAATATGCATTGAAAATAGTTTCTGTTGTAACTCTTGACAGGACTTGACAAGCTCAAACATTATAGAGTACTCTTCCTCATGGAAAAGTACAATACATATTCTTACAGTACACCCTTAGTCAGAGCTTAACATAGATGTATTCTGGTCCAAATTAGACACCTAATTGTGCTGAAAACGGCACTTCATGTTTGAGAGAGGAAGACTTGACCTTTCATTTTGACCTGTCCTGCTTTTAATTGCTCACAGTTTGGACAATGTGACTGTGACAGAGCACAGCGTGCAGCTCTTCAGCAGGACTTCACAATTTCTAACAAAGGTGAATAAAAAGGAACAATCAGTTTTCCCCCTATAGACTACCACAGCAGCTGTTTCCAATTGTTACATGAAATCTGACGTGAGTGATGTTTACATAACTAGCAGCACATATCAGTGACACATAGAAAACAAAATAAGAAAAAAAAATTCAAGCTCAGACAGAGAGAAAAAGAAAGAAAAAAAAAACACTGTGGCATTTTAGGAGTGGCTTGAGCCATTGCCAAAGAAATTCCCTCAGACATAACAAGGTTTTATGACAGGGAGCTGCCCTATGAAACTGTCCATGCTTGATGTTCTCAAGTGTAGGGTTTGCCGTGGAGCTATAGTTTTGTTCATATTTGTGTCATATCGAAGTTCACTGACACACTGATTGTTATCTATGAAGGAAGAACCATTTCGGCTCAGCATCTAACAAGGTTACCATACTGTGGCTGTCAGTTAAATGGTGATGGGTGAGGTCACCGGCAACACTGTAACCCCAAGTCCTGAGAAAAACAAAGTGATGATTTTAAATGGGCCAACCTTCCACTGAGGACACAGGCCGATTGTTCAGCGAGGCTTTCAGTCTGACTTTTGCCTGACTTTCACAGACCCCAATCACTGACTAATGTAAGGAGAATGTTGCCTGTGATAACAACATGACACTTTCTTAAGAGCCACAAGTTTATCTGGACTCCTCAGGAAAAGCTTTGTAATTGTATTACGGTGCGTATGTGTGTGTGTGTGTATGTATGTATGTAAGTGTCTTGTTATTTTAGTGCTATTAATGGTTGTTTTGATTATAGTAATGATAATAATGTTCACGATACTGTGCACATTTGACTAAGTATGGATGTGCATGGGGAGGGGTATGTGTTTGTTTTGTTTTTTTCCTTTTGTATATAGCTTTTGTTCTCACTGGACTTGTTTAACACATTTTAAATTGCAATAAAACGATTAAAAAAAAAAAGCCACAAGTGCCGTGCTCATCAAAGGCTTCTTACAGACAAAAGTTAGTAATATACCACAGAGGAACATGTATGTGTTCTAAACCTTTTACTATTTACTCTGTTCATGGAATCCTAACTCTAAACTAACCCAAACCTTAGGTTAACCATAGCTTAGGTTTAATTTTTTTTTCTTTTTTCTTAACATTATGTCATGAGTACTTACACAGGTCACAGTGAAGAAAAGGGTTTTAATTTTCATTTAATAATCATTTTTGGAACCAGATGTCATGTGACAACGACAACAATGGAGCCAGACCTGTTGATTTCCAGCCACAGGGTTCAGTATTAAAGACACAAATGAAAATGAAATGAAGGACAAATGTGAAGCAGCATCAACAGGGAACTTGTCTATCAGAATAGTATGGGATGGAGACACACAGGCTACAGAAGAGACCTCAAGTAATGGTGTATCCATTAATATTCCTCTCTAATGACCAGGCATAAATATATTATAATCATTTACTGAACAACAAGTGTTGCAAACTGACATCACTTCAGGTGTGAATAGTTCTGATGCACAATTTTGGTGTACAATTATTTTGCATTTTGTGTAATTTTTTTGCCACACCCCCAATATAAGAGCCTTCATTTAAAAGGGAACATCATAACATGTGCCTGAAAGATAACCCAATCTACACCCATTTACACATGGCTCAGTTCTAACCCAAATGCCCCCAAATTTAAAAAAAATAGCCAATAACAATATAGCAACTGCAACCTTTAACAACATTTAATGCTCAATGTTATTAGAAGAAGCAAACATGACTACTGTTTCTGTCAAGGTTACTATGTTTAAGTACACATTGTCTATCACTCACACCTTGCCTTTTGTGTGTTGATTCAGAGTATACACTCAAACAAAGCAGAGCACATGCAGAGATGTGATAAAATTTATTAAGCAGATTTGTTTAAATATTAATCTTTTGTTTACATTAAAGTCTGCAAATAAGTGGAATTTGGTTACACTGTAGGCGGAATAAAATTAAAAATGCATTTCAGACTTTAAGTTGTTTTCCATCATTATTCTTGCTAATGCACTGCTGGCCTCCACCAGATTTTAACAGCTTTTCTCGCTTCATACATAGCAAGACTTGCCAAGTGAACACTCTCAGAGGTGACAGCTTGGCAGTTGAAAATAGCAACCTGTGACACCACTCCAACAGAGATTCATAACACTAATAAATCAAAGCAAACAACATTAGAGGAGAAGGGGGGAAATGTAGAACGGAGAGCATTAGTGTAATGAATAATATTTAACAAAACTCTGGTGTTAATTGGTTGTGGTACAATGGATATACATTACAGCGCATATCAGGAAATTTAGAGAGCTATTATTCTGTTAATTTTTTTCTGTCATGGGTTAATCTTGACATGATTTATCAATGGAAATCTATGGAATTCAATTATATTCTCTGTTCAACGCAGTTCAACTCAGTACATAGACACTTGCGATGACTACTGCACCAGATCCTGCTGAATATGCTTCCTTAGTAATTACATTTCAAGTCTACCTCATAAGTTATTTATTTGGTTAAGCCTTTGTCTCCATTTCCTGTCCCTTGTCTCTCAGCTAATACTTAAATTGCAAGTGGAAAAATTTAAAGTACTCCCTCTCTGTCTCTCTCTCTCTGTCATTGTCTATTTTAAATTCCCGCAGCTTACCTCCTTGTGAACAGCATTAATGGTATGTTTACTCGTCGTAAATTTTCTGCCGTGGTTTACCTCCGTGAAAGTTCAGATATTTTTCTTCTCGAGCTGTGACAGACTGCGACTGTAGACTACAGATTTGCGAGTCAGTTTGCGGTAAGGTCTTCTGTCAGTCACCTGCTGTATCACCTCAAAGTGTCCCAGGTTCTTTGCAGTTGTTATGGGACCATTTACAATTCATTTTGTTTGCTTATTTTCTTTAATTTTCCTCTTTCCCTTTTTCTTGTGCTGAGTCCCTAAATTCTCATACACTTACAAGTGCTTTCAAGAAGGACACGCTTAAACACTCAAAAAATTTCTCCCTCTTTCGCCTTAAGTGGTTGATTGAGATTGTGTTTACCAAAACAGTCACCTAGTAACAAGTGCGTGCACTCTCTTCTCGCTCGAAACGCACATTCTACACAAGCTTTTCCACTTCCTAAATCAAACTGATGCACAACTCAACAGAGGCACAACAGTACAAGGGAATGAAGAGAATGAAGAATAACACTGACTTCTTCAGTGAGCGTTATCTCTGCCTCACAGTACTGCAGTTTCTCCTTTAATAATTCTGGTTTATTCTCATTGGGGAACACCTTTTGTTGAAATGGTTTGTGCTGACAATAAAGGCATCACAGCCAAGTTTACAAAACACCAACATTTTATTCCCTCTGTGTTGAATTGACTTGCGGCAGCTGATACAGTTTCACTCGTTGCCGTAAACTTCACAGCAGTTTCCCAGTTTTGTCACAAGGTTAGATTCACAGATTTTGCAAATGGATGTGTTCCTGGGTGTTTTTTTTTTTTTTTTGTGCAGTTAGAGCCGAATCCACTGAAGGCACTCTAGTACTAAGCCAGTGATGCTTGTCAGCGTATCTCTACTTAGTACACGCTGAGCTGATAGAGCAGAATGACCACTCCACACCAGCAAGAGACCGTGGACAGTACCATCACTGTGATTAACTGTAATGATTCGGGGTGGAAATGGGTGTTTAGAGGGCTGTGGAAAGGATGAGGGCCACGTCTGCCCAATCTGGAGAGGCGACGTGCTGCATGCGGGCCTCTGCCGACTAGGGTAATAGTCCCCATGTGTAGTGCGCTGGGCTGTTTCCCATGGGGTACTGCAGGAGGCCACTTGAAAGCCTATCTGGATGTAGCAGCAATCATAGTCAGAACAAGCACACAGGGGAGTAATCTGTTCCAGCTTTTGGAGCGTGCCAGGGGTTGGGGGAACCGAGATGAAACCATGTATGTTGGGGGAGTAGCTTATGGCTTCATTTGGACAAGGTCATGGTTAGTCAGATGGCAAAAACATGTCTACCCCCAGTGTGCGCTCGCATACACATTCATACTTCTCCTATTCCAGTACACATCTTAGACACAACCCATATGATGTGTAAGCAGCGCAGGCAGCTTGTGGCATAGCCGCATCATTAAAATCCCTTCAGCGACTGAGTTATAGGTGGTTTGTTGACTTCCAAGGACATGTCATGGGCTGTAGGTAATGCTTAAGATCCAATAAGGTTTTTGCGTCAAGCAACAAATATGCAGAGACAGCTCTAACCATCCGAAGAAGTAGCCGACATGGCAGGGTTCAATTTTTCTCTTTTCCCTCATAGTATTTCATAGCATGCTATAGTTTTACAACTGTGACTGCACAAGACAAACAGTTTTAGTTTATGGCATGCACCGCTCTTCCCCTGACAGTCCCGTGACCTCCCTTCCAAGCAACCAACCCTCTATTAACAATAAAAACAAAGTATAAAGATAGCGCTGAGAAGTGTATTTATAGTAATTTAAAAGCACTGCAATATGTTGACCTCTCAAAACCTTCAGGCAGGATTGGGTTTTAGATCCATCAGGATACATGCCGTCAGTGTCATGCCATCCCTCCTTCAAGAAGTTGATGAAGAAGAGGAAGAAGAAGAGGGGGAAAAAAAAGAAAGGGTATAATCAGTCGGCAGTGACCCAGAGGAGGTCATGCTGAGCCTTAGGGAGTTGACTAATGAAAAGTCCAATCAGCACAGCAGAGGACGATTAGAAGGAGCCCCGGGCTGCAATGGAAAGATGGAGGTAAAACAGAATGGAAGAGAGAGAGGAAAGATAAAAATGAGAGAGAGATGAGCAGAAAAGTAGACCCAACAGATGCCACCCAGAGCATGCACATCCACTCCATATATGTATATCTTCCTCTTCATGATACCGCTACAGTCCAGTTCCTGGTGGTCAAGTAGGAGCTAAAGAAGATGTCAACAACATGTGTTAGCACTTTATCTTACCATCAGTTAATGATGGGGAGACATGGTAATAAGTGGTGTTTATTTGAGCTCTTGAATTCATTACTTTTCTGTAACTGTGCCTCGAATATAAAACTTAAAAAATATTAAACAAAAAAAAAAAAAAAACAGCTTGTAATTTAGTAAGCTACAACTCATTACTGTTACCAAACTCCAGCCTTATTTTCTCTCAGGCAAAACTAAATGGAAATAAATTATAAATTTAACACATGATATAGTTTTAAAGACTAGCGCTGCTACAGCATTTGGGCTTAATTATTATGACATTTGGAATAAACATCATGAGTCAATGTGGGACACATTCATGATTCCGACCACATTTTAAACCATTTTCTATTCATGTTTTTTAACTTTTTTGACTGTGCATGATGGTTTTAGTTAGTTACATTGATGCCTACTCTGCTTTTGCATCATGGAGTTGCACAGTGCCATTTTCTATGACACTCACACAAAGATGAATAGTGACCACAAAAAGCACCTCGTTTATAACAGCGTGCAGAAGCTGGCAGCCACCCAATTGTCAAGTTTCATTTATCAATCCACAAAGTAAATGATAATAACTGTTAGGTGGGATGAGCATTTCATGAGGAAGACACTCAGTAGTGAAACACACCCATCTTTGTGCAACTATCAGTGTATGGTGTAGATCAGTCCAAGCAACTTTATTTTTTTTTCCCTGTAAACACAAATGGAGTTGAATGGACAAAATGTGCTAAACTTGACATGAAGCACATTAATTTTCCCATGAAGGCTTGGGGTTAACTTTTGGAGTCACAAAAACCTTTTCTTTTAAAGTTACCAATTGCTCAGAATTACCTTCCTTTGAAATGGTTTTTCTTTTAATACACCTTTAGACAGCATGGTGAGTTTTAACAAGAAAATCCTTCTACTTCTATGACTTGGCTACATATTATTTTAAGTGTTGCAATGGAGGTAGTAAAGTCAAGATCATACAAATAAATTTTTTTCTAATTCTATCTAAATTGTTCTGAAGTAATTTTTTTAATGCTGCAAATAATATCTCCTTTATCTCATTCATGAAAGGCTAGAGGTAAAAATCACATAAAAAAATAAATAAATTTAAAAAAAGGACCCACATATTCACTTTTATGGAGCCAAATGCTTTCTTTGGAGTTCCAATGAATAACACTTGTGTATATTTCTTAACCTGCCTGTCAGCATGTCAACCAATAATTAGAATTAAATATTGAATCTGTAAAAACAGCTACTTTCTCTACACACACATATTCATTCGTTTTCTTCACATAAAGCTTCTTCATCCAGTCAGGAGATCCAAACCAGTGATGTTCTGGTTGCAAAATTGCTTCTAAAACCTGCAGGGTACTGGTGCTCCATTAATCTGTCCTAGATCACTAAAGCTGCTAAGAAAGTAATGTTAAAGAAGAAGAATATTATTCCCCCCTCAACAATTACTGTTGACATGTCCTAGAGCAAGGTACTTATTCCCAATTACATCTGTGCAGCTGTTCCATGGCCAGTAGAAACAGCACATGTAATTCTCAGTTAAAAATTGGACTGCTTCCAGTGTTGCTTTATTGGGCTTTTTTAAGTTTATCATGTAGTTACAGTGAAGTTTGAACTGAAAAAAAAGTTTAATCCTACAAAGAATTTGACACATTCAAATACCATTAGAGAATGCCTGGTCACTGCATATTTTGTGGAAATTGGTTTAAGGATGCAGAGTTGATAATACCAGTATGCAGGAAAGGAATTAACTTGCATTGCTGTCTGCATTATCCAGACACTATTACCCTCTAGGATGTCTTAGTGGGTATCGTTCACCAGAGGTTCGACATCCATCATCGTGGTTTTACTAGTTATTACTTTGCCTTTGCTCTATTGTCATCTTTTCTGACTCCATGGTTTTGTAAGGCCATTCGTGCTCAAGGCAAAAGCGGCTCATGCAGGGCTTCTCATTGCTCTTTTTCAGTGTCTCTATCAATCTCTGTGCTCCTCAGCCAAGACCTAGTGTTGGTATTGATTAAAGTCGAGTCTTTTTGTCTCCTGCCAACAGTTTCCACAGCGTGTTGTGAGCTACAGCACAGACGATGACATAGAAATGCAGAGAAAAGAAGGAAGAGGAGGTGAAGAGGAGGCGAGCTCTGGGTTACGCTGCCAACCAGCCAGACAGCGAAACATGCAAATGCCCTCCTAAGGCCAAATGCCTGGAACACGGTCATTAAAGAGCCCAGTATGGTGATTCTTTCCCATGCAATATTTTCCCTCCGTACACCCACATTTGCTAGTTCTACTTGATACTTGCGCTCCCCTCCTCCCTGCTGTGGTGCTTGGTTTGAAGGGGTCCTAGGAGGGGAGGCCGGTCTGCTTGGTGCCTGGGTGTAAATCAGGGGCACAGCCAATAACACCACATCTGTAACAATAAAGTCAGGTTAATGTGGAGTCATCTAGAAGCAGCAGAGTTCGACATGTGGGAACATCTGGTGAGACATTTGGAACTGCCGGTAGTCAGTCACACAGTCGTTTTTCATCCTTAGTATCTCTTGTTTAGTGGCTTTTTTTTTCTCTTTAAGTTTTTGCACCTTTCACTTATGCTTTTCTGCATTTTTAACTCTGCCACTCTTGTTTTTTTGCTGTCTCCCTGTCCCGCCTGTTTGTTTACTCTTCTCTTCTTCTTTCGGCTATTTCCTTCTCCTGGATTTTGTCTCCCTTATTCTCACATCTGTTGCTTCCTCTGAATTTCTGTCGTTCCCGCCCCCATTACAACATATCTCATTCTCTCACCCCTACTTTGACAAATCCTGTCCACAGTCATTCAGAAACTTTCATGGGGATTGTAAACAAGCGTCTGCAACACTGTGCAGACATGAGTCGGTGGTGATGGCACAGCTGTGAAAAAAACAGACTGCATTTTCGAAACTAAAAGAAAGCAGTAAACAAGCGGGACTATGCAATACAGCTTATCACTACACATTTACACGTCCTTTGAATCCAAACACAATCAAGAATTAAGTGTTTCTCATTTGACGCTTATGTTCTTTTAATGGAAATGGATTTGTAATGCACTGTTAAACAAGTGACTTTTTTAACAGTGACCCAAATTTATCTGAAGAATCTACTAAGAAAGCTGTAGAGTGTACGTCTCCAGATGGAAATTACAAAACCCTAATAGAGGAAAACTACACATAAACACATCCAGACCGGAGATTTTGCTCAGAATTGGTCATGTATGATCCAGTGTGGTAAAAGCAGACTCATCATAGACCATAAGGGAAGAGGAACCTGGTCAATTATCCCTAACATTGACTCTATCAGCACCTCTAACATATTCACTGTTAGCCCAAGGGCCTGGGGCATTGCTGGTTAGACTGGGGAGAAGCTCAGACATATGTGTCCATGCACAGGAGGCCAGATGCTGACTGTTTTTAATGTTGATACCATTAGCCAGCTCCCGTGGCATTTTTGGATGCTGTGCTTGCCTGTTGCCTTAGGGTGAAAGTCATTGCATTTAATATGGTGGGATAGGCAGCGAATACAAGATTTAGAGCACTCAAACATGTTGTTTCCATATATAGACCAGTAATGATATTAATTACACCACCTCCATAGATGCCAATAGCAGTAGTGATTATGGTATTACTGTACCTAGTAATTACGATCATGAGTTTATGCATAGACATATTGTGCTTTGACTGGATTAAATTTAACATTTCCACTTCCTTAGCAGCACAGTATGCTTTTGGCAATCTCAAGAACACTGCTGACCTATCAGCAAGAATGCATACACGAAATATCGTCTTTAAGCAGAATATATAGAAATCACAAACAGGAAGCACTATACTAAGGCTGAGAGGGCTGTTCACAGACTGCAGGGTTGGCAGTTCATATAGTGAAGTGTCCTTGGGCAAGACACTGAACCCCAAGTTGCTCCCAGTGCGCAGACTAGTGCCTTGAATTGGCAGTTTTGCTGATTTTGGTATGCGAGTGTGTGTGAATGGGTGAATGAGAGGCATATTGTAAAGCTCTTCTGTTACTGGTAAAGCAGAAAAGTGCTATAGAAATGCAGTCCATTTACCACTTATGCATATTTGCCCTGCATGATGGGTACGCCGACTTTCGTTGACGGTCGGGCAAAAGAGCTAAAGAAGTAAAAATATATTGTGTCTGTGTCAATAGAATAGAAATGGGTCACTGAAAAGTCAAAAGAATATGGAAAATGTCTGCAAAAATTATCTATCAGTCAGCATAAATAGCAGGAAGAGAAGCCAGGGGAGAAAAAAATAGTAATGTTAGACTTATGAGGGAAGGATTCTGTCTGTACACGGTTTAGAGTTATGGTTAGTGCTGAAAAACATCCCCTGCACTGCACCACAGCAACCGAGTCCTCGATGACAGACCCTAAATGCCCATAGTATACTCTGCTTTCGAAAGACTTGCTTGAGGCAAAGTTTAATCTTTCTGCTCAAAATCGGAGTTCAAACCACACACAGAGTGGACAGTATTTAACCCGGTCTGCAGCTTGAAGTGAGACGCAATTTAAAACACTTGTTGAAAGGCAGCGTTATGTTACTTGAAGAATATGCTCAGGTGGAGGCTGTAACCTGAAAGGCTAAATATCCAAAGACAGGGAGCAACGGGTTCTTTGGAGACTGTGCAAGTGAATGTGAAGAAGAAAAAGAAGAGGATGAAAAAAAAGTAACCCTGACTGCCCATAAATGGTAACGACATGTTTACATTAATTACAAGAATTCTTTAAGCACAAAAAGCCTATTGAAGTCAGATAATTTTTAAAAAGTGTATTAAATGTACCAAATGCCAAATAATCACCAAAGATTCAGCAACTATATATCATAAAAATGATAAGGTGATAGATCATTTTATAATTTTTTATCTTTCAGACTCCTTCAGATAGGCATCAATTATAGATACAAGTCTTTATATCCAGTAAAGTGCTGCACTGTAATGACTTGTTCTCACTCAGTGCTGCTGATCTAACTACAGTATGTAGGCTAACTCAACGATGGGAATTCAATTTATGCAACTCTCTAGTGTGGGCAGCTGCTCCATGACAAGCCATGAAAACTTTAAAGTTTTGCTCTTTATTAATTAGAGGAGCAGAAATGCCTCAGTTTTTTTGCGTGCCCCTGTGGCCTGTCTGCAGCGCTGATCTGAGCCTTGTGCATGATAGCAGTGGTGAGGGGGAGTTCACAACTTGTACAGAGTGCTCTGAAGTGAGGGACCCTCCAGTAAATAAGCCATAGCTGTTACCACATGGGGCTGTGTCACTTAAGATAATGTGGGCCAATAAGTAAAGAGCCAAAGAGAAACATCCTGAATCCAACTGCTTTCGCGTCAGCTTTAATTTGCCTCAAGTTACTCAAGTGTATTGATAAACATATTAACGTGAAACAAGCAGGAGATTTGTTCATATCAAGAAGTAAGAGGTAAGTGAGGTAAGAGCGAAGGAGAGCCTAATACTGTCGATATGACTTAATTGACTTATTTGGCGCTTACTAATTAGCAGTTGAGATCTTATTTCGAAGGACTCGGCTTTAATTAGTCCATTCAATTAAAGGCACTCATGATACACATTTCGCAGCTCCAAATGACTCATTCTGATGACAGTTCATCCAGAAAGAGAGGATCAGATTAATTGACTGTTTTTATGCATCAATTAAAATCAATAGGATTCTGTTCAGCCTTAGTATTAATTATTTCTGCATTTCTCTTCTGAGCTTGTGAATGAAAAAAGCATTTTTTGACAGCTACTGCTTTAGTAAATACACTTTTCCTAGAGCTTATTTAACAGACTCACTTAAATAAGTCATTAATTTCATCAATACATAAATATTTGCGCAAATGCTCATGAAGACGGCTCATAAAGTTGGAATGGACGGACTTCAAACAGTGTATCTACCAATTGTACCCAGGTGTGCATGCGGGGTTAGAGGCCAATGGCAGCACCATGTGCCTGAAACGTAACAAAGTGCATATCAGGAATGAAAAACTGCCACGTTTCTGACAGGAGCCATTACTTGCCAGTAGTATTTCTAAATGCTGGCCTGCTAAGAACCACTTCCTAAGAAAGGTACCAGTGTCCAATAAATCCTGGGTGAGCTGCTAAAGGAGGAATTTCCGACTTCTGCTGTTGAAAAGAGAGAAAATATGGGGCGGGGGTGGTGGTTGGGGGGGCAAGGGAAGAATGAAGACAGAAGGTAAGAAATGTAAGTGGACTGACAAAAGAGAGGGCCAAGAAAAATGACCACTCCTCCTGAATGCACAGATCACAATCGAAATGACATATAATCCTATTGATTTGCATTAATATAAGCACTGACCTTATCCATTTTCATCTCCATTTGCAAAATATTATCATTGAAATACAAACATTACAAATGGATTGCAAACTATACAGTATGTTTTGCTGGTTTATGCCATAATCGCACTGTGTAAAGACCTTGCTCATTTAAAAACACCTCCAAAGCTGTGTATGTGCTGTAAGGTGATCCCATCAACAACAATGGTAATTAACCGTGCAAGGATACGGACAGAATGAAAAACAGCCGCTTCTACGACCCCGCTGTGACCTTCTCCAAACCTCAACATGGCATCATACTTCATTTACCCTGAAGGCACGTCAGATAAACTCGCCTCTCTCTCCACAGGCTAACAGGCATAAGGCAAAATCCGATACCCACCATGTGCTTGGAGAGGCGTTTGTAGCAATAAGAAGTGATCTGAGACAAAGTTGTTTGACATAATATAGGAAACAGGGAGGAAGCGAGCTGGATCAGTATAGGGAGGGGATCCTGGACAACAAAAACCTCACCCACCTACTGTTTGATCAAGTGCAAGAGCTTGATATATGGATTATAGTTTTCCTTTGTGAGATTCACATGTGTGGGTCTGATTGTTTGCGTGTGTTCATGGTTGGATTGTATGTGTGAAGTGAGTTGAGATCGCTGTAGGAGGTATTTTGTCAAAGCAACGGGAGTTTAGGAAGTGATTTCGGTATGGGAGTAGTGGTGGGTGGAAACACTGAGCGTAGAGGTCATGACCCTTGGGGACACACACTCAAGAGTGAGTAATGAGTCCAGAGTGTGGAGTTGTAAGGACATAGAGGGTTGAACTGAGGCTATAGGCAGCATGACTTGAGCTGAACATAGTCTCTAGTGTGCTCTAGTGAGATACTGTGTGGTTTTAACTGATTTATGATAAATCTAATGCTCTGATGGCAAATGAAAGGTGCGTTTTTAACAATCGATCAGTTTCAACTTGCATTAGATTTGACTGACCACATAGGGAGCTGACAAGTCTTTATTCCATGAAATTTCATTAAAGAATAAAAGCGGAATAAAGACACATCCCGCGGGTTCAGCAGACACTGTATTATCTCCCTGTAGTATCTTCTTGATGTGGTTGTAAATAAATATTACAGAAACATAAATAAATCATGCATTTCATTACATTTCTGAGAAGAAGAATGTACTGCACCTATACACAGAAAAACGGCCTTGAAGCTGAGGTGCTGATTTTTCACCCACCATCCTGGCTGTGTTGGAAACTTAAGCATCGTCTTTTATCCGGTAGCATAAAGAGATAGAACTGTTGGAGGAAGACCAAAGACTCTGGTAGTTCTGTCAGTGTTGGTCCACTTTTTTAAGCTCCATATTTCTTTGAAATAACTGTGTTGATTAAACAGCTTCAGGTAAAACATAACAGAAAGAAAATGGTTAATGAGCAAGTAGGGCCTATTATTGACTAAGATTTCAACCATGTAAGAAAACTGATACTGGTCAATGCACTTTTAAATTAAAGTATTTTTGGAGGCCAAGAAATGTGATCAGGAGGTTGTTATATAGCTGTTGTATTGCTAGTCTTTTTTTTTCTTTTACTTTATTGATTTTGCATCACACATGCCCCTCTCTTCCCCCACACACAGTATATGTACCTGTTTTCATGGTCAATCAAATAACGCTGTATCTACCAGGACAAAACATTTCCAAGCCACTACAAAATAAACAGTTATGTCTCAGTTTCCCTGTACTTGTTTTAAAAAATACTGCTTTATCTCTGTGAGAATATTCTGTACCTCAGGGCTGCTGCTGAATGACACAGCACCCAAATATGTTCACTCATTAACAAAAAAAAAAAGGTGCTTTCCCTACCAGTCAGAAGGTCAGTTTATCTGGATGATATGTCTATGTTAGTTTTTGGTTGCCACGTCGTGATCCTGTCAGTGTCCTTGAGGCCATCCTGAGAATGGTTAGTGTGTCCAGCCTTTGGTGCCAGAGGCCCTAGCTATTTTAATAGGTGTTACCACAGGGTAGACAGGCCATTGGCTTTGGGATTAGGTTTCGCTTGTGCCAACAGAAGTGGTTTAATTGTGTATACCTGAGCTTTAATCAATGCCAAAAAAATGTTGAAAGTAACATCAAGAATGTTGGCCATCAGCCAGAGGACCTTGATGAAATTGCTCGAAATATCCAAGAAAAGAATTCTTACAGCCTGCTAACGGTTATGTTACACTTTCAGAAAAAAAAAACCCTCCCCCCAAAAAAAGAGAATTCAGATGTATCAAGGATGGAGCTTTTTTTTTTTTTTTTTTTTTTAACAAAATAAAAATTAAAAAGAATTAATTTTTAAAAAAAAAATTAGACTCTCTCTGGTTCAGCTTTAAATGGTTTTATTTTCCATGTCCTCATTTGCCTCTGACTTTAGGAGCCTTCACGCAACATAAACTCAACGTTTAAGAACACACTGTTTATTATATAATAACAAGGGTAACAGTCTGTCATCCTGTTGTTTGACATTACATCCATCAGCTGAAGTTGGTTTCCAAGTTATATAGAAGTATGGTATAACACAAAATGGGCATACATCAGTCATTTTGATGGCCTTCCCCAGTATCCACTTATTCATCTCCATCTTTTAATAACTATATATACATATGTATGATCTGAAACTCTGTTTAGTGATCCGGCAAAAAGACAAAATCCTTTTAAATATATAATTTTGAGAACACTGCCTTCAGGCTCATATTGATAATGACAAGTAGCTTCATAGAGAAATGCATGATATGCACTGTATATATTTCATTAGACACTATATGAATATGTATGGCTAAATGAACTGTAGGCTATTCAGTGCAAATGCACACAGTCATCAATATCACTCTGAATGAGGTAAGATGCTATTTGAAGAACTTTGCACCACAACAGCTTATTACTCAGGATCACAGGCTTACCACGTTAAATGAGACTATATCAAAGGAGTGTTTTTGTGTGTGCAGATGTGTAGGTATATGGTGAGGCTGCAGGGTGGATATGCTATTTATAGACAGGGGAACTCTCCTTGCCAAGTAAGATTTACCTCCTCTTGCTCTCTGAAATCCTATTTTTTATTCAGACTATTGTTTTCTAAGCCTTTGCATATCTGTTAAAGAAAGTGTGGGAGGGAGGCAGACAATATGTTTTATTTAGTCTATGGACATGTGAAAGAAATCATCTCGCTGTGAGACTCAGCATGTGTGTATTGTAGCGGGTGTGAAGAAAAACAGCACCCAGATGGATAATACTGTAAATGAAACAAAACATGAAGCCTGTGCCAACATTTTTTTAGGTCATCCTTCCCGAAATTCTTCTCCCATCCTTTTCCAAATACCTGCTTGGCTAAGGTTGGGAAAAGATTATGGTTTCTGCTCTGTGTATTATAGCATGGAAAGTGTATGACTCTACTAACAGAGCTGAGAAAAAACTACACTTTTATTTCTTCTGCAACTGAAACCAACTCGAAGTATTATGTGACAAACATTAAAGATAATTTGCGATTACTCAGCAATGATCAAGTTAACCTCATTGACTCAGCGGTCTCAGTTATTCCCTTTTAGGATGTCTGAGAGCTGTTTGAGTTTCCTTTACCCACTGTTGCTTGATTTACAGTGTGAAATGCACAAAAGAAAAAAAAAAGTCCCATCTTCAAGAGAGTTTCCATAAAACAAATAAGATGAGCTGGCAAAGATCACAGACGCCTGGAATGTTTGCAGTGTTTCTCTTAGCATGGATGGGAAAAAACACAGGGGTGGGAGAAGTTGGGAAGCATTATGTTTCATTTTCTGTTGTAAGTCCCCCAAACTCTTGGCACATTCCTTCTGGAGTCTCCCTGCATCATCTCCGTCTCCTCTGTCTCTGTCGCCACCAGTGTCAATGTGTTATGAGAAAACGCAGTCTCTGGAAAGTGTCACATCTGCATGGAAGAGACAGAGTGCAAGGGGAGGTGGGGGGGGTCTGGGTAGCGTGAAGATCTGTAATTTAATCTGAAGCTCTGGAGAGGACTGTTAGGGTTCACTCTGCGGGACACGGACAGGACTGACTCGGAATTCTGATCTAATTCAAGGCAAAGGGAGGAAAAAAAAAATCGCACATGGGAAATGATAGTGCTGCCACCCCTCATTTGATTTAACATGATCACAGGGACTGATATTCAATCTATAGAGAGAAGGGCGTATGGAAAAGACAAGGTCCTTTTTTCCAGGTTCTCAATTTTGTAGGTCAGTGTGTGTGTGTTTCTTTTTTTTTTCAAAGCTTGAATCTATTGCATGTGTTTCCTGTGTCAGTGTAGCTGGATTGTACAAGACAATACAGAGTCAATTCTCAGAGTTTTGACACATGACAAATAGGTTCAGATACAATGCGCATAAAAGACTGATATGTGACTGTAGGACAGAGTGACCTCTATTTTAACATTAAATGTTTGCACTCGCTCTGCAGAAATGATCTTAAGCCCATATTATTGCGAAAAAAAAGTTACCAATCATTGCAAACATTCAGTGTCACCTGTCATGTGTTGAAAAATGCTTGATTTAGAAATTCTGAACTGGATGGTCTATGGTTTCCAAAGACATTCATGGGGGTTGCTGTTGCAGGAGTTTAAATAATGGGGAATAAGAGTGAGAATAATTCACACCTTCCTTCTGCAGCTCTCTAAATACAAATGACTTGATCCCATGATGTCATTCCATGATGAAAAAGTGAAGCCACTAGTCCAAGCTTCCATGTTGAGGCTCAAAATAGAGCAGGAGTCCAGGTCACGTCTGACAGTAATTACAGCTGTCAGTCATGATTTTAACCCTTTGTACCTGTGTGAAAACACCTGCGATTAGCCAGAAGCCTGCTTCATGATTTTCTATTTCCTGAAAATGTAGGAAAGCAATAGATGCAGAAGTGTCATGTCAGCTCAGAACACTTGAATGATAATATACTGGAAGGAAGAAAATGATATAAAATAATGATAAAAACGAAGCACTGCAGCTTTAAGCAGACAAACAGACACATATACAAGTTACTGAAAGCATTGTGTACTTACAGATATCTATAGTCTCTATTTAATCACACTGGGGAGGTGAGATGTGTTAGTTTTGATCTTATTCTCTAGTTGATCTCAGCCATATGCTTCATATAGGCGTTTCAGTCTTGGCGGAGTCTCTATTTAAAGATTATCTTCTGGAGTCATGGTCAAATAGGAAACACAAGCAGCTTCTCATCATCTGGCTTGTTGCCATATGTTGTAAAACCTGTTAAGATGAGGTCCTCATATTTTTCCCTTAAAGGTTTACTCATTGTGAGACATGAACACCACAATTTTCTCTCTATTTTCTATTAAGCGCAATCAATCACCTACATTAGCTGAGAAGCAGAACATAAGATTTATGCTGAAAAGACATCTATAGTCATCAACTATAACTTCCTATATAATTTACTCCACATATCGTCTTGTAGGAAGACGATGACAACCGCTTCCACACCATTTGCCAACATGTTCTTATAGTTTGCATTTGGTGCTTCGGTGTAAAACACCTTCACATAATCGTTACCCGAGGCTGTCAGATCTTCATTTTTTAAGGAAGAATGCCTGTGCTTGCGAATCTAAAAATAATGTCTTCTGGCTGTGTATGCAGCAATTAAACCTGGTTCCACTTCAATGTACATGTGCAAAACACATTTTCCTGAACAGCGCGGCAAGGAGATGAAAGGAAAAATTGGGATACATGTTAAAAAAAAAAAGACAGCAAAAATTAATTTTGTCATTAGCTATGGTTGCTATAGTAAGAATTTAAGTTGTTCAGTATTGGCAACTCATGTTAATTATATATCATGTATTAAATCTGTTTCATCAATTCTCAGCTTTATTTAAATAAACATTACAAAGGAACAGAACGACAACATTTTAAGTTATTAAATAACACTCCAAAAGCTGTGAAACGCTGAAGAGAAATTGACTGTAGAGGACTGTAGTAGTTAAATAGAAATATTCTTCTACCTACTTGACTTTCAATTCAAAGTGCAGGGTAGTGTTAGGAAAAATATAGCTTTACTTACTTTATACAAGATGTTTTTTTTCCACTCAAAAGAAAATGACCGTAAAAACAGTCACGTCAAATACAGTCAGATGTTTTATGAATGACGTGTACCTTTTGAGGATCCTCTATATAAAGCAATGGTTTATACAGTGTATATATCATTTCCTCCCAGTGCGGTTGTCTTACTCTGTCAGCAGCACAGTCATGCATTAAGTCACTTAGGTACAAAACCACAGAGGCAGATGTAAAATCATTGCATTGTAATGTGTGAATTTCCATCTTGGATTAAGGACATAAATCAGAAGGAAAAATTAGCTTTCTATTTTACCTATTTGACCAGGAAGGATGTGGTTGAACTTGGAAAGAGAAAGAAACTGGAAGGGATGATAAACACATATACAACCAGGATTGTCGCAAAAACCAAGCCAGTAGCTTGAGGACATAAGATGACAGAAGACGGCGGTAAAATCACAGAACAAATCAGTCGATATTCCAGACAGAGTGGCCAGCTGGGAGAGTAAAGAATGCGGAGTTGTTTGTCTGTATGTGTGTGATAAGTAAGATGTTTTGTGGGAATGTTGAGAGACTTATGTGGCAGAGAGAGATGATAAAGAATGGAAGAGGAAGGAGGAGAGGTCACCCATTGTTCATTTTTTATCTGCCTATAATATAGAAACACTTTCCATTTCACAATGCAGTACGTGTGTATGGAAGTATTTTCATGTGTGTGTGTGATTGTGGTTTTATAATGGATAAACAACCACAACTGCTCCATTCAGATTCTTCCCTCCTCTATCATCTACCCTTCTATTCCCCACTCTCTCCCCTGTTCTCTTCTGCTGCTTGCTGTTGCTCCAGGGCTTTGCTAATGTGCTGGAAAACTAAAGGCACCCCCCCCAAAAAAGAAGGCCTTTCCTGTGCGTATTGGTCTTGTTGGAAGTGATTAAAAAGGGATTTGTGCTAGGAGGGTTGGGATTGTTATCACTGCATTTGATTTATCACCCTAAGCTTGTGCAGTGGGAGCCCTGTTGCTGCCGTAAGAAAACCATAAATTCCAGGTGCACGCAATACACATAGTACCTCTATCGGGGCGAAAACGAAAGCACATCCAACACCAGCTTTTTTGACTATCTCAACCCAATCAAACACATGCTCGCTCTCACCAAGTCTCATACATTCTCCTGCTCTGGAGAACCAACCTGTGGCCTCAATTTATCATATGCTCTTATTTTGAAAGTGATATTTTTTAATAAAGACACTAGTTGGGTTCATCAACACTAAATGTTTGTGGTGACTTCAAATGAATGTGTCTCTACATTTAACCTTTTTTTTAAGTGATTTGCCACCATTTATTATAATATTGACCTCTATTGTAGTGATTTCAGTAAATAGCAAGTATTCTCCTACATTTCATTTACTGTCCATGCAGATGTGTATAAAGTGAGTAAAGAGTAAATTCAAAGGTTATCATTTAAAACAGAGAAAACTGCAGAGAAAGTGAAGTTTTAAGCAAAATGTATCATCAACTGAACATAAAAGCAAGAGTCTACAACTGCTATATGAAACTACATGGGTTTTAATGGAGAATCAATGTTGCAGAAGATGACGGTGTTTCCATGTTGCTATGAAGCCTCTGAATGTCCAAATAACACTCATCTGGTGCTGTTTAAAAGCTGAGAAACTGCATTTTATCTGAATTAATTCAATGTATCATAGGATTAATGGTTCAAAAGGTATTAAATGTTTTAGAGCAGGGAATATATTTGGTCACCAGTGGTTTGTTTCTTTCCTGTTGCTGACACTGTTGTTTACATTGACAAGTATAAACCGTAAATTTTTATTTTTCACTGTAATTACTGGCTTGATTCTGTTCACAGGTGACATTTTTATCGTGCAAAGAAACCACAGCACTTTTACACCACGTAAAACGGTCCAGTGAGATATTCTGCTGGAGGGCTTTGATACGTGAAGCATTTTTATGTCTCCTAAATCCCATGTGTTCTAAAGATGAGCTAATGGTTTAGGCAACAAAAGTAATTGGGTTAAGGTTATAGAAAGATTGCAGTTGTGGTTAAATCCTAAAAACTTTTTTTGGATTGAACCCAGACCTCAAGTCTTTGCTAATGTTAACCAACTGTGTGCGCGTGGGTATTTTTTTTTAGCTACTTTAAGAGACAGTGCTGTCAGAAAAATGATTTTTGCTAAACATTTCATATTATTCATGTCAATGTTCAAATGTTTTTGAGACATGCTGTGTATTAATCAATTAAATACCCTGATCACTTTTATTAAAATGCATTACATTACCATCCTTATATATATATATGTGTGTGTGTGTGTGTGTGTGTGTGTGTGTGTGTGTATATATA
>JAPQRQ010000019.1:13363671-13381185 GCA_037367365.1 Apogon talboti | reverse complement strand
TTCCTTCATGAGTGTCTGTGACAATGCCTGTCTGCACTGTTTCACTATGCTCGTGTCTTATGACCCCTTTAACCCTGCTTGTACCCTGATTCTTTGTTTTTTAATCTGTCCTTAACATCAATTGCTTCAATAGATACTACATGACAACATGACTCCTGCTTGAAATGATGTAGTGCATTATCGTACCTTTGAGCCTCTCTTTTCACACTTTTAAACTTACTTTGTTTTGTTTTGGATGCGCATCCATGACAATAGAGTCACTCAACAGGCTATAAAGATGGGACTCAACAAAACCATGGCGACTTATATCACTGTCTCTTCTGTTTGTTTGTTCTGTTGCTGGTCTGTGTCTTTTGACCAAAGCCTTTCTGAACAACACAGACACACAGCAGAAGTCGCTCTGGACAGGATGCTGCAGAGGTTTGGGTATGTTTATTTGTGATTCTCACTGCTTTGTTCTCTCACCAACACCACTCCATCTCTTTATTCACTCTCTTCCTTGCTTGACTGCCATTGCTCGCTTGCTTGTTTGTTGAGTCAGGAGGGCCCTGTTCAGACACGCGTCATGAAAAATCCAAACCCAACTAGCCAGCTGTGCATCTGTGCATCTGTTCAGACCTGGCATTACAATGCATCACCAGATGTGTCCTGAGCGATCACGTCTGATTAGATCTGACTTCCCTGCTCAATATGCAAATAAACAATCTCATCTATAGCCAAAAACATAGTGTGTTCATTTCAAGTTGAACTGACTTTGTAATATGTCTTTGCAAATTTGAAGGCTACTCATGGCAGTTTTGAAGGTGGAGTGTGTTCTTCTTACTTATTGCAAGAGCTGACCCCATCAATCAATCAATAAACATTAAATAGCCACTTTAATTGCTCTCTTGCATGACATATACTTTGGTAATGTCTGAATATTCAGGAGCTTAAAACATCCTTATGTTTTAAGCTACAGTTTGCATGGATTATGCAAACTGTAGATACTGTATTTACTCACATCAAGAGCAGAGTGCCAATCAAGTATGCTCAGGCAACACAGCACATATTAAGCACTCATAACACATCTTGTAACACTCCGTGAAACATCACATCCTTAAATCACTTTAATATTATATTTTTGGTGCAATAAGCAGAGTACATCAGCTGAGGAGGCAGTCTTTCAATCCATCCAAGGATGCATACCTGGTTAGAATGCAAAGACAGAGTGGACATATGCCTCCAAGGCCATCTCTGAATACATCCTGAACATGTTCAGACAATGCATTAGATCTGTTCAGTACAGGATTGGATTTGTCAAGATGGATGTTAATGCCAGGTCCAAAAGCAAAGGAAGTTCCTAATATGAATGGTATGTTTAGAAATGGAAACTGATCTGCACAGTATGTCTTTAACTTACGTCAAGAAGCCAACCTTGTCTCGAGAAAATTACCTGTTTATAATACTCATTTGTATTGGAATATGTGAAGGAGAAAGACACAATTGTTGCCTGGTGTGGAGTTATGCTCCAGGGTAATATTTTGTGACAAAAGTGCACAGACCACACATAATTTTATAGGGAGGTGGTCAGATTATATGGTACATGAACAAATTGTTCCAAGGTTCTTACCCTGCATGTGGTTAGGTTTGACCAAAAAAAGTAGAGTAAACATGGGTTAGTATTAAACCAAGACCAAAGTTTAATCTAATCTAACCCATCTAACATAACCAAGTGCTTAATTTGCTGAAACACAAAATAGTTCAAAGATTTGGGGTGCAAGATCATATCTAATACTATTACAAGGAGTTATAGAGCATACAGAACAATTTGGTCAGTTCAATGTGCTGCTGTCTGCTACAGGTCGTATTAATATTTTCTAACAGTTCTTACAATATAATAAAGACACAAACCTTCAAACAAATGTAGTGTGCTGTGATTGTCATATATGAATTGGTTGCATGTGATGTCCAAGCTTCACTTGTTATTGCCACTCTGAATTTTACAACATATTATATTATAGTATTATAATTATTATTATTATATATATTATAAATAGTATTTTTCAGTATCATTTCTCCCTTTCTACAACACTTAAGATCTTCAGATGTTACAGATAAAAGACACATTATATGAGGTTATGTGACTCTTTGGACCTAGCTGAGTTGGTAGAATCTTTTCTAGCTGTAGCATCCACAGTGTTTTGGTGCTATTGTACAAATGTTCTACACATCTTAAAAATAAAAGGTTTTTGTCCAACTTTCTGCATAGCTCACCAATGCATCCATGTTTACACTGTACCAGTTTTGCCAGATGTGCTGTTTACTCACTTAGCTCTCATAACAGGTGATTGGTCCAAGAATGGAGATGCTCTGTGAATAAGTAGCAACCTTCATCTAACTGATTCTTAACTTCAAACCTGGACTGCAGTTCATTTTAGTGTCACTGCTACCATTATGCATAATCATGCAGTACATGTGGAGCACCAACTGCCGGAGGGGCCAAAAAAATAATGTCGTTGTCATACTCATAGTGATTAATTCCTAAAATTTATGATGCACAAATACAATAGACACCATTACTATTACAGGGAATACAAGGGGTAATTCACGCATACTTGGTGTTTAATTTGATGTGTAATGAAAGTGAGTGGTATGTGTTCTTCTATTCCAGTTTGAAGTCACTTTTTTTTTCTTTTTCTTTTTATTGACATTACAAAGAAACTGTGTTTAGGGCACCCACATACCACATGTAGTCCATTCAGATAGAGACGTCAACATATTTGTATCTTTGAAGTTCATTCATTCATTCATTCATTCATTCATCTTCTGAACCCGCTTTATCCTCACTAGGGTCGTGGGGGGTCACTGGAGCCTATCCCAGCTACTTAAGGGTGAAGGCGGGGTACACACTGTACGAGTCACCAGTTCATCTCAGGGCTGACACAGAGACAAACAACACTCTCACATTCACACCTATGAGCCATTTTAGATTAACCAATTAACCTATCAGTGCATGTTTTTGGATGGTGGGAGGAAGCCGGAGTACCCGGAGAGAACCCACGCAGACACGGGGCGAACATGCAAACTCCACACAGAAAGGCCCCACCGACTGGTGTTGGGATCTAACCCAGGACCTTCTTGCTGTGAGGCACCACCGTGTCGCCCCATCTTTGAAGTTGGTTTCCAATTTAATTCATCAATAGAGGGGAGTTTATTAGTTAAACTCATTATTTGTGGCGCCTGTACAAATCAACAACAATACAAACCCTATCAGTACTGAATGTCTCTCATTACCAAGTAACAATACAAAAAGTTATAATGCAAGAATATTTCAATCTACTGTACTGTGTTATGATGGAAAAAAAAATCTGTGAATAAAGCCTTCGTAAAATACTACGGGCACCTACACCAGTTATAGTATATTCAGCTTTCTTCTGAGTGGAATCTGACAAACAGACATCAGAGTAGTAGAAAAAGACAGACTTGTCTTTCAGGACTGCAGATGGCTCTCAGCTGTAGGGGCTGTATAGGATGGAACTGACAGGCTTGAAACATCCGAAGACAATCGGCTTCAGAGGGACTGTCCAAACCAATATCCAGCGCAATGGATCTTCACGAATGTTAATGAGTTGCGACTGTTACTGGGCTACAGGCTTGACCTTGTTTAAAAGCCAAGTTGCGTGCATGTGTGTGTAAATGTACGTTTGTGTGTGTGTTAGTCATGTACCATAAAGCGGGAACATTCTTCGGTCGAACTTCTTTTTAAGACACTATAATTGTGTTTCATATACGTCACAGACTCAAACATGTAAGGTCCCAGATTTCTATCCCATGATTGCTATTACAGTCAAAGAATAATAATGAAATAGAAAAAAGTAAATAAAACAATAACATCCAGCACCCGGTAGTGGATCCATCACAACGGGTGAATCCAATTGCCTCGGCCTTCTCTGTTCCTTCCCATTTGATGACCTGCTGAAGATTGATGAACAGAGCATTCATGGGTCAGGGAAGATACCTTCTTTACCACACCATCACGGTGGTGAAAACTTGTCTATGATCTTCAGACTGAAATCTGTCTTCTTTTTCCTGCCGATGCCCCTTGTTGAATGATGGTATGGAAAATGGAGAGTGAAGCCTGATACTTAAATATCAATTTCCCGGACGGTCACGCATCGCCTACAGGTTATCTGTCTCCTGTGTTATTCTTCTGAGATTTGATTTACTCCAGACACTTTAATATCGCAGACCCGCTGTTGGGGAAATTTTACTTTTGAGTGTCTCTCCGGGTTACTGAGTAGTTTTTACTTGTTTATCTAAAACTTGACTCTAAGACTTCATTGTTTTCCTAATAACAGTTGCAGTTAATTGACTCATTAGTCACATTTTCTACGGTGAAAAGAAATTGCCAGCTGGGCTTATGATGTCAGTCGCTATATGGCCCACTGTTTCGGTTCTGTTCTGCCAGCTTAATAAGGTAATGCTCTGTCAAAGTTTTCGGCCCATTGTCGATGTGTTCTGGATCATGCAGTGCCGCTACTTTCTTCTGCTTGACTGCTCCTTGCACACATTGGGTCGCAGTTGGCCTCAATTCAGGTCTTTTGTCGGCTTTTCAAGCTTAATGTATACACTATTTCCTGTATATCTGCAGTAGCTATACAGTCTTTGTATGATATAAGTCGTGTAACATCAAATGTATGCATCTTGCATTACAAACATGCGTGCATCTCACCGAAGCAAGAGATGAAGGTCTAGCAGCCCTCTGCCCAAGTCCTGATTTGGAGATAATGACAGGCAATGAAAAAGAAGACACTTTGTCTGCTTCTGTGAAAGCACCCACCCTCTCTGGACATCCACCTTTTAAATAGAGTGTGAGGTCCACAAATGATGGGCACAAAAGACTGAATGAGTGACTGCACAGCAAGGTTAGGAACTGACTGCAGGATGGCCCACTGAACAAATCACTGAACACACATAAGAAGAGGACGCTGGAGCCCCCAGATAGCACACAATAAATGGGAACTAATAAAATCAACATGGAGCCCTAGTCCCAAGAAGCAGCTGATTTAAATAAGCATGACACTAATTTTTCTGTGACTATCTGCTGTCTCAATCATTCAAGAAAGCAGAGTGTTTAAATATTTAATCATGACTATGACGCATGTATGATGATGTGGAAGTACAGTGCGTCATTCGTTTCTCATAGTAAAAATTCTTGCCGTGTTATCAGACTAAATGCAAAGTGAATTTCTCATGCTGCGTGAGTACAAGTCAATGCAAAGGCACTGAAGCATTCACATTTGGAATAGGTGATACAAACAGACACGTATCTGTATGATTCGAGTGAAAGAGTGATGTGAAAATCGACCAATCTGACACAAGGGTAAATAAAATGAATGAAATATAGTATGTCCATCAATCAATCAAATTTTATTTATTTATTTTTAATTTGTATAGTGCCAAACTATAACAAAAGCATGTAAAACTGAACTGCAAGCACAATGGAACAAAATGCATATTAAATGCTTATGTTCATCTGGTGCTTGCTCTGTTATTCAATGCACAGACAAAAAACAAACAAACAAAAAAACACTGATTAAAAAGGTGAGTTAAACCTTTTTTGGAGGTTCTGAAAATAATTTAGCTAATTGCAGCTAACTGTTGTACTTGTACTGTAAATCAAGTTAGCACTAGTGTTAGCACATAAAGGTAATATTTGTCTTAAAAATATTCCACATGCTCCAACTGTACCTTCCAACAGAATATTATCCACAACCATAGTTTTGACATAATCTACATGAGCTACATTACAAAAATGACAAGCATCACTTTAAATCTGTCAAAGAAGAGTTCTTTTTCCCACCAGGTAATGCTGAGGAACACTATGAGATGAGATGTGATATGTTTTTTGTTTTTCTTTAATGATATAGTATGCTTTAATGAAATAACAATAAACTATAATTAATATGTAGCTGGTTAAATTACAGGTCAAAGTCCAGATTAGATGAATCTCTTCTCTGTCAGGAGCTAATTTTGAGTTTTCCTCCTGCATTGAAATTTAACATTCACCTTATATTTATTTATTTATTTTTTAAAAATTTTTTCAAGGTGATTTATCTAACTTTATTGTGTTTACTTGTCAGATTATGTTAACAATCTGTCTCTTCTTCAGTCAAACTGAACCAGTCACAGTCATATACTGACCAAGCCATTTTCTCAGCCTCTCTCTCTCCTGCCTAGTTTGCCTCTAAAACCACACATTGAGTAGTTTCCCCTTTTAGCCTTCCTATTCCATTATGTCAACTTTATTTCATCTCCATCACTTATCTTCATATGCTCTGATTCTTCTGTATGGTCAACATCTTCCTTTAACCTCCTGTCCTTTTTTTTGTCATCCCACATTCAGTCTACTCTCCTTTGTCAAGTTCCCACCATCACTGTTCTTATACAGGAAGCTGGTGCTGTCCTTGGAGGGGGTCAAGAAACTAATTTGTTGTTTGATTTCCAAGCCAGCCCAGCCCAGTCAGCGGCCCCAACCCTGCGTGAGCCGTGGTGAATTTTAATCATGTTTGCAGCTGGGGTTAGGTAATAGCAAGGTTTGGGTTGGCTGTGAGGACTTGCAGTGTGCATGCTGGAGACGTCCATACCTGAAGGACAGTCAGTGACAGCCCTCACTGCCAGACATGGCTACATTGCTGGGAATATAATTTTGGTATGTGTGTGGGAAGGCACTGAATTGTATCCGGGCACATGTTGTGGTGACACGGGGACAGAAAAAATATGGACAGCATATATTCTGAGTGCATAATGACATATCATGCAACAAGACCTCACATACGGTCCTAGCTGACACTTCAGATTGAGTATACATGTCACTCTACATGGGCTAAAAAAACAGAGTGACAGAGAAAGAGATGAGGAGATTTCCATATTAGTGGGTGTTAGTGCTTTACTCAATAGTTGGGGGTGTAGTGAATAGAAGAAACCTGCATTATTATGATGTTTGCAGAAGCACACAGGTTTGTGGATATTAACCAAGTGGGTGTTTCTGAATTAATGAGCTGATTTAAGCCAAGAGGAGCATCTCCCCTTGAATAAAGGGAGAATAATTTACATTAGTCTCTACAAACTAGTGTCATTGAGAAGAACCTTTAGTGTTTGGGTTTGCAATCAATTGAAAAGTGTTTGTTGAAAAGAACCAAAAGACACTTATTACGAGTACAGACAACTTTCAATTAAATTTCAGCATTGTGAAAATATGTGATCCACTCTGTTGGTGATTTATTGTAGCTCCCAGCAACACTAACCAACTGTATCACTGTGCTAACTCAAAATGTTACCTTTCAGCTTCATTATTTTTGTAAAACATGAGTTTTGTATTGGCAGCAAGAAATAGAAGGACTAACGATATCTATTTAATAGGACCCAAAGACTAAAAATCAATGTAAGGTTTGATGTCTCTGTTACAAACACATAATATATGCCCCCATTATGAAAATAATGCTTTTCAAAATTAGATGACAGCATCTTTGTGTGTGTGACTGGATGCATCATAGCATCATGTATTATAGAAGTAAAGTCAAAGTTTTTGAGTCCCATATTCCTGCATCACAGTCTGTTCATGTAGTTCTCTCCTTCCTCATGTCACAGCAATCTTGACCTAATTCAACTGAACTTTATTTATAAAGCACTTTAAGAACAACCACTACTAAAACAACATGCTGTATGTCAATCATAAAAACATAACTGTAAAATAAACAGTAAAAAACTATAAAAAAAAAAAAACGTGAAAACAATAAAAGCAATAAAAACACTAAGACACTAAAACAGACTCTCACACTGGGTCGAAAGCCAAGAAATATAAATAGGTTTTAAGATGAGATTTTAAAACAGACGATTAAGATTACTGAGTCCAAGTAGAAGTCTTTGTCATTTTGGAGAAATTCTCTCAAGGCATTTCTGAAATATTGGTTTCAAAAGTAACAGCTGTTATGTTTTAATGCAAAATGGATCCAACTGAGACCAACACACAGACCAGAGGCAGGTGTTGAGAACTAGTTTAACCCATAAAGACCCAGTGCTACAGTTCCCAAATGATGTTTTTTTTCCTTTATATTTATCCTTTTTGAAGTGATTTATCACTATTTATTACAATGTTATCCTCTGTGTTTTGCCTTTTTTTGGTGAAAATTTGGTATTTTCCTATACTTAATTTACTGAGCATATAGATGTTCATAAAAGCTCAGATTAAAGTTGAAGGTTATTATATCAGAAACAGAGAAAACTGAAGAAAAAGTGACTCTTTCAGTAAAATGTCAGTAACTGAACATATAAACTAGTGTCTCCATCCACTGATATTTGTCAAACTACATGGGTTTTACTGTTCAATTGATAATGAAGTTACCTGAATGTCCAAATGGGTCATATCTGATGACCATGAAAATATGACAAACTACATTTTGACTCTATAATTTACTTATATTGATAAAACTAGTGAATCAACAGTTATTAAGCATTTTAGATCAGTAGATGGTTTTGGTCAAAGGTAGTTGTTTGGGTCCTTATGACTTAATGATCAAAAAATGCAAAAGAGAGAGTGTAGGGGAGGCAGATAGCAGGATGCTGGTGCAGTTTTCAGCACTGTTGCCTCACAATGACAGTTTGATGTCTGAACCAGGTGTTTGTGTGGATTCTTTCCAGGTAATTCAACCAATTAATCTACTATTGTGAATGTCCATGAGTCACTCGAAATTGCCTGTAGGTGTGAACGTGGGAGTGAACGGTTGCTCGTCTGTGTATGTAAAGCCTGCAATAACCTGGTAACATGTCCAGAGTGTACCCTGCCTTCACCCGATGGTAGCTGCAAACCTTCAGAGGATTTAGAAAACGACTGAATGAAAGCTGAAGGCAGAGTCTGGCTAAGTCCAAACAGAGTGCGCACAGTCAGATTGGAACTTCAAGGTTCTCAGGATAGGGATTTTCACAGCGGGAGGATCCAGGATGATCCACTCCCAGGTGATTTGATTGCAGAGGTGAGGGAGGTGGGAGATGAAGGAGGAGGCAGCCAGTGGCAGGAAGCTCCACCCTGCCCTGAGAACCTGCCTAGACAACCACAAACAGGCAGAGGGAAAACATACACAAGGGGTAGGGAAGCACAGGGAAGGAGCGGAATACTGCAAACCTAACAATAACAAACCAAAATCTTAGCTCATCATTGAGACCTAGTGAACCTTAGTGCCAAATTTCAAGAAATTCCATCAAGCCATTCCTGAAATATCTAATATTTACATGTAGCAGCGGCCAACTGACCAACAGATGAACAGACAATTTTTATACAGATGCATGTACAATCCAGGTTATTTTCGTGGTCTGAGTTACAGACTGTGATAGAAACTCCCAGTAGAAACTCCCACAACTACAGACAATGTAAAAGCTAAGAGATGACATTCCATAGAGCAGAATACTCCTGCTAGTATTGAGGCTGAAACCTGAAACTGCTGCTTTTAGATACTGAGTTGTAGAGTTGCATTTATTAAAATGTGACAAGGCAGGATACAACAGCGTAAAAGTAGTCGATCCTGAAATGTGTCAAGCATAAAGAGTAGGAAACACCATAGCCACAAGCATAAAATTGAGACCTAACCTGCAGGATAAATAAGTTATTTATAAAGCAGTTGAAGAGCACAAGGAAGTTCTTAGTCCTCATTTGCACAACAGACTCCTTGCACTTACAAAGTGGGGCACCTTTAGGCACCTGTGTAAAAAAAAAAAAAAAAATAAAAAAAATACTAAACAAATAACATTGATCCTTAGCTCATAAAAAAAACTAACGCTGCAACTATAGAAACTACTGTTGAGACCAAAATGACCAATGTTAAGTATTTATTTTCTCTGCATTCTTTAAGTCCATCTGTTTGTGTCTTTTTATGAGTCTGGGGTCTTATTTCCAATGCCAGTCCTCTTTTGAACCCTGTGATCCAGTCTTCTTCTGGAAGTGGAAGTTAAAAAAAAAAGAACTCTGTTGAACTGTGTGATTTTGGGGAAAAAAAAAGGGACCTAGATACAGACATGCAACATGTTTTCAGCAGCACAGATCAGAACACAACAGGTCTCCGATCGATATCAGACAACACAGATGAATTACACACGGACGTAAAAAAGACTATAATATGCTTTTGTGAAAAACGCGGTAACATTACAAAAACACATTTGGTGGTCAATTTCAACTTGCTTGTACTTTCGATGTCACTGTCCCATTGTGAAAGAACCTTAAAAGCAATGTTTCATCCTGTGAATAAACAGAGACAAATCAATTCCAGAAGAAAAGACCGATCAATTCTCGAATTTGATTAGAGGGTGGTAGCACAATGTTTTTTTTGTTTTTTTCTTTTTTTTTTACATCACCTTAAAATGCTTTATATGAGACAAGTTTACTTTTGTTAATGTTTGCAAAAATTCTTTCTTATATTTAAGGGAGCAGGCAACATCTTGGCAACTAGTGTGTAATCAATTATGATCAATGAAATATTCAAAAACTTGACTTCAGAATGTATTTTTAATGTAATTTATCTGCATTTATAGTCATATCTTTTTGTTTTTAGCTTAATCTCTATCCTCTATCAGCTGCATGTAAAATTCTTTGTTAATCCATAATGATTGATCGTTTTCAATGCTGTTGATAAACTGAATGATCTCTTATAATGTGTTCCTGTGGTCTCACAAGCCTCCCCACACTCTTCTCCCTTCTATCCATCCGGTCCTACCCCCAAACACTCAGTATAGGAGTTGTGCTTGAGTGAAGCATTATAATAGCTCAAGGAAATGGCCCTTCTTGAGAAACTTTCAGAGAGCTGTCAAAGGGAGAAGATTAATGCCTGGCCTGGCTCTCCAGGGGACCAGGACCCCCCCTATTCCTCTCTTCCTCACCCGTTTTCTTCACCCCCCCCTCCTCCTCCCCTCTCATCATCCACAAACAGCTAACAATGGCATGTCCCGTGCAAACGAAAGATTCAGTAACAGAATGCCAAACACGCAGTCATTTAGTTTAGTGTCACTTCACTGAGACATTGCTGGTATTTTGCTTCTTTTTCCCAAGGGACGGCAGCGTGTTTTAGGGACATTGCGGCGGCTAATGCGCTCATTATCCTTTTCTAGGTGTCATTATGTCTCACAGGTTGACACGATGAAGCGCGCGAACATTCAATGAGCTGTCACTTTAAAATCAGAGTCATTTTAATTGTATAAAGGACTGAAGGAGTCTAGATCTCTCTGCAGAGAAAATCAATCTCACTTAAGTTAAAAAAAAAAAAACAATGTTGAAAAACATATAATGAGCGAGTAAAGTGGCATGTGTCTGCTCACGTTGTTGCCTTCCACTTTGTGTCTGCCGTCTAAACCTCACCTCTACTTGTGAAACCTCTTACTGTGGAAGCCTTATTTGTAAGACTTTCTTCTTTCTTTTATTTACTCCTTCACTTTATCGCTCCCTCTTATTTCTCTGTCCTTATTTCTCACCCATCTCTTGTCATTTCTCCCCATCATTTCATCCACTGTTTCTGTCTTCTTATTGTGTTTCCTTATGTCCATATTTATGCATACACATAGGTCCAGTGTGTTCGTAGTGTAACTTGAATATATCTTTAATGCTCCATCCACACTAACACAGATATATATATTTTTTGGATACTGTCCACATGGCCTTTGTTTTACACAATACACTGTATCTGTACCCACAACATCACAAAAACAACTACAAACTGGTACAAATGCTCGGACAAGCCATTTTTTATTTATTTTTTTAACAGGTGACGCAACAGTGATGTAAAACTCAGATCATTTTAAGGATCTGTATCATTTTGAATCCCTCACTGATAGAATTCGGGTTGTCACTTGAGTCATTTGAGCCAGAATTGCCCAACCACACCTGAAATGTAAAGCAGAGGAATTAGCGTACTGGATCCTGTGAGTAACCGGATCTCTGTGTGCCTGTCTACCACTCTACCAGTGATTCTTGGGCAAGAGATCCGATGAGGGACTCGCTCGACCATCTCTATCTGGTTCAGACTGTTTGGATTACAGATAGATTTAGCTCCATCAGTCCCTTTCCTCCCTATAAATCAACTCCACACTGTAATTTATGGGACTTTTGGCAGCCTCTGTACGACTACAGTATATGTTGTTATTAGGTTGTAAAAGTCGCAGGAGGTTTGTGGGTGACGCCGTTTGGAATTGGACACACAGATCCATGAGTCGTGAGTCATTTTAGGGAGTCAGGCAAAAAGATCCGAGTGGGGATTCACTCGACTGTCTCCACTGCAGATAATTCTGGACGTAACAGACACAGAGGCTTTAATCTGGCATAAAGGTGAGCAGCAATGATAAATTTAGTTATAAACTTAAGATGCCTTAAGAGTTAGTTTAGGTGTATGGAAGACGTCGCCGGACCTCGATCTACTCCCGGTCATATCCTGATTTAAACGTCTGAAATCGATGTTTCACCTGCATGTTCATCACACAAAGCAATAAAACCAAAATTTTCACTTGGAAAACGATTCTCAAAATCTCTCATTTTTGACACTGAACATATCTGACACAGTTTACATGTGAATGAGAAGTAATATCCGTTGGCAATTATCTGCATTAGCCCATAAAGACCCAGAGCTACTTTTGCGGTAGTTCCCAAATGGATTTTTTCTCTCTATTCAACCTTTCTTAAATGTTTTATCACCATTCATTATAATATTATCCTCTGTATTTTGCATTTTTCAGTGAAAATCAGGTAATTTCCCATATTTAATTCACTGAACATGTAAATGTTTATAAAAATTCTGATTAAAGTTGAGGGTTATTATATCAGAAACACAGAAAACTGAAGAAAAAGTCTTTTTTCAGCAAATCTATTAATAACTGAAGGTAAACCCAGTCTGTCCATCTACTGTCATTGATCCAGCTCCATGGATTTTACTGGTGAATCAATGCTTTAGAAGATGGCGGTATTTCCACGGTAACTACGGCACCTCTGAACATCTAAATGGGTCATATCTGATGACCATGAAAAGATGACAAACTGTATTTTGCACCAATTATTTACATGTATTGATAGGATTAGTGGATCAACAGGTATTAAACAGTTTAGATCAGTAGATGGTTTTGGTCGATGGTGGATGTTCGGGTGTTTATGGGTTAATGTGGACGAGGCATACATTTCTATTAGGCTGTGATCAAAGAATCAAGTGGATGTCACTATGACTCTTATTCTGATTGTCTTCTTTCTAACTTTTCATCACTTTTTCCACACTCTTTTGAGTATTATCATTATGAAATGTGTGTTATATTCCTAGCATGGGAGGTTAATTACGGAGATGTACAATGGTGGTCTCAGTATTCAGATGTGGGCTGTGAGAACAATCCACATTTCTCAGAACTACTCCTTGTGTTTGACCCGAGGTGACTGACAGATCCATCCAAAGCATATGAGCCCAGGCCCATCTTGCCGCACAGCTGTTGAGAAGATGGGAGGTTGATCAACTAATCAAATATTCCTGCTCCTCTCTCTAGTCCCCTTTTTTACACTCTTCTTCCAGAGTTTTCAGAAAACCAGGGGAAGTCTCAGTGGGGCGCCCTCTCTATCTCCTCTGTTGTGGAATCAGCCGTCCTCCTTGGGGAATGCTTGTTTGAACTTTCAGAATCAGAATTTGTAACGATGCCGAGCAAAGCCGTGCAGACGCGGCCATAACAGAGCATCATACAGCAAACCGAGGCGAGAAGGGGCCAGATCAAACACACCCCTCTGGGACTGATGATGAACCCCAGAGCAAAACCTCCAATGTTATTCTCAAACCATGGCTGTATGTGCGACCCTTTTTGTCGCACAATTCTCCAAGTTTGTGACCTCAGTCTGTCATTTGCATCCAAGCAGCATAAACAAGCATGTTATTTGTGCGGCATTCCCCGGGCCACCCACCCATCTTTTTCACTGACAGCACAGTGAGAGAATTAAACCCTTGGGGCTATCCACGTTTTTGTGCAGCGTACACTTTGAACAAAGAAAGCAGACTGAAACCCCTCCTAGCATGATTTTATGAGCCAAGATATTTCTTTTTTTACCCACTTCCAATTTGCTGCTGCACATTTTTTTTGGCTCAGCTGCAGTGGTTGTACGATAGAGATGACAAGGCTAATTATATAGCTCAAAAATCGTACACAGTGAAACGAAAACAGTCATGTTTTTCTGAACACAGGACTGAAGTAGACAGCCGATGGCACTGACCCCAATATCACAGCATATTTATTCCTCTGAAAGAAACCAGCACCATGGTGCTGATTTTGTGCCACTGAGGTTCGTCTACAGTATAACTGTATTTAAACTCTGCCAAGACAAACTATTAAGTTGAAACAAACAGGTTTCTCCCCTTAAAAGAATAGCTTGTGCTTACAATTGGACACAGGTGAAACTAGGCCATTTCAGCTCCTAAAAACTACATATAGAAAGAGAAAAATTCCCTTATAAAGTAGTCTAAAGTCCTGGCTGGACCTAATCTGGGTGTAAAGTTAACTTTCCCTGTGGGAAAATACTATGAAGACTCTTTAACATCAGGTCTATCATGGATTATGGGGAATAAGTAAGGATTTTCTATAAGTGCTCTGTGAAATCCTTCTCTGCTGTATCTCGTAACAGTGGCAATATGTAACAATTTGTACAGAGTAGACCTGTGGTGAAGCATATCACTTAGTGTGTCGATGTGTGTGTGTGTGTGTGTAGCGGTGGAGGGATGTCTGTGCTGAACTGAATCCCCCTCTAACAACTCAAATCTTGTCGAGGAGGCTGAAAGAAGGTTAAAGAGGTTTGGCTCATGTTTCACTATTTTTATTTCAATTTGATTCAATAACTGTCAGGTTCACTTCATAAAACTCGCTGGTTTTGTTTGGGTTCCTTCCTCAATGCAGAGTGCAGAACTTGGCAGACTTGAGGTGCATTTATAGGTTTGCGTCTATCTAAGTATGTCCATGGAGACAAAGCCAATTTACTAAAAATTGCTGTATGTGCTTTGCGTGTGAATATGCTCAATATGCTTATTGACACTGTGAACTGTGCGATCTCACATGGCAGCCAAGATATTGCTTGTTAGACTGTTCACTTCATTTATTGAACGGGAAGCACAAAGGTTGGAGGTTAATGCCTCAGTAGGCAATAAATATTGATGTCACTAGGCAAAAGTTCTACCTATCAGCAAATTATTTATCAGATGGTCTGAGACAAAATTTGTCGTCTCCACCTCCTATTTGGTTTGGTTTTGAAAACTTAGATTTTTGGCCAACCACTAAACTTTTCACAGATAGAGGTATTTTAAAATGGGTGATTGGTAGCTAAATAATATGGCGCTGAAGTTCTGCTCCTTCTGGTGTGCTCTCTGAAAACTAACTTCAGAAAAATATTAGACGGCAGTTAATGGTGGGAGACATATGAGCCACCATACGTACTGTATATTATGACAAAAGATTATGGGTCAAGAAAATCAGTTTGTGACAGAGATAGTAAAGAAACATCTATTATTCTGTCAAACAGCTGAATGAACTGCATCTCTTGTCATAGCTGGCCCTAACCCTATATATCAGTAACTCTAAAATCCCTGCTCCTTTTTGCATATATTACCTTAATCTGTGAACGTAAGGTATAAAGAATTCAAATAAGTGGAAATCACTATTAGTCTGGTCATGTTGAAGCTACACATACATCTTCAGTGAATGTGAGCTAGCAATAATATCAAAATTTTCACCTGGAAAGTAATTCTAAAAATTTCCCATTTTTGATACTGAATATATCTGACACAGTTTACATGTGGATGAGAAGTAATATCCATTGGCAATGATCTGCATTAATGTAGACAGGGAATATGTTTCTGGTCAACTGTGATCAAAGAATAAAGTGGATATCAATGTGACTCTTATTTTGATTGTCTTCTATCTAACTTTTCATCACCTTTTTCACACTCTTTTGACTGTTATCATCAAATGTGTTATACTTTCTAGAATGGGAGGTTAATTAAGAAAAGAGACAGTTGCGATGGCGTCACCAATGTAACTTTATGATGTGCAGTGTTTATAGTCATGTTTTTTCACAGTCTGACACTTCAACAGTTTTACAACAAAGTGTGACTTGCTTCAATTGTAAAATGATCTTATAAATAGACAAATGTCATTTGTGTAAAGGATGGCATAAATCAAACAGGATGAAGAAATTATGTGGCTCTGATCTTTGAACCACCCCCACCCACCCACTCACCCAAAAAAAAAAAAAAAAAAAAGATCCTATGGGGCACGACCAGAATTGGCAGAACTTTTGCTCTCTATTATTGTCATAGACAAGTCTGTACTGCACACCTCTATGGCTCATCACAGAACCAACTTGGCAGCTACCCTACGCAAGACTTCTACTTGGTATCAAACAATGTTCTGTTGTCCATATTTAGTCAATGTTTAAGACAACGACAAAGAATTGCAGGATCAGGGTGTATTTTAAATTGATTTGTGCTGCTTATTAAAGCTTTGTGCCATAAAGGTTTACACAAAGATTGAAAAGCCTGAAAACCTCGGCCACCCAGGACGAGCACCTGGTGCCATAAAATAAAGCATAAACAAAGAAATAAGATGAGATGCAAAAAAGAGATTCCACACACGCACAGCAATAAAGACCAACTGAGATCTTATGTTAACAGATCACTCTGAGTCACTGCTTCCTTTTAAACAAAGAATATTTCTTCATGGGAATACAGTCTGGCATTGTCTTCTGTTATTTGCGGTGGGTCTATACGCACTCACAGAGATTAAGCATGCTAAGCCTCACCCAGCAGCTCTGAGCGTTAAAGGTGTGTAAAATGTTATTGGCGGTAGCTCGGACTGACCTCCCCTACACAGCTGTCACCCCTTTAACCAACGAGGTCGCAAGGGGTCACAGCTTAGTTAACCATGTGACCAAGAAAGGTCGGAGGGGAGAGGTTAAAAGATCAAGTCCACTTCGAGAAAAGCTGCAGTTCAGAGCCAGATGAATTCAGCCCCAGTGGTCAAGCCGCTGCAACATAAGCAATAACTAGTTTGTGCACCACCGCATGCTTAGTAAATTACATGAATAAATCAAAATTGTGCCAGTCTTTGCCCCAAAGAGTGCAGTCATAGTTCATTATGGATACGTTGAGGCCTGTGAATCCTTGTGTCCTGCTGAATAAAGCATAAACACGGAAGTACACGTCTCTATTCTGACTTCAAAGACAATCACTGGCAGAAACACACACCACATCACTCTAGGATTTAATATGCATACATTAATTTAGCTTTTTTCTTTTGATCATCTTTTCTGTCTCCTGTTTTTGTATAACAGCTCTTTCCTTCTGGTTTCATATAGTGACACATGCCTGCATGTAGGAGCTCACAAATACACAGACATAAATGTGCACACAAGCAGAACAACACACACACACACACACACACACACACACACACACACACACACACACACACACACACACACACACACACACA
>JAPQRQ010000019.1:13349957-13363571 GCA_037367365.1 Apogon talboti | reverse complement strand
CACACACAAACACACACACACACACACACACACACACACACACACACACACACACACACACACACACACACACACACGTACATTCTCCTTTCAGTTGCATAACCTGCCACATGGTTTTATTTCCTGATGTCTCCTATTGAAATAATAATATCTTTCCTGCTCATTTACTCAGCCTTCAGAGACACTTTGCAGACACTGGAAAACATATGGAATGCAGGTCTGATAAATTCACTTTTTTTTTTAAATTTAATTCATTTCAAGCCAACATATTGCACTGGTCACCTCAGTGGGGATTTGGAGTTTGACTGGACATCATCCAGAATGTTAACACTGCAAGTGACACTTTGTCAGCAGGCCGACAGGAACCATAGCTCTTACTGGAATGTATAATAAGTGCTATATTTTTACAGTTTCTTTTCCAAGGTAACAACATTACAGAACTAAAAATTATTCACCTATGACAACTATTACTTAGCTCAACAGTAAAAATGTCTAATGAGCTTTATTTAGACCTTCAAATATAACTTTGTACTAAACCCATGGTACTTTATTATTTCTTATCACTGAGTAACATAGTTAATTGCTGTCGTGTTGCACCACAGGTGTGAATTTCTGTTCTATGAGATTCAAATTAAAGTGGATTTAGGTGTTAATGTTCAGTTGGAATAAAATATTTTTACCTCTCCTCATGAAATGATTTTGACAATGTGATTTATTCTTGATACAAAAAGTGTAACTGGGACTCAGTATGTAATCACTGTGCCTGGTTGAAGGTGATTGCTGATGTGTATAAATAGAAATAGAAAGAGGAATGTGCCTGAAAACTAAATTCTGACAACATTTTGGGCGACACTGTAGGTATTCAGTTCATTCTGGTCAAACAACACTGTGTTTATGAAGGAAACATAGTAGTACGTGCTTCACTGGTGAAAGAAAATGCAAATGTGAAATATAAAGGAATCAGGAGTGTATGGAACCAAAAATGACTTGCAAAAAAAAAAAAAACAAGAAAGAGGTCAGTCATCCATGTTGAAAATATAAGTAATGCAAAAACACAAAAGTCGGAAACAAGTCTGAAGCACAATATTATTATTATTATTATTTTTATTTTTTATATATATATATATGGAGTAGTTTTATTACAGGGAGAAGGAATCCATGCTTCTTAATTCAATGCTTTAAGTTACATTTTCTTTAATAATAAATGAATAAGTAAATAAAATGTTAATATATTTGTGGCTCATCACTATGACCTCTTACTGTGCCTCACTTATCAGTAGTTATAGTACATTTATTATGTTTTAGATAAAGGTTTCTGACTCAGAGGGGAATGATGGATTGATAATAATGAAGTTATATGAAAAATGCATTGAGGTTATTTATAGTGCATCTGACTTGTCGGCTGTAACTGTCACGTTTAGCTTAAGACCAAACCACACATAAGGCGTGAAGCCACAGTCTCACCTCTCTCTCACCTTCTGCCTCCACCAATCTGATGTTTTACTTTATTCCCCATGTAAGCCCACCCAAACACCCACCCGCTAATCTCCTGGCTTCATTGATGGCAATCACTCGGTGTGACTTCTGGCAGATAAGCTTGCCCTCAGATCCTCAACCCTCGCTGTCCTTCCTCCCCATCTCTTCCTGCTGATTTCATCACTCCTCTACAGTTCAAGCCTTGGACACTTAGGAGTCTACTCACAAAGGAGGGCCGTGTGCTTCATCTGTGTCAGGATTAAACTGTTAACTAGGGTGTGACAATTTGGTCAGGCCAGGCCTTTGAAATGCAAAGTGAACATAAATGGGATGTAATAACCATGGTGTTTTTCTCCCCCCTTTTCCATGTTAATGTTACTCTGAATTTTGTCAAGGAATAAATTCATGACTCGCTATGTATCAACTCAATTCTGGATCCTGTTTGTTCTTAGTCTCGATAGCCCTCGGGCCTGGTGTGACTTTGAAGTGGTTTTGTTACAAAAAAAAAAGAAAAATCCAGCAACATTTCTTTAACCCCGAAGAAATAATAAAATGGCCATAGTTTGAGACTGGAATTACTGGGCTGTTGCATTTCCATTCATCAAATTAAAGGAATGTAGTCACCCAGAAGAAAAGAGTGAATAAAAGAACACAGGGGAGTCTGGTGGAATAATCCCCAACCTCACTCAAGCTGGGTCCTTTTTTTTTCCCCTAAATAATATGTGAACCAGGTCACTTCTGTCACTGTAGTTAAAAGATGTCACCTCTAGTCTCTTCCATAGACACTGACCACATACAAAAAGTGTCTTCTAACAACCAAGCACAAATGGTAAGGAGTTAGAGGTTTTACAATCACAGACGGCTTTGTACCCTGAACCAGAGTGGACTAATAGACAGTGGGCCGTAAAAGCCCAAGGTGACAGATGAAGCAGGAAGTGGGAGCCACTTGCCCACCAGGATGTCCTGTGTGACTCAAAGGGCCTGCAGCCAAACTGCTTTTGGATGGCTGGTCTCCCTAGCTGACGGAGTGCAGGTGTCCATTAGACAGTCATTACATCTAAAGCGGGTACATTTCAAGGAGTTAATCTGTAAGCCTTCAAAAAGCCGCATGCCAAAGCAAGACCTGACTCTGAATAAAGCAATTATGAGGTGCACACGTATAAACATGAATAATGAATGAGTGCAAGCTGAATAAATGCATCTCCAATCCTGGCATGTTGGCTGGAAATGCGCAGGTTTTATGAGTTGAAAATCAAAATTTATGTTAATTTTCATCCTTTAGTATACAGAACTGCAAGCAAAACGGTTTGCATTTCAATGACAAATCCACACTGAGCCTCCACTCAGACATTTAAATCCAAGTTGGAATTTCAATTGGAGAATTTTCAATTCAGGTGCCTGCATCTTCTCCATCCTGTTACCATCTTACGCTCCATCTGATTGACACTCAGTCTTTTTGTCTGTGGTCTATTTAATGGAACGGTTATGCATTTTACTGACAACCACATAATGGGAGTGAATGCTGTTTATTTTCAACATAGTAGGCAGGAGTAAGGTTCCTGTGCCAATAGAAAGGCAGGATCATATGATTTGCTGGGATACTGACAAGCCCACAACACAGGACGGAGAGGCTGCTGCTGCTGCTGAGACTGCATGACTGAGACGGAGGCCAGGGCCAAAAGATGGTTACAATAAAAACACATTAGAGAGAGATGAAACCGAGTGATAACATGTCATTTTTCATGTCATACTTAAATTATTTTGTAAAGGAAATGTGGAAGAGAATGTTATGACATACTACTTTTTTCCATAATGGCCCCATCAACATGTTGTGAATCTCAGCTCACTAATGCACAGACCATAATAAGCCAAGTCCAAAGTTCCAATAGCAGATCACTGCCAACTTCTTTATAACCCCTGAGAACACTTCTTTACATAATGAAATGAGCCCTCTTTTTAATTCTTTGCCAGTGAGTTACTTTTCGCATTTACATCAGTGCATTTACAATGGAAATTGTAATTTAATCATGCAATGCATTATTTATTTGCATTTTTCTAGGGCAACATATTGTGGAGTCAATGGAAGCTGAGGAGAGAGAAAGGGAGACAGAAAGATGGGGTGAGGCTAATATGATGGAATTCAGAGGGAGAAATGGGACCAGAGTTTGCTGATGTCTGCCATAAGGTTTTGGCGGAGGACTGACTCTTCTTGTTTGCATGGTAGCCACCAGAAAACACGCATACTGGATTTGGCACAGATAGATGACACTGTAATCCAGTGTCAGTCAAACCATATTCTCAACAGACCTTTCTCTGACCTGAAAAATATTAACACTGAAAAATAAATTTCACTATTCACTATGAAATTCAATATGAAATGTTTGAGATTTTGTAAAGATTTAATTTAGGTTGTATCATTTATTACATTGGTAACTTTGCAGGAGTGGATAGAAAAACATATATAGATCTGTATATCATATGGACCTATTATTTATCAATATTCCAGCCATAATACAATTAGATTACACGTGTGATAAATTCATTCCATTTTATGGATTATACTGTTTTGAGATTTCACAGTTCATACATGTTATGGATTTCCTGCAATATAGTAACAGTATGATTGACATATTCTGCTCACACCATTATCATTAGCTGCATATCACTCACCCTTCGCCATGTTTATATCATATTATCTGTGGATTGTTCCTGATTTTGGGAACTTTTCATTCTGTCAGCTGTGCTCAGACATCATATCACTGCTACTATGGCATATCTACCAAAAAAAAAAAAGTATCTAATCATGCAGTAAGATTAACAAAAAAAAAGTCAGCCTGTCCTCCAACACTGTATGTCTCTACCTAACACTGCATTGCAACTGCTCTATGTCTTTCCTCATTCATTATCGACCTATTTCACTGAACACTCATCCATCAAGGACCTTGCAATTAACTCTGCAGATTCAATTTGTCATTCGAGCCCTTCATTTTACTGTCAATGAGGCAACAGACTAAACTCTGTATGCCTAATTCTTACAACAAGCGGATAACTGTAACTAATTTGACAATGGCCACAGGCAAAGATGAGGCGGCCTCTGTTTTTCAAAGCTGTCAGATTTGGCAGAGCAGACACCTCTCCAGGGAAATAGAGATTTTATCTAATAGTTGTCCAATCAGGAAAAGCGCTGATCCGGCCTTTAAACAAGAAATCACATGCTATATTAATAGGCGAGAGTTACAGGAAGTATACTAAAGCATAGCACTTATGAGATCCGCACTCAAGTTTTATGTTTGAGCATCTGGATGAAATGAAACTGATAAGAAAAAAAGACTTTAATGGCCACACACCCTGTAATTGATATGGTGGTACACCTCTGTTGTTTCCAATTCTGTCATAAACACCCACACCCAGACAAAAACATTCTGCTCAAGGTAAACACTAAGCATAAAGTATATTTATGTCATTATAAAATAATTGTTTGTATGCTTGAGAAACTGTCAAAATAGAAAGTAAACCAGGGTTACATTTCTACAGTTTTGCAGTCCAGACAGTTTGACACAACAAGAATCCATCCCGCTGAAACACATATTTTTGCATGTGGCACAGCCTATTTTACATTTGATCAGCAATGCTAAACTCAGAGCTCATGTCGTGTAAATACAAAAGAACACGGCGGGGTATAATGCACCTTACAAAATGACAGAGTCAGTTTTACCTTCGCGGCTCTCTCGCCACCGAAAAATTACACTCAGGCTTGTGTGTGAGGCACAAATTCAATCAAGAAAACGAGTGTAGGGTAGAAGGGGGACTATTCCGAGGCTACAAAGATTTAATTTGTTTTTCTCATTCCAGGGATGGGAGCCCAAGTGCCACTCCTGTACCCCACACCCCTCCCTGTGAGCACCTTTCAATTTGCCAGATTAGCACCCCTATTGTACCTCTGGCATGTTTCAGACACAAGCAACGGCACAGGAACATCCAGCAAAATGCCAGAACAACCCCCGCTCCTCGCCTCCTTTGCTCCGACCACTCCCTGTCTCCCAAATCTTATTAAGCTAATTAACTCTTTCCCCCTTCACCAATTTCATTTCATCTCATTTAGTTGCTTCTTCCATCCCAGACCCCATCTTTAATCACGTTTAAGGTACACCTAATGCACCTCTGCCAAAAACCCTCGCTCTCGGGCATCGTGTGAGTGGTGAGCGGTAGAGATGGATTTGCCATTATGAGTGTGTTCGTCGAAACTCTCTCTCTTAAAAAGAACTCTATGAGACCAAAAAATATTCTGTTTCCATGGCAATGTGGTCTTAGTCAAGCTTCAAGTAGCATACCATATGAGTGTTTTAAATTTGACTTTTTCTCAAGCAAAGGAACAAGCAGTAGATAGTACTGACTGAACATATTTTAATCCAAATCCCCCTTTTTAAACTAATAGGTATAAGTTAGTTTTTCATTGTTTCATGTTATAATCATGTATGTGATACTGTGTGGGAAACGATGACCCTGGTAAGTTTGATAAACATAAATAATCCAGCATTTTTTAGTCTAATACTCTCACACACGACCGTATAGTTGCCAGAAATGCAGAAATGTTCCTTTCCTACAGTTAGAAGTGACAGTAAAGATTTCCTTCCTTAGTGGAAAGTTTACATACAAACAGTTTTATACAGGGACATTCTTTTTACCCTTATAGGTATACCCTTATGTACCCTCATAGTGACATGCCAACGGAGCTGAAGTCAAGGACAAATATACACCGTCTACCTTTAATCCACTCTTGGTTAAACACACAATGAGGAGAAAGTATGACACTTTGTAGCTGAACATGTTGCAGAAAGGATGTGACCTTTCTTTTCCAGGAAGGAACACTTCTCTGTGATGAGAGACAATAATGCAGTCTTAGTAAAGTGAATCCATGCATTCCTGCCTTAGAATAACAGTCAAAGGTAGGGTTATTCCAGTATAACATGTTTAGCATTGCATCAACAGAAAATACCATCTTTCTATAAAAGCTAAAAAAAAGCTACCATAAGAAAGCTACAAAAAAAAAAAGCAAGACCCTGAGACCTTAAGGAATCAAAAATGCAGCAGGAAAGTTCTATTTCTTGTTGGTGCTCAGCCAATGGGTAAAGATGGCAGAAGACAGTACATGGACATATGTTCATTACTAACGCTAACCCTCCTTTACAGAAGCTAGTTAGCATGAGTCCTGCGATCAACAATAAATTAATTCTTTATCAATTGCGGATTTATCTACCGCATCCTCGGCCCGCCCCGTTTGAACATGTCAAATGTTGAAAAAACGAAAACGTTCCTGCTGGGATTCGAACATTGTAGACCGTAGTGTTACTTACTGAGCCTTTCATATTTAGTTCAGGGCACAAATGTATGTGCTGCAAGGCTCTCCTATCTCTTGTATTGGGGGGTGTTGGATTCTACTGCGCACATACCATTTATGACAAGAGTCTGTATGTAACTCAAAAGTAATACAGGAGTCATGTAACGCATTACAATTCTCAGACAGTTATATTATAAGGTAAGGAATTCCTTCTAAATAAAAGTAATAAGTAATCTGTAATGGATTACAGTTTGGAAATGACTTGTACAACACTGCATTTTAATAAGTGTTTTGTAAAGCCAACCCAAAACACATGAACTCTTGAAATACAGCACGATTCCATCCATCTGTATACAAGTTGAAAGGCTTTGTGGAAAATCACTGAAGACTCACTTAAAAATGTTTATTAACCTCCTCTTTGGGAAAATTTTCACCTTGTCAAGGACAACTGTAGCAAAGAGGAAGGCAAAACGGAGCAGTTTCCACCTTGATGAGAATAGAGGTTGATCGTTAGCTGTGAAAAATCTACCGCATAAATTATTTCCCAAAGCTGGAAAGTTGGAAAGTCAGTGCTAAGAATGTAACCCTCTTCACAAGTGTCTGATAAACAAGCTGTCCAAATGCTCTTCGTCACACGTCAACAAATACAAAGCCTACAACTGACAAGTGCAATTTGTTTCCTCTCCATGCTTGACTGTTTTGGTCACATGTCCCTAACTAACCATCGATCTCTTCCTTTCCCGGTCCGCATCCCGGCTCTTTCTTTTAACAACTTAAAAGACAGACTCCCCCTGAAGGATTAAAATAAAACAGTGAGCGGCAGAGAAGGAGGCAGGGAAGAGACGGAAGGAAGGATGAGCCACTGTTAATGGGTGTTGGAGCGGCAGCTGACAGAAGCCACATTGTCAATAGGGTGTGAAATTCCTGCTTGGATGGGACCTCCGTCTGGTAAATAGCTGAAGGGACAGTGAGGGGGAGAATACGCGTCAGCCTGTCTGCCCGCACTGGTCCCATAAGTCTTTCCGCCATGCTCTGGGAGAGAGGAAGGTTTATCTGTGACCACCGAGGCCCAACCAACCTCCCCACTGACCTCTGTTGGCAACCAGCAGGCAGCTAGCAAAAAACGCCAGCGTAAACCGAGGCGAAGACACCCAGTGGTTTGTCTGTAAGTGTACCCAGAAACACCTAACAGCTAATGTCATATAACACCTGATGATGCTGACAACACATGGAGGAAACTCACATAAATAAAGCTGAGAACTCACAAGAATACTAATAGTGTTATTGTATGTTATTTCTAAGTTGATGTAATGTGAGGAAATTCATCCTTTGATGAAAAAAAGAACACACATAATAGACTCAGCTGTCAACTCAAATGCACAGCTGTCACCACAATATGGCTTCAAAGCAGCCTGAATACTTTACATATTGCCACTATAATACAAATAAATTACAGTGTAAGCCTTTTGACAAGAAAGACTGCAAATAATTAGCATTAGAGCCTGATTTATTCTTTACTGTATGACATTTTACACAGCTTAACATAGGACAACAGCGACAGGGATGTGTCGCTGACGTTGAAAACTTTCAGATTATCCACAAATGACCTGGTTCAAAGTTATTAGCGAAGACCTCGACCTTTATCGGACTGAGGTCGCATCGTTCTACATCACCTCACCTCAAACTCTGAGACACATTTCTTCCATAACAGCCCATTAATTAGTTTCGAGCGCACTGTTCGGAGGTGGGCCAGTTCTTTGCCTGGAGCTGGCCACCCCGTCTCAGGCGAATAGACACATGCAAATCTGTTTGTTTCATCAAGTGTGAATTCAATTTGCGAGGTTCTTTTTAATCTAGAGCACCTTTGCCCCCAGCGCATAGGAGGAGACCATGGAGCTCCCATTTTGCTAAAGTTTTGATGAAAAAGAGGGCAGAAGGAGAATACAAAGAGAGGCAATAAAAGGCAAAGGTGGGATGCTGATAGGGGAAGGAGAAAAATTCAAGGTTTTGCACCCTTGGAGGCTGCACGTGAAATGCTGCCAGGGTCTTTTTTTCCCCCATCAGCACCAATGGGAATCTTCTAAGCGTCCACACAGAACAGCAGAAATGCCCAGGACAAGATGAGAAACTATGACAGATAGTACTGAATAGAGACAAGGGGAAACAAGATGAAAATAAAAAAAAGACTGACGTTATCAGCATTCCTGTACCCATGCTTGCTGTTTGTAGTCTGTTTTGTCAGGGTGTTTCTCATTCTTGTCTGTAGAATGTGTTCTGTTCCCCCAGTGGAAGCCAGTTGAGACAACAGGGATTTGCTACAAAGGCACAACACTACTTTTGTACTGGAATGGGTAGGAGAAGGGTATCACAGTCCCTTATGAAACGTTTTCTGAAAGTATGTGAGGAGATGAGCGGCTGATATGTTCACTGTGTAGGAATACTGTACTCATATACACTGACACCCACATAAAAGAATGCACACACAAGCTCCCTTAAAAGCACACTTTGATCTGCACTTTCACACACTAAGCTCTTGTCCCACAAAACAGATCTTTACAAAACAGCTAGTCGAGCCAATTTTTTTTTCCTCTGCTTTGGTAACGTCCCCACATGTGCATACACACATAAATAATACGAATACTTCAGGTTTTCCCTCTTCCAAACTGGTGATTCGGGTGATTAATTGCCATGGAATGTGTCTGAGTAGCCAAAAAAGACACCTTTAGTTGATGCTTCATTCATGTCTGGCTGGGTGGAGGCCAGGATGTGTCAGCGATGACAGACAGCCAATGTTGGCCCTGCACTGTCAATGTTGAGGCATGCGGTGACATGACGGCCCTTTATCACATGAATGTGAATCAGCCCCGACAGCCAAACCAACAAGACAACATTTTCCATTTTTGGAGGCGGTTAGTGAGTGACTCCATGGGTCAAATGGACATTTGTCTGAATTATTTTCTGTGTCAAGCATCAGTTTACTTAGAAGAATGATTGTGACTCATTGTGGGTGTGAAAAATGATATCATAGCTCTTCAAATGTTTTCACATACCAGATAGACAGTGGCTGTTTATACTTACTTGTTTTTTCAATTTTCTCTCAGATTGTTTTGACAATAAGAACTAGATAATAATTGTTCAGACTTGCCTTCTATTAAATACTGAAATCAGAACAAGAGTCCTCTGCAAACAGAGGAATGAGCATTATACTACAGAGAACTGCATATTAGCGTCCTAAAATTACACATCCTATAAAGTATGTAACCTCTCCACACATGCCAATCTATTTATAAAAAAAAAGGCAATACAGGAAATTTGTAAAGGGTGTATAATAAACTGAAAATAAAATAAAAATAAAATTTGAATGGTTAAAGATTTGTTGAATAACTTTTTTTCTTACTCCATGTTTTCTTTTTCTATTTAATTAATGTGCTGTAATGTGGATGTTATTCTGCATATGATAATAAAACATGAACCAATCAGCCACTAAGAATTTCATCTTGCATTTTTAGTTCACTGTCATTTTTGGAATCCGTTGGTAGACCCAGAGTAAGGCCCATTTACTGAAATGAATCCAGTATCTTGTGAACATTTCATTTGACACTGTACTATAAAGTATCCATTATAAATAAAGACTGTTTTAGAGTTCATATTCATAGAATCACTGTGGGCGTATCCACTTTACTTGTGTGAGTGATGGCCTACCTCATCCTCCAGTGAGCAGTTATCTCCTTTGTAGATGGAGTCATCTAAGTGGAAAAAAAATAAAATAAAATTAGATGAAAAATGTCTCCTCTTAATGGCCATTTAACAGAAAGCCTTTTAAACTGCAAAGATGAAAGAGAGTGAAACCCTAGAGTTGTCTTATTACAATGGATATTCAAGGGGATGACCCGAATTTTTTCTCAGATTAACAGCATGATGGTTTGGGATCTGGCTTAGCTCCGTGTGGCTAACTGTTTTGATGACAAGTTGCAGCAGTCCACAGGGACGAGGACAGACAGTCTTGACACACACCACACCGCTGTACTGCAGCACCTCAGAGGGTCACAGTAATCCTACCGTATACCATTACACTGAATATAGACTAAACACAAGGCCAGGTGAGAGAATGACAGAGTATGTGGTGTATGTGTGAGTCTGAGTGCAGTGTGCATGTACCTAATCATGCATTTTTTGCACATATATGTATGTGTGTGTGTGTGTGTGTGGGCCCGCCGGCCTGTCTCACCCTATGTCTCCACTCCCACTATACCTTTGTGAATAACTCCAAGTGTGCGTGCAAGCATGCTTGTGTGTATGTCTACATAATGCAGAACAGCCTTGCCTCCCACCCTAACATGAAAAAGTCACAGCCAGGAGGCCACTTTGAAATACCAGGTGCTCATTTGGCAAATCCAGGCAACTGGGGTGTTTACATTTCAGTGACTGAGAGGGGAAAAAGACCAGATGCCCCCTTGAGCTGCTCAGCAGCGTCCGTACAGAGATCACTCACATCGCCATGGGTGACAGAACTGTGTGTGTGTCGTGCATGGAGAAAAGGGATATGGAGAGCACTGGGCAAAGTCACTAAACACCCTATGATGACTTGCAGCAGGGAGACATGAAATAATGCATCGGTGCTGAAAATAAGCCACCCTGGTGAAGTTTGTTTGTTTGAACGGCACCCATTCTCTGTCCCCACAAACCACATGCATACACCCACCTCCAAAATACAACACTTCTGCTCTTCTTGCGGTTAGTCTTTCCCTCTTATATTCCACTCTTTCTCTCTGGCTTTTGAATACCTCTATTGTCTCCTATTCTTGACACACTGTTTGCAAACAAGTACTTCCTTATCAGTTAAAAAAAAAAGACAAAAAAAAACAATCAGCTATGAATGAGAGTGCATTATGTCGAAGTTTGGTGATGAATGAATCTCAGACACACACACACCGCACACACACACACACATGTGCACCCTCCTTGTACTGTCGGGTGCTGGAGACATTTTTATTGTTTCATTATGACTACTATCAATTTCCCCACAGTAAATTCAGTGTGTCTTGATAAAACATTCTCTGTCAATTTTCTCCATAGCACCTGCTCATAACAAATCACTCAGATACTCTTTCTGACTGATTGCTTCTTGGCAGGGTGTTTTGTAGTCGGTTTGTATCAATGGCGGGCATAAGGCGGCTGACTAGTGGTTAAGGGTTAGTGCGTGTGGGTGGGTGTTGGCAGCACGACTGTATGCTTGTGTGCGAGTATATATGTGTGTCGTAAAAAGGGGTGGGGTTGCTTAAGAGGAAAAGGAGCATGCACATTCATAAAATGTCTGTTAATGGGGGTTTGTAGGCATGCATAGTTTGAGCGCAGTCGAACTGTGGATTTTTACATCAGTAACAACCAAAATCCAAAACTTCAGTAAATATAGCAGCAAGGTTATAATATGTTAATACTGTTTGCATTGCTTTCAGCTGCAGACATTTCCCAAAGCTGTTTTGATGTTTTGTTAGAAAGTTATACAATCAAAATGTGGAAAAATGAATGCTTGTTTTGTGTTAATGTCAGCCTGTGCGTGGTGTAAGTGTCATTAGGAATTAGAAAGTGGTTGAACTTGGCCACCTTCTGCGTGTTGCTGTCTGTCAAATGTTTTCTGGGCACAGTCATATGTTTGTGTGTGTGTGTGTGTGTGTGTGTGTGTCGGCACAAATGCACGCATTCATTCCTACTGCCATGTGCATACTGTGCAGGCTTGTCTGTGCATGGGTGTACATTCTTAAATTACATATCCGCTTTACCAAATTACCTTCTCTACCAGAGATGGTGCTTTTTTTTTCTTGGACTACTAGTTGAAGTTCGTAAGACAGTTATGAGCTATAGTGGAATTGCAAACTTCATTAGCTGTAGTATTCATATATAGGTTTTTATCTTTGCATTTTTTATGGCATTTACATAAAATATGAGACTGTAAAATATAATAACATGTCTGGCAGTGACAGTGAGGCAGTTTAGAGGCAAGTTTAGATATAAATATTCATTTGAGTGGATGTGGTAAGACAAAACTCCAAGGGGGCTTAAAATAAATTTATACAACTAAATATGTATTAATGTGCCAAAACAAAAGAAATCCTCAGAGTTTTCTAAAGGAGAAACAGTGTAATTTTATCCAACTCTAGAATAAATTTAATTAAAGCCTAAGACGGCAATAGGTACAGTTAAGGTTTGCTGAATTTAAAGCACATACATTCCAAGATTATTAGCCGCTGCTTCCTCTGATACGAAAACAAAATACGATAGTAATTATATACCAAGTAACTCACCCGTATCTAATAGCAGCATTACTTGTTGTGACTCACACACTGTGCGAAACAGAGTTGGAACAGCTTTAGTTTCACTTGTTGCCCTAAATATTGATGATGTAATCATCTGTAAGTGCATGGACATGTCAGAACCCTAAGGCAAAACAATAATATTGTGTTGCTTAGTCTGCCTCCAGTCTAGAGGAGGCTGAGACGACGGTGAAACTGAGGGGTGATGGTTGGTGAGTGTTTCATCAATGGCTAGACTTTTATGTGTTATATGCACAGTAAGGCAGTACTAATACACACACAAAAAAATGCACCATATCATGTGAGTATGATGTTTACTGCATTTCCACAGACATTTTAGATGGAATTTTAAGTGTTGCAAAGTTGTGTAGCTGATATGAAAAAAACTTTGGAGTATTTCTGGCTTGTTTGCAAACCTATCTATCTATCTATCTATCTATCTATCTATCTATCTATCTATCTATCTATCTATCTATCTATCTATCTATC
>JAPQRQ010000019.1:13320766-13342673 GCA_037367365.1 Apogon talboti | reverse complement strand
GAACTCAGTATGCAATCATAGGACCTGGTTAAAGGTGATTACTGCTGTGTATAAATAGGAATAAATACAGGAAAACTAAATTATTCCTACTTTATGGGTAATGGTGAACTATAGCTTGTTTTTCCTTTTAATGAATTTCATTTCCATCTATTGTTGATTATTACAGACAGCAAACACAAAACCTGGTTGATTCACCTCATACCATTTCCTCTTTTATCAAATATAGTCAAACATTTATCAGACTTTAAAATATAAAACTACTCTGAGATGTAAAAGGACAAACAAGTGACGAATCTCTCTGAAGTTGGCCTGGATTTAGTCCAACCAAACTTCAGAGTCTCTCACTTTGAGCTCTTGCCAATATTCTTCATGCTACTCTTTGAAATCAGACATAAAAACATAAATGTAAAAGTTTTGGATCATTTTACACCATGGATCATAAAGTGAAGAGACGAGAAACAACATTTTTAAAAGCCATCATGTTATATATTATTGTGAGAATTAAACTATAGAAATAATTTAGACAGCACAAACCACATTGTATTGTTTCTCAATTATATTGTTTCAATTTGCCTAATAAAATGTAATTATTTGCAGCAGGCTATGTCAACACATCTGTGCTCACAGCTTACAGTGGGAAAAAAATTTAATTCTTGTGAAAATATATTTAAGATGAAAGTTGTGGTTTGGCCATGACAATAACAAAAGTCTGCATTACAGATACTACAATACAATACAATACAATACTAGTAAAAATCAAGTTATACAAGCTGGCCAAATGGTAACGTTTATTATCAGCCAACACACTGTGAGATCAATACACACAGTGGGTCACATGGTCTGGTTTGTCTGCTTGCACCTGTTAGGAAATAACTTTTACACCAACACACCAGTCATTCGGTATCATTTCACATTTTACACATGGCCTTAATGCAGATAAATAATTCAATACACACATGCAACTGTTTAAACTCTATGAATGGAGAATAGAGGAGGAAGAGGTCTGCCAATAGGGCACATTCCTAAAAAAATAATTCGGATAATAAAAACTTTATTGACATTAACAATCACTGTCGGGTCTTCCCTATTCCAGACATAACACAGAACATGTCGATAATTCAGGCTTAAACATTTAATGATGCAGTGCTCTTATTTATGGCCATGGATAACCTCTAATGCTGACTGTGCGGCTCAGTCTCTCACAGAATCTGACTCCAAACGAAATGAAAGTGGCTGATAAACACGGACAACACATCACAGAGAAACAGACTCTATATAAGTTTTGTAAATTATTCCTTTAGGATGTAAAAAGAGCGCAGCGTTTCTGTTTTGTCAGCACTAAGTCTCTAATTGAAACATTCATTACAGGAGTTTATCTGAGTGACCAAATGGCTAAAATATTACACTGCTTCAATGAACAAAAAAATGCATGAAGGAAAAAAAAACGCACTATATATCACAGAATAGCTTATATTAATGTTAAATTGCTATTTGGAATACAATGTATAATCAATCCCGTAAATAATCAACCAATTCCTCATCACTGCTGTTAGGAATAAAGTGAAAAACACTGATAAAATAAAAGTTTTGTAAAGATAAGATGCTTCAGACACATGGTCGTGACAGATGTCCCGTAGACAAACTTTTCCGAGGAAGAGGAAATGCAAATTATATGTCAATAGTCGTAAAGCTTGGAAATAAAAAGGGGAAAAACACGTGGAAACCTTTTGCACTTTGTAATTAAATAATTACAAATAAATACATAAATAAATGGGCTACTAAAAAAATCGACTGACATGACATAAATTAACTTTTTTAACTTTAGTGTAACATTCCGATGAAGTAAAATAAATTAATTAATAAATAAGGTTGTTATTACTCTAAAACAACTTCGATTGCGCCGAATTTAAAATAATAAAACTAGACACGTTCTGTTATTAAACTGTTGGTCGTGTTCACTGGTTCATGTGTTATCGAGGAAAACGCATTATACGCACGACGTCCCTTCATACTCACATATAATCTGTCAGAACAAACCATGGAGGGAAAGAAAAAACACACACACACATCCAGAACGTCCACGGAGCTGAGGTACTAAAGGTTTCTCATTCATTCGGATAAATAAAAGCTTGATTCATCAGAGTAAAGAGAGAAAAAAAAAAAAAAACCTCGGCACAAACTTTTCCTGTCTCCCTTTGCGTCGGAGAGGAGAAGCGATCCGCAGGGGGGCGCTGTATGTCCATGTCTGTACACGGTCCCGAGACGAGGGAATCAGAGTGAGACCCCGCCAACATGAAATAAATAAATAAAAATGTAAACAAAAAAAGACACGAAAACAACACATATAAAACCTGATTTTAAAAGCAGAGTTCATTGTATTTTTGTAATAATAAAGCGTGTGTTGCAGTGTTACTGATCTGGATCGTCCTTTATTTTGCATTCGGGGTGGAAATTCTACAGACAAAGCCTTGTATGGGAATAAATGGGAATGTTTTAAGAATTCCTCCACTGTTAAAAAAAAAAGATAAATGTTTTATTTTAATAATAAATGTGAGAGTAAATGATTGTCAAGGTGGACACTTTTTGGATTGCAGCTGCTCCGAGTGTACCCCCTCCTCTCTCTCTCTCTCTCTCTCTCTCTCTCTCTCTCTCTCTCTTTTCCACCCCTCTCCTTATTCCAGCACCGCTTCATTCCAATGCACACACGCCGAGCGAAGCGGACGGTCCCCCTCCAACTGCAGCCACAGACGACTACATTTCGCTCAGGGAATAAATATCTGTAATATCCGCGCGGCTGTTTCTAACACGGGAATAAACACTTTTGTGATCGCGGCGCGCACGTCTAGAAGCGTGGACTACACTATGGTTCTGTCACATATGCGGCTACCTCTGCCTCTGCTCTGACCACAGACGGAGAAAGTCTTTGGATCTCTTCAAGAAGGCTGTTATTCCCTTTTTCCTTTTCTTTTCTTTTCTTTTTTTTAATTTTATTTCACTGACTATCACAGAGGTATTGCTGGAAATACAGTCCGGATGCTCACCGTAGACTGGACTATGGTACCTGTTTACTCAGTGCTTGTAAACGGGACTGGAAGACTTGCGCTTGTTGCCTTTTCTCGGTTCTGTTAAACTGGAGAGGGCTGCTATATCCACGCATTTCATTCTAAAGGGTGTTATTTCCTCCCGACACTCACACTTTGCGTGCTTTGGTTGAATGGGGGTAACTCTGGTCTTGGAGGCTTGACGCAGCTGGGACTGGGACTGGGACGGGACTGAGTGCGTGGAGCGTCGGATCACCCAGGATTGTAATTCCCTACGCTCTCCCTCTGCCGTGGGTCTATTTACATGTCCGACCTGAACGCTTTATGACAATGGATTACTTTCTGCTTTTATGCAGCCTCATGCTGCCCGCAGTGTCCGCCGTTGAAGGTAAGAACGTTTACCTTTAAATGCTTTCGAGTCGTGAAGCTTATTTTCTCCCACATAAAGTCAGACAGCACCCACCAGTCCCTCGAAGGCTGGGCTCTGTACCCCCCACCCCCCCATCTCCTCTCTCTCTCTCTCTCTCTCTCTCTCTCTCTCTTCACTCTCTTGTACCCAAATTCCATCTTCTATCATCCCCAAATTGAAAATAATGTTTCATTCTCAAAGTAACCATCTGGTCCTCTTTAGGGATCGCTAATGGCATTATTGGCTTTACGCAGCAAGGCGCTGTGGCTGGTACAGGTTTCAATACACAATTGTTATGCGCGTCAACGAAAGCTCATCCATTTCAATCGTATGTGTATTCTTTTTTTGGTTTTTTGTTTTTTCTTAACATCAGCTGTTGTCTTCTACCAAATGCTTTTATTTGACACTTTGAGGAAATTAGCTGCGCACTGGAACTCATCGGGGAGTCGCGGCCCCAAAGCCCCCTCCAAAGCACTTATCCATCAGGTCGGCTGCGTGTATTTTAGTAGCCGACTGGACGAGTGTGTGGCCTTTTGACGAGTGGACTTGATAGTTTAAGACCAAATGAAACAATCAAAACAAAATAAACAAAAACAGCCCAGTTTAGATATCCATTTTATATGGAATAGCTGTATTGTGATTTTTGTCGTTTACTCAAATAACTTAAATATATGCAAGACATACTGTATGCGTAATTTATTCAGTAATTTCAATTATTAATTTATTTTGTCTGTTTCGTCTCTTGCAGTGTACAGATTTTTACAGACATAGATTCCTTATGTTACCCACAATAACAAAGCCATCTGCCTGTGTTGAGAGTTGTTGTTTGCCGTGCGTAAAATCGATGGGAAACTGTAGTCGTCTTTTTTTTCAGTGAGATGATGTCCTGTTTGCTGTTTCTTCTTCTTCCTCACATTTGTAACGTCTCAGTCTTCTGACGGAATAGTGGAAACAAGGATGAAAAGGCCCTAAAGCTTTTCACAGTGAATGCTGGAGTCCAGGAGGCTCCCGGTTGGCTTGTGATGCCAGTAGGAAAGTAGGACAATGTGCCACTGGCTCAGAACACTCTTTTCACTCTCAGCTTTTTTTTTTTCACGACCTGTCCGTAAATGTCTTTGCGTATTTGTGTGTATTTTTTATTAGAATTGTCAGTTACAGTCTGTCAATGGGAGGAATAGGACCGATTTTATTTATTTATTTATTTATTTTTGTGGAGCGCAACTTTACATTACAGTTTCCTACTTCGGGTCAAACACTTGAAATAAAAGTGGAGCATGTGTCATTTGCACTATATCCTAAGTAGACTATAAACATTTACACAGACGCAAAATTTGATTTATTCCACAATAACTGAGAGTCGTTTTTACTTCGTAGCCACATTTTATCGATCTGTTATTACACAAAAGAGGGGTGTATTTTGTAACTCGGTACTTTGCGTGGGATTGTGCGTAAAGTTTTATCTCTTCACCCACTTTCCAGTGCTTTGACCCCAATTCAAGAAAAAACATCCTCAGGTTTGTTTTCTACCGGTGCTGAAAGACGATCACACTGCTTCGTGAGCTCCTAAAATCAACATTTTGGTTTAATTGTTTTTCCCACAACCGCCTCCTCTGTCCGGACTAAGCGTAAAACACACACGGGCAATAAAGGTTAACATAATCCAAAGCTTATCTGATCTTGTTTGTGGTTTTATTGATATCTTAACTCTGTTAAGATATGACGCAGAAATATTCATTCAGTTTTGACAAACACCAATCAAACAGTCCTGTCTTTACTTTTGTTAAGTTAACTTACCTTCCTGGACTGAGTTTCCAGAATATAATTTTCTACATCGACTTCCACTACACTGATCTGAAACTTTAGGTCCTTATTTTACCACAGACCCCACTGGACTCCTCTTATTGACCCCGAAAGGTCACAGGACCCCAGTGGAAACCAGTGACTTAAAACACATGGCTTTGAACGGATGAGTGGGGTGTTGTGGACCTCCAGAGGTAGATGTGGGGGGAAATAAGAGGAATACACACATAGAAAATAGAGACAAAAAGGCAGAAACAACAGTGGAGACCTCGGTGTGCACGGGCTTGTAGTTGTTGTATTTTGTTAGAGCAATCTAGTCCCGACAAGTGGAACCATAAATCCTGTCTGACTGACCTGGCTGGGCCTTTACACAAGCTTTTAATACAAACGGGTGATTTATAGTTGCTGCTGGGACTTCTTTCTGGGATGTATGGGGGTTTGGGTGATTAGGGGAGAAATGAGCGGCCCGACGTGGGGACGCATCTGCGGGACCCACGGTGCGTGTCACCGGGACCCGGGGTCACACAGCCCGGAGAGGGTGTGTTCTTTCTTTCTTTCTTTCTTTCTTTCTTTCTTTCTTTCTTTCTTTCTTTCTTTCTTTCTGCCTGTAAAGATAAACTGTAAACAGTTATTTTTTAATTAATTCATTAATATACACGAGTGGATCGTTTTATTGGGTTTAAAATACGAATCACACACTTTCTCCAAACTTTTCTGCCGTAGTTGGAACTTTGTCACTTTTTACAGTTTCTCCATTCACACCTCTACAACGTGAACTAAACTCATGCGTGAATATAATCACACTTTACATATTTTCAGTTATAACCGTGTTATTTTTATTTATGTATTTTAATTTTATTTTTTATTTATTTAATTTACAAAATCAGCATTAAATAAACCGTTAAAATAACTAGGTGAACTCACTGGACTCCCAGAGTGCAAGAAAGGCCTTGGCTGTTGAACTTCCAGCTGGTATCAGTGTGTTGAGGAGACAAATTGCGTCGATGACAGTCCTCTGTAGCGCACAGGCGGTATGGTTACTCCTCGGTGTAAATTACTTATGATGGGGAGAGGAAGCAAAGGGAAAAAAAAATCCTACAGAACAGGCACCATAATGATATTCAGGCTAGACCAAGTAGTTCTATTCTATGGAGCCACTTTTGTATAAGATTATTGGCCTAATGAATCCCTGCTGTACATTATGACATTTAAGTGTACTTAAAGAAGACATTCCCGTTTCTTATCGAGCCCTTTTCCATATTGTAGTCGTTATAAGGTCATTAGAGTTTAAGTCTTAGAATTGAATAGCCTATATTTCTACATGACCGGTGAAAAAGTTTCGTATGTATTTATTATGTCCGTAAATGTCAACTCCATTATGCGTGCGCTGTAGCCACTTCTCAGAAACACTTATGACTGCAACAAACTGAATAACCTCACCTGAAACAACTTTCTCTCTAAAGGAAGACAAATGGCTTTTTATTCTAGCAGCTAAGGATTTCCCACTGACTCTCACTGCTTTTTTTTTCCTATTTATGGCTGTGTATGTCGTGGTGATTACGCACTACCTGGGCCTTTGAAGCGCACATGTTTGTTTTTATGTGGGTGAGATCACACCTCCATAGGAGTTTTCCTGTGCTTGTTTTGCAGTTGGCATCCCGCTCTCTGGGTTTATTCGCTCATATTCTTTCTTTAGAAGTGGAGGTTTCCCCATCATCGTCAGTATCACATTATCAAGGGGATGAAAAGCGGGGAAGGAAATAGATTTGTAAAGAAATTAAGTATTAGGCTGTCTACAGTTGATTGGTAAATAACAATTAAAAGATCACAACTGTTAGAATTTACATGTTTAATCATCTGTTTTGCTATTAGGACTTTGAAGCACTTATCAGAAATTGATGTTTCATGCAAATTAATATGTAATTTTCTTATTTAATTCATATAAATAGCCTGTAATTTAAAATATTTAGTCAATTTATATGTAGATTTTTTTCATTTTTATTTTTTAAATGGGTTTATAGAGGTTATTATTGCGAATCTGTGTTGATATTCGTGATTAGGCGAGTAATGGGGCCATTTTGTCCGGGACAGCAGGCCTTCATTTGCCAGGCTTTATTTATGAGCGCCGCAGCAGTCTGTGTGGCCTGAGCAGGACGCACACTGGAGCCCCCTGCGTAAAACTTCACTTCACAGGCTCTGCTGCATAGATTCAAAGGCAAATTCGTGAACAAATGTACTCAGAGTGACAATTGAAATGATAATGGAAACTATTAGTGATCCTATTGTGGGGAGTATACAAACCTTTTAATGGACGAGAGGAAACGTGCTGAACAGGCGTGGAAGTAAATTTGCAATATAAAAGGAAAGTCATTCTGGATATTGTACTAAAGGAGCATTGTCGAGGTCAGCAAAATGGTGAATGCGTTGAGGTGTTTTTTTTTTTTTTAAAGATAATGAAATTAGAAATTAAGTGAGATAGTTGATCACAATATAACAAGGTCAGAATATAATAATAATAATAATAATAATAATAATAATATAATAACAACAACAACAACAATAATAAAAAAATAATATACATTATAGTGATTATTAAAATAAATTTTCCCTGTCAATTTCTGATTTGAACACCATTTTCATTATTATTATTATTATTATTATTATTATTATTATTATTAATAGTAATAATAATACTATTTGTTATTATTATTATTATTATTTCTGAGAATTATATTTATTATACTTCTTATTTCCACTAAGTTGAATTACTATTGCCTATACATATGCTATTACTATTACTATTACATTGTTACAGAAATGTCATCCAAGTACATGTTGTAGCCGTAGAGTCTGAAATTGACATTCCATAAATAAGGCAGCGATACATATATTATGCAAAATAAATTTACAGTCCATCAGATAGTGTCTTGGTGGATTGACCTCACCAGGGATGCAAGCTAGTGGGTAGGTCATATGCTAGGCAGCCATGTTGAACAGATGTACAGTGACTTATGTTCAGATTGCCCTAAGGTGGTCAGGAGGAAGGGGGAGCGGATGACGACATGTCGAGAGCCGGGGCGGGATGGTATGGAGGGAGCTGTGTAGTGGATATGGGTCAGACTTGGATCAGAAACTGAGAGAACAGCATAGCTGACAGACTTTACAGATGCAACAGGCCTGCAGGAGCGCTCATGTGCACTGACTGATGGTTTATGGCTCAAATGGCGGCACGGAAAGATTCACAGAGCTGGAATTTCACATGAAGGCAAGCAACAGCCGTGTTAGGCCTGACCGAAGAAGGATGACCGTTGAAAATATGGCAGAGCGTGGGTGGCCATAGCAGTTTATTGAAAAAGACAAAGTATGGCAACTAGAGGGTCATCAATTAGTTTAGGTTTTTAAAGCATAAACAAGTAAACAGGACAAAAACAAGGACAGAATTATGACACAAGCTGTAGAAATACACTATTAGATAAACAAGCAAAAGAGAACTATAGCAAAACTGTGTGGATGTTGCCAATAACCTCCACATGTTGTTAAATCCTCTTAAACCCCAGATATTCGCAGCTGACATGACAATGAAGATTTACTCTTATGCCTATTACTGTGTAACTTCTCTAAGCAACTAGTGCTATTAGTAAAACATTTTAATTCAGTCACTTATATTACACACACACATGCAAGCTAATGTTAATCCTCGGAATACTGGAATACACACATACTGAATTTTCTCCGAGCTTACTCTGACAAACAAAACCATAATATAAATGCACTGTGTTTAAATGAGTCCAGACGTATGTGGAGAAATCCCAGAGCGGTGTGTTGAGGTGTTTACAGCATGTGCGCATGGACGTTTTGTATATGGCGTTTGTGAGTGAGCGTCATCCTGGCATCCAACAGAGGGGCCTTGTGGGATGGCAGGTCTTTGACACACACTGTGGAGAGCAAGCAGGGGAGGGCAAATGTGTCTGGGCCTGCCCACTGCACAGACACACTGCTGCTGTCTGTAGTCAGCCAGGCAGAACAAGGCAGCAGGAGAGAAACATATACAAGGAGGGGAAAAGAGTGAGAGAGAGATGGTTTCGTTCACAGGGAGAGCAAGATGGGTGGTACATCTAGGAGAGTGTGTACGTGTTGCGGCAGGGGATGTTTGTGTATGTGTGTGTGTGTGTTTCTGGGTGAATGCCTGGGTATTCCCTGTCCAACCCCAGTGCATTAAAACACGTAAAAATAGAGATCAACAGGTTTCAGTTGCATGGTGTACTAGCTGTTGTCATCATTACAAGCTGGCATTTTGCTAATGATGGTAATGACACTTGTATTTTTTCATTACTGCGACATACACTAAAACACACGTCTAAATCATGCTGGTGGCAAGAGGCAAAAATGTTGCCTGACACTTGAAAATGTCTGTCTAAAATTAATCCACACCTGTCCAAATGTTGACTTACATCTACATATTAAAGTTTTATACCATATGTGTGGATGGGTGACAGGTATCCCTCCCACTCTTTGGTCATTGGTGAACTATATTAATAGCTTTCAAAATGCTGATGAAATATTTTACATAATATTAATGGCCTACAGAGCTGATGTTTTATAGGCCCTGTCTGCGCCGGATGTCCATAAAGTCCAACTGGAATTACCATGTGTCAAAATGTCCAGATCATAAGTGAGTTAGGACCTGCTGTGAATTCCACCCACTCTCAACCCACAAAGCCTGACCCTGATCCGGGGGTTATGAGAGGAGGAGTCTGTACGTATGACTTCAGCGGCAGATTCCCCAAAGACGAGCCTTTTTCCTTCTCAACAATAGCTACACTAACACAATCAAGCTCCAGGGGTTATCCTATTCCAGTGGCAAATAAAAATACACAGAAAGAGGATGTGTATATTTAGAGGGGTGGACCGTGCAGCTCTCCATGACTTACAGACTCACGGCTTGACTAAAGGCAAACAAATAGGTCATAATCATAGTTGGAGACAGTCAAATGTATGTCTTTGTTGGCCAATGTGCAGATGAGAGCCTGCAGAACTTAGAAGAGATGTCTAAGAGCTTTTATGGACCTGCGATGGTCATTACGTTTCTCGAGCAAAAAAGGTTTGACCTGTGGAGTTCGCGAAGGGGTAGAATTCTCCCAGCAGCAGTTTGATCCACCTCAGGGCCTCCTCCCACCAGTTCTTTACAAGCTACAGATTCTTGTAACAAATTTTGCTGATGGAGCAGAAAGTGGTCTTTGATATTTGTCTTTAAGAAATAGCCAGTTACATCTGTCTGGAGATTGGACGCCGCTGTAAAACACTGTGCCTTAGGGGGAAGAAAGGCCACATCACCTGGTTTCAGCCTTTGCTGGTCTTGTTAAATAGAAGAAAAGAGAAGTGGAGAGGGAAATTTCTTTGTTGAGTTGAACCATAGCTGGGTAGCTGATGTGATCTTTCAAGGCCTTGCCCCAGGCCTTTTCCCCTTTAAGGAGCAGGAAAACAGCTTTTGCTCATTTCCAAACAGCCGTCCTGAGTAAGCAAATGTGTGATGGCAAGAATAGCTTCAAGAAAAAGGCTGAAGTTGTGCAGAATGTCACGAACTTAAATGCCTACCGTAATTAATAATAATGCATGCGTTAGACCAAAGCGTTTTAACAGTGTATATTTTACTTGGTAAGAGGTTTGACTAAGTGTTTGAGGCCACTATTATGCCTTACTTTTTCCCACTTGTCATCCTATACACTTTAAAAAGTACACAGGCGAGCAGACTCCCTAGATTTACAACACATTTCTCCCTCTTACTCCTTACCACAGCAACTTTAAATGATAGTCCTTCTCTGTTATCAACAGTAACATTAACATCTTTAACATACTGTCTTCTACACAGTGAATCCACTACATTTCAGTGGCAGCAGTAGCAATCACATATGACCTTTTGTCAAGTTATTTACATAATCCCCATGGTTCCATGCTGCAGGCTCCTGGAGGTACTACCAGCTGTGCAGAGCATTTATTTAACCTCAGTACAAGTTGAAATGGAGACTCAGTGACACAGTGACTTTAATATTTAAGTGGGTGCCATATTTAGAGGACAATTACAAGAAGCTGAAAGAGGTCAGTAAGACAAAGTCGCTATGAAAAGGCAAGCATCTCTAAGGGGCAAATGTGTAGGTGTAGGCTTTGGTCTTTATTACTTAAACACCTGTCCATTTGGTCAAACTGTAGACTGAAAAGAGCTGTAAAGCGCTGCTTCTGTGAGCGCAAGTGTTTTCATAAGGTGTTTTCAATAGACAGGGAAGGGAGGGGAGGCCACCCTGTGGGTTTTACCATCAGCTTTAGTTAGTTCAAGGAGCTGCTGTTCCAAAAGTCCATTTGTTCCTTTTGACAAGATGCAACCAACTGCGACTGTTTGAGTTAAATAATTTGCTATGATTTATATTATTTACCCATTTTTCCATTCTTTAACATAAACTTTTAAATATATTTTTTCCTTCAACTTTCAATATGAGCACATGCAATATATACAAATAAGCTTATTTTAATTTTGTATATATGTGCCAGTGACATAATGATTGTTAGCTGTGATTTAACAGGGATTTGACAACAAGTGCTGTGAAAGACTAATTGAAGTGAGCCAGATGAAAGCGCCGGACAATACAGGCCGACCCCCTCCCTCTGTGCCAAGTCAGGCCATAAACAGCTTCCCTTTCCCCTCTCACACCCTATGGAAATTCCTTCTGACCTCTCAACTTGCACACACATGGTCTTAACGCACACATATAGTGACAGTTGCTCAATTACACAGGCATACACACATTACTTATGCCATACTCACGCAAACCCCCACACAATCCCTACAACCCTACAACCACCCCCAGTTCAAATGGTCAGAGCCCACATCCCCTCGTTCCTCCGCTAATGAGTCAATCAGCTGGTTCCATTCATTTCATTGCTGTCAGGCCCCATCGATCAGCCCCTTTCTCCCTGTCCCATCTTAGCAGCAGGGGGGCTCATAGATGGAGAGGAGAAGAAGGGGCTTGAAACATACAGACAGTTCAAAGACTCCTCATTTCTTATCCGCTTTAGTTCCCTAGAAATATGGCGTTTTGATGCTGTATAGCAGCGTGTATGCATGCATGTGAAATGAAAGAGAGAAAAGGGATTAAAAAAAGATCAAGAAGCCAAGACGTCTTCTGCTGGAGTTTATGCATGGTATCTGACCTTCGTTTTACCTTTGTGAGGCTAGTATGTTAGCAGTGTGGATTCCAGCATCATGGGAAGACCAGAGATGCAGTAGCAGGTGGTGGATTTTCGCCAGGTGCAAGCTCATTCACTTCCAGGGATGCCCCCGTCTTTGCCATGATACGTAAACTGCCCCCGCTCTGCTGTTTGAGCTTCTACCTTGGCTAGCTGAGTGATGTGTATGATGGGTCCAATTCTCGCCATGCTCCATTCCGACACCCACCGAGTCAAAGTCAGAGAGGTTATCAGTTATTAAAGCGCCTCAAAGTTGGATGTGTGTGCATGCGAGAGGCCATGCAGAGTGAGTAAGAGGGGGAGGCAAAAATAGTGGGTCCTCATTTTCAGAAAGCCACTTAGTTCTGCGTATTTTCCAGTCAGTTCATTTGAAAAGGTGTTGAGAGAAGCAACTATGCAGAATGGAGGTTGCTGAGCTGTTGCAAGGAGCCAAGGTCAATTGAGCTGATCTTAGGGGAGCAAGGGTTGGAGGAGGACAGGTAGTAGGCAAAAGGGGAGGAAGAAATGTGAACGGGCCTAGGAAGAGAACAGCAGTGGCTGCAGGAATTGTGAGGTCCATCTGAGCTGAGGAACTAATCTTCTGACTTGGACATTTGCCATCAGTCTGTCACCCAGATCTCTACTTCTGCAGCATGTGGTTTCCTCCCAGTTAAAAGATTGTGCATGGGAAGAGACACTGCCTATAATCTTTATTATTTGCTCAAACATACACATATCACTCTTAGAATAACAGGACCTAGTTGAAAGAATCTGATAAGTAAGGCAGTGCTGATCAATACTAACACAATGCCACATTTTCAAGAATAGGTGAAGAAGTGGTACATTGAAATAATAATAACAACGTTGTACAAAGGTGAAGGGACTGAGTAAACAAATACAAATTTCTTGATGTTAAACCATAAACCTACCAGAACTGAGCATCATGGTTGTATTGTATTTCTGGAAATGCACTTCATATAATTCCATCGGTATTATGTGAAGTGTATAATACAGGTTGGAAAACAGATCGTAAATGTGATTTGAAACTATATGCATTAAATTAAAATAACTTGACTCAACTTGTTGCTTCACAGGAAGCTGAGCCTGGTATCTTCTTGAAAATCCCGGTAACATGATTTAAGGATACACTTTTACACAGTGGGAAAGTTTACTTTTAGTTCAGATAGCCATGCAGTTAAATAGCAACAATATGTTTTATTGTCCTTCAATTAGAGGAAGTCTGGTGTTGTATGACTGCAGAGGTGATTTAGATCAATTTAGTCAGACACTGCTAACATCAAGGTCTTCTCATGTATTGTGCCAGCCAGACAGCTTGGCACTTTGGCTCGCCATAGAAGACGGACCGAAAGGTTGTGCTTTAAGCAGGACAAAGACTTCTTTTATTTCTTGTTTACCTTCCCTTTTTTCTCCACCTTGTCGCTGTCCTTGGCCTTGTCTCTTTCCCAGCTTCAGTCTGAGTCTATGATCTCTCCACCCCCTCTCTTTAACTGTCATTCTCACCTTTTGTTGTCCCATCCCATCCGTTTTGTCCATCGCTCTGCGTTCTGCCCCTCTTCAGTTCCCTCTTCTATGACCCCTGCTTATCACTACTACAGTAGGTCTTAATTGCAGTATTATTTTCCTTTCCCTGCTATCTCACGCCCTTCTGATATCAAAACCTCAACAGCAACAGTAAAAAGCTGGGAGACAGATGCTATTTACTGCTGAGACCCTTTGTTGTTGTCTACTACTTGATAAGGTCTTGACAGTCGAGATCACTTCCCCCATTGTATATTGAGAGAAGAGCGTCTACAGTTAAAAAACACAGGCCAAGCACGTCTTGACCCCTAATTCCAGTGTCTGAAACTGTTTCCTGTATCTCACCAACACCAAATGGTGCTCTCTATACAAAAAAAGGGGAACAAAAAAATTTGGTGCCAAAGCTGACACTTACATCTAACAGGTCAGAGTTGGACTTTTCTTTCAATGTGTCACTGACTCCCTGAACTTTATATACACAACACATACTTCTCTGCCAGCTTGGACAATAAAAAAAAGGGGAAAAAAAATAATGGCGCAAAGGAAAAGACTAGAGCTAGCTAGAGTGAACCAGGAGGCTGCAACCCAATATGCTGCTATAGGTGGCAAAGGGTGTCTAAGTGTGAGATGCATGAGGTGTCAGGGTTTTAAATACCTTAGCCGAACAGCTCCAAGTGTGAAAACAATGGTCAGAGACATGAAAGTGTGAGCAAGAACACACAGAGGGGTCAGATAACCCCTGGCCAGATGGTATGGCAACGTGAACAGGGAGGAGAGGTTGCAGGGGGTTGCAATGTTTATGCCGCTAATGTCGGGAAAGGGAGGCTAAAGCAATACCTCCTGTGCCACTTTTGGCCTCTGTAAATCTCCAGGGATACAGGAACTAAAAGGATGGTGATGATTAGAGATTCAATTTGGCTTGCCATCAATCAATGCCATCTAGATGGACAGGATTGCTGCTGATAGCCCATCCTTGGAACCAGATTGGGTTTGGGCCTCTTGGGATTTACACCCTTTTTTCACGCTTTGTTAATTAAGCGACCAAGCTGCCCTTGCACTTACTTATTTATGAATCTTGGCTTCCACCGATACTGGAGACCGCTTGGTCTTCCCTAATTAGTCCGTCACTAATGGCCTTACTTCTAGACAATCTATACAAATTCAGCCCAGACCACCGATCCCTATTCTGTTTATGCACACACAGAACTGTAACACCAATATGACCTTGACGTTACACAACCCACATTGTCTGGTGTTGTGTTTCCGTGGCAGTGGGTAAAGTGCCCCACATGGGATAATGAGGCAACACTTAAAAAAATCAATTTCCATCTCCGTCTGTCTAAGTAATTCCTCACCTGTTCATTAACCCAAGCATAAAGCAGCCTGGATGTGTTGAGTCTCTACACTTATTAGATATGGAAGAGAACCTGAAGGAACAGAACAGTAGGACGTATCTTGGTAAAATATTAACACTCTCCCAGAGCAATGAGAGCAGTGCAGACTTAACTCAGCCTATTTTTTCCACTTCAACATGGCTTTGCTGCAAGTATGGAAAAGTAACATATGTGTACTGTTGACTTTATAACACCTTTCTGAATGAAAAATTACATCATTCCTATAACTCTGATCATGTAATTATTCCAACTACCAATCAGTCATGCAAACACCCTGCCCAAAAGGTTTTTTCCCTTCCTTTCAATGATGAAGTCACTGTTCAGGGTCGGTGAGCCCATCCGCTGTGGCCTTGTGTGGTGTGGTTTGAATCCTATAAACACTGGTCCCAAGTCAGATTTACTGCGCAAAGGCCCTGGGGATTCATTTGTATTCTACCCTCTTTGGCTGGTTCAGGGTCAGGGCCGATGACTAATCAGGTCAGAACTAATCCACACCCTGCGGTTGGAGCATTACCAACCCCACCTTGCTCTCTTGGACCACCAAGAGGTCTGGCTTTTCTGTTAAAGATAGATAGAACACACACAAACTGTAGGGACAAATGGAAACATACAGATATTTTTTTGTACATTTCATTCCTGTGTATGCAGTTGAAGAGGAAAAAAGCACCTCATTGTTGTTTATTCCCCTCAGAATTTTTAGCCACAGGCCACAACAGAACTGAACCCAGCTGAGTACTTGTACTAATGGTTGAGCTTAGGCATAAACATTGGGATTGTTATTTTTTAACTAGCTATGTTTGCTTCAGGCTATGTTATAAGGATCACAATAAGGCAGGTGGGTAGGTGGGGAAACTTCTAAGTAACTTATAAAAATAAGTTAAACATTGCTTCTTTCAGAAATCCAATGCTGCGTAACCACATTCTTCATATTTGTGTGCACTTGTACATCTGAGTATCCACATGTAACACTGTGGGAAAAGAAAGAGAACAAGACAAGTACAAAGAAAGCTTCTTGAACCTTTGTGCAGCCTCTTCTTCTTCTCTCTTTTTACAGTGTATAATTCATGCAAACCTAATATTAATCCAAACCTAACTGGGCTGTTGAGACGACAGAGGTTAAGGGATATAGATCAGCTATTGACTATTCCTATCGCTTGACCTTTTTAACCAATGACCCCTGTAAAGTGCAGCATAAACAAAAGTCTGACCTTTTGATCTACTTCCAATCAACCTCTCTTGTTTACATACTTCATATTTATATTCAGTGCATTTGCTTGTTTCTCCCTAGCCACTATAAAACTTGTGTTTGGTTTATTGGAAATGCATGCATACACAACTACTGGTGAACACCTCTATAATACTTATGTCGTCCTGTTAAATTCCCAGGTGGTGTTTTATGTTCCTGTACACACACATACAAATAGATGCACAATGAGTCAAGATGGAAATCAGTGTTTTAGATAGAGGAAAATGTGTGCATGTGTTTCTGTGCGCATACGTGCACTGTGTGTCAGCACATAAATCAATGGATGGCTGGCGGCATTGCGGCTAAAGCTTCAGTGTGTGTGTGTGTGTGTGTGTGTGTGTGTGTGTGTGTGTAGGTAGTTGTGGTGTGGGGTAATTGGTGACACCCTGCTCCCCCTAACTGCCAGCTTTAGTTACACATCAATGAAGGGTGAATAATACATTAGCCAGGGTAGCCCATATTCCTCCTACAGATCCCAAGAGAATGACAGAGGGATGGAAGTAGAGAGATGACAATATGAAAACATATCCACACTATATATCTTATACAGAGACGACAGCATGAAGAGAAAGCATATTTAATGCAGAGCTCCACGTTCCTTCCTTAATCTCATTTCATCCTCATGACTTAACCATGAAAGTCTCAACCTACCTCACTTCCTGTTTAGATAGTGTCCCCCTCCACCTTTCTTTCCCTGATGTACAGCCAGTTTGTTTCTTAGATTTATGTTGCTGTTAAGGAGCTTTAAGGACAACAGGGTACTTTGAAATGAAAGAGGAGTCTAGGCATAAACTCTAGGACAGGTAGCTGGCTTTGGTTAAGTGGAGCTGCTGAAGTGTGTGAAGGTCCTTGAGCCTAGATCAGTGATGCAAGCGGTTCTGTAATCATGGTGAAATTACTTAGACATCCATCACACTAGGACAAAACACGATGAGTTTATGTTTTTGTGTATGTTGGAAAAAGATATAAAGCTCGTCTAGTTTGTGTCAGTACTAGTGTGTACGTGCGTATAAAGCCGGTGTCGGTTTTGCGACTGGTGTCCTTGCCAGTTTATCTGTCTGTGCATGTGTATGTGTACAGTATATAGATGTGTCAATGTGTGTGTATGTGTGTGTTGCTAACCACTGTATGATTTATTCCTTCTGTCTGTGCTGTTGCTGTCTGGGGCCCTGTGTGTGTTATGCCAATGCACAGAGGTCTTTATGTAATTGAAGTGGGCCTCTGAAAGCCCCCTGCCATATGGACCCTAGCAGCCTTGAATGTCTGTCTGTCCATCCGTCAATTTCTTTTAATTGCCCAGAGCCTGGATTCTGTGCCGTGACTATCTATCGGGTGGTTTCTCCATAGGTTAAATACATTAATATTTAATAAGGCCTGGGAAAACACAGATCCCTGACCATGAGATTGACCAGATAATACTGAGCTGAGGAAAGATAGAATGTGAAAGATTCTCTATGAATATAACTTTTTCCTCTCATCCTTACTTGATTCATATCAGTATTTTCTTCTTCCACTTCTTATAGAATAGAGCAGAAAATAAAAAATATAAAAATATAGTGGAAGTAGAGCAACAAAATGTAATTTTATTAGAATAAAATAACATATTTTATTGTGATATAAGTCCTTGTGTAGTGTGATGTTAAGGTTATACAAACCAGATTCATGTAATGTATTATGGAGGCTAGAGGTTTCCTATTATCACAGTTTTCATTCAGGTAACCCTCAAAGACCCAAACAGCCACCGCCAACTAAAAACATCTACTGATATGAAATGTTTAATAACTTTTGAAGCGCTGATCCTATCACTAAATTAATATAGTTCAGGTAAAATGTGGTTTGTCAGCTTTTCAGCGTCTTCAGATATGACCCATTTGGACGTTCAGATACTCTGTATCGAACAAGGAAACACTGTCATCTTCTACAAACACTGATTCACCAATGGCAGCAGTTGAAGATGTTTTTATATATATTTTGCTGAAAAAGTCACTTTTTCTTCAGTTTTCTCTGTTCTGATATAATAACCTTTGAATTTACTTATGAACAATTTCACGGTTAATCAATTAAGTACAGGAAAGTATTTTTCACTGAACAATGCAGAGGATTAAATTATAAAATGTGCTGAATCAGTCAGGACAGATCGGGTGTAGAGATAAATTCATTCGGAAGTCATCACAAAAACAGTTCTATGTCCCAATTCTTTGCTTCTTTTTTTATTTAGCTTTAAAGGGCATTGAATCTTCAACAGATTTTGTCACGTGTATTGAGTGTTTGAGCTGATCCCAGCTTTTTGTAATGCAGTTGGTTGCTTGCAGTGTTGCAGGTCTGTATAGGGAATGAAGGCTAAATGCTAAAATGTAAATGTGATATATATGTAGGGTCAAGTATAGATTGGCAATGACACTGCCATGTTTTTTTTAAGCTCTTCATGGATGGTCTCTCTGTCTGTCTCTATTCCAGTCTGTTGGCTGGTTCATTACTGTTGCTTTTAGCTACTAAAGAGGCAAAGTCCATTTGCACAGAGGAGGTCTAACAAGTCAAGTTATTACAGCAGCAAAGTATGAGATTAATTAACTCAGTGGCGATTAAGAATGCAGGTCCAACAAGATCTCAGTGGAAGTGAGGGAGGGAAAGACAGGGAGAGAGAAACAAAGCCAGTGTGATAGACTCTTATACAGATCAACATGATTAATCTCACCCAGCCATTTGCTGGTATGTGGCATCTGAATCCAAAATAGCCATAAATAATAAAGATCTCTCCCCTGAACCTCTTAGTCTAAGTTAATGATGCCAAATAACAAATAAACACATTTATCTGTCACCACCGGCTTTATAAGTGAAATAAAAGCCCAGTCCATAAAATAAATATATAAACCCTTTTCGGTAATCAATCCTCAGCTGTTTGTCATCACAGACCATTAAATGTTGTCCAAAGTGCTCAGACTGGAAAATTCAGACAGAAATTAGGCTGTTCTGTCCAGCTATCCTGTACAAGAGAGCACTCTTGCTGCCAAGCTTTTTCTGGGTGGTAACTACTTCATTCTGAAGCTCCAAAGCTGTTACTTATCACTTTAATACATTCACACACCTCGGGAGAAGAAAATGACGGGAACAGGAGTGGTAGCCATATGTGCAAAGAATAAATTTTTGTCACAATAATAGAGACAAATGACATATGAATAGGAGACGGAAGGTAATAATTTGGAATGGAAAAAACGGACGATCTACACAGTTGTATATAAATGACGTCTGCTGTGCTAGTACATTTCGGTCATTGTGCACAAATGCTATGTTGTATTATGATTTTAATTGTTTTGCATAAATGCCACTCCCCACTTTCAGTGTGTGTTACAAAGAAAGAGAAATTTTCTTTCATATGATCTCCGTGTGTGGAATTGCATGATTGTTAAAGACAGGGTGTGTGCATGTGAATGCGTTACTCCCACGGGTCTGCAGATCCCTGACCCGGCAGGTTGCATTTCTGGATTTAACTGCCCTAGTCTCACTTTTGTTCTTTGTGTCTTTGACCTGAATGGCTAATGACTGGGCAAGCAGGTAAACTGTTACAAGCCCTCTGCCTTCCTAACAAGCTGATGTGAGACGCTTCTGTCTCCCTGCAGGGTTTTCATGTCACCTGGTCCTCCTTATCCATATTCTTTTGAAACGAAAGGACAGAGAGAGAGTGGGGTGCGATGATGTGTATGCGTGGTGGTGATGGTGGGTGGTGGGGGCAGAACATAATTACTCATCTTCTACAATTCCCCATCTGCCATTTTTTTCCTCTTTCTTTTTTTTCCATGCCTCCTCCCATATTCTTCCTCACAGGTAAACGAGGGCATACCTGGGAAATTAACATGACTGGCGGTGATAATTGACTTGATAATTACCCTGCAACATCTTCATAAATCATCAGTGGTTGCTAGATGAGCCTAAAGACAGCTTTAAGCATGTCTAGTTGGATGTCCGCACTAATAGGGTAGTCCCCAGCTCCTATTTTTGCACTGTTTTTTGTTTATCCTCTCTGTGCAAGTTTCCGAGGAGAAGCAGAACAGAAACAAGAAAACCTCAAAGAGTTTTGGTCTCTACAACTGCGGTATTTTTTAAAACTGTTTTAAAGTAATTGGAAGCCACTGGCATGTGGAAAATGTGGACCGCATTGGGGCTTTGCCCCTCACTGCAGACACACAGGCAGCTGTTCCGGGTGTAACAGGAAGTATCCATCTTTAATTAGATTCAACACAATCATTACATGCTGTGCTAAAAGTGCATTGTAAGGTGATCTGATATGTTGGTGGATGACTGTATTAGGGGAGACTGTATTAAGAGAAACAATGGTCGAGAGAGGGAGAGGGAGAGAGAGGGAGAAAGAGAGAGAGGCTATTGAAACAGAATGGCAAAGCTGGGTGTTAAGCCCTTTTCTTATGGTGCTCAGCCATTCAAAAAGCCATGGCTTTTATTCAATGCCCAGTTCCAGCTCTTTCTAGGCTACACCCCCAGTGAACAAACAGGATTTGTATGTGTATGTGTGCGTGTTTGTGTTTGTGTGTGTTGTTGCTTGTGTGTGTCATTTTCTTGTTTGTTATTGCTTATGTTTTTATTGTTTAATTAATGTCCTGTGCATAATGTGTATGCTTTAGCATTATGTAAGTGTACAGTATGGGTTTGTCTTCCCATGTGATTGAATGTTGTTTGTTGAGTCAGCCATTGCTGACACACAAAATTGTCTGAAACCTGTTATTAGAGCTGTGAGGTAACTGCACACACAAGCTCGCCAGCAGAGGCAGCACAATAGCCCACCCCCTATTGAACTAAAGTGAGCGAATGTCTATGTATGTGTGTGTCCGCATGTGTGCGTTTGTGCATGTTTATGCTTCTCCTGCCTCTGAGACACTTAGATAATCACCAGCTTCCACCCATACAAGCCATACTCATTCATTCACAGGGGTGAGTGTGTGCACGCAAACACACAAGCACAGTTCACGCTACTGATGAAATGTTTCCTTTGAAATTCACTCATCACAGCTCCCCAAGGACAAGTTTCTGCTATCACATTTTCATACAGCTATTTAGTTTGTGAATCTCTGTTGCTGTCTTCCACACTGTCTGTTGCCAAAGCTATCGAGCTGTTATGAATGGACACCCTGGTTGGCACAGGGGCAGTGGAGCAGAGAAAGGCCAGAGGGAATATGAGAGGAGAGGAGAGGAGAGGAGAGGAGAGGAGAGGAGAGGAGAGGAGAGGAGAGGAGAGGAGAGGAGAGGAGAG
>JAPQRQ010000019.1:13294200-13304863 GCA_037367365.1 Apogon talboti | reverse complement strand
GAGGGAGGGAGAGTGAATATAGTAAATCTAAAGCAAGGTGTATATGGTTAAAAACTCATTTGTTTGTTCCTGGCAGCTCAAGGTTAAACCCCTGGCGACTGGGCCCTGATAAAATGTTCTCTAATCAAGCTTCAGTGGAAACCACAAGGGACAAATCTCCCTCCATTCTCCTGTTCTCACATCGTTTCACCTTTGCTCTCTCACTTTTTCACCTCTGCAGATTTTATTCAATAATTTCCCCTCATCATTTTTCCATGACTCTCCCTTTCTGTCCTTGTTTTCACATCGAGTAACTCCCCCAGCTCCGCCACTGTTTCCTTCCCTGCCTCTGTATTCGGCTCTGCCTCTCCTATTCACCCTCTTCCTTCTGAAGGCCATTGCTCTCATTAACACGCCACCACAGTTACAGTAAGGATGTCTGCATTAATATTAATTGATGAGCCTGTTTTGCCTTTTCACTCGTTTTGCAGCACATTTTTCAACCCCAATATTCTTTACTTCTTTTCTTCATGCTCCACACTTTCCAATTTCAGCATACATTCTAATCAGTTCCTTAAGCTCTATGTTCTGCATGAGAGGATAAGACACAGGGGAGTGGGAAAGAGGGGAAAAAAGCGCCTGCAGGATTAGCATTTTCTATGCCTCCACCTCTTCCACCTCTCCCTCCCTTTTCTCTACCCCCTTGTCTTTTTTTCTTCCTCAATCTTTAGTGGTTCCTCTAAGGGGAAATGGATGAAAGAAAGAGGATGACCCCTTTACTCGCTGGAAGTGATTGATCAGCACTTTCAACCCTTCCCTGAAATAAAATGCTTCTTTTAATGGGACTGCTCTTTTCACATCTTTCATTAGGCGAACATGTTCAAAAACCAATGCTCTCATCCCGGTGAGATTGCTTGAAATTGCTCGTAGTTTACTTTGTTTATGTGAACCTAAATGAACCCATATGTCACCCTCCCAAACAGAAGAAGCTGTTCTCCCACCTGGTAAAAAAACCTGAGGTTATTTCTTATCTGTTTATCGAGCAGTCCTTCCTGTTAGCCAGTGGTGTGGATGACTCTGATTAATGGTGGAAGAACAAACACACTCAGTGCTAATGTACACGTTGCCTCCAACTGGTGGTTTTGTGCTAATATTGAACTTTGAAGAAAAAAAAAAAGGGCTACAGCAGAGACAGGAAGTGTTCCACTGTAGATTTGACCTCCAACCTTGACTGGTTTCAGCCGGGAGCAAAAAACAAACTCAGAAGTCCCGGCGATAATTATCATTCAGCGAGACAAAACATAGCAGCATGTCCTTGACATTGATGGCTGAATGTGCCAGTGGGTCGGCTAATCAACTGGCCCCTGTAAACTTTGCCGCTCTTACCTGCTCCCTCTCTTTTTGTTTATTAAGCACAACGGCCACCTCATTCATCTCTTAACGAGGCAGTTTATCATAGATACGGAGCCCGTCAGACTGTTCTGGATCACAGTGCCGCTGTCATTGCAATTCTGCAACTTATCAGCTGAGTTATAAACTTCCAAACACCTACCATAAATGGGGATAGCATGTTTACAAAGGCTAGCACTCTTCATGTTCTTCTGACTAGACCTTGCATATTCAAGAACCAGTGAAGCTGAAGTTGTATTGAAAGTAAAATGTTTCTGAGGGAGTTTGCTGAGGTGAATTGAGGTAATAGTGATGCGTGAGTGTGTGTGATTGTGTACAGACATTTTTCCCCTGCTCTTTTGTGCACAAGCCCATTTTGTGTACACATCAGCATGTGGCATGTGTGACTCTCTGGTTCAGTGAGTGTATGTTTATATGTATTTTATAAAAGACAGAATTAAGATGAAAGCCTCATGCAAGAATTTTTGCTCTGAGGGATGTGTATGAAATTTGGGTTGACAGTCTCTTCATGTGAGCATAGGTTTGTGCAAACAGTGACATTCTGCTCATAAACCATTTTCCTTTCCCTCTATATAGCCATAAGTGAGGGAAAAAGGGAACACGGGATGTTGAGAGAACCAAAAACAATTTGTGTGCACACATCAATAAAAGCATAAATGTCAGTCAGATTTACCAGCTAGTTTGAATAGTAAAGCAGAAGATTTGACCATAAAGTTATTCAGTATAATTAAGATTAACGTCCTCATGATTGTGTTTGCATAGGGTTAGGATCATTGTGATATTTTCATGCCAAAATAGCATACTATGAACAATCTTACTTAAAATGGTCTTCCTCCTATCTCTCATTTGCCCTCAGCTTGCAGTCCTGGCACCTTTAAGTCCAAACAGGGGGATGGTTTCTGCTTGCCTTGCCCTGCCAACAGTCGAGCCAGCTCTGGAGCAGCCAGTGTCTGCTCCTGTCGAAACGGTTACTACCGCTCAGATACCGACTCTCCCGACTCCCCCTGCACCAGTAAGTAACATATTTCATTCCAACATGTTCTGACATTATATGCAAAATGCAAAACTCTATTACAACAAACACTTGCAGAGGATGGATAATGCTGTAAAACTTCAGATAAGTTTATGCACCTCATCTGCAGATAGTGCCAACACGTATTGCTAGCCATAAAACAAAACACTCCGCTATATGGTAAATGTCCTCCCAAACTTCCTCCTTTAATTCTGCGCTTTTATCAGCCCTCAGAGGTTTTTTTTCCCACCGCAGCGCTCGCATAGCAAACATATCTGCTTGCTTTCCCAACGTTATCCAAAATGTTATCATCCAACCCCTTTCCCCAACTGCCGTCCCAAAAAAAGTCTATCTCCTCTCAGTGTCGGCACCTTTTTACAGGCAAAAAGTAGAGGAATTTTTCTCGCAATTTTAGAGCAAACACGCACATGTGGAAGATAGTGCATTAACTTGTGAAGAGAATAGAAGAGTCTTTTTTCTGTCGCTGGGATGGGGGGGCTGATTCTCCCACAGTGCAGTGAGAGATAAGGTTCTGTTAATTGGATAAGTATTACCAAGGCTCTGGCAATAGTTTGTCTCATTTGTCCCCCCCCCAGCACTTTTCACGCACAGACACATAGGAGAAGTGAGAATGCAATTCAGATTTGAACTCCTGTCCTCTTTTTTTTCTCTGAATAACCGCTGGAACAGTCTCTTGTTATGTGGAAGAAAATAAAATGTTCTAGTTAATGCATGAAAAATGTATTAGCGCCACAGCACAAGGGAAAATCTTGGGTCATGAATTGTGTTTATAGCAGCTAGGGAATAAAGAATGTATGTGTGTGTAATGATATGTAAACTGTGTTTTGCGGTATGAATCTCTGTCTATTGTCAGTATGTCTCTGTTCTATCACCAAGACAAATTTCTTTACACCTATTGTGCATGGAGATTATATTCATTCTCATTCCAAGCCTGTTTTCCTCATCTTAACCATGCTTTACCTTCCTGTTGCAGCTGTTCCCTCTGCACCGCGCAGTGTCATCTCCAGTGTCAATGAAACCTCATTGGTGCTGGAATGGAGTGAGCCACGTGACATGGGCGGCCGAGACGACACCTTCTACAATGTCATCTGTAAAAAATGCCTGCCTGAGCGGGGGATGTGCTCACGTTGTGACGACAATGTTGACATCTCGCCACGTCACCTGGGCCTGACCCAGCGCCGGGTAGCGGTCCGTAACTTACAAGCCCACACCCAGTACAGCTTTGAGATCCAGGCAGTCAACGGTGTCTCCAACAAGAGCCCCTATGCTCCTCAGTTCTCTGCAGTGAACATCACCACTAATCAGGCTGGTAGGTTTACCATCATATGGCTACCTGTCGGACATAAATAGTGAACTTATAGGCGCCGCTAGGTACCAACGACTGTAAAATAGACAAAGCAATGTCAGAGAATACATTCTAAGCTTAAGAAGAGGTGATCAATTTCCTGTGTGCTTGTAGGAGTATGTTACATATTTTGTCTTTGAACAAGGATTGAGAAAGAAGATATTCTTCTGAATGAGCTTAGAAAGAGACCTTTTTCACACACCCACAGCATGCTCTGTACTAACACCGCTGCAAATAGCATTAGCGAGGCAGTGTGTATTGAAAGTGTTGAACCTCCAGTATTCTAGCTGCCCACTGCTTCCAACCCACCACTCCTACAGCCTACAGCAACAGCCATAACTAGGGCAATGTATCAGTCAGTGCTGACATAAAATGACATAAAATGCATATATTTTATAAAGTCAGTAAAAGTCAGCAATATATCTGATACTTCCTTATGTATAATATTACCATCATAATATTATGATGTTGATTACTGCTGTTCATCGTACCCTGTTTGCTCTTGTGAGTTGGTTTCCCTGGTCTCTTATGCTTTGGATATGTTTGGTCACTAAGTTAAATTTGCTCTTTCACGAGGCTCAGACAACCTCTTGGATTATCTATTGCTCCACCCCCCATCATTTCTTTTTTCTCTCCATGGCCTTGTCCTCCTCACCTTTACCCTTTGGCTTCTGCCTTCTAAAGATGCTTTCAAAATGCCTTCTGTTTGTGACTGTAGGACCCAAAGACCCCACAGGGCCCCAAGTGAGGGTCCCATTGTTTTACAAGGGGTCTGGCACTGGGTTGACAGGGACCAATGTCTGTCCCTGGGTTCCTCAGGTCAATTAGGTGCACAGAGAATAGAGAAGGGGAGGGAGCAAGAGAGCATCAACTGTGATCAGATTATCCTTCTGGTGTAGTCCCCAAGACCATCCCTGCATAAGCATTCACCTTTTAAGAACCAAAATAAATACAAGGGTGGTGATAAGCTCCAGAGGCCACCTCCTTGGTTACAACAACTCCCTCTCCCAGGGAAGGGCCCCTAATCCCCTGGCTGGAGTAACCAGGGGATCTGCCTAGGAAGCATTGTCTTCTGGAGGAGAAAGAGAGGCATAGAGGGCCTGGGTGGATGGGGCTGGTGGGGCTGGGAGAGAGGCAGGAAAGGGTAGGTTTGGAGAGAAACACAAGGATGTCTAGCCTCCAACTTAAGCAGCAGAAGGAGAAAGGAAATGCAAGGGGAGGATCAAAGAACTGAAAACTGGGGATTAAAAAGCTTTTAACAAAAATGGGGAGAGGGAAGGGGGAAGGGATGAAGGAAGGGAGACAGGCTAAGACATGGTGTAGATGGAAGTCTGCAGTGGTGAAAAGAAAGATGAAAAGTGAAGAGCTGAATAGGACAGTGGAAACAGGAGGAAATCACTGACAAGATTGAGAATGTAGGCAAGAGTGAGAAATTTAATTTAGCACCACTGGAGATAGACAGTTGAAGTTATGAAACAAAAGCAGTGGAGTAGACAGAGAGGAGTGAGTGAGTCAGAACAAGCCCAAAGTTAGAAAAAGAGGAGAGAGACACCGAAGCAGACAGCACTTTGCTGTTAATATGCACATTTGAACAAAGCATGAAAAACTCAGGTGGGTGGAGTGCCAGTGTGACTTATTTTTGTCTATAAATGCGTTGGTCCACACACCAGGGTCTGACTTGTATAACTTGTGCACATCACATGAAGTAAATATTGTAAAGTATAAAGTAAATATGTTATGTATAGCTACATAACTTACTGTCTTACTTTGTGCAATATATTAACACATGTAATAACTAGGATATAAAAAAGTGAAAAACACCCTTTCCCAATTTCTTCTCCTTTCATAATGGAGTAAAAAAATGTAGCAATAGTTCAGTGATATATAAAATATCTACATCTGTGGATATGTGATTGTACACTTGCCTGCAGTTGTTGTAGAGTGGAGGGAATTGCATTGCATGAGATTACATATTTATCAGTTGTGCACTTTTACTGTCCTGTCACAGGAGAATTAGACATCCCTTCTTTTCCCGGAGGACTCTGGGAGGGATAATTTGAGCATTAGTGGGGAATGGTTCTGCATACTAACTAATGGCCAAAGCTACTCACAAAGCCTCAGCTTAAGACTGGATTTGGTCTTGTGCAGATACACAAAAGACATAGAACATAAAAAGACACAGCATGGAAAATTATATACAAAACTGATTTTCTTTTACTTGTCTCGTCCTGTGTAGCGCCTTCTGCAGTGCCAACAGTTCACCTGATGGCGGCCACAGCGAGCACTATGAGCCTGTCCTGGCTGCCTCCAGAGAAGCCGAACGGAATCATTCTGGATTATGAGATTAAGTACCATGAGAAGGTAAGCGGCAATGTAAGTCAACGCCTCTAATTCAATCCAATTCATTGACTCTCACGGTCTCTGTTTCATGTATGTTCCTGCAAGTGTGGAAAACAATGTCTCTACTGATAAACACATGGTTGTGTTGCAAATGCATTGCATTTCATTGCTTGTATGATGATATTCCTCCTTAGTCCTCTCCCTCCTCCCTTGTTCCACCAGTGTTTTCCTTAATAAATTTCTGCCTCTTGCCCTCCCCATTCTCCCTCAGCCCAAACCTTAGAGAGAGATCCAGTAGCTTGTTTCCAGGGACTAGGTTTGCTTCAGAGACAATAACAAAGGCACTGGTTATATATCATATTCATCTGTGTGAATTAGGATGCTGTTTACAATCTGTCATTCTATTATTTTTTTTTTTTTGGTATACTTGCACCAATTTTTTTTTACCCCTTTGACCCATTGGTTTTTGTCAGCCATGCCAGGGAAAGTGGAAAGACAACAATAAATGAGAGACCACACCAAACTGTTGTTGAGCATTGTTTTCATCATTGCTTCTCTCTCTGAAGGATCAGGGTGAGGCTATTGCCCACACCATGACTGCCCAACGAAGCAATGCCCGCATTGAAGGTCTCAAGGCTGGTACACCATATGTGGTACAGGTCCGTGCCCGAACGGTGGCTGGTTATGGCCGTTACAGCAGCCCAGCTGACTTCAGCACCAACTTGCAAAGTATGTTGTTAACATCTACTTAATTACTCATAAAACTGTGTTGGGAAACTTGCATTTAGCAGCAATTAAGATTATGATTAACTTCAAATCATTTTATTTACCCCAGCTTTATCTACTTATCTTAATGCACACTGAAGAAAACATTATTCAATACCATAATTTCCGTTATGTAAGCGTACAATTCTGAAGTAGGCGTAAAAGTCATACAAGCCTACAGTTAGACTTATAGATGGGGGCAGGAAGAGTCAACTAGTCTTAGGCTATATAAATGGATTCAGTCAGAGTGGGTGTATGTTTGTGACAAGTACTGTAAATAACCAATTTCTTTTTGACCCCTAAGCTGACCCACCGAAGACATGGCAAGAACAATTACCACTCATCGTGGGATCAGCTACTGCTACACTGGTCTTCATCATTGCTGTTGTGGTCATTGCTATCGTCTGCCTCAGGTCAGAATACAGTCACTCCACACTCTACACTTATGTTGCTATTCTACACAATTTTACATATTAATCAACGTTAACAATACAATATATGTGTGGTATACATTTTGTCCATCCCACAAAATATTTTGAAACAGCAAGGATAATGGCCAGTCTGTATTTTTCTTTTAAGCTGAAAAGAATTCCGATTACTTGCTTCAAATGTCAACTTTGTTTGCATGTCCTCCAAACCTCCCCAAAACAGTCTCAGTGGATTGCTGTGCCACCTGTGAAGCAACTGAATGCCAGATTAGCCCTCTGAATCGGTGAATAGTAAACAGCTTTGGCCAAAATGTTCAGTACTCTCTGGACACAGCATGGTGGAGCAGCTGTTGGGCCTGATAGACCTGCCCTCATGGCCCAGCACTCAGAATCAACTGCGTGGCTGCCTGACCACAAAGAGCCCAGATGCGCCCCTGTCTACAGGGCCCAATTGACTGGGAAGATGCAAGTGGCTGCTCACACCTTTCAAAAAGTCTGACATTGCATCAGCTGGGTCTAACCTCTCTCGTTTATCCCTATAGCTCTCATTTGTCAAGCAGCAAATGTGGTGTTCATGTGTGCACAGGATACATGTGTGAGAGGTTGGCACCCACCGCTGACTGGCGCCCACTGGGTACCGTCCACAAGCCAGTTTAGGCAGCGGCTGACAAGCGTGGGCATTGGTCACGCTACACTGAATAATAATCTCCCTAGCTCCCCCCTTCCCTCCTTCTCCCTCCTGCTTGTTCGCTCCCTTCTATTTTCACACCGCTACATTGTGTCTCTCTCAGGGTCTTGGCTTTGCCACTGCGCTGACTGCCACAGAAGCAGAAGGAGAAAATAGTAATAATACAAAACACAGATTCGGCATATTCCGGAAACCAAATTAGAATTTGTAATGAGATGCAAATCACCAACGGGTATTATTGCCCTGGATACTGGTTAGACAACAAAGGAAGCACATTAACATGTAATTTCAACAACCCTGCCCCCTCTTTCTGTCATCGTCTTTGTACCCACCCCCCAACCAAAGTGCAGAAGGAATACACTGAGAAAGATGAGGATACAGAAACAGTAATGTAGAGATGAGAGACAAGAGAGTAAGAGTGATGTGAAATAGATGAGGGACAAGCAAATGACAGCACAGGAGCAGGAGTCCATAAGGGGAAAATAAGAAGCATATTGAATGGTATCAGCAGTGTAATATTTATAAGGCACAGAATGTAAGAGAGCTGATTTTGCTGTTTGAGTCTTCTTTTGTCTCTCCTGCCTGTGTCTATGGTGCTGTAAGTGAATGGCTTTCACTTGCTCCTTCAGACAATGATATGGAATCATTTTGTTTACACACCTGTTATAGTCTCCAAATATGAATCATTCTGCAACTCGGCACTGATACAATCTTTATCTGCAGTGTATCCCTTGCTTCCATTGCAAAAAAAGAGAAAGCACTTTCACACAGTGACATTGTACTATGGGCTACATCTCTGCAGAAATTATTAGGGTTCAGTTTTCTATTTAGGTCTTTGTTATTTATTTGCACCGTGCTGTGTGGAGTCCAAGTGATTCATTTTGTGTTTTCAATCTTTCTCAACAGAAAGCAAAGAAATGGCTCAGAGTCGGAGTACACAGAGAAACTGCAGCAATATAGTAAGTCTCTTTGCTGAGATACTTCTCCTTTAGCATCATTCACATCCACAGTTTGTTTTCTATGCCTGGTGTTCATTCTTGCCTAGTAATTCCATTGCTAATCATTATAGCTTGTATATCATGAATTGGATTTATCATCTAGTGATTATGAAGAATCCTGCTAGTGATTTGTTGTACATTTGGTTGATAATGATAAGATTTTAAGTGTTGCGTTGTTGAAGTTTTGTCTGGCCGCATCGATTCACTTTCCCGTTCTTGCTACTGAATCCCCAATAGTCACGCCGGGAATGAAGGTCTACATCGACCCCTTCACCTATGAGGACCCCAACGAAGCAGTCCGCGAGTTTGCTAAGGAGATCGACGTATCCTGCGTGAAGATCGAGGAGGTCATTGGCGCAGGTAACCCACCAAAGCTCCTGAGCTACAGGGGGAAGACTGCTAGTCACCTCCAGGCCATACCGTTAGAGGACTTCACACCAAGCGGTACTTTCACTCAATTCATCGCTAGCCCTCTCCTTGACCCTTCCCCCACCTCACTTGTCACATGTTAGGAACCCCTTTCTAGTCTTATAGATGTCCTCAACACTGTCCTGTGTTTATAGCAGTACTTGCTATATCGTAAGTTAGTGTGATTCACAGTTGTAGCACCTTTATGTTGTTTTCTTTGCCATGTGCCTTCAGAGTAGTTGTAATACCTTTTGTGTGGTGAATTGTTTGTTCACCTTTCTCCTTAAAATTAGTCCAATCCTGCAGTGGAAGAAATTATTTAAGTCATATTGCAATGATACAGTAGTTATTTTTAACTGACTAATTGAGACTGCATTTGTGACACTGTATTATAATATTGATTTCTCTATGAGAACTATTAATCACATGTGAGATTTTTCTATCATCTCTTGACTTAATTGCAACAGTTGGTTTTTCAGCATGCTGAAAAAAACCATCTATATTATAAAATATTTAAATATAGATTACACCCATCTATATTTTTACCCCTCTCATGTTATGTATGATTCTTAGTAATTTGGGCATGTTTTTAGTAGAAGGAATGTGTTATTGCCCAAACTTCTGATTTGTGAATTATGTGTAATTATGAACATGCACAACATGCAGTTATTTTCCCACTTTCATCAGAAATTGAATAATCATAATCTTGCATAAGTTACTAAAATAATTCCAGTCCAGGATTGGCTGTCTGACCCTGCCCAGTTTTTAGTGTATTGAAAGCCTCCTATTAAAGAGGTTTTTTCATGGATCAGTTTATTTGATCCTTGCTCCTAGCACTTCCTCCACAGTGTGGTTGTGTTCCCTCTTTTAGAAACCCTTCCTTATGTTTGATGTCATAGACAGTGATTTATTATTGAACATGTATTTGATATTTTTGATAGTAATGTCTCTGCTCATAAGCTGCAGGACTTTGCCAAGTGAGGTTGAGTTTTCTTAGCATTATATCTGAGCCAAAATGGAGGACGTTGTGAAGGCAGAGATGGGAGTCCCTACTACTGCTTCTGCTACTACCAATACTACTGCTACTACGACAGCTCTTCTACTGCTGAGGCTACTACTTGAAACCCGTCGCTTCCCAGCATTCGCCTTGAAAGTGACAAGCCCTCAACCCCTGTCTTCCCTGTCCCCCTACTCTGCTCTACCCCTTCCTCCATCCATCCCCCCATTACTCCATCCCTGCCTCTCTTCGTTGACTCTCCCCATCCCACC
>JAPQRQ010000019.1:13280359-13294192 GCA_037367365.1 Apogon talboti | reverse complement strand
TCCCACCCACCCATGCATCCATGCCATCCATTTTTCTCTTCGCTTCTTGCACCCCTGCACACGCTTGGTGTAGACTCTAAACGTAAAGTGTCCACAACTCCCAAAACTCCAAAGCTCCTTTCTCCACCTATCTCCTCCTCCTGTGCCCGCTACACCAGCTCCTCTGAAGCTTAGCACTACCTCCCCTACCCTTACTCTCCTTCTGCCCTTTCCCTCTCAACTTCCCATACCTTCCTCCTAGATTACTTTTTTTCTTTTTGCTTTTTTTGTTTTAACATGGCTCTTAAATCTCCACACCTTCCATCATAAAGCCTCACACTCATCATGCTGTTTCTTTTAATCCGTAGCTTAACAGCGCAATGCCACCGTATGCTCTCCCTATCACCGCCATCCCTTGACCGTGGCCTAGAGTCCTGGCTTATCTCGCAGTCCCCCCGTCCCACCCCTCCTGCTACCCTTCCCTTGCTCCTTGGTTCTAACCAGTTAACTGTCCCCTCTCCCCTCTTTTCCCCCACTCTCCTCCACTTTTCCATCATGCCTCTCTCCCTGTCCCTCTTTCTCTCTCTCTGTCCATTTTTCCTCTCCGTCTTTTGCTGTTTCTCTGGCTGTCCCACATGGGCTCTCGCAGGAGAGTTTGGCGAGGTGTGCCGCGGTCGCCTCAAGCTGCCTGGACGTAGGGAGATCATCGTAGCTATCAAGACTCTCAAGGTGGGCTACACTGACCGACAGAGGCGAGACTTCCTGTCTGAGGCATCCATCATGGGCCAGTTCGACCATCCCAACATTATCCGCCTGGAGGGTGTGGTTACCAAAAGTCGGCCAGTGATGATCGTGACAGAGTTCATGGAGAATGGGGCACTTGACTCTTTCTTAAGGGTGAGAAAATAGCAAGCACATGCACAGAAATATTGTTATATACACCTTGTATGTATCCAGCATTTTCAGCAAACCAAATCTGCTGATCTTGCTATTAGTTATCTCAGTTTTTTGGGGGGCTATAAAAGGTCTTCTTAAGCTCTTCTACTGAGCTCTCAGTGGATAAGTGATAAAGTTGCCGTTTAAGCAATAGGTGACATTTACAAAGGGCTGAGTCTACAATGAATCAGCAGTTCAAACTCAGATTATACATTTGAAGGAAGAGTTCAGTTGAGGATGAGAGCATAGTAAATAGAAAGATGTAACTGGGAATGACACCCAGGAAGACATTTGCAGGAATGTTGCAAAAAAAAGTAAGATACACTGCAAAACAGGTATAGCAGAAAAGCAATCATATTGTATTAAACAAACAGCCATGATGTATAATCTAATTTACCCCTGTCATTCTCTGTCTTCCCTGGCCAGCTCAATGACGGGCAGTTCACTGTCATCCAGCTGGTTGGCATGCTGCGTGGTATCGCAGCAGGCATGAAGTACCTGTCAGATATGAACTACGTACACAGAGACTTGGCTGCCCGTAACATCTTGGTCAACAGTAATCTTGTGTGTAAGGTGTCTGACTTTGGCCTGTCTCGTTTCCTTGAGGATGATCCAACAGATCCCACCTATACCAGCTCACTGGTAAGTGAGATTATAGATTTATATATCTATATGTACATGTTTTCATGTATGTAATCATTGTGTAAAAGTGCTACATGTAATTTTAAGACATCATTACAGTTTGGTTTCCTAACAGTTTTATGTCAGTTTTAGTCCTTTTTACACATTAAATCCTACATATAGCTACATTTAATGACATAAAATGTCTATTAAATATACCGAATAGATGTTGCTCCACATAAGATGATCATTCTTAGTATGACATTTTTCTTTACACATATGATAGTTTCTTTTACAACTAAATAACTTCATTCCTAAACCACATTTGCTGACATTTTTAGGCATTACATAAATGTCATCCAAGCCTGCAAAAACACTCCCACCAGTATATTCTATTTGGTTAAGCCAACGGAAAAGCCAAAGCAATTACACTTTTATTAGTTTAGAGATGATATACAAATCATAGGCTTATATTGATGTTGAAAAATACAATCTGTAGCCCTTTTAATATTTCATTTGTTTGTGCATATCATTATTTGTAACTGTTACTAATCTTGTGTGTATGTGACGGTGTGGTTCTGCAGCATGCACCCTTGTGTTGTGCATCAATGTTTCCTTGTACTCTATTTTTCTCACCCTTTCTCTTCCCCTCTTGTATGTGTGTGACTCTGTGTTTGTGCTCCATCCCTCCAGTATTTCATGCTCACCTACTCATTCGCATATCCACAGGGAGGAAAAATTCCCATTCGCTGGACGGCTCCTGAGGCAATTGCCTACAGGAAGTTCACCTCAGCCAGCGATGTGTGGAGCTACGGTATTGTCATGTGGGAAGTGATGTCGTATGGTGAGCGGCCGTACTGGGACATGAGCAATCAAGATGTAAGTAGTGTGTACTGTATATTATTAACATAATGAATTTTTTTTTTGTTGAAACAATAATGATAGGAATTTTAGATCTAGGCCTTTATAACTATCCTTTAGAAACTGCAATAGTTCAACCAATTCTGCCACCACTCCCTGCTGTCATTCAGAAATTATTCTTTCCATTACAACCACCAACCACGGCTAGTCTTTCCCAGCTCCTCTCTTCCATGTATTCCCTAAAGCCTTTTTCCTGTTTATCTTTGACTTTCCCATCATTCCCCTCATTTATCCACTTTTGTCCTCCCTACATTCCTGGGGATTATACGTGATTGTGATTTCTTTGTCGTCCTTCCTCAGGTAATAAATGCAGTGGAGCAGGACTACCGACTGCCCCCTCCTATGGACTGCCCTACAGCACTGCACCAGCTCATGTTGGACTGCTGGGTCAAAGAAAGGAACCTGCGACCAAAATTCACCCAGATTGTGGCAACGCTGGATAAGCTTATCCGCAACGCTGCCAGCCTCAAGGTGGTCACCAACAGCACACAGTCCTCTGGGTAAGCAGCAATAATCATTCTATAAAATATGTTGGTCATATTCACTTCGGTATTAAATGCAGCCAAGCAAGGGTATGGCGCAAGTTTATTTGCTTGATAAATAGTGCTAAAGATGCAACGTATGTAAACACTGAATTAAGTCTTGTATGCAAATTACTCTATACACTATGACCTGTTAAAATGGTAATTACAGACATAAACTTTCACTGTAATGCTGTTTGTCTTAGTTTCCCTGGGGGTCTTTGTTGAGTTTTATTAGTTGGATTAGTGATCATCATAAAGGGCAGTTATGTCTAATTATGGTCACTGCATAATTGATATTAGTGCTAATTACTTTCTGAAAATCTCCATTTCTCATTTTTTTGTTAAGCCATATATTGGATGAGACCTTTTGGACATGGTAATATATTACGGTAACAGGTCATTAGTTTATTGAATGAACTCATTTTTTTCAGCCCTGAGACAATTGGGCAAGCCATTTAATTTTCAATATAATGCCAGAGCAACTGTGATAACGATTTCCACTGTACAAATATCCCTTATCGAAGCAGATACGGTGTACTTAAGTCACTCTGAGTTAGCAATAACAATGTTTTAACTCCTATAAAGTGCAGAGCTCTTCAAATCCAACTCTTCAGGTCTCACAATTGCAGCCTGTGCTATTATGCAAATCCAAATTACCATTGTTCATTTCTGCCCTTAAACCAACTCCTTCACCAACTGGGAGTTTTATCAGTGAAGCCACATCTGCATTTAACTGCTCTACCTTTCTCTGCAACCTGTTTCTTGGAAAGAACTTGGAGCATACAAGGTGGCAGTGTTTGAGAGATGAAGAGGGAGGTGACCTACCTATTTGTCCCTCCATCAGGGTCTTTCTGTCTTGAGGGATGGCTCCAGACAATCCTGGGTTGGGCTCATGAGGGAAGCCAGGGTCTCGGTTGGCCACCAGAGTGACGTTCTTAGAAGATTAAGCTTGCGGTTAATTAGCTCGATTAAGGCGATACAAAAAAGAGATGGGAGCGCCTTTTAATTAGCCACTAACGAGATTTTAAACGGGCCAGCAGAGAGATGGCCTCCCGCTGACAAATCTAACAAGGGAGGACTGAGCAATGATACCATCATCCTGGTCGCCGTTGAAGGGTGATTGTAGGTTAGCTCATACTGTCTGGTGTACAACTCTTGTCGCACAGGAAAATGAAACACATGAAGTGGATATTGTGCGGTAGGTGTAGAGTGCAATGAGTTGCATTAGAGTCATGAGTAGTGTTTATACCTGCTATTTTGTCCTAAGAAAATCACAAATACACAATTTCTCGCCTCTTCCGAAATAAACCAAATTCACTCTGCAAACATTAATGCAGACACTCATTAAAAATGCAAAACAGTGACCTAACTTTCTGAAGAAACTGTGACAGCCACTGACCTTGAATTTAAGCACAGCTTGTAGCTGTCTCACCACCTCATGTACAGTACTACCCAGCTTTCCTGCTGTGTTTCTGCTTGGGGCTCACATGTGGCCAGCAACTGTCTGAACCCTTTTGAAGTCAACTTTAGAGAAGAATGACTAACAATACTCCATTAAGAGAAGCAGGAGTTTGGCGTTAACAACGGCCTGGGGCCTAGGGCTCCAAAGCACAGGCCTTATTAAAAATCACTCCATCTACACCACTCAATGGAGCCTCTGTATCACTGTTATTAACTCCCCCTCTCTCTGCATTTTCTCTTTTTTCCTTCTTTCTCTTTAAATTGTTAATGAATCTAATGCCATCAAAAAGGATGACAGGGATCAACAGAGCAGAGAGGAGAGGAGACAGTGGACTTCTTTCTCTGAGCTCGCTCCCTCATCTGTTTCTCCTCCTTCAGCTCTCTGCACCTCCCTGTCGCCCCTTTACCTCCACCTCCGCTCCACTTGTTCATCTACTCCACTTTGCTCTCGGTTGTACCACAGTTTTATTAAAACTTCCAAGGTGGCCTTGCTATCTGCAGCATTGATCAGAGAAGATTAGGTTATTCTTATAGAAGCCTTTTTGACCTGTCAACAGGTGTGCAAAAACATGGAAAACACACTTCAATGTACTGTGTTTGCAGGGATACACATTTATAAGGGGAATAAAAATCAGAAGTGAGTAATTAAACGTAATAAAAATCATACAACTCAATATTTAGTATATATAGACACAGATTTAGACATATAGGCAACGGTCCACCCATGTATTGGCTGCATTTATAGGATATTGAGTCAGTCCTTTTAGACGACCACACACATGTAACAGACATCTGTTTACATTGTCGAGATATTTTTGCCTTTTCATGAAACATTTTAGGACAATGGCTTTTCAGCGCTGTGGGAACGTATTACATGCATCCTAACCGCACTCTTATGCAGAAAGAACACATGCTTATTCATTCACATGCGTGCTGAGACTATGGACTTTAAATACAGTAATGTGTACTGTGAGGCCAGCTCATCAAGCTATGGCCGTACATGCAACACGACACCAACCAGCAAAACCACATGGAATCCAATCTTCCAGGATGAGATTTAAACCACATTTGTTAGAGGTCTCACAGTACAACCACTCAGATTGGATGTCAAGCAACACTGATATCTGACTGCACCAAGGACAGCAACCAACACACAGGAAGAAAGCCATCCAGGGTCACAGTTTTATCAGGTTTTCTTTTATTTACATAAACTGCGCTTATTTAGTAACCTGTTGTGGCACCGATGGCAAATGATGATGCCACTAATCACAAATGTGAGCTGGTTTTTTTTCGCATGTTTCGGGGCTGGGGTAGTCAAAATAAGTAGGATTCTAGGTAAGTAGATCTGCTGTCTGAACACACATGCTTCACCTCAGCAGCTGCAACACAGCAACCACCAGCCAAGCCTCCAGCCAGTCTCTCCACAGTCATAAAAGTGCCCCCCAATCCCCCCACACACAACTCCTTACATGGGGAGAAGAGGTGAGGAGAGGGGGAGAGGAGAGGGGGAGAGGTGGCACTCAGCTGGGGCGTTTGGCGTGAGGTTGGCCTGATAGAGGCAGGAGAGTGACGACCTTAACCCTCTCTCTCTCTCTCTCTCTCTCTCTCCCCCCCCCCATTCCCCCCATGTAGGGTATCCCAGCCCTTGCTTGACCGCTGTGTACCAGACTATACCACTTTCACCACTGTGGGGGACTGGCTGGATGCCATCAAGATGAGTCGCTACCGTGACAACTTCGTCAACGCCGGATTTGCTTCCTTTGACCTGGTGGCCCAGATGACAGCAGAGTGAGTGGAGGGGGAGTGGATTCTGCTAATCAGGCCTGAAGTGATTGACTGGGCTAAGTTTGAGAGTCAAATTAGTGTTATATAGATTGACCTTGAGGGAATAAAACATCTCATGGCTAAATTAAGCCTGATGAGATTCTGAAAAGTGGGCACAGTAGGCTCAGATATTAAATGAGAGACAAATATAAAGTATCAAAATGCTGTAGAATAGACATACATTTAACAGGAATTTAACAGACCATATATGTAGAAACCCTTGAAACATAAAGGACCATACTGTCTACTATTCTGTACAGATAGTGAACATTGCAGATTGTAATATTTTAGTTTATAAATGGACAACAGTGAGATTATTTACTGATAATACAACGTGGCAGTAAGCATGACAAATAATCCCAGTATAAAACCGCTGTAGCTTTAATGTAAATTACGAAGGATTACCCAATCTAATATGACCTGCTGTAGAACAAATCACATATATAATCATCCCATACACTAATATTACTTCCCGTCCCTCAACTACGGTCGCTAGTTGACCTTGACCACTTAACAATTTCCTGTTGTGTTTACAAACAGGAAATGATGCAATAGCAGAGATGGAAATTGGAGGCCGGTGATGATCAAATGAATGAATTAGGATTATAATGATAAATAAATCATCCTCATTAGCTGCATAATAGGCAGCGGAGGTGGGGGTAATTTGTTTCAATTTGGGCAGGCTGACAGGTGTGCTGTACTGTGGCTCTCTGTTGCCCTTAATGGCCAGTAATTCCTCTAATGGTTCCCATTTATTATCATTTCATCCACCATTGCTGCACTGATTGGGATGGAGGAAAAAAACACCATTTATTGTGTGAAATTGCAGTGATGCACCTTTATTTGGCTGCGGAGAGGATGGATGTGCAAGTGTGAATTTGTTTATGTTGTGTGGAAATCTGTCTGCTTTTGTTCATGTTTGGGTATAGGTGCTCACATTTGTACTGGATGGGGAGACAAAGTAATCAAGACAGGCATAGTTTATGGTGGCTGCATGTAATATTAGATTATCTGGTATCTGTCTGTGTGTGTGCATGACTGAACGGAGAGGACGCAGACTGTAGCAGAGCACCAACAATCAGCTAATCACTAGCCTAGACGCCGTCCGCTCTCTCCTCAGCTATCGACTGGGGAAATCAAACAAGTGAGCGGAAAGGAGAGGTTCTCGTGATATTGCTGCACAGTGTTAAACCAACAAAGCCATGATGATTAGATTATGGCGTCTGACTAATGACTCCCAGCGTAGGTGCATTCTCCCAGGACATTTTATGAGTGTTGTAATCTTAACAGTATGTCAACATTTCCATATTTTCCCACTGTAATCTCAACCGCAATTTAAGGCCTTTTGAAGTGTAGACCGTAGCTAAATTCCTATTTCAGACTTTTTATTCTTATTTGCTGTATTTTTTATTTTTATTTTTTTAATATTTTAAGCACTGGGGAATGGTGTCCAGTGGTGAGCTTAAAGCTGATCCACAGAAACACATTGGCCCACCCATGCGAATCATGACTGGCAGGAATCTAGCTAAGTAATCTGTCTAATGACTTAAAAAAATCTTCTTTCTTGGCTATTTGACTAAGTGGCAGACTGGTGTAGACCCTGTGAAGTCTGCTCGCTGCCAAACAGTAGCTAAGTCTGTGCTTTAATCATTAACTATCACATTATAGCTCTGATTCCAGTGTTTTGCCCACCTGCTGGGCAACGTAAGCACGCTGCATTAACCGACACTCACTATATTCGAATGAGTGTCCTTGTTTTGTTGACATAGCTTGAAGAAGCTATTTTATGGGTGATTGCCAAAGCTTGCCTGGGTCTTTTTCCACAGAGTAGAGACTGTGTTTACTCATGGGTGAAAGTGAAATTTGCACCTTAACTTTGGGCATGTTTATCCACTCATATATTTTATGACTGAGCCACCTGTTCTCTTTCTCATCCAGGGACCTGCTGCGGATAGGAGTAACACTGGCTGGTCACCAGAAGAAGATTCTTGGTAGCATTCAGGACATGAGACTACAGATGAACCAAACACTCCCTGTTCAGGTGTGAACGACTGGAAACACACGATGCAGTCAAAGGACAGCCAGACAGAAAAAGGGGGAGGAACTGTGCCAGAGAGCCATTGGAAAACCCTAGCTGCCTGACCCATCTCTACCAATTAGACGCAATGAAACTGGCTTGCAGTGCCTCTGACTAGTCATTTTTTTCCCTTTTACTTTTTCACTACCACTTCCATTTTTTTTTTTTTATTTACCATTGTTTCTTTTTCCATCAAAAACAAGAATTTGTGTGTTTTCAAAAGAGAAGGAAAACTTAACCCAATGGCTCACCATTTCTGGTGTGGGTTGATGTTTGCATGTGTGTTTTAGTGCAGTTGGCCTTAACCCTGTAAGTGAAATGTCTCGCTCTGATCCTCACGCAAGAGCCCCTCCCCCTCGGCCAATCAGACCCATCTGTGATGGACTTAAACACCCTGGTATGAAAACAGTGGACAAATGTTCACACAGCAACAAAGAAATAAAACAAACTAAAAAAATCCAATCGATAACAGAGGTGTTTCTGACCCACGGGAGACTGAGGACGGAATTCTTTCCCTGATGGTTTTTTTAATGCACGTATGTGTTATTCTCCATCTTCATATTGAAGGTGTGTTATCCAAAAGGGCACTTGCTGGAGAAGAGGAAATTTAGTGGGCTTGGGTCAGCAGTTAAGAAGATGACCGAGGCCATAGGGTCAAAGGATGGCAGCCACATTTTTGGACACTCGTTCTGGCTGCTAAATCCCCTAGAGGTCACCAAACGACCTCTTCACCATGACCTGAAGTGGCTTAGGTCATAGCTTGGGATCACCTGTTCATTAACTGTGTTTTTACACATACAAAAACATTTATTTTCATTTGTCCACACACCATTTTTTTTTCTTTTTTTTTTTGACTTTGTACACTTCTTTTGGGAGATTTGTGATTTCACAATGGCCGGTCAAACCTAAGTACCCCTCCTGGACGCTTCATGTGAATATGGGAAAACAAAAACTGTGGCAACACAGTGGAAAGACCACTTGGCCTTTTGTGTGTGTTTTTGTATGTGTGTGTGCGCATGTGTGCGTGTATGTGTGATGAAGCGTGCCTGGATATGCGGGTGTGTCAAGTTGCACACAAATATACTGTACAATACAGCTTCCGCTATTTGCCAACGTGGAGAATTAACGCATGAACTGAACCGTGACATGGAGCAAATATATCTGAAACAATTACGCTATATTCTGTGGACAACTGTTAAACATTCTTTTTTTATTGAATTCAAAAAAATGAACTTTGGACATACACATATATATATATAATTATATATATATGCATCATACTGAAACTGAGACAAACCATGACAGACACCTTACTTTCTACTTACTATTATCTGGAATTAGAAATAATCAAAATTCTTGTTTTAATTTCTTGACACCCTGCCCTATGTATTTATTTGTACGTCACCCACCAATCCTTCCCGCACCAACACCCATATGGACCTTAGGCTATATGGGACAAGTGGACTTGGAACAATCAGAAGGAAGAGGAATTTCAAGAGGATTCAGCTAATGAATTGATTATCATTAAACTAAAGAAACTGCATATAAATTGGATATTGTATTTTTGTTGTTGTTCTAAACAGCCTGTACATGTTTTGTAACAAAAATACGATAAATAACAAAAGAAACTCTGTGTTTTGACAAAATGGAAGTGTTGTGAAATGTTTGATTCAGAGTGAAATTAACATAAAGCAACGCAAGACAACAGGGGGAGTGGAAAAGTCAGAGTGGCAAGTGAAGAAAGCAACCCTGATCAGACCACTGGTGTATAAATGCTGTAATCAAACACATCATTTTTCTCTTTTTTTTTTGCTCCCCATCCATTGCTGTGTGAGTGTCTCTGTAGGTGTTTTTTTATGCTAGTGTGCACCACCTGAACTGGATATTAAGGCTCCCAAATCCATTCTCATTCTCAATATAAAGAGCATTTGTGAAGCACCGAGCTATCACTAATCGTCTTCCAGAACTCTTCCCATTAATGTCTTCTATTTTTTATTTTCTTTTAACTAATTTATCATTACTTACTACATTATCACTCGGCCAGCCTGTCTTATATACCGTAGAACTGTTGAGGAGTTTTTACGTTGAAAGCCTAGAGATAATGCTGTGTCAAACTGGTCTGGTCTCACCTGCCAATCACTTAAGTTGCAGAGCTCATCACAGGCCCTATGCATCCCCTCTCTGCCAAAAATACCCTGATCAGGGAGTCCAGAAACATCGGAGGAGAAACCTATTGGTCTTTGTCTGTCAGGTTGATTACTGCCGCGGCCAGTCTGGGTTTGTGAGGATACGAGCATGCAGCGAGTACAGACATACGGCAGGCTGACCTATCATTATCTCCCTTAATTTCCTGTCTGGCCTGCAATCACTGTGTCTCAGCTCAGGCTGGTGCATGATTATTACAGTGCAGGATCAACAGCCTGCCATGCAGACAGCCAAAATCTGTAGACCCCCTCATCCTAAATGATAGCAGCTGCATCACAGAGACCAAACTATCCTTGTTTTTCAGTCAGGGATGTTTGAAAGCTGAAAGTTGGGAACGAGCCTGAACCTCTGGTGGAATTTTCCAGACAGTCATTCATATTGTTTGGGTTAAAGCTAATCAATGCAAAATGCGAATGCTATTTGTTAGGTGTGTAATGATAGCGTGATGTTAGCATCCATCCTTTATGTCTTGATGTATTGCTTTTGTCAGCCTCTGTAAAATCTTCAAAAGCCATGGAGGGTATTATGCAAAACAAAAATGTGTTTTCTATTTCGCATTGTTTCATCTTATTTTAGATACAGTATGTTTTCACCGATGCTTGTGCAAACTCGGTAGGCTCGCTAAACTCTAACAGTTGCAGTGCAGAATCAAATAAGAGTTATCGTTAGTCAAACTCTGCCAGGAAATAGTCATCAGCGCCGTTTGCTAATGGGATGAAATAGTGCTGAAAGTACTGTTTAGATGAGAGAGCAACACTTTGATTGGAAATACTTACTAAAGGTCACATTTGGAGATGACAGGACAGTATTAATGCAATCAGAAGCTGACTTTTATTAACATTCTAGCAGGAATTTCCAACATTTCTGCCTTTTCCTGGACTCAGTCGTTCAATCACTTAAGCGCATGTCGCTAACTAGCACGTGGCTCCAAACAAGGCCCAGTTGACGAGCATTAAGACAGAGAAGGGAGGGGGAAACACAATCAGATGCCCACTCGAGAAAAATGGCAGCGCTTTGGAGCTTCTATGAACTATTGATGAGGCACACATGGCGTACTAGGGTCTGGAGTTGTGTTCGGCAAACCCAACCAACCGTGAGTGATGAGCTCAACTGGCACTGTTGCACATCTTAAAATGATTAAACTGTCACCACATCAACTGCAAACAATTAATCTTTGAGTAGGATTTTCACACATTCACGGGAGTGTTTAATATTTAACATTCACTGAGAGGAAAAGAACTCATACTTGTGTGTTTTTTTTGTCCCCCCCTCATCTTCCTGACTGCACATTGCTGAAATTTTGATGGATTGTTATGTTTGTGCGTGTGAGACAGAGAGTGTGAGAAATAAAAGGATTGCCATTTTATCCAGACACGTTTTGAGCAGCAGAGTCTAGGCTTTGTCAGATACCATTATTTTTTGTGTGCCAATAGAATCCGATCTGTCCCAACATTCCTTTCACCTTTCTTTCCCTATTTTACATCACCCAGCTAACCATCAAACACACTCTTCCTGTAGCCCCCTTTACTTACAGCTCTCTAATTCTCTTCAGTTATGTGTGGTTTTTTTTTTTTCAATAATTATTTACAGTACTGTCTTTTCTTCTTTTAACAAGACCAGCTCTTTTGGTCATTCTGTTTTCATAAAAGAAAGTGAGATGTTTCATAGAGTACTGTACATGTATAGTGAAACTGGAGGCCGAAGGAAAAAAAAAAAGTGCAGAGAAATGCAATTGTTAATTCCTCTTTGAAAAGCATTGAGATGTATTTAACTTAATGGTGCAGACATACACAACAAATTACTAAAAAAAAAAACAATGATGCATTCTTGTAGAAATATTTTTAAAAGACCCTTTTGCAATTAAATTATTTAAGAAATGTGACCTGTGATCTTTTGTGTGAGTTATTTCCCTTTTATTTGTGTGTGTTTGTGCAATATAAGTATTGTTCCATGCAAGCTAACACACATGTTCTCCATTCAAGCAATTTCCCAAGATTTTCACATTTAGCTGTGTATCATGTATGGCTGCCTCATGTAATCCTCATTTGACTTTCATTGGAGTTTTTCATCAGTTATTAAATTGACATATGTTTGATACTTAACACTATAGTCATATTTCAAATGGCTTTCTGCTATCTTTTGCAGTACAGTTATAATGTGTTCAGTGTACCTGTAAGCAGGAACTATTTCTTTTTTTTATCCAAAGTGCTCTGATTTGATGTTTTTTTTTTTTTAAGACAGGTTTAGAGTTGCCTTAGAAAAGCCTGAGGGCATTTAGAGAAACGCTGTCTTTAAAAATAAAAAATGTAATGCTATTTTTCATCTATATAGCTACAGGCATCTGATGAGTGGATATTGATCCTTGGGAGAAGTTACCCAGAGTTCATCTATTTTCTAATGCTGGCCTGGTTGCTAAGTTGCTTGCCATTATTCAGGTTGTTGCTATAAGTTAAGGACCACTCAAGTAATTTGCTGAATTCAAAGTCTGAGCTAAATTGTACGACTGTCTAGGGAAATACCAAAATGCAGAGGCATAGATCCGAATCAGCTTTAAAATTACTGTCAAAACTGGGTCAATTTGCACTCAGGCTTTGCAAGACACGTCGCAATCAAATCAAAAAGTTTACAGTTCACAACAGAGCAATGTCAATAAGTCCCTATATTGTCTTTCAAACTCACTAATTAATATGAGCTCCTCTCATTCATCTCTGCAGGCACAGAGCCAACAGACTTGTTTTCCAGCAAAAAAAAAAAAAAAAAAGGAAGAGATGCTCAGATCATAGATTCTACCTCATCCACCCCTCGTCTTGTCCCCTGGCTTCCCTCCTCTCCCTTTCCCTGTCCAATTAAACACGGAGCCTTGCATCGGGCCGTCTCGGTTTCTGAGTAGAGCAGATATTTTTGAAACACTCTCCCCTAGATGAAGAGAGAAGTTTCAACAGAGGATTACATGGGTTTGTTTGGTGTTGCAGCAGGCAGAATAAATTCAATCTCAGATCCGTACAATTTATCATCCTCTCTTTTTCAGGCTGTAGCTGTCAGTTGGTGGACTTTGGCTGTTGCACCGAGGGGGCATGGACATCAGCTCTAAAATGTAGTTTATGTGGAAATATTTAATAGTTGTAAAGACACTGATTACTGCTGGGATTGGCTCTGAAATGAAACACTTAGACCCATAAATTTACACTTGTCTCTAAGATAGATAGATAGATAGCTAGATAGCTAGATAGCTAGATAGATAGATAGATAGATAGATAGATAGATAGATAGATAGATAGATAGATA
>JAPQRQ010000019.1:13248729-13263542 GCA_037367365.1 Apogon talboti | reverse complement strand
TCCAAATGGGTCATATCTGATGACCATGAAAAGATGACAAACTGTATTTTACACCAATTATTTGCATGTATTGATAGAATTAGTGGATCAACAGTTTCGATCAGTATGCTTTTTGTCAATGGTGGATGTTTCAGTCTTTATGGGTTAAACATTTTTTATGATACAATTTTAAGAATTCGTGCAATAGTGAGCACGATGTTGAATTAATCCAAGGCAGTAGTTAATCCGACAGACACAGTGAAAGATAATCACTAGCATCTGCCTTGAGAAAGCAAACTCCGCCATGTCCAGAGTCCAGACTTTGTTGTGTACATTGTTTAAAAGGTGGAAACAGGCCAGGCACAAACTCACGCTGTTACCCTCCTTCAACCAGTGGGGAACCATCAAGAGGTCAGAGCCAAAGTGGAAGCATGGAGCCAGGTGTCAGCACGATGTTCAGCTCCCACGGGGGTACAACAGGACATGTTGTGCCCTTGCACCCCAGGGTTCTCTGTCCTATTGACTTGCAATCACCAACCGAAACTGTCACCTTTGACCTTTAGTCCTGTCTGGGTCGGACACATATGAGAGTAGTTACTGCTGCGTTCTGAAGATAAGTGATTATAGATTATCACTATCATTTGTCATCATCAAACTATGGAATGAACTACCTTTGCAAATCAGGCAGGATGACTCAGTTTTTGTTTTTAAATCCTCTCTTAAAACATACTTTGTCTCTTTGGCTCTTAACTCAGTGAGAGAGGTTGGCTTTTATTGTTTTAATGTATAATTATTTTTATTTATTTTTTTATTGATTCTGTTATGTGTTGTATTTGTTTTTATTTGTTTTATGTCTGTTTACAGCACTTTGGCCAAATGTGTTGTTTTTACAGTGCTTTATTAATAAAGTGAGATGCGATTGTAAGTTTTTTTAAATTTGTCACAAATACATATTTTAATCAGTGGTCGTGGAACTGCAGGTTTGTTTTTTTTTTACCTATATTTTCTGCACAAGACTGGGGATATTGGAGGCAAAATCAAACTTCAGCAGCTTAACAAAAGACATTTACATTTTGACCCACGTTGCCAATTTTGTCGAACAGTAACAAGGTTTAATGCTGCGCCTGCTGTCTGACTTCAGCCCAACTGCTGCACTCCTCTGTTAAGAGCCTTACCTTGTCTCTTCCAATTCATTTTGTATTTTAACATTTTGGGTGACTGTGAAATGGAAAGCGTTTTGTAGACTACATTTGATGAATGCAAGAAATGAAAAACATGGACCCAGTCAAAAAATTATTTCTGTTTTCAAGAGGTTTTTTTTTGCAAAATAAGGAGACACATTTGAATCGTTAATCTAATTTTTCACTGCATTTCTGTCTTTTTTGTTGTCGCTTTTGTTTGTTTACTTCTGAAGACATTTGTCGTCGCTTTACATTTTCAGTTTGATCACATATTTTTTTTTGGCAATATGTATATATGGTACTCCGTCTGTTATTACGTATATATATGATTAGTCTTTGTGTTTTCTACTCATTCATTGATAATAAATTAATGAATTTATTATGACGACACTATAACACATGATATACAACCATATCACCTTTGACACTGGACATGCCGCTCCATATTGTGTCATTCACTTCCGTCAAACACTGCTACATTATCCAGACCCGTTACCCACCTCTTTTCCAATTCGAGCTTACTTTGCCCCAAAGTGGAATAAAACACGATTAATGATTTCAATTACTCTGACCCTGCATGCCGTTTACAGTGCCTGAAGTCTGGGCGAGGGAGCTATGCAGCATAAAAGCTGATGGTGAAGGACATTTACTAGGGGAATGATTCAGTGAGAGGCCTGGCAGTTTGTGCTGGCTCATCAGAGGGGGGAACAGAGCTTTTCTTTGTCCTGGAGCCTTCCCATTGCTCAGCTTGGAAACCACATTGTAGATTCATGCTGCTGATGCTGCTGGCCTGCCATTCTCTTTTACAGGTCTCAAGATGGGATACCTGTATAGCAGCAGATTGGGCTCATCAAACTTCAGAATGAGCAGAATGTTGTCAAATGCAAATGTTATGCCATCTGCCCAAAAATAAGTGATATGTTTCCATTTCACTTCACTTCCTTTAAATTACAGTTTATAATTATGTAATATTTACCTGAAAACTAATTTATTTAGTTAAGTACCTTGGTCACATTTACCTTAATGCTGACTGGTGATGATTAACAACCTCTGCCAAACTACATCACCACCTTTCATAGCAACAGAATACTGTGACAGGAAATAAAATGTGTTACACATATAAATCATTTTACAGTTATTGAGTTGAACTTTGGTAATTAGTCAATATTAAGTTACAATTTGTTATTACATGTGAAATGACAAATCAAAGATTTTTCTGTGTTGAAAATGTGCATGTATTTATTTATTTATGTTGTTTGTCAGCCTACTTACTTTATTATTATGCATTTATTTAGGTTGCAAATTGAGTGTATGGTTAATATGGTTTCTATTATGCTTCTTTGTAGTTTGGGACTCATAAAACAGATCTGAAATAAGAATAAATGGTGGAAGTTTAACAGTTTAAAAATCAAAGTCTGTAACTCAAGCTTCAAATTACTTTCAATATGACGTCAACAGGTTGAAAGCATAACAGGAATGGACAAATAAAACAATCTCACTGCCAGGCGAGCCAAGTTTTTTTACATAGCTCATTTCATACAGAAAGGCATATGTGTAATGTGTTTTTCCATAAATAATACCATATGAAATAACATAACACACCACTAATGATAACGCGATGTTAAGGTTATTAGGACATGTTACTCCACCATGTTGGAAAACAGTTTTTCAATTAAAGGCTATGCGGTTTACTTTAAAAAAGAAAACAAAATATTGGTGAAGAAAGGCTTTATTTCTGCAGGAACCACACGCCTTACATGCTCTAATTGCGCTCTTAGCACTGTTAGGTTTGTTGGACAAAAGCGTGCACCACATAAAAAGAAGACGAGCCAAGGTGATAGAAGAAGGAATGTGAGAAATGTTTTGAGAGTTTTCAATTGAGAGGGGAAGGGGTTTGTGCTTATATACTTGGCTTGAGGTCAGAAACATAATACCTTTTCATTTTCTTCTTCACGAGCAAAGCTGAGAAGTCACAGGTATGACTATGGATTAATTTGGGCAGAACCACTCTGCTGGGTCCTTCCTACAGTCAAGACCCTGTCATCCTCATATAACAACCAGGTTGCCCGGGGACATCTTGAATATTTAAGGGTGAATAAAATACACGCGCAGACAGCAGCCGTGTAAGCTAGGTTTTCTTCATTACTTAAATTGCTTTTCATAGAGGTTTGGAGGTATAAATGATAACGCATAATAGCAAAAGGTGGCAAAGGCCGGTGCATTAGTGAACTACATAACTGAATTTCAGGTGGTAGATTAAATCACTGTAACCCATAAAGACCCACTAACCCATAAACAGCCACTGTCACCCAAAATCATGTATTGATCTAAAATGTTGAATAATTTCTGAACCACTAACCCTATCAATATGTTGAAATAATTGGTGTAAAATGCAGTTCGTCATCTTTTCATGGTCATCAGATATGATCCATTTGGATGTTCAGAAGCTCCATAGTTACCGTGGAAACACCGTCATCTTCTACAATATAAATTTACCAGTAAAATGCATGGAGTTGGATGAACAACAGTGGATGGACACACTGGGTTTATGTTCAGTTATTGATATCTTTGCTAAAAAAGTCACTTTTTCATCAGTTTTCTCTGTTTTTTATATAATATTTAATGAACATCTACATGATCAATAAATTAAATATGGGAAAATAACTGATTTTCACTAAAAAAACACAAAATACAGTGGATATTATTATAAAAAATGGGGATAAATCACTTAGGAAAGCTTAGATATAGAGAAAAATCAATTTGGGAAGTTCCACAAAAGTAGCTCAGGGTCTTTACGGGTTAACTTTTCTAGGTGATGAGAGCAGCAGCCATCGCTCGAGGAGTTAAATCTTCTCTGTACGGTGTCATTTTGTGTCTCTGGGTTTATTTCCTCTGCCGTGTCATTGGATACAAGGCTTTTGTGAGTCTGACTGATTGTCATGTTCACAGAATCCAAGCCTGTCATTCGGCAGGGTGTTAAGTATCTGTGTGCCGAACAATTATTACAACAAGGAGGGGGGAAAAAAAAGAAAAACAGGTGTCTTTCTTCATGCGTCACTTCAAAGCTCTCCGGTGGCGTTTGAAGTCGTAACGTGGCAATACCTGGGTGCAACAGATAGACAGCAATCCCATTTACGTATAATTCCCCCTTTTCATATGTCCACTGCTGAGCAAATAGGAGGGGAAGAAAAGATACAAATACAAAACAAAATGTGTTAAGTGTATTCTTTCGTCGCCTGTAATCTCCCTGCGCTGTTGAAACGCCTCTGGAACTCAGCGGTGAGGTTGGACAGTAACAATGTCCTTTTCAGTGGCCGATGAAAGAGTTTCAAGTCATTCCCCATTCTACGGGGGCCTTTGTGCCCCTTATCCACTTATTCAAATCAGTATAAACGGCAATGTGTCATATTAGCAGGCTGAGCAAAAAGAACAGAAAAATGCTTTGATATGTATGGAAACAAAAGTGAAAAGACTAGCGGAGAGGGCAATGTGAACACACAGGCCCAATCCACTTATCCTCTCTGGGCTGCTTTGTGACATTCCTGCTTTGGTAGAGGTTACAGACAGTGTGTGTGTGTGTGTGTGTATATATATGTGTGCCATTGTGTGCATATATGCGCAAAGGAGCAATGGATTTAGATGTGAGGCCTTTCATGTGCCACATACAATGCCATCCTTACACACACACTTCCCACCAGATAGGACAGGGAAAGGAATTCTGGGAGTATTAGTCAGCCAGACTGGGGCCCAGATTGCCACATGCAGCAGACTTAGAATGACAGACGATGCGAGGAAAGGGAGAGGGGAGACTCCGGGAGCAACATCAGTGGGGCTGAAGATGTCAGCACCATATCCATCATCCCCGCATATTAGTGAATGCAAGAACTATGAAGCATAATCGTTAATTAGCTGGGGCATGAACTTGCCTTGATAGAAACCCTGAACATTCCAAGGTCTTCCCACCCTCCCTCTTGCTTTCATTATTCCCCTCCCTCCCCCAGTGGCAGTATCTCTCTGTGGCCCGTCTTCACTGAGCCACCCTGCTTTTTTAGTGCGAAAAAACAAAAGGAGAGGCCGTCGAGAAAGACGAAGAGGGGAACGGGTGGAGGGGTGGTGGGGTTGAGGGTTGGGGGGGGGTGTGACCATTCAGAGTTCTGAAAATGTTGCTAAACAGGATTAGAATTGGGTAGAATGGGGGTAAACAGTAGCATGCTGCATGGGGGGCCAATGGGATGGGAGTTTGCTCAAAGGGGCTGGGAGGGGAAGACAATGGTTAGATTAGCCATCTGTGGGGCTTCTGGTGCCCGGTGTCATTAACCGGCTTAGGGCCCCACAGTAACACCAGACACCCTCCTTCCCTCATGCATTAAGTATCAAATCTTGTGAGTCTCGTCTGCGTGTGTTTGCGAGGATGGCTGGGTGAGATAGTTGTGACAAGGTAATGCCACACGAGGCTGAAAATTGCATATGCAAACACATAAGTACAGACGCACATGCATAAATACACTAAAGTGCGCACATCTGTTTGCTCACTTAAGCCTTTGCCAGCCCACAGACAGACACACACACACACTGAATTTTAAAGTAAACTCCCCGTGGCACCGACATGCCCCCACCCCTGCACCCACAATCCCACTCCCAGTTCTAGGGAACACAGTTTGACATTTGCTTTGTCTGCCTTTTTTGTCTCCTGAGAAGATTGGTGCCATTTTGCATATCAGTGTGCATCAGTTGGAGGGGACACATCGCTAACACTGGGACCTCATTCAAGCATTTTACCACAGAACGGAGACGGGGAGAGTGAAGCGAAAAATGTAGTCTGTTCACATGGGCCATTGATGGAGTTTTAATTCCCAAATGGGAGATTTTTATTAGTATACAGTACCCAAGGACTGAACTATCATGTTCTTTTGTATGTATCTGTATTTTAATCTTGTGTATAATCATTACTTTGCATCAATTCACACTGTTTCCTATCCTTTTGATACTCTGTCTGTGTATTTTATTTGACCGTTATTTAAGTTGGCAGTTCTTTGAAAATAAATATATGGCCAAGGTGGCAGATGAGTCCATACAAAGGTGAAAACACAAGCATGACAAAATGTATAGGATATAATGCAGATAAAAATAATGGATGAGAGAACAGAAGAAAATGCACGAGGCAAAATTAAGCTGTCAATTACACTTTTCAGTTAGAGTTTTATATTCACCTGAGGGGACAAAAACATTTAGTCATGTTTAGTTGTTTTGTAAATATATGCACTTGCTCAGATCAGACAACGAGAAGAAACAAACAGAAATGAAAAAAAATGAAGAAGCTAACTGATGAGCTGAGAAACACATGTATATGTATTGAGCGAATGATAATGCCAATCTTTGCTATAACCATAAATCTTTCATGACTGCACAGTTAACAGCTCTGTATGTTGACTCATTAGGCCTTACCCCCCATGAAGTGTATATTATGGGCCAGGCATAAATGAATCGTTCACGGTATGAGGTTGAAATGCACACAGAGCGCAATGACGGTAGTACAATTATAGTGATAAGCCTGCATTGTCAACCTAATTTGTTAGATCAGTTGCTCTTTCCTCATTCCTTTTATGAACAGCATCTTTTCATTTTTAATTACTGTCTTTATCTGACACTTCCTTTGGATTCATCGACTTCTCAAATTGTCCCATAGGTGTTTTCCTCCATTTGGTTTAGTCTTCAAAGATTATTGTGATAAGTTGCCTTGACTAAAAAAAAAAAAAAAATGTGGGAAGATTGTTATAAAAATGAAGCATGATACTCAGACAGCTGATGTGGTACCATGGTAAAATAATCCTTTGACTAAATCTACTGTACTTCAATGGCAACATTAACCATTAACAGATGTATGGGAGCCATCTTATTAACATTGTTGATATCAGCAAGATATATTTTCCATCTGTCTTTTGCCGCTAATTTAACAGCTTCCAAAACCTGTCACCTTATCTGTGACTAATCCCCAACAATTTCACCAGTAGGTTTTGTTTTCACCTTGCGCCATCTGGTTCTAGCCTAGAGGTTACTTAATAAGGTCAAAGCCAGGACACATGTCTGCGCGTTCTGCCTTTCTGTTTAGCAACAAAACACCTAGGTGTGTGTCTCCTGCTTTGTATGTGCCATTGTCAGCTCACCTTGTAATCCACTCTGACATCTCAATTCTCAATACTGGTTAAAAGGCGGCCTACATAGCAGGCAGAGAATAGACATTGTTCCGTCTAATTGTCAACCTGCCGTCCCGGGAGGAGAGAGGAGGGAAAAGTACTGCCCCATAGGAACTGCTAGATTATGTAAGATGGGAGGAATGCAATGATGTGCCCTGGCTTACATATGATAGATGAGGACAAGGGACATGTACAAAAATGCATTGTGGAAACATGGTTTTGATAAGTGTAAACCTCCCAAAAGTAATTTTTGGGAAATCTGTTTTCTCTGTCACTAAATTTCTCCTGAGATACTATGCACTGATCCACCATAACATTATGAACACCGACAGGCAAAGTGGTATTCATTTTGATTATCTCCTTACATCGGGATCTGTCAGTTGTTGTGATGTATTAGGCAGCAAGTGAACATTTGATGTGTTAGAAACAGCACAAAAGGGTTAAATCACTGGGTCAGAGCATCTCCAGATCTTGTTGTTCATTCCCAGTGTAAAGAGGTTAGTACCTACCAAAAGAACAGCGACCGGATCTCAACCAATCGAGCATCAATGGGATCAGAAAATTATTACCACTAGTCTAATATTGTGTAGGTTCTCCTTTTTCCACAAACCCAGCTCTGACCCGAGGCCTAGACTCCAACAAGCCTCTGACAGTGTGTGTGGTATCTGGACCAAGATGTTACAGCAGATCCATGAAGTCCTGGAAGTAGAGAGATGGACCTCCATGGATAAGATTTATTTACCCAACACCTTCCACAGATGATCAATAGTCCTGAGGTTGGGATGTCCTTAGTCCATTATTAGTCGGTTCTAACCACTGCATTTTACCATAGAACGGATTAGCTGATAATCATTGGTCCCACTGTTTGGGAAGTGTTAGCAAAACATTTTAAAGATGAGCCAACATTGCATTCTGACAGAAGCAAAACATCAACACACACACACACACAAATCTGGCCTGCTTTGGAGTCGAAACTTGGTGTGAGAGAACTGGAGGCAGCACTGTGTGTGGAGACAAAGAAGAGGCATAAACTAAATACTGAATCATCACTTACAGTTAAAATTTCCTTGCCTCTACATTCCCACCCAACAAGACCTGCAGTTGTGGAGATGCACTGACCCAATCACCACCGTTACAACATGGACTTGGTCATTTTGCTGCTTCCAACACATCAGCTTCCAGGACTAAATGTACACTTGCTGCCTAATATATCCAACCCAGTGAAAGGAGCCATTGAAATGAAATAAACAATTTTATTACAACTCCTTCCATCAGTGGTCAGAATGTTCTAGTTGATCGGTGTCTATCCTATCACAACACTGGTCAAAACTCTATAATTGGGAAACTTTATTAAATCTGAATGAATATATGATATATGTAGGAGTCTGTTGGCTCTTCGTGTTACCTGAAATGCCTGCCCTAGCTTTACATCATCACGGTTTTTGTTCCTGTTTATCAACATACCATACACAAGCTGTGGCCACCTTTCAGAACATTGATTTACAATCAAACATTTGAACTACAGACCAAAGAGGCCATTTCATACCTGACTGGCTGTCAGGTATGAAATTGCCAATTCGGTCCTTGTTTAGTTTGGACTGATCTGTACCATTGTTTCCATTAGCCCCTCTGATGGAGAAATGCAAACTCAAGTGCCACTTTGTTATGACGGCCATGTGCAAACGAGATCCCGATTAATGGATCATAGAATTGTTCATTAGCACTCCACCTGCCAGTGCGGTGCTTGAAAGATGCAAATTGGTTGTTGTTTTTTCTCCCCTCCCCCCAATCACCTTTCAAGAGCTATTTGAAGTGGCGCCCCACTATTAGTAACATTTGGCTTTGAGTGAGTGGACTAGTGTGGAGGTTTGACTCAGACACATCTCCGACAAAGTTTGTTCCAGCATAAACCAGAACTCTTCACTCCTTTCTTCTAGTATTTCATTCCAACATATGCAAAAACCAAATGAGTGTGTTATGGTGTCCTTCAGTAGCAGCCAGCTGAAATAAATAGAGGAGCGTGTTCGTCCTTGCAGATCATATCTGATTATAAGCACTGGCATGCTAATGTACAGCGGTCAGATTCAAAGGAATGTTCTATGTAAAGGCACTGATAATACCTTAACTTTGAAACTTTAGTTCTTAAACTGATAATTTTCTTGCTCGGGGGATTCAGTTTCTCTAAAACAGTACAACTGAAGTCTTCATCAACTGCAGAAATGTGTTGTAATGGGTGAATTGGGTTGAAGAGGAGCATGTAAACTGTAATACTGGTGGAGACCACAAAAAAATAAAAAAAAATAGTAATAATTGTATTTATGTTCATGACACAGTCTGTACAGTGTGGCCTGTGTGCCTACTGCAAACTCCTAATTAATGATCTGATAATTGTCATGACTTTGCATCTTTCCTTTACCTTGTACATGTGATATAGGATACATAGGAATAATACGAGGATTGAATAGTAACTTTCGCTTCAACTGCTAAAATGTGAACTAAACGAACAGTACCATATATACCATATGGTTTTTTTCCCAACTCAGCACAGCCATTTGTGTATCTGTGGATGATTATCATACTGTTTCACAAAGAAAGAAGCTTTGTTTTGCTGCTGTAAAATATATAGACTTTCAATGTTTCTCCTTGAAGAAACACCCTTTGTATCTTTAAATCGTGAACAGACTTTTTCGTAATGAGTCCTCAGATCTTACTTTTGCAGTCCAATTTCTTTTCTGGACCTCTTTGCATCTTGTCATGTCACTCCTTTAGGTACTAGTCTCCACCATCTCCTAAAGGAAAAAAGAAGGCTCCGTGGGGGGATTGTGGAGATTAGGTGTCTTTCTAAATTAGGGCTGACAGAGAGCTCCAGCTCATCCCCTCTCTCCCCTGGGTATTTACACAGCACTTGGCTGGCCCACAGGTGGCTAATATGCTGTTAGCAGTACATCCCACCCCCTATATGGTTTGTGTACATATTTGTGTCGGTATGCAAAGAGAAAAGAAAGTGATAGATAGGAAAGCATATGGGTGATGAAAAGCTGCCAGATAATCAATCAAACAAACAGATAAAGAAGGTTGCACACACACATGTGTTCTTGTGATTACTCACAGTAATATTTCACAATGGAATGTACATTCTTATACAGTACACACATTTTAATACAAAACAGTGCTCTTTTCAAGCACCATGACCAAATACTTAATGTGTTTCTCTTTTCTAAAAGCTTGCAGGTGGCATGAGAGGAAACTAAGTCCAGGTGTTATGAAAAAGACTGCAGACACAATGCTTTTGAGCTATACAGATATGTATTAATACAATTGCACCTGTATAATTATCTATCAATTGTGAGTACAACTTTATTAACATACTGTATATGTTCGATCACAGATAAAGCACTGTAGCTAAACAGAGATGGGGATCTTTCATTCAAGCTCAAGTTGGCACTTTTTCTTAAGTTCTTGGAAATTTCAGATAAAATCAAATAAAAATGCAACTTATTTGTTCTCTGTTTTTCACATTTACAGAGAACTTATATAATGACAAAAAGTACAACTTGATTATTAAACAGTTTCTCAGCAGTAATATCAAATGTTTTAAAGCTATCATTAGTTAAAAAAGACACTATGGGCAAGAAACATGGAAAGGTTGGGTTGTTTAGCAGAAATAAAACGAGTGCAAATGAGACTAAAAGGATATACAGTATATATAGTGTAAATAGCGTGTAATTCACAAATCGTCTGCAAAGGTTGGACTTCACACAAACTGCACTGCCAGCAGATCATGTAAAGGATGTGTCTGTGTCATCTAGTATGGATGTACTTTTGAGAATATTTATGCATTTGACAATAAATCAGCCCCCTTCTGTGCAAAAATGCCTTGTTGCAAAAAGAGTTGACTTCACAAATTGCATATGGCAATTTGTAAATTGCCATATGCAATTTGACCAGTTTTAATTAATGTCTACAGAAAACAGAGATTAACTGTGAGCCAACTCACCTCTGAGTCACCGTTTCTCCCGGTATCTCTGTCCTTCTCCAAATATTCACATTTGCAAAGCATGACTGATATTAAATTAGTGTTTAATGATATCACATGCAAAATCTTTAGTCACATATTGGAGAGATCAGATATTGAAAGATCTTTATCTTGGAGTTAAAGCAACTTCACAATAATTTAAAAAAAAAAATGCTGATAGAAATCAGGCTGCATTATTACAAACTCTTCACCTTATTAACCCGGAGCATAACAGGAGCAGAACACTCAACATTAATGACCATCAGACCCTGACTGACCTGAACAGAACATCAGCGCTAATTGCTTTGGACACATTCAGAGACACATAGCATTATTTTAAGAGTCAGACATTAATCAAACCATTTGAGACCGGCCCGAATTTCATTAAAAGATGAAGCCTATTGTTGGGGACATTTCAGTAGACTATGTTATAATGCAAAGTACTGGAGATGCAAAAGAATCAGGAATTAATGAAAGGGGGATTGCGATTGTGAAGAACTCTGTGTCTGTGGCGTCTCGGCTCATTAATGAAATACCACTTGCAGTTTTCATTACAGACCAGTCTGTGTGCTGAAATGTGGAGAAATGTCTGAAAGACTTGAAACTCTGATGCAAAAGATGAGTAAGTTGCATTCAGGTGCCAAAACTTTACAGGTGTGTTTGCATCAGCATATCATTAGCGGATATGTCTTGAAAATGTGGACGTGGATTAGCAGGTGCAATCCATTCTTTGTGGATTTGGCCCAATGCACTGTGTATAAAAATTCACTAGTATATCAATGACTGATGAAATATCTATATTCAGTAACAGCTTAATCCTCTGTAGGGTCACAAGGGCTCATGGATTATATCTAGAAAATGTCCAAATTCTTCTATATTGTAAATAAAAGAGAAAACTAAAGCAGATAGGCAGATAAGATGTGTGAAACATGGACTGGAAAGAACAGGAAGGTTTCTACTGCACCCACTGTACATGTCTGTCTTGAAAGTGTGAACATCAAGCAGAAATAAGACATGCACATGTTTCATGTTGCTACTGTGGTCCATTAGAGACTTTTTTTGTTGGTGTTGTTCTGTCTCTTGGGGGCTTGGTCATATAAGCAATTAATTTTATCTTGTGTATTTATGTCAAGTACAAAGTATTGTGATTCATCATTTTGAGTAACTGCAGCTTCTGTTTCACTTGGCGTTTTAATCCATTACAAGTGAGCCTGCTATGATTGGAGTGAGAATGAGGCAAAGAAGCGAGAGAGTTGGGACCCTCACGTACAAAGGGAAAGGAAGCGGTGGGAATTTTATCAAATAACATTTAGACAAATATTTATGAGAAAGATTATATTTTGCATCAATTTAGAAATGTAAACTGGCATACGTAGGTAGAGAATGTCATAACATACAGAGTTTATGTGACAGTATTTGACAAACGAATGCAAGTAATTACCAGAAAGGCCTATAATTATTGTGTTACTGTGTTGCTAATATAAGTTGCACACTGAAAGTAATGATAATATGAAATTTGTCCTTGTCTGGATGACTCAGTTGGAGGAAATTTCTTATAATTCCTCATTATAATCGATAGCAGGCGGTCCTCTGTCCATCATCCCTTTGAAAGTGAACAAGAAATTACAAGTGTCCAGAAAAATATAAGTGACTTGCATTTTAATGGTAAGAACTCGGCAGCATATAACACGGCAGAGTGGTTCAGCGAGTAGGAGTTAATAGCGTAGGTTTGTATTATGATGGGATAAAGTCCAGTTATTGCTGCTGTTATGTATCCAAACGCTCCCATCTCTTCTGTTGCACTCTGCTACAGTAACGTCTTTAGAAGAAAGGCTCAGGTTTGCAAAGTATTTACCCTGGTGAAGTGTCCTCTAGCAGGAGTTAAAACCCTTACAGCACAGGTGTGTGTGTGTGTGTGTGTGTGTGTGTGTGTGTGTGTGTGTGTGTGTGTGTGTGTGTGTGTGTATGTGTGTGTGTAGTTGACTCGGACATATCTGCAGAGACAAAGTATACTAGATAAATAATTTATTACAAGAAGGGTATCAAGAGTATCTATTAAAACAAAACTCTATAACGCCTCAGCTTTGCTTTGAAGGTTTGTTTGTGTTATTTAGTTGCATCTAATATATGCAGCATTAACATTCTATAGAAGCACTATTATGTATGCATACCACAATTTCCATAATTCCCTCTAACTGTCTACTGTTATGTTTGTTAATTAATTTACAGTGAATGAGTTTATTATCTGGGCCTCCGTGACCAAAGGGCCATTAATTTCTCCATTAAAGCAGGAAAACACGGTCTCAAGCTGAAACAAAGGAGAAGGTGTTTCAGCAAAGCTTGAAAAGGGGCCAGCCATTGATACGCCTGTCGTAAGACAGACCATGAAGACAGCTTCAGGGTTCGCAATGACTGTTCATGGAAAAAACGTATCTGTGTACTTGGGGCTCCAATAAAACTGCACTAAAAGTGGAGAGACTACTTTCTGTTTTTCCATGTACAGTTAATATTAAAGCAAACTGATGTAAGACGCTTTCCACTGGTTCTGTCCTTAAGTCCTCTATGTTTTATATAATAACCATTTTAAATACGCATGTTTGAGCTCAGCCTTAGTTTCTGGTCATTCAGTTCTATATATTGATACAGACAGGATCTTCAGGTATGAGGGTTATCATTTATTATGGGAAAAGCTGCACATTTTAATCTTCATTTCTATTCTTTCCCTGAGTTGCAGTTATCCCAGCATGCTCGTATTAGCTAAAAACGCACCCCCTTGAGGCTCGGAAATCAATCAAAATGACCTGCCAATACTGAGAATACACGGAAATAACTGTGGCTTCTGGGAACAAATCACAAAATAAGCATATTTAACTTTTACCAAATATAAAGCCAACGTCTCAGCCAATTCATCTTGGTGTACAGTTGGATGGTCACACATATGAGCAAATAAATGTAGAAGGCAATGACCTGTTTCATGTCAACACAACAAACTCCAACATGAAATGAAAATGTTGTCATTCTTGTGTTCAATACAGTATTTTGCACACAGTAGACTGTTTTTCAGCATAATGCTTATGGTAGTAAATCACGTTTAGTCGTTTTTATGCACGCAAACCACAACTCAGCACATGGTCAAACAGCGTAACTATTTTTTGAGCCAACTAGTGCAGAAGCATTACTTCATTGAGTAATAAAAGAATGAAATGCATTCTCTAAGCCCAAGGACACCGCTCAGCCAAAATAACCTGACAATAAATGGCAAAGAATCACAGGTAGAATGTGTGTGATGCCAAGATGACATACTTAAAAGAAGAAAAAAAAAAGGGAGAAGAAAAAAGATAAATCATGTCTTCCTCTTCCTTCTGACCTACAGCTTTCTGATTTTGAAAGAGTGTAAAGTGAAAAGCCACTGACACATTCTTTGAAGACCTAAAAAAAGATTTT
>JAPQRQ010000019.1:13231311-13248695 GCA_037367365.1 Apogon talboti | reverse complement strand
ACAGGCAGATAAAGATACAGCACACTTAAAAGGAGCTCTAATCCCAAGTGTGTGTCCCAACCCAAATACACACAAAGACAATCCCTCACCATTCTCATCGAACAGACAAATTCACTCCTTGTTCACTTTGAAAATAAGAAATGGGCTATGATTCATGCATGGATTCACAGTTGCTTTTTTTATTCCTTTGGTATGCATCCTGCTTTTGGCATTTACTACTCACGTACTGACATTTGCTATTCAAGTCTTTGCTCCCTATGTGGTTATTGTACACTCAGTTAGCACAGTTTGCCACCGCCATGCGCTACAACACATCAACAGATGGTAACATTCCAGCCCTGTCGAGAAAGTCACTGCTTGTTACAGATACATCAAACCAAACATTATTTTTGGTCTTTGACAGAAGATTAGCTTGAAACCTTTAATGCAGCTCATGTGGCTGTGACACCTTGTGAGCAGATGTGTATGGGATGTAAATGAGCGAAATGAAGAGGGGTTTCTAGTGTATTTCCATTCTGCACGGAACAATGCTGCAGCTAACAGGCCTAGATAATCATAGGAAGAATGATGACGGTAATAACCATTACTGGGCTACGTGATAGGCCCTGTGGTGATACTTGTTTACAGTTATTAGTCAGCGCACTACACCACACTGCATGGTGTACATTAATAATGTCACTGTGCGTGTTAGAGTCGCAAAAAAGATGAAGTGTTATGGGTTAAATGTCTGCGTCTGAACTCCACTTTTAGATTACAGTATGTGATTGTTTATGCGCCAGTCAAATCGCTTTCACGTGTGTATGTTTGCACCAATTTGCGAGTCTTTTCAGAAGTTTGTACATGAATGTAAGTGTATCTGCATACGTGCACGTCTGAGTGTGCACTCGTGTGCATTAAGTGTGTTTTTGCAGCTCTGTTTCTGCTCAGTATCCATCTGCAGCAAACCCATCCATCAATCTGTCGGCTCCCCAGCCCGGTGTATCACCTTTCCTCTTCCCCCTCGCATTCCTCCCATCCTTCCCTTTTATCTCACACCTCACTCTCCCTCTCACGAAGCCCCCCCTTATCCTACTTCATCCCTGTCACCTACTCACAGTCCCATTTTAGGCATTACCATACCATGTTACTGCTGTAAGACAAAAAACATACATGTTAATATGTTTTCAGTAATGTCTCTTTTCTGTTCACTTGTGTGTATTTAGTTTTTTTCTCGTGGTTTCAAGGATCTAGGAGTCATGGAACTTGCTTTGAAAATCTAAAAAACATTTAATTCAACCAAGGAAAGAAAAAAAAAAACATACCAGAGGTCCAGATAAGATTGCCCTACTTACACACACACACACACAAACACTGACACACATCAAAACCTCTTCATCCAGCCAAGGCCATTTCCTCCACTCCTGGGGGCACCCAAGAAACTAGCTGAGGTCAGTGTAATTGTAGTGCTCTTGATCAATGCTCATTTGCCTCTCTGGCTGCTGTCTCTCTCTCCACACGTATACCAATTCCAGCCCCCCCATGCATCATTCATAAGGAGTGTAAAGAGAGGCTCAGCAACTCTGAGGCCTTCTAACCTCTAGTCCAAGGCTGGCCCCTCGGTGCCCTTTGTGAGTTATGTTTGCTCTTGTCTGTCTGCAAACGTGACAAGGTGTCTAGTTGCTGGGCAGAAGTGTCATCTGGATGAACAGGATTTGACCGTCAACATACAAGTATGGAGTAACACACGACGGATCCGGGTGGTATGAGGCAGACGGACATCTCATATGACGTAGATAACGCAAATCACTGTCTATTTTAACACTTGGTCTATTTATATCTACTTAGAATTACCTTCTTAACTTAGTTATTCAGTAACCTAGGGCAGTGCATTCTCTGGAAATGCAATTACCTGAATGAAACCTGGTTAAGCTCATGGTCTAATCATTAGAAACCTGGTTAAAGGGTCAGTTCAAATGAAATGCAACAAAACTACATACACGAGCATAATGTCCTTATGTAGGGGGTAGTGTGTGAAACCAAGAAACACATGGACGCAGTTATCAGCACTAAGACAGCATCAGAAAAACACTTCTGAAAAGACATAATGCAGTGTTCATCTAGAGCACAGGTGTCAAACATAAGGCCCGCGGGCCAAAACCGGCCCGTCAAAGGTTTCGATCCGGACCGTAGGATGAATGTGTGAAATGCAAAAATTATACTGAAGATATTAACAATCAAGGATGTCAAAGTCTTATTAGTTCAGGTTCTACATACAGACCAATACAGTCTAAAGTAGATCAGTCAAACCAGGAAAATTCTGTCATAATAGCTTATAAATAATGACAACTGCAATTTTTTCTCTATGTTTTAGTGTAAAAAGAAGTAAAATTACATAAAAATGTATACATGTACAAACTGTCCTTTTTCCAAAAATGCTAATAACCTTAACAACATGAAATGTCTTAAAAGAAGTATAATTTTAACAATATTCTGCCTGTTATAAATGTTTTGTGAATTTGCGATCTGTAAGTTGTAATGTACATATGTAAATGATAAACTGAGGCATAATATTGTTAAAATTGCACTTCTGTTTCTTAAGAAATTTCAGGTTGTTCCCATTTTTACAGAAACTATATAGATGTAAACACTTTCATCATCTAATTGTGGGTATAAATATTGTCATTATTTTACTGGTCTGGCACACTTGAGATCATACTGGGCTGAATGTGGCCCCTGAACTAACATGACTTTGACACCCCTGATCAAGAGGTATTGTTTGGCAGCAGTATAGACGATATAGACATCTTTAAAAATGTTATGTTATTAGATCGTCCTCAGACTCACACTGGATTTTCTCTATATGACGTGCTCCCCACCATATATACTAACACAGATCAGAAAATATTTAATAAAATCAAGGTTTTTAGGAATATATTTGAAGCCTAAATACAAGAAATTCACTTTATTTTATTTTCTTTAACACAAGTCTTTGATAGTCATGTCTTCCTTGGGGCAATATTCCATATTTTGATGAAGGGGAAAAAAAGTGAGCGTAGAGAGTTTCTGTTTGGATAAGCAATTCTGTTCCTACATTGAAAGTATTTAGCGTTTCTTCAGTTCTTTCTTTCTTTCTTAGCAGTGGATGAAATGTAACATGAAAGGCTGTTTTTTTGCCTCTGACAAAAGTTAGGAGGAATTACTTTTGAGCACTAGGGATAATCATATTAACAAATTAGCTGTATTAAATCCAAAATAGTGATACACTTTGTGTCTATTTAAATTTTGACAGTAAAGTATTGACCAATTTGCAGTGTTCTTTTCACAATACTTAACATACATCTAGTGACTTATAACACCAACTGATTAGGGTTTTAAAGTGAAAATTGGTCCAATTTTGATGCATTTTGCTATACAAGACATTCTACACATTGTCAACTGGGGAAAAGTCAGATCTACATCTGTCCAGTCCAGCATCTTCATCCTCTTCTTCCTCAGCCATGTCTTTGTAATAAGAGTAGAGTATGGTTTTGCATTGTCTATATACTGTACTTTTCAGCATTAATGGTACCATCACAGGAGTAATATGACCTTTGCTAAGTCAATCCCAGACCCACACAGATCCTGGCTAATGGAAACAGTCTGGATGGTACTTTCCATTGTTGGTCATGAGCATACGGTGGCCATTCCTTCAAAAATATTAGCATTTTGAAAGAAATTTGTAATTTGTAATTTGTCTGACTAAAATACACATTTTTTACACTTCATCCCAGATACCTTGATGTCTGAGCAAAGTCCAAATAAACCATTTGTGGATGTCTATTTCTAAATTAAATGAAGCTATCCAAAACATGAAATATGTTTCATTAAAAGTACATTTAAATGTCACTGCTTTCTTTTTAATTAGCATTTTTCATATTCAACCAACTTTTTTCTTATTTGGCGTTACATTAGCAGACTAATTAAAAAGATTCTGTTTTTACGATGGTCTATGGTGTCACTTGTTAGAGTCTCTAGACAAAGTACATGAGATTTTAACACCTGCTGGTCAGTCTTAAAACTAGTTTTTACGGACGATCCTATCTGCTGTACGGCCGTTTAATGTAGTAGAGTTGCTGTGCACCACTGTGACTCGTTTACCACTTAGTCAAACCACTTAATTTACAAAAACAAATTATAATCCGAAAGGAAAGAGTCTAAAAATCATTCCTCGCACTTGAATCAAGACACCAAATCAGTTTTCTTTCATCTCTGCGTCCCAAGGCCATCAAAGTCAGAGTACCAAATCCATCTCATTAGCCATCAGCAAACAACACCATATATCGTAATCTTGTCCATGTCTCCTTATTTTTTCCCCCCTCACCTCATACATAAGACCAGTACATAAAAGTGCACGCAGGCAGGGAGACAGATAATCAGGGAGGCATTATGTAAATAACTTCCTCTGCTGCTGTGCAGGAGCTACATGTATTTAACTTTCCTGCTGTTCCTTCGTTTTAGCTTCCACCAGCGCCTGTTCATTAGTAAGGCAAGTCTGGCACGAGCTAATACAGAAAGGCGGTATGGCATCAGCAAGATCAGATGATGGTTTGGCGAGTAACAATTCTATGGTCAGGGTAACAAGAAGAAGCTGTGAGGCGCAGTGTGACCGCATCTTTTATGGCTGCGGAGCTTCCCTGCCTGGCAGATGCAAAGCTGGTATGAAAGGTGGTGACAGTTTGTTTGTGTGTGGGTGTGTGCATGCATCTGCCAGGCGAAAAAAAAAAAAAAAAAAAGGGGAAAGAGCTCATAAAAGAAAAACATTCCCATAAAGATAGTGCAGAAAACAATGAAGTTGCTTTGTGCACACAGGCCTCGTGGCTCTGACTGTACCTCCCACACTTCCCTGTGTCTCCCCCTTGCCTCCTCCATCACCACATCTCTTCTTTGATCGTGCCCTTTTCTTTTCGCAGGCCTCACTCCTTCTGTGGCTACATCCACACAAACACCATCTCTCTGTGTGTTCTCTCCTCCTTTCTTTCTTTCCTTCCCTCGCTGGGTATCACCTAGACTTTGATCTGCACCACAGACTTGCACATCCCCTTCCCCTTTCTTGTTCCTGCTTTGCTGTTCATCTGTCTCCGTCTGCCATGGATCTTATGAGCCTTTACCTTTGTTTCTCTGGGCTTCTTCCACTGCTTACTACCTCATGCTAGTTCATACCAGTACATCCTCACATCATGGCTCAAGTCAACAAAGGATACCTAGGTCTGAGCTCGCTCATTATATCCTAACAGCTAATGTTTGAAACCAAATTACAATGTGAAACTATCCAAAAATGCAGCAACAATGACTTTTTTCTGAGTCTTTAATCTAAGGTAAACAGTTTCTAGACAACCTGAATGTCAGGAAGGGGTGAATCCGTAGTTATTCGGAATGACTTTCGTCTGACGGCGGGTAATTGAAGACTTGAAAGACATTAAGATTTAAGAGGGTAAAGAGAAGGACAATGATGAATGGCAAGACTATCATATGCCCCTGTATCTTCTATCAGTACTCCTGCCTCCCCACCTCATTCCAAGTCGGCAGTAGCCATGGTAACAAGGACAAAGAAGGACAAAGCGGGAAGTACGTATAAAAGAGCAGAGTGTGAAAACGAGAGACAGAAGGAAGATGTGGAGGTAGAGGCAGTGTGTTGCAGATAGTAGGAATGTGGACGAGCGACAGAGAGGAAGCGGTAGCAGGACACAGACAGGTCATCTCCTCTGAGGTCTGACCCCCGGGCAAACAGCGAGTTCTTCTTGCTGGGTGGATACGTGAGCCTCGTGAGGACAGTGACATTTGCAGGCATCACGTCTCAAGGGAAGCAATTTTATAGACACCGTGTACTGCTGTGAGAACTTTCATTTAGCAAATTTGGTCCTGTGGGAGCAGAACCACTCAGGGCCATATACGATCCTGTTACTTTTTTTTTCTTTCTTTCTTGTATTTTGATCTGTCGTCACATGTCCTGGTTAGGATAGTTCTTTCTTATCTTATGTTAAGAATGTGTGAAGCACTTACCCTCTGTCAGGTACTTTATTTGCAGGTCCTTCACCATTCTTACTTTTCTATAGAGTCGATATTTCAAGAGCAGAACAGTAAAGATTGTCACTTTAGAGACTCTCATGAGGGTTGTCTCACTATGACTGCAGATAAAAAGCATGTATGTAGGACTTTAGATCAGTTTACTCCACGGCTAATGAAAATCATTCCCCTCATTCATACCTAGTACAATGAAATATAATAATGAGAATAAATATAATAATAATAACAAGTTCAGTATTTATCTTTTGCCTTTTTTCAGTTTGGCCTTCAGTTGTTATGGTCGAAGGAAATAGCTTTTTCGCAGCCTAATATCCATAAAGTTTAAGTCACATTGCCTATTTCTCTTCCCATTAGTTTCCTTTCGGGGGGATTGTTCACATAGTGTCATTAAATACATAATTAACAGCACTGCCAAAACTTTCAGACACAGCTAATATTAATTTTAATTGGCCTCAGTAACAGTAAGCGGTGCATGATGGGTTGCCTGTAGCATTCATTTTGTTAGGCTAGTCAGTTCATTAATGCCATGTCCACACTAATATGGATATTTTTCTACATAGGTATTTTTTTCCTCTATTTTCCCCAAAAATTCAGCCCACATGATGTACAAATGGAAATACTTGAATAAACCTGGTTTTTTGCCGGACTTTAAAGTACAGACGACACATAATAACACTTTATATAATTATATAATAATATATATAATAACACGTCTGGAAAAAATCTTTTTGCCACCTAAAATGCTGTTTACATGTGGACGAGTCGCAAGCAAAATATCCATCAAATATCTTTAATGTCTATAAGCACTAAAAGTTTGATTAGTTCATATAAACCCATAGAGTTTTTGCAGGGATTTCAGTAGAAATACAAAATCCCAGTGAGCTGTTGTTGACTTCTGAACTCTGATGTGCAATAAATATAGTTTACACAGGTGCTTTGCTAAATCATCACTGCAAGACACAACATTAGAGTGTAAAACCATATTTGGTTCATTATAAAACTCTGTCTACGGTAAAACTGCAGCTATGAAAGCTGTAACTAAAGTACAGAAACTGCCCTAGTCAGTACTGAAAATAATATGATGTGACTCTCATCATTATTTTACCATTTCATTCTGTGGTTTTACTGCCAAGAGGAATGCCATCTTTTAGTGATTTTTATCCTTTTGTTTTATTGCTTTCACTTACCAATTTTTCTGTCATTATTCCTTTTTCAGTGATGTGACAGTCTTTTTATTACATTTACTCTCATCAGTGTTTTTTTATTTACTGAAATGCTATTTAGACTCTCTTACATCTGTAGCTACAGTGCATCTTTTTGCCCTGTTGTTCTAAACTTTATCATTTCTGTCTTGCATTAGTTTGATCTCATTGTTGTGCACTTTGTGTTGCTTTGCCTTTTGAGTTTCCTGTCCTTGCTTTGTCTGCCAAAGAAATTTGTAGACATTTGTTTTGTTTTAAATGAAGTTCTTATTTATTTGTCATTTACAGTAAAGACTGAAACAGTCTTTGTCAAGTTTCCCTTATTTGATTTGCATTAATAAAGGTACTGAAAAGGTACTGAAATGTGTATGCATAATTTATTTTACTACTACATACACCACATTTTACATTGTAAAGAAGAAAAAAAGTTGTTTCACTAATTTGGCAACAGAAAGGAGGCACGTATCTCTCATTGACTTCTAGGTAATCAGCTATTGTTTCCACTTGTGTGACTGTCATATGTTAGATTTGCATCCAAATCCAGTGTTTCAATTGTGGAAGCTACAAAGAATTATTTCCTGCTTGTGCTTGTCAGTGTTAAGAATAAGAATAGGTCCTGCACAGAAGTCCCAAATGTTGTGTATGATCTTATTCAGACAGTGCAGTTGCAGTTCCTATCACCCTCATATTAAATACAAATATTAAAAGCATGTACAGCCCAATGTGGTCTGACTTAAATAGACAAGTTTGTACTGAGCTGTACTTATGTTGAATATATAACTCGATGAAGGCAGAGATAGGAATAACCCTGTCCTCTCTGACCCGCCTATCCCACCTAGAGAGTCAAACCAGACCTGTGCCCCTGGTTATTATGCCTGCTGTTTCTAGGGAGTTTAAAATACTTTAAACGTATAGGGAAATCTCATGCAGGGTGAAGTGTTCAGGTTGAGCTTTAACAAGCTATTGTCTCCCAGATCAGAGAGACCAAATTTAAGGTGAGCTCTCATTAGGGAGAGGGAGAACTATGCTGGGCTGTCATTACGTGCAAAAGATCAAGTCTACTCTCATGCTGGAATACGTTGTCGGATCTTCGCCTGAGGTTTGACTCCAGTTTAAATTGTCATTTTTGACTGCCAGACGAAAGTGTATAAACTATTTCTCAACGTTTTTCCTCCTGACTGTTCACCTTTGAATCCATTTCATTTCAAATCTGACAATTCTATTACATTAAAGTTTGTAGTAAATTAAAACCCTACATCTCTTCTGAGACTAAATAGAGACTCTAAAAGTGACAACCAAGGGGCAACAGAGCATGAAAACAAAAACTAAAAAATGATTTGATGCATCACATTAACACTATTGTTGCCCTGGCATGTAATGAACAGGACCATCCATCTCTCCCACTCAGACCACTCACCACCTGAAAACCACTGTATTATTGGAACTATAAACTCTTCGGTATCCTACCCAACAAAAAATAAAATCACACACACCATATTTCATGGAACTACCTTCAACTTTGATTACAGGATGAATTTATTATATTGCTTAGGCAACGTCACAGTAAATGTCAAAACTATTTTCCTTGCATTATTTTTTTTGTAAAAGTCTTGTACTGATGATGACAGAATCAGACCAGTGTGTCGTCTTCCCCAACACATCCTAAAGATTCACAATGGGGTTCAGGTCTGGACTCTGTGTTGGCCAATCCATGTGTGAAAATGATGCTTCATGCTCCCTGACCCAGTCTTTAACAACTTGAGCTTGATGAATCCTGGCCTTGTCATCTTTGAATATGTCTGCGTCATCAGGGAAGAAGCAATAGGCCAATGTTCAGACCTGGTCAGTCAGTACATTCAGGTTCAGCAGAACTAACTTTATGGACACGTGACGTTGCTGAACTTAGACCTGACCGACTGAAGCAACCCCAGATCATAACACTGCCCCCACAGGCCTGTACTGTAGGCACTAGGCATGATGGGTAATCACTTCATCCACCTGTCTTCCCTCCATGAACAGGGTCAATCTGGACTCATCAGACCATGTGACCATTTTCCATTTAAACACAGTCCAATCTTTACACTCTCTAGTAAACGATGGCTGTCTAAGGAATGAGAAGCTGCTCACTGCATCAGTTATGGTGAAAGAAATTGCCACTTGAACCATATTATTCACTGCAGTAATTATCTAGCGGAAGAGTTGTTGAAATGATACCTTTTGCCATTGAACAACATTATGAGCTACAAAGAGAACAACAATAAACAGAAATGCGGTTTTAGTTTCTGGAGCAGAACTGGAAAACCATATTTTTTTCCACCAAACCTACTACAATTAATCAGCTAGGTGTTGAAGTGGCATCTTTGCTCTGTTGTCTGTCATCCATCATCCATCTGCTGTTTGTCATCATCTCATCACTGAAGCAGAACTAGAAAACTATTTGATGTTTTTTTTCCCAGTAATATACTCATAAACCACTCATCTCATCTACTTTCAACTGGGAAATTCACAGAAAATAAGCTAGCATCACTAACTAAGGACCACTTTTATTTTGTGGGAGACATGACATGTTATGATGGCTGGTTTAAGATTAAGATATCATATTAAACTGATGTTTTTCAACTCGTCATTCTCACAGGCAGTGGCTGAAGCTCTCCCTTGGGGAATTACATAAACATGAAAAACCCTCACCATGACAAGGAAGTGCTTTAAGTAGATTTTTGATTATAGCAATATAGAGTAAATTTAGAGAATTAGTGCTGAGCAGACCACAGCAGGGTAATCTAGTTTTCAGGTGTCATGTTCTCTCCTTTTTAATATTAAATCCCTTCCTCCTGCTAGACGCTTCCATCTCTCTCCTACTTTTCTTTGCCCCATAAAACGGTTTGATTGACCCAACCCAGGAGTTCACAAACATGCCCGTGAAACTGGCCATCTGTTCCAGGCATTGCTTGTGAGAAAAATAAATAATTTAACTACGTGTGCATGTGTGTGTTTGAGTTGGTGAGCGTATGTGTGACTGAGAAGGAGATAAAAAAAATAAATAAAAAAAAAGCGTGATAGCCTTTTCACCTCATGCATACATGTGAGCATGTTTAAAATGCAGCAAACGTAATGTGGTTTGCTCTCTAAGAAATTGGTTTGGTTGAACTCAGACGGCAGGGCGTGGACCTATTTTCAATCAAGATTCCAAGTCTAGACCTTCAGACACTATCAATCAATTCGCACGTATGAAACCTGTCAAAATAAACCCTGTCAAATAAATGCGCATTGTATGACTTGGGCCGTATTAATAGTTACAAAACAGCAAATCTCAATCTAGTTTAATCCGTTTTTTTCCCATCATTCACTTGGAAGGCTCAGTGTTTGACAGAAATTCAGGTTCACAGTGGCAGACATGGGGACAAGTTCCACCGATCTGCACTTTACATAAACCTTTGCGACCCAGAAAGCCCAAATAAATCTAAGTCTGGCAGGAAAGAATACAGGAAGTAGCTTATGACAGCTGGAGTCTATGATGAGGCGCCTGCAGACGGCAACATGTGGAAACACACACACACACACACTCAGACACAGGTTGTGTCAGTACATGCCTGGGCAGAGACAGTGCAGGCTGAGGCTTGAAGAGCCTGTCAGCCACTTTCTTGCCAGTTCACTGCTGCCATCCCTCCTTCCCAGGTCTTAATCCTCTTCTCCTCATTCGGATAGCAGGACTTTTGGCTCTCCCTGTAATTGGGCCTCGCTGGCTCTGGGCAAGGTGCATGCATCCACACATGACTGCATGTGTGCGAGTGTGTGAGCCTTTAAGGGATATTTCCAGAAAACCCTGTGAAGTCTCAGGCCATTGCAGGAGATATTAAAACACTGTAAATCTTATTTTCATGTTTGTATTTGTTGAAGGAGATAATTTCTCCCTTCAGATTCAATGTTGCTGTGAAGATTATTTTACCACCCCACAGTACTCACTGTTTAATCACTTGCTATAAATGGTCTTTTTCTTGGTGCATCTTTGACAGATATTTCTTTCTTTAATTTATGACACCATTTGCAATTACAGTTTGCACTTTGAGTTAAAAAAATATTCTCTTGTTTGCTTAACTGATGATCTGTTTTCCAGCTCCCTCTCTGATCTGCACGTATTGTCCTGTGTTTGTATTTGTATCTAAGTCTCCATTATTTAACATCTGTTTATGTCTGTGTGTGACTGCATACTTCCCTGAATGATTTGGCGTCAGTACAAAGCAGAACTTCTTTGAGGTGGTGACAAACATGTCAAAGGCCTAGTATTTCTTTAATAACATCTACAACCACATTAAAGACAGAGGTGTTTTTCAGCAGTCTTGAATGTATTCGCCTGTCTGTTGAAACTCTTGAAGCAACCGTGTTAAATCCTGGCACAGACCTCCGCACAGCTCACCAACAGAAAACCAGAAATACAACACTGAGCTGTACTGCACTATAAATGCAAAACGCAAGTCATAACTCTGCCACCAATGTTGTGACACCGTGTCATTTGCAGAAAGTGGCAGAGAAAGCTTTATAAAGTGATTTAATGTTGCATGTTAAGTACATAGTTGTGATGAACTAAAGCACTCAGTATGCAAACGGTAAAGGAAGTCATCAACTACTGCAATAAGCTTCTGTGTTGTATATTTGAAATAGTGATTTTTTTTTATATGTATCTCAATTAAGAGCTAAATTTATGCAAAACATTATCCTGCAGGGGTTACAGATTATATGGCAAATCAGAGGCTACATTATTGCAGCTGCTTATATGTTAAAATACTGATACTGATACATAGATGGTGGATAGATACTGGTAGACTCAAGCTCAACCACACTGACAGGCATTTAAAGATAAATAACCCACTGCCTTGATGGACCAGAATGCTCAGTCAATCTGACACATGTCTATGCTTTTGTCACCACATACATGCATGCTCAGACTGATACAGTCACCCACACCGACACTCACTGTTCTCATCCTTTGCAAGTCTATCAGAGGTACATGCAGTCAGTCAATGTCAATCAGGAAGTGTCACCCGTAACGTGCCAAGAAAACCAAATCATCTGCTTGCATTCCCCATACAGTATTACCGCAGAGCCATCCTGTGGGGGCCGCACTGATATACATTTGGAGGACAAATCTGACAACATATCAGCTCCAATATTCTGAATAATGGATATTTACTATGTTAAAAAGACAAATCTGAAACAATAGGCAGTATTTATTACAACATATTTCTCACATCAGCAAAATAGAAATCCAAAAGAAATGGACGTGACTTCTGAACATTTCTCAGGGCAGCTTTATAAAATATGTCCATTATTAAAATTGTCATAACTCAAATTGCTATTTCTTTGACAAACACATCAAACACTGTTCATAATTCTTTAAAAGAAAAAAAAAATCAATGGCGGTTTTATTGACTTCTGAAGTCTTTATACCTAATCTATAGTTCAGCATTACTCTTGAACTTGAAACACATTGAGATACAGACTATGAATTGCATATGTGTTATACAGTGAACAAATTACTAATCATGGACCACTGGCAGTCATAGGATCACCTGATTTTTTTCATACTATCACAAATGAATCATGGACAGGACACATGCACCTTTAAACATCCAAACCAAAGCCAGCATCTGTAAATAATGTCTGTTCAGCCCTGGCGTTAGAATGCACTCCTGATCAGCTCTGACTTCCCTACTCTATAGGGCAATAAACAGGTTTAAATGTAGTTTACAACACACCACATGTTTTCATTTGAACACATGCTGACTGTTTACAACATTTGTTTTACAAACTTAATTCACTGTACTGCTTGAAGATGTCGGCAGCCTTTTTGTTTTATTTTTATTTTTCTTCCTGCATGAGGGCAATTAATACACCTTAAATACAGATATGACAACTTCGACCATTCCATGTGTTTTTAGCTGCGTTCTTGAGTGATATACATTTAAATGAAGATTAAATCCTCAACCAATGTGAAAATAGTGGATTTGTTGTTTGTCCCTGTATGTCAGACCGTGCAATGCCATTCACCCATTGGTAGATGGGGTCCCCAAACTGTGGAATGAACTACCTTTGCACATCAGGCGAGCCGACTCAATTTATATTTTTAAATCCTGTCTTAAAACATAGTTTTTCCTCTTTAGCTTTTAACTCAGTGTGAGATGTTGGCTTTTATTGCGTTAATATACAATTACTTTTATTGTTTTTATTCATTCTAGTATGTGTTTTATTTATTTGTTTTTATGTCTGTGTACAGCCCCTTGGCCAACTGTGTTGTTTTTAAAGTGCTTTATAAATAAAGTTGACTTGACTTGACTAGCTTTGTGCACCCCTGCAACCCTCACGAGGACTTAGCAGTTCAGAAATAAGTGGATAAAGCTTCAACATATACCTGAATTTCCATAGGTTATGCGAACGGTGGATATTCTATTTCTTCACTGAGAAAAAAAAAAAAGGTAAAGGCAGAGTGTTATTTAGGTATACTTAGGCAGCATTACACATATATGAAGCACTCAAAATGCATCTTTGAGGGCTTTTGACCATCTCAGATGCCTTTAAAACACTTAATGTGAGACTGCTGTTTGTGGAATTTCACACAAAGACAACGTCAGCTGGGTAAGCATTCCTGAAATCCATCTAGGGACATATTCCTGTATCCCAGACCTCCTCTTTATGAATCCTAAGTGAGTGTGTCTTACTGAATGAGTTCATACTATGCATTAGAGTTCACCATTTGTGATAGGATTTGACAGAAGGGAGGTTAATACCAGGTGTGAACAGTCTCAGTGTCTGTTAACAAATTGGGTGAGTGATTGAGTGAATCAGTATGTCCCTTTGTGTACCAGTTTTACTCACTCACTCACTCACTCATTCACTCACTCTTAAAACCTCGATGAACAGCTCAACAGGAAGTGATTTATTTTTCACTCACCCGCCTATGTTGCAAAGTGTTTGTGAATCGTACAACACCAGTTCACCACTAAAACCAAATCATACCTTTCATCATAACCAATCATACCTTTAAATGTATTTTTCATGAATTTCAAACTTAAGGCCATCTGGTTCCAACAGATGTGAATGGAATATTTTCCCTACTGTGGAATGCTCAAGGTTTGCATTAATTTTTTCCCGGATGGCGCCTCTGAATGACCACGAAAACCACCTCATACAAGATATTACTACAGCCATTCTGCATGCAGATGGTGTTAGTGATTTAGCACTTATGTGAAGATGACTGTGAGTGATGTGAAATGTCTCAGCTTTGCATGCTCTCATCTCCATACCTCTCATGCCTGTAGCAGGTGATTACCTTTCTTACTCTTCCTTCCTTCCTTCCATCTCTTGTTCTGTCTTTCTCTCTATCTTTATGTCTTGTTGTCAGCGCTAACCTCTCCAGGGAGATGTATTGCTTTAGGCGGTACAAGAGTCTATGTATTATAGTCTCTATCTCTTTCTTACACTACCTCCTCCCATTTCTCCTGCCATGTGCCTGTCACTTTTTACTTGACAGGATCGGTTGATACCAGATGGACACTGAACCTTAAGGGACGCTTCTGTTTTATCCTGTCAGTAACGGTAATGCTGTATTTAATTGTTGTGATACCAACACAAGACAGTAGCCAACTGAAAAATAAAACTTGGGATGTGGCTCATGGGGAACAAAAAAGTTCAACTGAAAGCAGCTGCAATTTAAATGGCACTGGAAAAGCAGTGTATTTAGATTTTGCTCTGATGTAATAGACCATATATTCCCATGTATATTAGCACCTATACTACATTTGCACGATTCTTTTTTTTTTTTTATACCGGCACTAATGTGTGTTTACACTCATGGCCAAAGGTTTTGAGAATGACACAAATGGATTGTTTGCTTAAATGTAATTTCTTTGTCACTAAATTTATCTGAAACCTATATAATGCTCCTAATTGTTCTTCAGTGTACGCCAGAAACAATGGGGGGGGGCAACATTGGCAGCAAATTTTGCAAAAACAAAATTTGTGTCATTCCCAAAACCTTTGGCCATGAGTGTACTATTTTTATTTTTATTTTTTACCATACGCTTTTTGCTTTTAAGACATTTTCACTCCTAATAGTCCAGTAGACTCAGTATGTTTGGGGACTAGGTTGGGTAGGGGTTGCAGCATTCATCTGGTTCAAGTTTGTTTTCACGCTGCAATTTGTCAAACGAACCAAACCGTTTGTACAATGTAATTCCCTTCCTCACCTGTGGTGGCACTGCATCAAGAATTACTAAAGGAGAGGGCAAGACAAACAGTGAACACAAAACCTCACTTATTTATTGGCTAATTCAGTGCAATTTCTGCTTCTGCCACATAAAAACAAAACATGGAACTACGTTGTAGTCCACTTCCTAGTTTTGGTTCATTAGAAGTGGACCGAGACCTTCGTGTTAAGACAGACCAGAGTTCACTTCTTTCTTCTGCATAAGAATTGGATTGCACATTCACACCTCCCAAGATAAACCATACTTTCTGAGCAAACGAACTAGAATTTGATGAAACAGGGCTGGTATGAACACATCCTTATTCTATATTTCTATACATATATTTATTCTATAGTATGTGAGAGCCGGGATAAACCGGAGATAAATTTCTTGTCTGTGTGTACAAACTTGGCAAATAAAGCTGATTTTGAGTCTGTCTTGTTACCTTGATCGATATAAATAAAATAGAACAGAATTGAATAGAATAGTCTTTATTGTCATTACACCAGTTGTGCAACAAATTTGCAGCGACAGTGCGCTTACATCTAAGTAACAACAGAAAAAACACAGATATGTATTAAAAAATATAAAATAGTGTGCAATTGAAATATGTGCAAATTAGAGATATACTGTATGAAAGGGTAACATTTTAAAAATATAATAGTAGTGTAAAAATGTGCAAATGTAGTACTTAGCACAGCTCATCAAAGAGTGTGCTTAAAACTGAATGGTATTTTTTGCTTTTTCAGTGCAGTGTTATTGCTAACAATATTGTTATGTTTTCATGTGTTCGGAATTCCACACATGACACCTGCTTTTGACCAACCTTTAGGCTCCTCTGTCAACATGCCTGCACACACATGAAACTATTTTTTGGGAGCTACCACCAGCCTGCAACACGATGACAGATTTTACATAAACAATGCCCTTCTGCCTGCGAGCCAACAGAGCTGATAATAAAAAATAACCACATACTGGAATGCAACCCATCAATAACAGTTGATTGAGCTCCATTTAAGTCTCTGAACTGTAAAGTCGAGAGCGTCTCTCATCCTAAAACATCAGTCAATAGTTGAGTCCTTGGAGATAAAAGAGGATTTTACTGACTAGTCTTTGTACTGCTTCTAGTCATATCAGGAAAATATTCCATTGTGCATTTTTTGTAATCGGCATCATACTTTTATCCAGACAAGCAGCCGAGAAGCAGTGAAATGTGAAAAAACTGTCTGAGAAGATAAACAGGGGAAAAGGGATTAAGATGATCTCATTGTTTTTCTCAGAGGTTATTTCTGATGTGGTAAATCTGTATTAGGATTACACTGATGCCTATGACTATAATGAATAGATATGTGGTTTAAAGACAACATTCAGTGTAATGTCTGACATGTCCAGGGTGTATGGTGTTCTATATTGTGATTAACAGTTTATTCATAACTATGAGTCTATGCAATCAGAGCTGTTAGAGGATATGTTGAGTTCAATGTGCCACAACTACAAATAAAAACCATGTCTATATCTGGTATTAAACACATCCCATATCTTTTATTCACAGATTTTTTTTGCCCTTTTTAGATTCTTTCATTGTCTCTGCCTTAACCCTTTACACGGCACTCATAGAAATACAACCATACTATGTTATTGGAGGACCTAACAAGACTTTTTTACTTTTGTGAAATTTAAATAAATAAATAAATATTGCCATGTAGAAAATGAAGGTCAACGAAGTTACCGTATTTGGTTCCTTGCCCGTATGTGGCAATAAATAAATAAATCCAAGAAGTATATATAAAAATACAAGAAAAATACATGTAATGTGAAAGGACCATGTATTTTAGAACATTAGACCAACATAAGTGCTGATCCAGACACCTGTCAACATCCACATTATCCCTTTGAACAT
>JAPQRQ010000019.1:13200310-13230401 GCA_037367365.1 Apogon talboti | reverse complement strand
GGTACCTAACAAAGCAGGTACACTCACTGTTCATGCAGAGGTGGACCTTACAGACCCTGTAGACCACATTTAACCTGGGATTGTTGACTCACTGTCCTCACTGTAACTGTAGCTGTCACTGTCTTGTAATGTGTGCAAAAATGACCAAAAATAGTCATAGGTTAAAATGCTGTGTTTTTTGCCAATTTGTGAAAATGTTCCTCACCTCCTGTTACATGGTATGAACATAGAGAACGTGCTGGCCTTTACCATTGGCAGACCCATTGTACTTTGAATAATGTTATAACATAATGCAAGTGAATCTAATTTAACAAGAATTAGGTTAGATAAATTTGGTTGTTATTTTTGGTTTAACAAACAACAATAATGTACTTGTGTTGTTGGGACATAGGACTGCAATGGTAGTGAAAACAGTGAGGGTTGGGCTGATATTGTTTGACATTTCTTTGTTTCATTTGCTTAATCCTCATGGGTGATGGACAGACAAAAAAATCCAGGATGTGAAAACCTGTAAAAAAGGAAGTCACAATGAGAAATCAAGTCTTTTCACACGGTTAACCGGGAGTGTTTGTGAACTACACGTTAGAATAGCAAGTCAAACTGGTTTCCTGTAAACATGGCAGCTGTGTTCTCAGACAGGTGTGGACAGCCGTCATCACTCCGGTGGCCTTCTGAGCCCTGACTCCATCCATCCTTCCACCCCCGCGCTCTTTTGTTCTTTCAAATGGCTACTGTACTGCGAGGCGATAAGAGATTTACAGAGCAATGCGGGTTGAATGAGCCATTGAAATGCAACCGGGAAAGAAGAGCATGAGACATGATAAAACTATTGGCTGATAGAGATCTGAAACAAGAGGACATGCAGGTATGTATGATATGACTACAAAAAACTGTTTCAAAATGTAAGAGGTAAAAAAGATAAATATCAAAAACAAGGTAGGTATTTGTATATGTGGTACTGGATTTTATTTATTTATTTTTTTTTGTTGGAAAAATACCTGGAAAAGACCATAAATACCAAGCAGTCATATCATTTCATGTCCTCTTAACAGATTTAAATATATATATATTTTTTTAAATATATATTTTTTTATTATTTTTATTATTTTTATTATTTATGTATGTATACATACATAAATAATAACAGAGATGGGGATCACTTGTGACACTTGGGATGAGAACTGCTAAGAAACAACTTTAAGAATCAAATAAAGTGCAAAGTGATAAAAACTCAAAGCCCTGTTGTTGTTTTCACCGCTGGACACAGCTCTAACTGAAAAGAATGGAGTTTGATGATGAAATTGCACCTTTTCCTTTTGTTGATAACAGCTTTAGACTAAACTGTTACAGTTCTGACCTGGATTAGATGATTCAAAGCTATTGACATCGAAAACTGTACAGAAAACTGAGGTGATTTGTGGTTTTCCTGTATCTATTTTCTGTTTAAAGAACAGAGCTAAGCTAACAGAGCTGTAATGTAAACTATCAGCTGATGTAGCACATGATGATTATTACACAGTAATTTCAACCAACTGTCAGAATAATCAGTTATGACTTTTTTAATTTAAACTCCTGAGACCCAGGAAAGTACAAGTTTTGGCTTTTTTTTTTTTTTAGCTTTTTAACAGTTTTTTCAGATGCATTTTTTTATTTTTATGTAGTGTTTTTTTTTTTTTTGTATAAAGCTGTGAAACTCTTGTCTACACACGTGGACAGAAAACCCATAGCTGGGTCTTAGGAGGTTAAACTAGAAAACTTCAACATCATTTTAACGTAGATGGATGACTACTTTTGTAAATAATATACATGTATATCGTACTTTTCTTTAAGAGTTATATTTAACACAATGACTCTAGTTGCAATGCATTTCATAAATGGTTCAGGTATAACAGCAATATTCTCTGCATATGTTTATGGACTTTGGAGTTATTGTACCTGTTTTGGACAGCGTTCACCTGCCAATTGGAAGACCCTGTGTTCACACACCAGCCGATAAAGGCCCAGTGTAGTTTCTTTGTCTTGGCCACATACTGAGGCGCAGTGAGTTGTGATGTCCTTCATTGTTATGTTTACCTGCTCTCTGTTGTTGTCTTTGCTGTTCCAGCCCCCTGGCATGTTCACAAAGTGCTGTGTTTGTGTTTTATTTGATAATGCTGAAGCTGAACTTACTGCTTGTGCACTAATGTCCTCTCATGGCACATATCCATTAATATCAGGGGCCCTCAAAGTTCAAGGTAAGGTACAGTTCTATCTCTGGAGCCTGCACTGTATACTATGAGCAGTTTACAAATACAAATATACACCAGCGATTACAAAGACCACATTGAAATAAATGTGTTTATGAAAGGTTTAACAAACATTATACTAAAATGTGATTTACATTACATCGTCTGACGTGTATCCTGATTATTGTTATGAACTAAATAGAAGCACATTACCTTACAACTCTCTCAAAAGACACTCCATTCACATTGCTTTGACTCCTCTTATCCCATCAGTTTGTAATGAGACACAGGGCACAATGCCTAACATTTAGATAGAATCTATCTTGTTTAGAAATGTAAATGTCTGTGTGCTTAAATGGTCCCCTACTTGTGCATTACCTCGGAGCAAAAGCGTCCAAACAATGCCTCAGTGTTTGATGCTTTCTGTCTCCCCCTCATTGTTCTTATCTTCAAATGTCAGTCTGATCACATCCTGCTGGATCAACCTCTGTTTCTGCCCTTTAATTGTGTCTTGTGATCATTGGCCTATTCTCCTCCGTGCTATTTTCAGCCTGTGTAAGTAAGAAGAGAATTTGATAGTAGGGAGATATAAAATGAAGCATCATAAACATGTATCTGCCCATTTCCTTTACTTACTCTGCAAAAAGGGTCTTTTATTATTTGTTTTTTGTTGTTTTGCTCTTCTAAAGAATCTAATGAAAAAGTTTCTCAGTTGTTAATTTTGTCATGTAAAAGATCGTCTTTGCTTCTAAACTGTTCTTCCTTGAAAACCAACATGTGTTTTCGCTCATTCGTTTTTCCCAGCAACTTTTAAAAGCTACTTCTCACAACCATGATTCGCAATGGAAAAAATCCTGCCCTCACATGCTGGAGTATTTTCTTGAACGAGATCATGAGTTAGTGTGCATAATTGCTCTTAAAATGGAGAGTAATTGTTGCATTTACGGTGTAAATACCCACGGGACTCCAGGAGGCACATACCTGAGAAATCTGAAACTCCTTTACTTGTTCTTTACTCAGCTTAATATACGCCTTCGAATTTGAGCTTGAGAGCCAACTGTTCAGGCAGGGTTTTCTTCTCTTTTTGTTCATAGATGTTTCTATTTTAAAAACTTTGCCAGAGGGAGGTTTGGGGCATATTCAAGTGCTCCTGTACCTGACCATGTAATTATTTTGGTCTTATATAACCAATGAATCTGCCTAGTTTTTAAATTGGCCCTGTGGCAGAGTTCCAAAACGACTGTCGCCAAACAAAACAAGCAAATTGTTCCTGTAAGTAACGCTTAATCCAAGAAACGCGGCGCTAGATCACTATCTTGACAAAGGAGGGAGTCAGTTGAAAGTTGTCCACTCAGCTCACTGAAGGCAACAAATCAGAAAAGAACATACGGGCTGGCAGCTTGACTGAATAATCTTCAAAACCATTCTCCCTTGCAAACTCGATCCTACAAGAACCTGTTATTTACATTTATACCAAAAGGTGGATGTGTATGATGTCTACTGGAATGCCCCAGCAGGCTTCGAAAACTGGTATATTATTGATTGAAATATTTTAAGTAAAGCAATAAAAAAGTAATATGTCTAGCAAATACCGTTAACCTTCAAAGATCTAAACAGTCACCGGTGACCACCTAATGGCGTAAAATGTTCAATAACGTTTGAACCATTAATCTTATCAACACATAAATAATGCACACAAAATCCATTGTCGTTTTAACAGCATCAGATACGATCCATTTAGATGTTCAGAGGTGCATGTAGAAACACCATCATCTTCTGCAACACTGATAGTTTGATAAGTGACAGTGGTTTCAGACAATCAGCTAATTATATATTTGTTTGAAAAACTCAATTTTGCTTCTGTTTTCTCCATTCTGATATAATAACCTGTGAATTTACTTTGAGCTTTTATGAACAATTACATAATGGGTAAATTATTCATAGGAAAATACCAGATTTTCACAAAAAATGTCAAATGTAAAGGGTAATATTATAATAAATGGTGGTAAATGTAGTTGTAGAAAAAAAATTGTTTGGAGGTTACCAAAAATAGCTTTAAGGGTTAATTATTCAGATTTACACTATGCAGAATGCTAAAAAAATAAAACAAAATAATAAAAAAAAATAATAATTTATGATTTATGGGAAAAGAGAAAAAAATGCACATATTTTTAATCAGGGGAAAAAAATCACACAATCTCACAGACAAAATAATACATATAAAAGATACAACCAAACATGCAGAAAAAAATAGCTCTTATACTTGTAATCTATCAGTGTCAGGTGTGTTGTGTGGCCACTAAATTGTACAGGCATTTTTCACTTGTTCAGCATTCCTATACTTACAGAGCATGATGTAAAGGCTAGCATGGACATAGAATTTACAAGAGGCTTTCCCCACCAGTGTGCTTATGTCATCAAAAGAGAATGCATCATTACACACTGTGTGACTAAAGACATCTGATAACTGGAAGCTCTGACTGTGCTCTCACAATTAATGACTGTAGAATATGGACACAATGTTTGCCCCAGTTTTACTCTGCATCATATATTAATACATAACTCCAAGGTCCCTAAATTGCTACTATTTAATGTAACATCAGCAAAATTGTAATGCTTTGCAGACAATTCCACTTAAATAAATGCGTAGACGCATTAGATGGTGGTGTGACTGCTCAAGGAAAGGCATAAGATGTGGGTAGATTTATGAAAAATACATTTTATTGTAAGGACAGGATGACCATAATGCTAAAATCTCCCAAAGAAAATACTTCATGTACTGTAAAATGTGTTTTAATCCAATAAAAAGGTCTGACATAAAGGCCTGGTTCAGTAAGATCACTGGTGTAACATTGCATGTGACAGATACTGTCTTTATGTAAGGAAAATGCTTAAGCTGGACCCAGTGGCCTGCTCTTCTGTCAGGATGAGGGACAGGTTTTTTAAACGCAAAACACTTCAATGCTCCACAGACAATGTTGCATTCACAAAGAGTGAGGACACACCAGCTGGTGGTGTTGCCAATTCAAAAGGGAGCAGGGCTTAAACTGCCAATGGGGACACATAAATTAGCATCTTGAAAGACACCGCTTAGATTTACTTTCCAACTGGGAGAGTAAAACTCGACAGGGGTCACTGTTCTCTTAATGAGCAACGTTAAATACAGACCCTGTCTTTCACACATGTGCCACCCCCACCATGGGGACAGGTTTCTGCGTGGGACATAATTGCTTGATTTTAATGCAACCATCCACAAAATAGTCTCGTACAATAGGTCTCAAGTTCACTGTCAATCAATAGAATTTGATGTCCTTTCTCTTACGCAGCACATCCACCCAAATGTATTTAGATTTTCCACCGAGTTCCTTTGGGGTTGGACGATTGAAGCGATTAGTGGGACAAAGAGACGGTGGTCAAAGTCAGTGATCAAAAGCTATAGTGATACTTTGGCACCACAAATTCATGCAATGACTAAGCACAAGTTGTTTGCAATGTATGCCATGCAAAGTTTGTAACATCTCACAATATTAAGCAAAGGGTCATTTTTATTAAACGTGTAATGGTTAGCATGTCCACTTCAAAGCTACACGGTTCTACATTCAATTCCCTGTCAGTCTGGAGCCTTTCTTTGTTGAGTTTGTGTGTTCTTTCCATGCTGCCTTGGTTTCCTCTAGGTCCTCTGCCATTAAAAACAGGTACATACGGGCTAACTCTCCTGTCAGTGCCTTGACCACGGCACTGATAGAGATCTGGAGTCGGTCCCCGAGCGCCTTCGGTAGCAGCACACTCAAATGCTAATGCGAATGCTAGGTGCTGTGTGTAATAGTGTGGGTAAAATACTGAGGCCAAGTCTACCTACGGGAACAATAAAGTGGGTTAACCTTTAACCTTTATTCAATGTGCTACACCACATCCCCTAGCAAAAAGTTGCAACATAGTATCTTATCAATTGCATGATGCTAGTTTCCTTACATTCTCACTGCAGCATGCTTATGGCAATATGTGCACTAAGTTGAACTCAAAACAACATATTTTCGAGATGATGCTTTGACAGCTCTGCACTGAGGAGTTGGAGGAATAGAGATAATAGCCAGTAATATAACATTGTGCAGGTTTCATGATGATGATGATGTCGTCTGTGGGCCAAGTTAAACAGTGGAGGTACTGAACCTGGACCTTGGCAGACACCACTCCCACTCACTGCAGGCCTCCCTTTACCGTTACTCCCTTCCCGTCTTGCTTGATATATCACTTCGCCGTTGGGTTTAGAGAGCCCTGGGAGGGTCCTGCAGTTCCAGATAACTCTAGACAACACTGACATCCTCACCTCCCCTTGTGTCAAGGAGTCAAAGCCATATCTCTAGCTGATTCAGTGCTCTAAATTTGTGTTTCCACTCAGGAGTGGAAAGGCAGGGATGGGCGACAGTGCACTGTGACTTCTCCATGTTTAAACAAGGATCAATTAATTGAGATCAAAGGAAAACTACTTAGATACACATTGGCGTTTTAGGCTCTGAGCAAAGAAACAAACTTGCTACAGCCCTAGAGTAATAGAGTTATGCATTATGCAGCATTTCTTTGGAAGCTACTTTGTTTTCCAGTATAATGAAGTAGCACAGCGTAACACAGCCATTCCAAAACCTAACCACAATATCTAAACAATTTAATCTCACTGACATCAGCGATAGTTGTCCGTACACAGGTTATACAAATGTTCACGCAGCTTTCCTTTTAATTCATTTTCTCTTTTCTTATCGGGGCTGAGGCCTTTGTTATTCTTATGCAACTTTAGCATTTGAGAAAACAAAAGACCTATTAAAATAATAACCTTTCCCTAGGTGCAGCTGCACATACCTTCTGTGTCCTGTAAGGTAACCTGGCAGACAGTGTTTGTTCTGTTACGGGATCGTCATCCATGTGTGTGCACGTAGGCATTTCTGTATGACCGACAGACAGACTGCTTGTGTGTGCACATGGGCGCCCAGACAGTATGCGTGTGTGTGCGTGTGATAAAAAATAGCATGTTATCGCTGCATATCAGGTCAGATCTAGCACAAGAACCATGCTACTCTTGAATGTGGTGTTTGTTCAAATTAGTTTTTTTAGCTTTCTGCTTAGCCACAGCTGGATTCAAAAAACACAGTGATGTGGAGGTGATCCACTCTCCAGGCTTAGTTTGGTCTTTTTGTGAGCCTGCTGTGAAAACCATGACAGTCATACCATACCATGGTTTATACCTGCGGTTGATAATATCAACTGGGAAGTTCTATTATTCCTTCAGGATGTTCGGTAAGCTTTAAACCTGTGGAAATTTCACAGTACTTTACTGAGTAAAAATATTTTATTTAAATGGAACTGATAATATGTATGTACTACGCTGCGTGATACTGTATATCTATGCTTATAAATCCATAACATTACAGTGCGACAAAGAGTTTGCTTGAACAAAACTCTCTGGTACTCGCAGTTTCTTTTTTTTTTTTTTTACAGGTTGTAAAAAGAAGCCGAGACCAGGACAAAGTGGGGCACAGTGTCTGGGTTATTTGCATCCAGTCTAAAGATCACAAGACCATCCTTGGCAGCACGCCACTGAGGGATTGAAGAGGACCTGCTTGGAGATTGGATTTTAGTTAAACAAACATTTTTGGAGTCAGAGTTACACTGAGAGCAGAAAAAAGTTGTCTTGGTTGAATAAAAAAAAGTAGTTCAATGGAAAACTGACTATCAGCCTTCCAGATACAGGTTGGAGTTTGTGAATAAAAACGGCAATTGCTTTTCCCTCTGTTGCTTTATCACCGATCCTGTTTACTGAACTGATACCATGTTTTCAAATCAAATTTTATCCAGTGATGCAAAAAGGTCTAGTTTCGCTATTATGGGTGCAAATATGAAGAAAACTTTGATCTTCTTTCTTTGCTAGCACCCGATTCACTAATATCCATGACTCTCTTTTTATACTATTCCTGAAAATCTGAGACCTCTTTCTTTGTCAACATTCTAAAAGTGCATCAAAATATGTGCATAAACTAATTAAGTTGGCGGTGAATCTAATCCTTCTAGATCTAAAAAACACTGAAGACACAGACTGTATGTTAAAATATAGCTTTGTAATGTGAAACCAAAATGTATCATTTGACTGGCAGCGGCTGGGTACAATAATGGTCATAAGTATCACTGACAACAGTACACGTCTGATATTTTTTTTTCACAAAAGTGATTTCTGTCTTTTTAGATAGAATTCATTAGGCTGATTTGTGGTCAAGGTGTCATCTTTGGGATCAGGTTCTTTTTATTATATAAAAATGGGCAATTGACAGCTGTAATTATCACTCACTGTCAAGACCTCACCAGACACAGAGGACAAAACAAACCAGGCGTCCTGTCAAACGGCGGACATCACCTCTTCGTCTTTGCTGCACGTCTTTGTCTCTGGCTTCAAAATAAATGAGAGAAGCAACATGGCATAACTACAATATTTTGGCTCTACTGTTCCATAGGAGCAGAGAGTGTTATCATGGCATGTCTCTATCTAAACACTTCATATAAAAAAAAATACATACTGTCTGATGGAAATTTTGAAATTCGCATACATGTGTATTCATCAACTTTGAAATTATTCCATTCATACAATGGTCTTCGGATTGTTTGGTTTGATGCATTTATCATCCACTAATGATATCCACCTGTGAAGACAGTGGGGTGGGGGTCTCAGGGCTATCGATCACATACTGAGGCAGGAAGAGAGGAAAGACCAGCGAGGCTGTCAAATGAGTGGGCGAGGAGACAGATAGGCCTTCTTGACAACTTGCAGGCCATTAAAGCATGCAGATAATGTGAGAAAAGGGGTCTAGGGAGACAAAGCCAGAGCCACGGAGAGTGATGTGAAACAACCCTGCAAAAAGCAGGAGGATCAGAGACACTCCAGCTGGTAAATTTAGATCCAAATTCAAGAATGTGTGCAAAGGAAAGGGAGGGTGGGATCATTCATTGCGCAATCATTGAAGAAGGTATGATGATTTGTACTGAAACCAGATCAAGCATGGTGCAATAAGTAAAATATTGACTTTTTGATACTTTCTTACTGTAGCAGTCCAAACTCTGTAGAGCTTATAGTGATCATTCATGTGTAGAAACACCACACCCTACTTGGACTGCATTATATTGCACAGGTACATTTCCATTTAGAGCATTGGTAGGTGAGGTGCACACACAAAAAAACATGCATTTCATTGTTGTTTTTTTTCCTACAAGAAAGCATATATTGCATTTCAGCAATCAAAGCCAACTGTAAAACAACTGTGAACATTTTGGCATTACAGCCAAGGAGATGTTTTGGCTGAGAAACAGCACAAGTAGGAGCAGAGATTTGAGCAAGAGGAAAAAAAAAATTAGAAGGTGCAGCTTTTAATAAAACTGAGACACTGGCCATAAAACAAAAAGACTGTTGGCAGGGGCCTCGCACCATTGTCTCAAGGTTACCGAGGTATCTGCCGGAACGCCTGTGAACAGGTGTACTGATGCCCTGTTAGCCATGTTAATGAAATCATTAGTGCCAGGCTCCTGGATGCAAGTGTCTCTATGGGATTAGGGGAAGATACTCTGAACCGTCTGTTTTGCTCACCTGTCACACTCGAGATGGCTCTCATGATTTAATTAAGTAAACAAATGCCACCGAAAGCTCCCCTTTGAGAACGTGGCTCAAACCACAGTTGTGTCCATTCATTAAAATAGATGAAGCATTCATCAAGCTCTCCACCGTGTTTAAAAGGATGGAAAGCCTTTAAACGATGCAACATGTATTCTTTGTGTTTGAAAAAAATCATTTTAGACTTTGAAATTATTGTTGAATAGAAATGAAGAAAAGGAGACCAGTTGTTTTAAAAGAAAGAAATAAAAAAACGGAAGAACTGAGCAAAAAAAAAAATAGTAATATAAGCATCATATCTGTGGGGCAGTGGCTCAGCAGAGACCATATTAACTAAACAGAATGAAGCTTAAATTAATTGACTGATAGACTTAAATATGCTTTAAAGATGATGTTTCATATTTCATTGATTTTTCAACACTTCCAGGGTTAGTAGCACATTGATTGGTTTTCAGTTGTATGTGTGACTCATATTATTATCTGAGATAACTTCTTTCTGTGTCACTTTAGCAGAACAACTGTCATGTACATGGCTGTCACACATACTGGCTTTTACTCCAATTTGTTAAAGTTTCCCTCCGTAGACGAAGTTTGACAGGCAGATTCACATGCCCGGTTTATCTTGCTCATTTTATCGAGTCTTTCCTTGAGCTGAAGACAGAAAACACTCTAGTGGAATTGATTACTTGTCAACATGTGGAGTAATAACTCTGCTCATTTTGCATTGAAAATACATATTTCTGCCCCCCCCTTTGCTTTGAGAGACTGATACAGTGATGAGAAAGAGCAGGGTGATCAATGGACTGCCGCCTTTGTGACAATGTATATACACGGAGGATGTAACATTGATTTGTACACTGTCAGTGATCAGCTGACGCTGACTTGGGGCATTTAAAACTTTCAGTCTGAGATGAAGGGACAAAATAGCTGACCACATGTTCATAGTAATTTCAGCATTTGTTTAAGGAGTGATGAGGTTACTTTTTTTAAACAGACTATAAATTACACTTTTAAATAGTCATTCTTAGTCCTAGAGCGGGTTACAAGGATGCCACAAACTATCCTATTGGACAAAGGTGGGATACACCCTGGACATGTCTGTCGGTTACAGCTATGGGTGGACTGACCAACTAACCTATTAAGATGCATGTCTGTAGACGGTGGGTGGAAGCCAAAGTACTCAAACAGAACTCATGCAGACACAGTGAGCACAACAGTACAACAAGCTTCAGTCTGTATAATAATTTGAGAACTGTAAATTTCAGCACTGACAGGTGTTCTTATTAGAAGATACTGTATGTCCATCTGTCTTGGTGTGGAAGTCTGGTTTCTGGTATGGCACCCTCAGCATCACTTTGATTTGACTGGCAGACAAGACCAGACAACCAGGAGTGGACAGTACATGTCTTGACATAGAGACAGTTCCTTTATGACATCCTATTGCACTATTCTTATGGCTTTCTGACCCAAGTTGTCTGACGATATATATAAAAAAGGCATTCCTGCAACAAAAACAATGACCTGAGTATGTGACATATGAGGCTTTAACAGAAAATAATGCATATGGAAGTCACACCTTTGTAATCACCGACATGTGATTCATTTAATTACAACTGCATTTATTTTAAAAATGTACAGTACATGTGATAATTTTCTCCCCAACACTGCATATGAGACAGTCCATAAGCTCAATTTACTAGCCAGCTAACACATACACACACACACACACACACACACACACACACACACACACAATCAAGTGGTTCTCCAAGCCAAAGTGTTGTTTTTCTCTGTGTCCTGCAGTCAAACAATGCCACATTCACTCTGCAGCCTGAGACTTAACAAGAGGGTGATGCAAATTAAAGTGGCATTAATTTCATTACAAACGGGAACAGTGAGGGATAAAAAGAGTAATTCAGTTGAGAGGCTGACAGCGAGCTGCGAAGGTGGTAGTCCACTTGCCTGCAGCTGGTGCAGTACTAAAAATTCAGAATAACCATAGAAAAAGATGATTTTTTTTTTTTTTGTTCACTTTAACAATGGCCACCGCTGGCCACTCATAAGACGATGCCATTGATTATGCATTTGTAGTAGCACTTCAAAAACACTGCTATTCATCACAGGGCCAACTCTCAACGGCCAGTTTAGAATAATAAAATTCTCACTGACAGAAAATTTAAGATATATTCAATGTTTTATATCACTACCTTTGGGAGCAAATACAAAAAATAACTCTCACACAAAATATCTATATAGTGATTTCTGTTTGCCTTTAGAATGTTGAGCTATGTTTATCTTGTGTTGTCTTTTTGTCCAGTTAATGGCAGCTCCTTGGTGGGTCACTGTGGGGGTGCCATGCTCTAACCTGTTTAAGTTATTTTGGGCGGTTGTGTGAAATGTGTGTAGGTACTTGAGTTTGAAGTGGACTGCTGGCTCTGACAGGAACGGAGGCTTACAGACATCCTTTAAGTGTCACTTTACAGAGCACACTGCACTGCACAGCACAGTGGAGAACTCATGTCACCGCTGGTTTTCCATGTGCAAACATCCCACACTTTGTAAGATAAAACTCCCTGCTTGCCATTTAAACACTGTACTTCTCTACTGTTCTGTACTTTTGAGCCAAGTTTTCAGATTGTACAGTACCATAACAACGTGCACAGCTGCTCAGTAAAGTTATAAGCGTAAAGGATGACAGCATAGACCGAGGTATGCATATCCACTAAAGCTGTGTGTAGCGTGTGTGCCAAACCTGTTTGTCCTGCGGTTGCCTTATCTTATGAATGTGCTGAAGAATGACTAAGCCACCCAGAGCCAAATAATCATTAGCAGTCTAGAGTCTGAGGCTGAAGTGGACAGATTTGTGACATCAAAGCGGTTTCCATACTGTGAATACCCATGCAGCAGCCTCCTTCATAGCACAAAGCTGAAATAATTAGCTTCCTGTTGTGTGAGAAATGGAGACAGTATCTACTTTGCAAGTTTTTATAAACCCTCTAACGAAACCTAGCTAGTAATTACGTGTGGTGTTGAGTGGTTTTATGTGTTTATATAAAGTTTTACTTTGATCATTAGTGACTTGGCTCAGTTACATGATCACAACTCTACTTGACTTTTATCACCTCATGGTATATTGCCATTATATTGGTTTGACAAAGACCACATGAAGAACAAGAATATTTTGAACATTAAACTTACAGCATTCCTTTACACAAATACATGCACTATACTTAACTGCACTTTCAGAGAGGCTAACAAATGTAGAAAACAAATGCAAGACAACAAAATAGCACCAACCTTTTGCTTTTACATTTTACTTCAGAGTCTGATGTACATGCAAATGTTAGCATAATGACATAGATTGACATCAGCAGTCTTGCATTCCAACTTGCCTCAACGTCAAGATAAAGGTAACGAATGACAATGAAACGTGTCACAGATAATGATCAAAATATTGTCTGTGTCATTCATTTCATTGGTAAAACTGGAGGACACACCCTCAGACTTTTGGAATGCATGTGTTTGCTTCCCTTGAAATTACCTGTGATGCATAAAAACCAAGCAGGTCTGCCTTAGTTTAATTGACAAATAAACATCTAAATCTGATCATTTAAGCTGTGATGTGTTCTTAAGTAAGAGACGCAGTCTAAATAAACATTAATGGTGGTGGCACTTGAAATGTCCCCTGTTGGATAAGCTCTAAGCTGTGCTGGTTCATATTAGGAAAGCCTCATTAACCGCATGCCACACAGTCTGTGCTGTGACTGAGCAGTACCCATTATTATTGTGTCTAAACTCAAAATGCAGAATTACTGTCAGAATTGTGGAAATGACATACCCACTGACCAAGTTGTCATGTCAACCTCCGGAGCTTTTGGAGTGCTTTGCTTCAGTTTACAGCAGATATTAAAATTTTTTTAAAAAGGAGGTGGTAGTCTTTCTGATCCTGCAGCAAAGTAAAGCTAATAATGAACTGGAAGGCTATGTATGACAGAGATGTAGTGAGGGGAAAAGGAGGAGGAGAAAGTTAAAGCCTGAGAGAGCTGCAGATGCAGGAGGGAGTGAAATTCTATGAGGGAAAAATCAGAGCCGCAAATGACTCTGTGACAGCACAGTGTGGCGTGTTGGCAGAGGCTTATACGTACAACGGGTTGCAGTGACACTGACAGGCCGAACAGACGATAGCACATCACAGGGTGCACAGCGCTGTAGCGGTGGGCAGTGATGATGACACACTGTGTGATGAGAAGGAGAGCTTGTTACTGGCTGATCTCTCTGGCTAATTGGGAATAATCATGAGCGCTGTGCAAAGCAAAGAGTTTTGAAAAAGCCAACAATTTTGCAATGAAAGGATGAAGGACATAGTAAGACAAGGGGAACAGTGAAGCAATGGAGTCTAACACCTGTAAGTCATTATATGTCGGAAATTTAAGATCATACCATACTGTATCTGGAATTCAGTTAAAGGGTTATTTGATCATCCCACCTCCCTTACACACAAGCCAAAATACACACACACACACACACACACACACACACACACACACTAAACCCAACCTGCTTTTGCTTTGGCAGCACCGGCGCTCTTTAGTGTATCTCAAACACTCATTAACATACCTCGAATGAATCGACTCCAGTAATGTTTTATTAAACAAAAAATCTTAACTGTTGTACAGTGATTTCCTTCCATGGTTTCAGTCTCGGTGCCAGCTTGTCCAAACAAGCCAAACACGGTTTAATTCAGTTACATGCCAGAAAACTTGAACCAAGGCTGTTGTTAAATCAAATGTGAACATTTTCCCATTTAATTAGATTAGAGGAAAAGAAAAAAATGTGCTTTGCCAGCTGAAGTACAAAGGTATTTTCAAGGTGCTACCATTAAACCATATCTGCAACAATGAAGGAACTCCTCTTCCTCTTGAAACCACCAGTCAAACTGCCTTTGTGAAAGCTACCTCCTGTGTTTACAATATGCGGTGCCATTGGCAGGAACCCAACAGACAAAGCTGAATGGAAGGAGGCTCAAATGAGTCCATAAAGAAGCGATCAATTCTACATAAGAAGAAATTAATCTTGCAAGCACATTCCGCAGAGGGGTTTGAAAGAGCAGATTGCTGTCTTCAACCTCCTGGAAGAAGTTAAAAACATTGTCCAGACTTTCTTATTCCAATGTTCCCCTTATACCCATGAGAGCTGACTCCATTCGCTCTGATCCACTCAGCAGATTCCATCCCATTTTCCCATCGATTTCCCCCAGCGAACAGCCCGCAATCTCACCTCTCAAAGAAGAGCAAATTAAAAGCTCGACACATGGTGTTAGAGTTCAGGTCGAGACATGAAAGAAAGTGACACAACTAGAGATCGCATTGCTGTCGTTTCGTTCACATTACAAATGAGCGAATTAGACAGAACATGGCGAGTGGGACCGAAATATTGGAAGATAAAAATATTTACATTGACAGTTTTACTGAAAGTAGGACGTTGCGTCTCTATAAAAGCATAAGAAAATTCATTGAAATTATTATATGATATTGAAATAACTTCAAATAATGACTGTTTAAACCTCTTATATGATATGAAACATATTGTAAAATGTCAAGAGGCTGTTATTTAAAAGGCTGATTTATATATTAATAACACTCTCTCTCCATTTTCAGCATCATTTAATTTCCTCTCTTGCTATACCAGAAGCTCTTTACTCAAAGTAAATGAAATCATATGCTTTTAGTTTTGTGGCTGTCTAATAAGTTTACCAGCCAGGTAAGGGTACTTTTGGTCAGATGAAATAATGGGAAAATGTTATATGGACACTCACTGTTGTTTCAGATATGGAGGAGTTAGGAATCTAGTTCTTATGGCTTAGTGAAGCATTAATGAAATATAAAATACACTATTTTCAACTACAAGTAACATTTGTGCTGCGCTTTAGTGATGGATAAATGGTATTAAAGTCAATTAAAGAGTACTGTTTTATTGTACAGAAGTAAAACATGTAATAGTATAAATGTTTATTTGTAATTATCTATAATAATTATCTTTCATTTAAGTTAAAAAAAAAGGAAGACATTTGGAGGTTAAAGGTGTAACAGTGTGCGCATATTTGTCCCATCATGTTAACACTGCTGGGAAGTCTGGACAGGTTAGAACAGCTTTTGTTAGTGTCTGAAACGCTGCAGGAGATAGGATGCATTTCCTTTGAGGGCGGTGATAGATTAAACGTTTACCTCAATTACATTCTACTTTTCCCCTGAACCGAGTCCCGTTAGTCATAAGTCTTTTAATAGTTTCCAGTTATTGTGGTATACACGGCAGTAAAAGGTGTTGTGCCTTTTGTATTGTAAAATAATCCTGACAGTGTGGCAGATGTGGCAACTGTGGTTTTAAGAGCGATAAAACAGAGACGCTGGCCTTGTTCAGACCTTTGCATTAACATGTGTTCTGAGAGATCCGATCACAAGCAGATAGTTGCGAGTGCATTTATTCAGAACAGGCGTTAGTGTACGTCCCCCCATGGATCTTGACAGATTTCTTGCAATAGGATCTCACTGGTTTTACTGTACATGCAATAAACAGTATATTTTGAGGTGGACTGTTTTCTTGCCTGTCAGCCACTGCATAAGGTGAAATTCTGAATGAATAAATACACCTTGGATCACTCTACAATAGCTTTAGACCTTCCATTTGTTTTATTTTATTTTATTTTTATGATGATTGAATCTTCAAGCACTTTGTACATTAAATTTTACCAGATTATGCAAACTGGAGATACTCTTTCTCCTCACGGACAAAAAAGAAGTGGTGGAGCATCCTTCTGGTTTGCTCAGGAATCAGTAACTGTGCTATAGCTTATGGCCTTCTATGAAATATTCACACACAAAGTTCTATGATGAACTTGGAATGTTATGTTTCGTTTACATAGAGGACGTGAGCTGCATGATCTCTCCTTCATTCCAGATGTATTTGTGTTCACACTGCTTAATGAATTTTGACGTAAGTTCCACAGCCTACTCCAAATCCAACTGGAGTACAGTGCAATACAGCTACAGTAAAAGGACACAAACATTGGGACACACTCAATTCAGATGTTTTATTCCTAAGAGGGAGCTGGGCTACAAAATAATAATGTCAAAATATAATTTTATACAGTGATAAATATAATTGGAGTATACATTATATTTAGTCTTGAGGGTTATTCTTGTTTTCATTGTCAACTAAAATACTCACAAAGAGTTCATTGTAAATGTTGTAACTCTAGATTTCTGTAATATTTGTCATATTCTGAATATAAATAACCATTTTATCCACAAGTAACTGTAACTGTCTGGTTTCTTCAACTTTCACTAATGACAAATCACTCTTTAACCCTTAAAAACCCAAGAACTATTTTTATGGCAACTTCCAAAGAAATTCTTCACAGCATTGGATCTTTTTTAATTGATTTATCAGTATTTATTGTAATGCTATCCTCTGCATTTTATATATTTCAGTAAAAATCTGGTTTGCCTATATTTTCTTTTACTGATCATGTACATGTTCATAAAACCTTCCGTTAAATTCAAATATCATTCTATCCGAAACTGAAGGAAAAAGTGACTTTTTCTGCAAAGTTTATTATTAACTGAACATAAAAACAAGCATCTGTAATCACTGTCATTTATCAAACTATATGGGTTTTACTGGTGAATCAATGTTGCAGAAGATAACAGTGTTTCTGTGTACACTACAGCGCCTCTGAACATCCAAATGGGTCATATTTGATGCCCCTGAAAAGCAAAGAAACTACATTTGACTTAAATTATATAAACATATTGTTGCATGGCAAAAGACACCTAGGACGGCACAGGGTGAACTATCCAACCTAGCTGTGCATTGGAAATCGTGGCTGAGACTCGTGGTTGACTGATGATTGTTAGGATTATTGGTTAAAAAAATTATTAAACATTTTAGCTCAGTAGATACTTTCAGCTGTTTATGTGTTTGGGGGTTCAACATGAAAGAAATACCGATTTTACTTTATTTATTAGTGATTGATAACAGCTGACATGGACATTTTTTATCATGACAGCATTTAATATCAATGATATGTCCCTACAGGCTGTCAGTTTGAGGTGTCCCACTATTTTAGTCTATACAGTGTAGTTACCTGTAATCAGATCCTATAAGATGTACAGTATGTTCATGGTTTGAACAGAACCACATTTACCCAGTTCAACTGGTAAAAAATAGTGTAATAGCATAATAGTGATAATAATCCGGTGCATATACACACTCATTACTTTTCAATGTCACTGTTATTAGCCCTTCTTCTCATATGACCTGTTGAAGTGCTGTGGTAATTGAACAATGGCTGTCTTTATGGTGTTTTTTTTTCTTCTTCTACAAAACCCACAGAGAATAGCATGCCACACCTGACTCATATGCCTGGCAATTTCCTTTCATGAGATACTTGATCTCCCTGGAAAGCTATTTTTCTGGTTTGGTTAGTTATGGACCATACCCTCTTCTCAAACAACATGCTCCATATACTGCTTTGTACTGTGTTTTTGTTGTAATGATCAAATTATTATTTATGCTGTACCACCTGTGCACATTTTACACAGCATGAGGGTATTGTATCTGTTATTGTCTATATCTGTCTATTCCTGTAATACTTCTGCAACTTTGAGATCATCAAAAGAGTCTCCAGTGACACTATATTTTATACTTGCTGCTATTATGTACAGCTAGGTCAAAGTTGAGGATAACAAGGCTTTATCATGTGAGTCAGCTGATGAGCCTTGTCTGTGGTTATCGCTTGCGTATGAGTGTGCGCGTACTGTCTGAGCCACTGGGGCATACACAAATAAAACACGCCATGTTGTTCTCTCTCTCTCTCCCCGATGATATCTTTAATCTCTCATCGCCTCGTTGTCTCTGCTACTCGTCATGCTTCCTGTTACAGGCACAACATCGATCTTTGTTTGTGCGTGAGTGTGTGGACTGTGAAGGTGCAAGGTTGTGTACAGTATCTGCTCAGTGTCAGGGCTTGTCTTCACTTGCCTCCGAAGACCTCAAGTTAAAAAAAAAAAAAAAAGAGAGAGAGAGAGAGAGAGAGAGAGAGAGAGAGAAAAATCACCCAATTGTATTCTAGATATTACCATGTACCAAGTTTCCCATTCATTCAGTGTTCTTTACTTTAAACAGATAATCAATCAAGAATGAAGAGCACTAATGTATGGATCCCCACAGGCATAAAAAGAGAAGTGTTAACCGTGTAAATTGCACTTCCACAGTATCAAAAACAACACCAGATAAGTGATAAGACAGAAACACTTAACTGAGGCAATAGAAGGCATTATCATTCATCTATGCCTAAGGGTGGTGACCCCCTAACAGCTTACAGGTAATGTATGGGCTGCATTAGAGTAGACTGTTTTACCTGCCCACCCCCAACCTGGAGGATGGCTACTTTAATGGCTTCTGTGGAGCAGGGCTTATACAAAGAATAGCCATACACACGTCAGGAATGATTGAAGGGGTAATAAAACATTCTGTCCATTAGCAGGGTATTTTTGCTATTAACAGAACCAGGGATGGTGTTTTAGCTTGTCAGTGCCTTCAGCTAGCCCTTATTGCCTGAATGAATTGGTGGGTGGGTGGAAATTGCTGCATCTGTGGAGTTAAAAATACACAAGGGGGTGATTTTGTGTTTATTTAGGGGGTGAATCTCGTCCGTCTTTCCTTTTGACATATGGTATTGAAGGAGAAGCAGACAGGATGCTAACAAATAGTGCTTAGCGTCTTCTCTGTGTTGGTACTCCACCCTTCTAAATACTTATCCATCTCCTGTGTGTCAAAGTGAGTTGAGATGACTCCCAGGCCATGTTGACCCACAGAGATGCTTCCCCTCAGAGCACACGCGCACACACACAAACACACACACACTCACAACAGCCCCAAAGCTCTGGATAAACACAATTAAAAAACCCCACCCTCTGTTGGCATTCTTATCTTATCTTTCCTCCTAACCTTAACCCCCAACACACACACACACACACACACACACACACACACACACACACACAGGAAAGGGCCCTGAGGTGGCCCCTGAATCCTCACCTTCATTCAGACACACTCAAAAGTTAATTTATTTCCCCTTAGTCATTCCATCATGTCTACCAAGTCCCTCTCCGTCTCCTTTCCTTAACCTTTCTCTTTTTTTTTTTTTTGCACAACCCAGTGTCAAAATCTCAAGCTGTCAGTGGAAAAACACAAGTGTCACAAATGTCACAATAAATTTAAGTGAGGTGTGGAGTATTATCTCATTATTGAAGTCTATTAGTAGCAATTTTACTAGATGGTGCAGTTCATGGCGCAGTGATCTCAGCTTGACTTGTTGCCCATGTAAATCTATCAAGCCATTATGGAGAATGAGATGCCTCAATGCCAAGAAAACCTTTTGGCATGGCTGCAGAGAGGGGCAAAATGAGACATTTTGTGTCATTTTCCACTGCTCTCACTGCATAATGGCCGACGCCCGACCTGCCCTCAGCCTGTTATGTATCATACCGTGGAGTGCGGTGGTGAATATATGAACCTGGAAGGACAGATGGCTCAGTGCTTGGCTGACTTGGGTAAATAGGTAGTGTAGTTCTTGGATGCTGATATCCGCATTGCCTGGGAGCCCAAATTTACAACAGAACAAAACAGACGGTATTATCTTGTATAGTGGCCCTCCAGGTATCTACAGGCCGGTAATGAATTGTGTGGAATGGCCAGTGATACATTTGGTTCACTGTCTGATAGGCAAATGACTCACTTGCTCAATTCCCATTACAGAACTAGAGAAAATGAATGATTGTTTTTTCAGTGCACATCTGTCAGCATTTGCACTGGTCCGGATTGTTTCAAGGTTGTAATTTAATATTTAAAAATGACCACAGAGAATAGCATTGCGTGACACATCATTCCCAGCGTCACATTTTAATTAACATTATATGTATCCTGTCAATGCCTCATGGTGTCAGACTATCAGAGATCCCACAGCAACTACTGGAAGATACTGTCAGTGGATATGCATAAGGAGAACCTTTAAAAAATGGCCCAGGGCACCGACCATACAAAACCAAAATAAAATATGGAGTCTGGCCTAGTCATAGAGGTACTAACACTGTCTTTCATTTCCATTCGGACAACCTAGACAGTAGTGTAAGGCTATCTAGTGGAATGTAACGATCTCTACACCTCTGTAGAACAAAGACGCTTATCTCATTTTGCCTTCTGCCATTTCCTTTACCCCCAGGCTCCGTGGACATGAAGACAAAAAAGCGGTGTAAATCACTGCCTCGGAATCTCTCCTCTTTTTCCTCTCTTTCGTTCCTTCCTTCCTCCCCACTGTCTGTAGTGCTACACTCAGTCTGATGCTACAGGGTGGATCTGTCTTCTGCAATAGCAAGAAATCTCACGCTGTTTATTCGCTTTTTTATATGTTACCTCCCTGTGGCTTGTTTCCTGCATGGCAAAACAATGCTTAATTTCCTATTTATCTCAGGCTTATCCTCTTTCTCTTTGATATATCCTGTCTTTTTCAGTCTCATTTGCCTTCCCCTGCTGTCTCTGTGCTGCTCCTACTTCCTCCCTTACAGTAATGGTTTAATTGGAGCCTTTAGAGGTGGTTGCGGTGGATGCAGGGTGGTGAGAGGGTGTTGAACTGTGGAGGTTACAGTTTCCTCTGCTGCTGCTGGGCTGTCTGTTGAAGCGTGGTGTGGCCAGCCAGAGATAAAGGAGTTCTGTGTGTTTGTGCGAGAGACTAGCAATTAAGGCCCGCTGCAATACAGAGAAGAAAAAGAGCCGACGTCAGCCGCTGTTCCGCCACATTGGATCTGGAACGATGGCAGGAAGAACAGAGAGAAAAAAGGAGGAACAGATAGAGAGAGTGATGGCAAGTGATGGGAGAGAAGTGAAGGGATTAAGCAAAATGGAAGGAATGGAGGCAGGAAATTGACCACAGAAGTGAGTCGAAAATTCTCATCTACGACAGAAAATAATAGCAACAAAAAATATAATTTAAGCAAATGAGGAAGGCAATGGAGAAAGATGGAAAACAGAATGATTTCCAGCTTAAACTCCCCAACCAGTGAAGGCTCTGTTAAATTGAAGCCTAACAGTATAAAACTTGGAATTAAAATGCGTATATTACCTCACAATATAATAACGTTGCTGCATTAAAGCAACTCAGATGTTTAGGGCGTTCTGGGTAATTCTGCAGCACTATATAGAACCTATTAGTTTAGACCAGAAATATACAAAACCAAACCAGCCCTCTGACACATTTTGTTGTATTTTGTCGTATGCAGTAGGACCTACTGATGTCATGTTACCTGATATGAGCAAGATTCATACCATCCCAATGGAGCAATGTCATTTCCTCTTGTCTTCAGCTGACTCACTCAAACCAGTTGAACTGGTGCGGCACAACAGTGCAGTTGAATCTAATAATCGGTTAATGTTTATATAAATAAATGTTTGATCTGTGGTGGAACACACCTTGAAAGCATTGTTCCTTTGACCGTTTAATGATAATCCAGCAGGATACGGATTCATTTGGATTAGGGCAGCATAGAAAAGAAAGTAATTATAATTGTTAGGATAAACATTAATACATGCTATCATCTACCTCCTACTGTGACTGTGCTACCACCTGCAAAGCAGTCATGAGTGGACACTTATCATACTTCTTGCATGCCTCCCCTTCTATCGCTTTTCATTTCTTTCCCTTTTACCGCCTCTGTCATCACTCCACATCCATTAATATGTTAATTATTCTATAATGATAGCAGTAACACAGTGACTGCAGTGACCTGTGCTTAATCAAGACCACATTTCAAGTCACTAACCATGGATAAGTAGAAGGTACCTGACTGTGCTAATTATATGGATGGAGCATTATGGTCAAGAATTGTTTCCCCTTGAACAGCGTGAGAGCTGAGCCTACCAATGAGGCTTTAAACTGAATAAACTGTCAAAATGTAATAATGCACACAGTGGATGGACAAAATCTATCTATTTTCTGAACCGTCTAGTCCTCATGAGGGTTGTGGGGCTGCCAGAGCCAGACCCCGGACCGGTCACCAGTTCATCACAGGGCTAATATACACAGACGAACAACCATTTATTCTCACATTCACACCCACGGGCTATTTTAGAACGATTAACCTATTAAGGTGCCTGCTTTTGGATGGTGGGAGGGAGCTGGAGTGCTTAAAGGGAACATGCAAACTCCATACACATAGAGCCTCTCTGGTGTGAGGCACCACTATGCTGCCCAGATGTACAAAATACAACATTTTTTTTTGGGAGGGGCAGTGATGAGGGTGATGTCAACAGTAAGCTTTTCTTTGTCAGCTGCCCATTGATCTAACAGGGAGATTGATACAGCAGTTAGCTGCACAATATCATGGACTGTCAATGAGTGACGCCATGAGTCAGATGTGATCATGATGAAAGTAAAATTATTTGAAGTATATGATAATTATCTTCGTGCTAAGAATATTTACTCATTTACATGTAGTGGGTTCATTTCATAGCATCTATGTTATATTGTATGCCTGTGAAAAGTACTGTAATGGCAGTTTATTTAATCCTTTGAATGCTCATATGACAGGAGAATAAATGTATAAATATACAAACTACTTATGCGGAGCTTCACCTACAGGTGCATTTGCTGTCTGTTGTGCCGGGCTTTGATTGACAGGTCTGTATGACAGCTCACTCGCCTGCTGAGTCAGACATTTGGAGCTTCTGTTTATTTAATAAAACACATTTTTCCTCCTGACAGCTCCACTACAGTTGTGGCTAACTGATGACACTAATACTATAAAACAACTGCGTTATAAAGCACTTGTTGAAGTTTATTGTCTAGTTTTTTCTCAATCAGTAAGCTAGCATTTAGCATTAGCTCACCCATGACCTCTTGAAGATGGCTCTGGTCCCTTATGCTCCTGCAGCTTTGCCCATTTTGCTCTTGATGGCTCCAAAGGCGAATAAGGTGATGTCCAAATCACAAACTACTGGCCTTCAAATTTTACACAATCTCAAATATTGTCATGAAATATTTGTGGAAAAATCTTTTTTGTGTTTCAAAATGTGTGGTTGCATCACTAACAAATGCAATTTTTTTTTTTTTTATCGTAAAAAAGAAAAAAATAACATAACTAAATTATTGACAGTTCTAACATGTCATGTCCTGGATGTGTTTCATAATTTTTTTTCATTATCATTTTTGAGAATGGCACAATACTTAGCAGAGTCCAATAATTTAGGCCTCGGTCACAAAGGTTCTAAAGAATGATGGGTCCGTGCGTTTGAGTCCAGTCATTCACTCCGTTTTGACAATTTGTATACAACTCCCTCTAAGAACCCCACAAATGCCACACGAATGATGTACTACTGCCTATTAGGAACACCTTACATCCACCTTAAGAACACTGTGTGAATCTCTGTCATGTGAAAGCTGTAAGGGGCCTATAAAGAGAACTTAATTTTCTTGTGATCTACTTGTGGCCACTGTAGGAACATGGGGTTCTGGAACGGCCTCCTGATCCATGGATGTCGTGCGTTGTTCTTAGGTTGTTCCTAAGGCATTAGTTAGGGCACGTGATGAAAGGGGATTTTGTAGCGTGTTCATAGAAAAACTTGCACAAATCATCCACCTGGCTACGAACCTAGGAACGGTCTATGAACCCTCCATTCTTATAAGGCCACCTTGAGAAGGTCGTACAAAATGGTCCATAAATCGTTTGTACGGTGTTCATAGCCATTTGTAACGACATTTGTGACTGAGGCATAAATAGGGATTCTTAATGCAACATGTCATAAATGAATGGGACATCCAAAAACTTTTTTTTTCCCCATCACTGTATATCCTCTTTGCTTTGACCTTTTGCCCTCCCTTTCTGTTATGCAGTCACTGAAACATCCTCCTCACCTGGTTGTTCCTGAAAAATCCAAGCTGTTGGTCTTTCTTCAGTTAAATTCAGCCAGGCCTTAAGTATTCTGGTCAACACAGTGAAAAAAAAAAACGAATGGCTAAAGCACAAAACATTAGTCAGACATTTGATATTAATTAGTTCAGCTAGGTTCCCAAGCTGCTTGGCGGTTCCACTGAATGGTAAGCTTGTTTTTTGGTGGTGAAAGTTAGAAAACTCTAATAAAACTTGGACTTGTAAACTTGGACTTGTTATAAAACTTGTCATTTGATTTCAGATTTTTATCAGACATAGATGAAAATATTTATTCAATAAAGGTATTTACACATCCATACCGAAATTCTTTTTCAGTTCTGATACCCTTCTTTCCTCCAGGAAGCCCAGGGCATGTTACTCACTGCATTCTGATGTATGCCTCTCATATTTCTATGTATCCATATACTCTATTCCAACTGAAGAGAAGCCCATATTGGTTTACTGAACGTGAGATTATCAAAAACAATAAATTTTTTTTTTTTTTTAACTAGTAGTGAGTTGTGACTTAGCTTGGACTTGAGTGTGGACTTAGAGGCCCCCGTGACATGAACATCTGATATGGACAAAGTGAGTTTAACTCCCTCTGTGTCTAGATGGGTTGTCATGCCTTGGCTTCAACTCTGTCCGTGTGGTCAAGTTTGTTATGTCTGTGTGTGGGTTTCACCCCATGACTCACTGACCTCTATTATTTTTCTGCCATTGCTCAGAAAAGGGAAATAAAAATGTTTGTTTATTTCTTTAGTGGAAATAGCTTTGGGAAATCCCTTAAAGGTCATTGCTCAAGTTAGCCATAGCTCTAGAAGTGCTATATGTCATCGGAGTGATCAGACATACACTGGGGGATGTGTGTGCCCATATTACTGCTGGGGTCTGCTCCGTGGCATCAGTCAGGGGTGATTACTTCGAGCTAACGCTAGCACTGAGCCTTGAGTCGGGACCTGAGAAGGAAGAGATTGCTTTACCTTTCCAGGAATTTATGCTACACCCACTCTTGAATGCACACATACATGGAAATACTCTCTTTCTCACACATACAAACAACCTCATTCATTTTCATCTTTGCACACACATGCACTCCAATTTCAAACTCCTGACTGGATTTTCACATCCAGATTTGATTTTCTTCTCAAAGGGCTCTTTTGTCAGGCAGCCTTTACTGTGCAGTCCAGAACATACAGTGCTCTGACTTAATTTGAACTCGGAAATAAGATGTTGTAATAAGTCTGTGCATATTGAATTACCATTACCCCCTCTACTGTCCCAGCCTGACTTCTGTGACTGATGTTCCAGTGATACTAATCTTTGTTCCTTGCCGACTGATGTTTTGAGAAAAGTGTAAATTCTGCCTGAAAATATTATAAAGTGTCTCATATTTGAGGCAGGAGAGACGCAGAATGGAGGGGTCAAACATCAGAAAAACAAGTATTACAAACATACCAAAAGCAAATTAATTAATTAGAACTGAAGACATGAAGACTAAGGTTATGGGAATTTCAAATCAGCCTAAACTTCATTTCACTTAATCATCTATTTACTCACACAATATCACCATAGCTAGACTGGATGAAAATTCAACATTATTTATTCTTATTTCATCTCCATCGAATAAAACATTATAAGCCTATCACTTAACTCTAAAGTCAGCATGTTGCTCCAGTGTATGTGTGTGTGCGCTATTAACTATACTGTATAAATAATTTCAAGCCCCGCTTATCAAACTTGGCCTGCATTTCACTTGCTTTCCTCCTAAAAACTAAAATTACAGCTGCATTAGGTCAAGGTTGAGATGAAACCTCAGGCTTATCTGAGCACGTAAAAACCCTGAAATTACTCCAAATCACATGTTAAAGTGCATGGAGTGAGGCATGAAGCGGAAGCCAATAACAAGTGGGAGGGAAAGAACGCTACAACAAGCTTGTTCTGTACATGAATCTGTGAAGCAGACCTGAAGTACAAATGTAATAATGCAGAAGATATGCTCTTTTGGTCACGGTTGACTTTTTGCCCCCCTCCTCCTCCTCAAAACAAAAAAAAAGAGAGACTCCCCTCTGCCACAGCAAATGAAATAAAAAAAAAAGTTTGTGTCTGACAAACAATGTTTTTCACCAACCATATTTTCCTTTTAATTGGTTCATGGAATAAGATCTATATAATTGGGCTTCAACAAATTCACAATTAAACTGCAAGGAGCTGCAAATAATTAGAAAAACATTGCTGACCTGCAAAGGAGGAAGCAACGCTAATGTCTGTTAACTCAATTTAGTCTCACTCGCATTGGCTCCACACAACAGAGCCTCAAGATGGACGGTCACGTTTTCTCCTTCCCCAGAAGTAAACATCTGCTAAGGCCTCCATTACACATAACATGCCATCTGTCCTTTTTTCTTTTCCCTCTCTCTCTCTTTTACCATCCCATCCACTTCCATCCCCTGCAAGTATGCGAGCGGTAGCTTTTAGCATGGATGTGTGACATGACTTATTTCATTGCAGCGACACTGGAGCTGTAATAAATATGAATTAAGGACAAGTGAACTCCTCAACACTATAATGTTACCACGTGCACATGCTAGGAACGGCGCTGCATCCTGGATTGGGCTTCAGTCGGAGGGAGACACAAGATCTCCATCGCTGGGACAAAGACCTCTTCTCTAAGTGAAACCAGAGATCTCCAAGAAGGCATCTGGCAACCTGGACGCTGGGCCAGGTAGATGATCTGGAGATGAAAAATGCCAATAATGCGAGCCCTCTTCAGGTCTCTTGGCAGCAGTGGGCAAACTCGATACATTCCTTCCAGTGTTTCCTCTCTCTCCCTCTTTGTTTCTGTCACACTCCCTCATTCTGCCACTCTATCTTCCCCTATTCTCTCGTTTGTTCGTCACCTCACCGCTGGCTAGAGGTGGGCCGACGGAGACAGGATGCGCCGTTTGCCAGCCAACAGCGGACGTGCCTGGTGGAGCTCGGCTTTCACTGGAGGTGTCAAACAAAGAATCGCTCGGTCCAGGAACTGCAGGACAAGCTGTAAGTCTGTCTGCCCTCTGAGTCACCCCCCTCCTCCCCTTCCCTCCTCCAGCTCTGATAGTGCTTGCCAGTGCTCCTTCTTACTATCTGACCTCCCTCTTTTCTCATCCATTTCTGGCAGTTGCCTGCAAAACAAAAAGAAACCAAGCAATAAGGTGACACCATCAACTCCTAACAAATTGCTTTCTTGTGTATTTCCTCTCTACATTTCACCCCCACAGACAACTAAAAGGTGTGTGTCTGTGTGCGTGTTAACAGCGGGGTGGGGGGGGGGGTGGGCTCACACAGCAAACACAAGTAGATTTCCTCTTGGACACAATCTCATCATCTTTTGTTGCCACTGTCAGGCAGATGGTGCCGCCTGGTCCCTCATTTAACACACAGACATACAAGTACACACACTCCTGCCTGCTCAGTAAAAGACCATACATCATTTCATTACCCGTCTTCGGTTTTGTACAATAACATCCGCTGGGGTAATAACCGCACGCTCTCCCAGAACATTTCATCAGGGATATCAGCCCCGTACTGCTGGGCAACGTTGCCAGGTCTCGTCTTTTCTTGTAAAACTATCCCTGCATTTCCCCTTACACCGCCACCACCTTCACTCAAACAACACCTGATACTTTTGGTTAAATAGGAGTCAACTTCATTCAGACAGATAGCTTGAGTATAGGAAAGCAGCAATACGTGTTGTCCCTTAGGAGTGTCATACTGCAATTTCAAGTAATAAAGTTTCTGTGTCCGTTATGTGTGTATGTGCTTTTGTTCTCTTTGTGCTGCGCATTTAACATCACCTGAACATATGTATGCACCTATACATGCAACGGCAGATTGTTGTACACTGATGTAAGGATCATCTCTCATTATTTTCACACCACTTGTTTGTTGAAGCTTTCCCTATTTTCCGACCCCAGCTTTGACAACACAGCTGTCACACAAGGAAGCAAATCATCATCACAGTGACTGAATGGTCGAGTGATAACACAAAGGAACAGCTACCGACACATCAACACTGTACCGGGTCAGCGGGTCATAGCTGTTTATAGACTCATGCCTGCACAGCTGCCTAGTTTACAGCTTTCTATCATCACTACCCCTAGATGTGCAAAGGCAGGAACACTGACGGTATGGATGACTTCCTACCACCTGACTTGTCATAATTTTTTTTTAAGACACTGTCTGTTTAAATTGAAATTCCAGTCAATCATGAATGATCATTGAATATTTGATAAAGCAGGAGTCAGTTGGGTCACCTTGTAATGATTTCATTATCTCTTACCTGTGTCATAAAATTAGCACAAAGGTTTATTTCCAGTCTCTGAATTAAGACACAACCAGCTTGTACAGGAAATATGCACGGCACTAAAGGTTACAGGTAAAAAAAAAAAATAAATAAATAAAGCTGCTAGAGACCTCTCTTTGTACTTAGCATATCTTTAACTCTGTTGTACACAATATGAGATTTACTGCACTCATTTTATGGTGTTGCACATGTCATTTGTTATTGTTCCTTTTTGTCATGTAAACAGAGCTGATAATAAGTACAGATTTTATTTATTTATGTATTTTTGCATGTTTCTAATATCATATATACATTTCATATATTGTCTCTGTGGTATAGACTGAGAAATCAATATGAATGGTCATCACAACTCTGCAGAAACAACAAAATTAAAGCTTCTGTAAGACTTTTGTACAGCATTGGATGTGAAGGGATTCTGTTAAAATCATGTCCTTGAGCCCCAGCCTGATAGTTGTTCACTTTGTTTCATATTCTGATACAGATACGGTCAGTGTAACAGCTCATGTCATGAGGTGGCAGTTTTGTTTAGAAGTCTGCAAGCATGATAACTTGACAAGATGCCCAAAACGACTGGACGCAGCTATGTGCAGTAATTGTCCAATCAGAATAACAGAAGCGGAGTCATGGTTCAGCTGTGCTTGTAATTTAAATATTGTTGTATAAATAAAAAATGTAAATGCCTAAATATATAATTCACCTTGAAAGAGACAAAGGATGACTAGTTTATGTTTTTGTGGGTACAAAAACCAACCAGCCAAGCCTAAGCGTGTGCATGTGAAAGAGAATGTGTGTGTATTTTATGTCTGTATGCAGTATGCAAGCCAAGCTTTAGCCACACAGCAGATGGACAGTTTGAATAAATAAATGTTGTGCATGACGTGATTGCTCTTTCTTC
>JAPQRQ010000019.1:13186580-13200276 GCA_037367365.1 Apogon talboti | reverse complement strand
GCTGTCTTTCCCCTCCCTCCATCCGTGGCTACATGCAGGCCGAGTCATGAGCTGACTCTTTGCTTTCAGAAGCCTTTTGTCTGGCTTGGCAGCACAACAGATTCAATCATGTCTGAAGGTCAAGAAGTTAAAAAGCCCCGAGTTGCCTCCTGTTTGTTTCTCCATGAGATGGCGTGAACGGGTCTAGAGAACTAAAAAAGACAAACAAAAAAAAAACCAAAACATTCAAACCAAAAGGAAACCATTCTGAAGGTAAACAGTACGTAATTTTTCTGCATGCAGTCAGGTCATGTATCCATATATACAAATTCACACACACACACACATTGGATTCAACACATATGTCCACCTAGTAAAACACAGGAGAGAAGTGAACCTCAGCCTCAAAGGTCATCTGTCATACAGAGCACAGCAAGACAGTGCTCCCATTTATATGTATATGCAATTGTCACACAGAGTTGGTAAATACAAATATTCATGTGTATAAATTGTATTTATGCGTTTTCCAAAGTAAAACACTCAGGTTTGCCACTGATGGTTTTGTTGTAATAATATTGCTCACTGATGCATTTCATTTGTTTATTAATAATATCTGCTTTAATAATGCTAAGACATTACTGCCTTTGTGTTACTAGACAAAGATAAACAGTCAGAGTAAAATGGAAGTCGCGTCATTTAATAAACTGAATGTTGTATATTGGAAATAACAGTTATTTGTTATTTGTGATGAAACTGTTCCTATGGCAAATATCAATGGAAAGTCACTTAATGAATAAAGAAAAAAAGCTTTACTTTTCAAGCATTTTCATGTACATTTTCAATCATTATAAATTTTTCCTTCCTTTAATTTACTGGCAAAAACTAGACTTGAATATAGGCAACTTTGGTTTGGTTTGAGCTTGGAGAGCTGATGTGTTTGGGTTAGTAGAGAAGTATTTGGTCCTAATACAAGTAGTAGTGGTGGACAACCAAATCCGCCTTAAGCAATGGGGTTGAGGATTATTGAAGTGTGTGCTGGGAGGACTGGCCAGATTAACATTCCTGGAGGTATTTTAACACTCTGGGCGACAAATTTGCAACACTGTTCCCCCTTGTGCTCCTCCTGTGTGCTAAGCCCGGGACCCAAGTTTGGAGGAGGTCATTTGGAAAGAGTAGAGCAAAATCCCCCCTTCTCAGAGAGCTGTCGGACTTTACTGAAGAGAAGGCGCAGGGTGTGTATGTGGTTGGGAGGAATTAAGTAGCACTGGGAGGAGATATGTTTTTCAGCCTCCTTGTTCCCACTGGCTGAAACTGAGCCCTTTATCGGAGGTGGTCCCTGCCATTGTTTTGAATGTTGTCAAACAATGAGTTTAGGGTTTGATACTGGAATGTAAATCGCTGTAGTTTAGAGTCATTTGCAATAATTAAAATTCTAAACACAGAAAATTGATACTGAAAGCAGCACGTGCTACATTTTTGGAACTTTGGTCGACTGGTCACCTTGTGAAGTGATGAATGCATGATTTTCAGACCCATTACAATTCCCTAAAGTGATTTTATGTAAATTGATAAATCTCACTTTTACATTTGTTAATTCACTGTCATATATGATGGAAAACATTAAAGTGGGCATGAAATAAACCTATGAACTGTTTTCAATTTTTCCCGCAAAACACTCCGACAAATGCAGTTAAGTTGGCCAATTTTTAAAAAAAAAAGCTTCAAAATGCATTATATATATACTAGAACTGTGAATAGATATATAATACATACAGAATAGATAAATAATACATACAGAGAAAAGATGAAAAAAAAGGTTGTACAATTATTTATGCCTTGTCCACACTAATATACACTGGATATTAAATGAGAGCACCCCCCCAGGAAATAATAAATAAATAAATAAAACTGAAACCTACAGATCTCAATGATCAGCTATTATAACTTGTCTTTACATGTTATGTAAAGGGAGTTGGTTTCAGTTGTTGAAATGTATTCTTCTTCTTTTCACTGCACCAGTACATGTGTCCATCTCCAAAATGTGTCCATGCTGACTGTGATCTACCATATGCGATACCTATATTTGAGTTTCAAGTGTGTGTTTGTTACAAAAAAACAATAATAATCCTGCACAAATTGTGTCCATCCGATGTGATGCAGTCTGATCTCTTCATTTTCTCTGTCCACACAGATAAACACAAACTTTCAACAGTGTCACCTTGGAAGCCATTTTATCAATATTTTAGTGACGTAAATCACCAATTATGTATAGATGAGGCAAAAAAAAAAAAAAAATAGTGTGGACAGTGTTAGATAAGCAGAAAAAGAACAGCTGAGGTGTAGTCTGGAAGTGATTTCAAGTAGAAGTCATTTATAAAGTGAACAGCTCAGTAATCTCCTTAAACCGTGTGCTCATGTAACCTTGCTATGCGGTAAATTTGACCTTGTGATATTTACTGTGATTCTCTCATCTCCACGGCGGAACTGCTGTCTGTGTTTCGATGTGTCAGCCTAGCTAAGTGGAGCCAGTGAAGAATAACTTTGTCGCTCTCCCACAGCTTATCTGTTAGCAGCTCTTGTGTGAGTCAGGCCAGGGCGGGCGTGGGAGGAAAGACACCACAGTGTCATCAGCCCCACACCGGAAAACCCAGGTATCTAAATAAAGCATAAAGAGTAGCCCTGGCATACAAACAGATAAGCACTCTCATTCCGCTCACCCTGTCACGCACTTAGGCAAAAGCCATCCCAATATAAATATTGTCACAAGTTTGCACTGTTTTCAACACATTTGTGGGCTACTTGAGTTAGTGTTTTCCTGGAAAGCGGTTCTGAAATTCACATACACTGAAACCCACACACATATATATTGTATATTGCTCTCCCACAAACAGTATCAACCTAATGGAACACACTTGCTGCCTCCCTTTACCGGACTTGCTCTTACAGCTGCTGTGGAGTGGTTAAACCAGTAGGCAGCAGATATGACTTAGTGTGTAAGTATGTGTGCTTACATGTGTCTGGTCGCTGGAGCTGCTCACAACATACTGGAGTCTGCAGGGTGCTAGCAGCAGGAGTGACTTGTGCAACACGTACTGGAGGAGGAGAGGGAGAAGCAGCGCGAGGTTCAGCATCTGGTATAAAAAAAAAAAAGAAAAAAGAAATGATGAAGGGCTTTATATGGAGCCATACTGATTTACTTAGGTGTGAATAGCTGTGCACAGTGTTTAACTTTACAGTTGAGTTCAGCGGGAAAGGACTTCAACTCCAAAGTGAGGCCGATGCAAAAGTATCAAAAAGCCACATCGGCATAGTTTTACTGTAGGACTTGTTCTTGTTTTTATTACCTGTTCTGGTGGTCCATATTTAAATTATTGCTCTATTACTACGATTTTAAGGGAAATTTTCTTCCTTTTCTTACAGTCCCTCTGTATTGGTTTAAAGCAGTCATATACACACTGACTGCAATTCAGCCAAGCGTCCAGACCTGCCAGTCACGTCTCAGGGGGTGCAACAACTGTAATAAAGGTGTAACCATAACCAAAGATGACCTGCTGTGGACACTGCTTGAAGGCTCCAAGTGATAATTGCCTGGGTTATATCTCTTCCTGGCCCTTAGGATACAAGTCCAAATATTTGTTGTTTGTCTTTGCCACTTGTTCCTGTACTTCAAACCACTTGAAATATTTAGAACAGTCACAAATTGCATAGAGAGGAAGTAAATAAGGCAAAACAAAATACTTATCCAAAGGTAAAAGTGAGCATAATTTTCGGCTTGAAAGGCAATTATACTGTAGGACATTTCTCCCATGTTACTGATAAAAATACACAGCTTTTTTTACATTTCACATCCTATTAACCTTATGACCTAAAAACCCTAACCCTCCAAAAAAAAAAAAAAAAAAGCAAATAGGTGACCTACTTCATAAAGATATCCTCAAAGAAAAAAGTAAGACATTTGTTAACTGTGCAAACTGATGGAACACTGGATGAGCGTGTGTGTCAAAGGACTGTTTTGCACGCCAATAGAGAAGGCAAATACATACACATACAAACACGCAAATGTGCACCCACACACACCTGTCCAAACATGGGCTGTGTCAGACCAGTGAATGATAGGTCATTCATTTCCAAGGCCAGACAGTGAACTATAGAAAGGCAAACTGGGGTCAGGGAGTGGTGCATTCACTGGTTCTACTCTCATCCACGGTTAATAGATTTAATAAGCCTATGTGTTAATATATATATATATATATATTTGAAACCATGTATGAATTCAAGTGGATGCAGGAAACTAACACAGTGGCCTAGAAGGTGATATTATTAGTTATTAGCGTTCACCTCCATTGTTCATGATTTTAGCGCACCAAGGTTTTGCCTTGACTTGCGCTGCCCCATCAAGAAAGGACACAGGTTTGTGCTTAAGAGCTGAGGTTGACTCTTTGCCAGCCAAGGCTGTGCATATATTCTCCTTTTCTGTATCTTCGAAAATGAGAAAATACAAGGACAAGAACCTTAACAGGTAATATATACTGTATATTTATTTTCTTGAAAATCAACACAAATGGCAGCATGAACAGAATCCTGCACCTACTAATAGAATTAATCTCCACTGCGGATGAATAAAAAAGGTGATTTGTATACATTACCTGTCATTGATTCAAAGGATACAATGTGATTTTTACGAACCAGTTGCTAATTTTAAAACAGGAACCGGGACCAACAGGAGGTTGGCTGTCCTTGATCGAGTCATCAATAAGGCTTTTGCTTTGTCTGCTGTTATCATTGTGCTAACGCTGTTATTAATTCATCCACCTCATTTCTATCCATTCATCAACAGAGCTGAGGGAGGATAAAAACAGGTTTCCAGGGACTCAGGTGGAAGGATGGCTGCGTGACTGTGAGTTGAAGACGGATCAGTTCCGACAGCAATGAGACCTAACACAGACCGGGGGAACATGCATGGCTCATGTTTAATTTCTGTTTTGTTTTTACTAAGTCACAAACATTGCGAGTCCTTCTCATAATTCATATGTTGTGGGAAAGCTGATGTGGCTCTTGGAACCAAATTATGAGCGGTGGAGGTTTTTAATGTGCGCTGTTGTTTATTTGTAAGTAACAGAGAGATCGTCATTAATGCCTGCGTCTTCCACACTGCTTCTTTTGGTTAAATTTGTTTTCTGCGTGCCAATTTCAAAGTCTCTCCTCCATGTTTTTGTTAGCTTAAGAGATGCTGATGGTATTATATCATATTATAGCCATGATGAATAAGTTCTATCACGAAATACATCATTGATAGATCATTTGATCTTTACAGGCACTGTAAATACCACTCACTGGTATAGTAAAGCTTTGGCATTTTCTATTTTAGTATTTCCAAAAGGTCTCTTCACTTATGCATGCAGAGGAAAGCCATATGAATTGCTCTAAAATGTCTTCTGGGTCGTCCCAATTCAGTCAGAGTCTCCATTTTCTATCTACTGCCTCCTGCGGGCAAGCTGTTCAAACCTTAACAATCGCCAAAATGTCAACCACTCCCCTGACTGGCAACTCTGCTGGTCCTGTACCCCATCAGTGCACGTGTGTAATAGAACCAGGACATAAAACAAAGGTTAACTAGGACTCTATGGTGTGACAGAGTCCAGGAGCAGAGCAGACATTTAGGAGCTGTATACCTGAGTTAGACTCAACCCTCGACCTACCGCTGCGGAGGGTGTTTGGCTTTAAACACTGCCTATTTCAAGCATCCTGGGTGGTTTATAGCTGCCTCTACTGCATATGTGGGATTTGACTTCTCGTGATCTGTATCTGCATGCAGTCACGCTGCATTCCTGCTGGTGTTTACATGAGGATCGTGTGCGATATGTCCGTAATTGTTTGGGGCTTTGGGAGGTTTTCTTCTCCATGGTGGTTCCATTTTACAATATTACCACTAATGATTTTAACTTTGTTATCCGAGTGTGTTTTAGTGTTGCAACTGCTGCGCTATCAGAGCAGTGCAAATGGATCCCACAAATACAGTACTTAAAGGCATTTTCGTTGCCAAATCAAATGCGGGATGCTTGCTAAATGCTTTTAGTTGACCATAAAACAATGAAGTGAATGATGGATGAATCTTTTTATAGATTGGAACCGAGACCAAAATAGAACTTTTACTGTTACCTCGAAGTCAGGAGTTATTGGACTAAATTCCATAGTCTGAAAGTGGCAAAAAGATCATTTTTTTCAATAGTCTTATCATGAAGGCAACAAAATATAATGTCATGTTGAAAGCCATGACCTATACATACATACAGTGGCTTTTCCATTGGACATATGGGCAAAACTTTACCGATATTTACTAAATGTTGAAAAAACAGGAGTGCGTAATGTCGGTTTTTCCATTAAAATCAGTGGTCCAACTTTTTTAGATGATATTGTATGTATTTATTTATTTAAGCTGTGTATTTAATGTGGCTATGTTATCTATTCTGTTGCTTAATAAACAGTGAGAATTAAAAATAGACATTCCTGTAATTGTTCAGAAACTGTTTGATCTCAAACTGAACCAAGTCATATTTTGCATAAACATGTAAAATCAGCAATTTATGACTTGGCAACAATTCTATAATGGATTATTTAGTCTAAAACTATTTTTCATAGTCAGTTTAAGAGGAATTATACGGTCTTGTGTCTTCAAACAAATGCAATAAAAGGCCAGAGACATGACTCTTTGGAAAAAGTAAGTAATAAAAGTGTCAGTGTTTTGCGGACTGGTTTATATCCTGTTCTTTTTCTTTGGCTTTGGAGCCTCGAGGCCTTGAGGTTGAACAGATAAGAAAAATACAGAAATTAACATAAGTCTGAGGCACATACATTTAAACCGCATTAATGCATACACTTATTTACATCACCTACTTTTTTCTTTTTCTTTTTTTTGTCCTTACAGATGGGACCCGCTTGCTGTGAATAAGCAAGGACACCCTCCTATAAAGTCATCAGCTCTGTTTCATCACTCGTTACTTGTGTCTCACACTTCACCGTATTGAGTATCACCAGGTTTAGATTTCTAGCAGGTAAATCTGATCTTTCACTCGGTCCTCTACTCCCTAACCCCCCTAGCCATTAACATGCACTTAGCCATACATGTTTACAGCCATTGAGTTTAAGACCTCAGAGGGAACATACCTTCCTCTGGCAAATAAAAGCCCTAAAGGAAGTCCAGACGTGCTATGGCCTCCTCAGAGTTTTATGTTGTAATAAAACATGTTTACATGCTTTTTGCCTGTCTGAACCCCAAGGGCACGAGGGTGAAAAGGTTATCATGAAACTTCCATCTTCCTAACCTTCAAAGGATTGTTTTTTTTTTTGTTTTTTTTTTTTCATTTCAATGGCTTGGGGCTCTTTTGATTTATAACGTTTTGACTGTCTCTGATTTCCCATTCCTATCTTCCACAAAAGTGATGTCGTAGGAGAGTCTTAGAATCAGAGGAGGACAGAGAAGGAAGCTGGTGTTTGTGAGAAAAGCAGGGGATTTCTTTTGACCTCCTAAAACTGCTTTGAGGGATTTTTTACGAGGATCAATACTTGGATTTGGATGGGAATCAGACTCAGACCTTGACCTCTTTTGAGTCCTTCAAAAGGAAAACTAAATGTTCTGTTAGGGTGGCATCAACTCTGAAAACACCACACAATCCTCTTCTCTGTTGGCTAAACTAGGATTAATTATCATTCTGTTTTGTGTCTGTATTTTTTTTTATTTCTTAATCTTTAATGTCTCAGCTTTGTGACTCTGTTTTTCCTCCTCGGCCGTCATCTCTCCTCTCTGTTTACTCTTGGTGCTTTGCCGGACACTGTTGTCATCCACAAATGGTTGGGTCAGTGTTTCATTAGGGTCCCAGTGTAACAGTGGCTGTCTGAAGGGAGCTCAAAGGTGCCTCTGCATGGCTGGGTCCATCTGTACTGTGGCATAATGATTTTTTCATGCTGCATTAAGTTAACATTGTGCTGCCAGCAAGGCGGGCCAAGACCCAGTTTTCTAATTGGTTTAGAAGAAGAGTCGGTTTAACAGCAACATATTGTAACATCAGCCACCTTTAAACCCAGAATTTATCCATGTCAAGCTATTCCTAGTTGCCATTTTATTTATTTAAGTCTAGCTCTCACATGTATCCAGATTCAGAAAAGGATAATAGTGAGGGAAAAATTAGCATTTTGGTGTATTTGTTTACGCCCCAGGCAAATTAAGATTCAGTATTAGATAGAATCGACCAGGTTAGTTTTTTTGGGATATGGGATTCCAGCACACAAGGCCAGTTTGTTCACTCAGTCACAATCAACATGCTGCACATGGGTGGGTTTTCCATGTAGGCCTAGGCAGAGGTCAAACATGCTGACCCACTGGACCCTTGAATGCAGTTTTCTTCAATAGCAAGTTGAGCCACATCTAAACAACAAATTCACATTTCATTTTCTCTCTGAAGAATAGTCAGAACACATAAGCTCATTGAGATTTAACAAACAATTAAAGCCAAACAAACATGGTGCATTTACTGACTTCATTCGGACCAGTCTGACGAGGCCAGGTATTATCACAAGCACTGCCACAGACCAATAAAATCAATTCTAAAATAGGATGTTCCAAAAAAATTGGCGCATGAAATACCTTGAAATAGAAATTTGTAATCGCTGTTTGCTGTTTCCCCTGGGTCAAAAACCAGTCATGCGTGCATAACTCTAACGGAAATGTAGTCATACCATAACGACATATTTCTACATCGGAGTTCAGGAGGCTCCATTTCTGTGGTTTACCTGACATTCTGATTATTTACAGATGAGTAGACACTGACAAGCAAGAAGATCTCTAAGGTCAGTGTTGATGTGCACTGGAATTTGACCTCTGCTTAACATTCTGTAGCTATTTTAGCAGTTATTTGTGGTTACTGTATTTTAAGGCTCGTCACTTATAAAACACATCAGTCTGGATAAAATATGCAAAGAAGTCTGTAGTTTAGTGATATTTTTAAGTTGTGCGTATCAATGCAATGCTCAAATTATGATGTTGTATTCAACCCTGTAAAACCTGACCCATCAAAAACTAGCCATGAAATTCTATATATTTTTTTTTAATTGAGATGTTTATTAGACATTTTAACAATATTCAAACAAAACATTTAGCCATATCATTTTGTTTACGATATAATTTTGTATCATATTTGGTACATTGGGCATTTTTATAAACTACCTTATATACCTGCAGTATCAAAAAAAAAAAGAATAACAATAGAAAGGTTTTTCTTAACATAGCGTTTTATAAATTACCAAAGACTTTCCTGCACAAAGTGTGTGGATAATTTAATGATAGCGGCCATATTGAAAGAGGAAAAAAAAAAATAGCCCTTCCACTAGCGTCAGGGGGATGATAATCCACCAGGGGGCAGAGAACATGTATTGGGTCACAAACTTAGACTTAGAAGGGAAATTACTTGGTCACAAACTCAATTGCATACACGAGCAAAAAAGCAAAACAGGTACTAGCAGGTTTTCAAGGCAAGTATTGATCTTATTGATAAGTTAAAGGTTTCAGAGCTTGACGTAGCAAACATGATACAAATGGTTTTATGGGGTTAAGTCAGATGTGAGGTAACTTTCTGGTGCAAACAAAAATCTCACAAACGGGTAGGCTACATAGATCATTCTTTTAAAGGTAGACAGTCACTGTATATCACAACAGTCTTTTCAGTATTATGGAGTTACTGTATGTGCTATGCCTCATGGGAGCTCTGGCTTAGGCTGATAAGGCTACTTATTAGTGTACTGTACATATGTTAGAATCGAGCTCTTGTAAAATACAGTTATAATGTCTTGACATATTTGCTCTGATGAACTTTTTCAATCCTGCGAGGTTGGAATGTGGTGATTGATGGACTAACCATGTATAGCAGGACAAAGTCTAATTTGCATTCTTAAAGAAGTGTTTTCAGTTGTCTGCCTGATTATTGACTCACTTCTGCACATCCATCTGGTATTTTCTGTTCCTTGCATCACGTGTGAAGCTCATCGGGGCCTGAACTTCAGATTGTAAAGACTGAACAGACACTGCTAGAAATACACAGATAGGTGGAGCAGAGCATAGTCATGGTAACCGGTATGGTAATACTTCACATGATACATGCACCCTGATGCAAGATGATAGTGCCTCCTTCTGTTGCACCCTATCTTCCTTCTCTCAGTCCCTCTCTCTCCTGCCTCTCTTCGGGTTCTCATCCTTCTTTCCTTGTGAACACCGGTGTCTTCTTCAGGTGATGAATGCTACTTCCTTTGCACACTGTCTGGGTTTGGACACTCTTAAATTACCCCAAGCTGTGGAGAGGAGAGGAACTTAAAATAGCATTTGGACAGGTCTTTTTTTTTTTTTTAGACTAGTGTTTGCCCCTGCATAACCCTGTTACAGCCCTCTTGTCACTCTTCCTTCTCTCCTTTATTCTCTTCCCCCCTTTTTTCCTCATTTCTTTATATACAAGAAGGAGAGGTGGGTTATTGATGATGATTCTGCAGACCTCTGTTCCTTTCACACACACACACACACACACACACACCATTTACCCCACAGGCCTCATCCCTCTTTCTCTTCCTCTCCTCCGGCTCTCACATGAATAATGTTGTCCCCAAGCCAGAATGAGGTCAGGAAAGTAATGGTGAGACATATTGTGCAGTTAAGGCTGTCTGCAAATGGCCCATCAATAATCAAAGGCCACGCATTAGCAGATGCAACACTGTGTCTGTGTATGCATGTTTTTGATTCAAAATAGATGGTGTATTGATTACATTACCACCAAATATCTAATGTATAACCACTATATATATGTAAACAAAGGTGAAAACACTGCTAGTTGACATTATTAGCATTATAAAGTGCTGTTAAAGATATTTGGTACAGAAATACACACAGGTTATTTGTCATGCACTTTTATTTATTTATTTATTTTTGGAATAAAATAATTTCTTAAGAGGAAAGGTTGGTTTTCCAAAACAATTCCAGCCAAGTAGTGGGTACATACAAGGTGGTGTCAACCAATTGAAAGCCCCCCCTTGTTCGACAAATGACAAATTGATTGTTATTCCTGCAGTTAAAGTGATGAAGAGCCCAAACCTCCACCAGGGTCTGTTTGACCTCCACTGTTGGCACATCAGCAACACGACTTGTCATCAACGTTAGTTTCAGCCCAAAGAGCTGCAGTTAACCTTTGACCCTTCACCTCTGTTGGCCCCTCCATGAAGTGGGTGCCCTTAACTTTGGTAGACAGCTTTCTTAGGAAGGGGTTTGTGGAGGCAGTGGGCTTGTTTGGAAGGGAGGGGGGACAAGAGACCTGGCTTTTTGTTACCAGCCTTAATTGTGCCCCCCAGCACCTTCCTCAGTCTCCTTTTACAACTTCCAAGCTTAAATATTTACAAACAAAGCAGTGCCTTGGCCACATGTTTGTCCATTTTCTCGTTGGCTAGTGATTAGAGAGCTTTTGGTCCTGAAAGTCCCACTTAGAGCCAACATAACTCTCCAAACTCCAGGCACACATTCTTCTATTTATCACCTCTGTAACCATTCACTCCTGATCCTTTGTCATGGTGGAATGCTGAAAAAAGCAGTATTTGTGAGTGTATTTTTATTTTTTTTAAGCATGAAGGTAACCTTGTTTGGAAGCGCATGCATCAGAATCTGATTTTAGCCACTGCTCACTAATGAACTTACACTTTAATTCTGAATTGATTCCAGCTTATTTAATTGTGGTTTGTGAAAAGGTTAGACAAAGTTAACCGTTCTCTTTCAGCCCTTGTAGATAACCCTGACTACAAGCATGCAACCGATTAAAAGTTTTAAACGGTGCAGAGTTTCCAGACGGAGGAAAAATCAAAGCGTGCATTTGAGACATCAATAAGCGTAGCATGCCAATAACTGCCAGGGAGGCCAGGGCAGAGAGGCAGGCAGGCAGGCCTGTTAAAAGGAGCTGACTTCCATTCAAATAGGCTCCAATGCTGCTGTGCTCCACTGAACAAGCTGAACAAATCAATACCATTCATTTGAGGGCATTTCTTGGTGGATATATCAACAAGTACTGAGGAATGTTTTCACCGGTATGTGAGTGTGTATGTGTGCATTGTGCTCTATGAGTTCATTCACCAAAACAGAATAAGGCATGTATATATTCAATATATGCATTTTTTTTTCTCTCACAGGGCTGGGAAAACGAATTCATAAAGTATGGTCTTTTATGGAGTCGGAATCTTTTAATGCAGCATATTGTAACAGGAAAGGAGTAAAGATGGTGACCTAAGATATACAGTAGATTGAATGGCAGTGTGATGAAATGTGGTTTCAGAATGTATAAGCTGCTTCAGACATATGTTGTGATCCTTTATATGTGTTTTTTTTCTTCATATGCTTGGTTTAGTAAGACTACGACTACTACTACTACTACTACTAATAATAATAATAATAATAATAATAATGATGTTAATTTGAGACACTTTTTATAAGAACCTTAGCAATGTAGTGTCATTTTGAAATTGGGTTAAAATTCTCTATAGATGTCGGAACAAGTCTCAGTTTCTTCAGTATTGGTTGAACAAAGGCAATCTTAAATTAGCCAGGAATATAACCATTGCAACACAGCCAATAAGTGTTTTATGGATAATACTGACATTTACATTTGTAGGAAACAAAGTGTTTTTAGGTATCATTTAGTAGGATTCCTTGTTTTCTTAATTTAAGACATTTGCAAGTCAAACTGACTGAATACCGTTCTCAGTGCCTGGAAACATTGAACAGAATGATCAGACTCTGTTATATTAGATCATGAATTAAGAGATCAACAAAGAGGACTTCTGGAAGGACAGCTCACTGAACAATCCCTCAAATGGAATTTGTTCAGTGACAAACAGAAAGCATTCGACACTCTCAACTGTGACTCTCTTACCCATGAGGCATTAGGGTACAACAGAGGAAATCATTAATGTCATCCACAAATGATACCAACCCTCAACATGTCAAGTAGCACATAATGGCTTCATATCAGAACCTTTCACAGTGGACAATGGAGTCAGACTATGACTGTTATTGATTGTCATGACTACAGACGGGATAATGAACAGAACAACAGAAGAATTTAACCTTGGTTCACAGCGAATAACATGGTCTCAGTTAGAAAATCTTGACTTTGCTGATGATGTTGCTCTAGTTCAGGGGCGTCAAGCTCATTTCAGTTCAGGGGGCCACACACAGCCCAATATGATCTCAAGAGAGCCGGACCAGTAAAATAATAACAGTGAAAAAAGTAAAATGATATTATTAAAGTGTTTACATCTACAAAGTTTCCTTAAAAATGTGAATAACATGAACAACCTAACATTTCATAAGAAAAATAGCTGCAATTTTAACAATATCATGCCTCACTTTATTGTTTAAACATGTGCATTACAACCTACAGATCACAATGGATCTACAAATACACAAAACATTCATTAACAGGCAGAATGTTGATAAAATTACACTTACTTCTCTGAAGACATGTCATGTTGTTCGTATCTGTTCAGGTAATTCACATGTTGTGTGAAAGGATAGTTTGTAAATCAACATTGTAATTGTCAACATTTTTAGAGAATTTTACCTTAAACACTAAAGCAATTTTACTGGTCTGATCCACTTTAGATCATGTTGGTCTGTATTTGTTTTATTATATCTATCTAT
>JAPQRQ010000019.1:13142851-13166595 GCA_037367365.1 Apogon talboti | reverse complement strand
CACCAGTAAAACCCATGGAGTTGGATCAATGACAGTGGATGGAGACACTTGTTTTATGTTCAGTTAATGATAGGTTTTACAGAAAAATTTATCTTTTCCTTCAGTTTTCTCTGTTTCTGTTATAATAACCTTCACCTTTAATCTGAGCTTTTATGAACAGCTACATGATCAGTGAATTAAATAAAGGAAAATACCTGATTTTTACTGAAAAAATGCAAAACACAGAGCATAATATTAGAGTAAACTGTGATAAATCACTTAAGAAAGATTAAAAATACAGAAAAAATCATTTGGGAACTGCCACAAAAGCAGCACTGGGTCTTTATGGGTTAATTCAGTCTTCACATATACTTTTTAATTTATTTTCCATCACTCATGCAAGGTAGACATTTCTACAGACTCAGTTATTTGGATGTCACACTTTATTTCTTTTAATTCTTATTATCTTTCAGGTTTTCAGGGATGTACTCTGCCTTATTTCTTAACCATTAAGAAGACATAAGGGTTGGCATGCACCACAGGACTTGAACTTCAGCTGCTCCAGTATATGAATGGTACTAGTGCCCCTGTTTCCATACTTTAAATGGCAGAAGTTGATCTTCAGGTATTCAATGCAAGAAAAAAAGTTTTTTAGAAAACCAAACTGTTTCAACAACTTGCAGGAAGGATCATAACATCGCCATTTAATCATCCCTCCAAATGTTCCTCAGATTTAGTGTCCATCATGAATAATAAAATGTAATCTTAATCAGTTGCCTGTATATTATGAATAATACTCGGTACATATTGTACACATACACACATGCAGGTACACAGGCTGTTTATTCACAGGTGTGACTCCTTGACTTTGAAAGTGACATGAGTGAAATAAATTTGCTTCAGACTTGAGAAGAAATTGGCTGTTTTCCACCTGGCCACCCCTCCTCATTTCAATTCAGCCATCTTCACATCCTATCAAGTTAAACGTTAAGATGTAATTACCGAGTGAACTATCAAGTGGGGGCAATTGCAATGATATGCCCCCCCACCAAAAAAAAAAAAACAAAAAAAAAGAAAAAAAACACAGTAGCTTAGAGTCACGACAGGTGTTTTCTCCTGGGCCAAACTGAAATGAACATGGAAATGAATGTTTGAAATGCATTCAGAAGGGAGAGGGAAGAGAGAATGGGAGCAAGGAGGGAAAGCGTGCATCTGAGCAACCGAGGTAATTATTCTGCGACTCCTCCACCTGTGACAAGAGGCTTAGAGGAGTGGGGGTGTTTCAAAGGGAGGCTGGGAAACACTGGAAGGCATAGGGTGGGCGGGTGCTGCTACCCAGAAAGCAATTGGCCTGAGACCTCTTCTGCTGTCCCTGCCGACTTTTCACAATGACAGGATAAGCCCTTTAACTCTGTTTCAGACACAGACACACACACACACACATTTTCTCCATTCCTTATTCTATATAAAGCAAACGACAGTTGGGCCATTTGTTCAATTGGAGTTTTATTTTTCTCTCTTACCTTTTCTCTTATACCAACCCACACATACTCAATCTCATAAATGCTGTATGTGCGACCCACACCTCGGTTCAGGCCACAAGTGCAGTAACTCACTTAGGATGGTAATTAAAGGCCAGTTGTGCAAGGGCTATTGCAACTTGTTAGGTCTGCAGTCCTATGGTTAAGTCAGGTGTTGCTTGAATTCCTACTCTATATGCTCCTTCACTTTTGTGTGTGCGCGTTTTTTTTTTTTTTTTAAAAAAACAAGCTCAGCAACCTTCGTCTTACTGTGTTGTGCATGGCTACACATCAGCTGAATAAGACAGAAATCACAATAAGAAAGTGGAGGAGTAAGGTGAAAGCAGCAAACACCAATCAGTCTCTCTCCAGCCTGAACTAGAGAGCCAGAAAAGAAGCACATCCATTTTGTTGAAGTGTTACAGATCAATAATGTTCTGTCCATTGGTCTCTATAAAATGATGTCTCAGAATGAAAGGGAGAGTGAAGAGAGCGTTAAGAGCCAAAAGGTGCCATCTTATTCAATTAGAGAGCAGACTTCGGTTACAGTCAAAGGCATGGATGCAGCAGATCTCTGTGCATTGGAATCAACACTGAATTAAACATTTGTGACCCAGCTCTCTGTTGCTCTGGGTAATGGTCACAATTTTCTGTATAGTTAACTTCAAAAGAGGAAAAATCTTGTGATGATTAAGAATTATATTACATGGGTATGTTCCTTCATAAATTTAATCAAGGGATGTAATGTGAAAAATCCCATTATATAGATGCAAAGTGAAAGTCTTGGAGGGGGTGTTTTTCTTTCATTAATAGAAATGCTGAGCCTTACAATAAGTTGAGTGGATTCATTTTACTGAAATTGTTACCAGTACGGTCCTAATTCCATTTGCCCTCAGTCCCTGTGCAGTACTCCATGCACAATAAACCTGATTCTCAGTCCTGCCTGGAGGAGGGCTGCAGATGATGTCATGATGCCATTATCAGCCAATTACATTACAGGGCAATTGCCTCTGATATATTGCTTATTCAAAACAATCACCAACATCCACTGGGGCCATCAGGAGCAATATAGCGGTTATAGCAATGCTGTAAGCTCTACTTGCTAAATAAAAATAAATTTTACACCCAAGTCCTTGAGTGGATCTATATTGTATTGGGTTTTTGCATTTTTGCGCTGCAAAACAGCTTCTGTTCAATAGAGAAAATCTGAAAGACCAATCTTGACTGTTTTCCAGCACAGAATATCTGATTTTCCTAGTTCTGTGAATACAAACAGTTGGCTAGGCAGTTAATCAAATCCTGCAACTTACCATGGCTTTAAGGCTGTGAATTATCTGCATAACTTACAGTGTCATTTTCACAGGCTGAAACATCTTGAGTTACCATTGATGCCTCCATATGGAAAAGAAAATAAAGAGAGTGAGACAGATGGACGCACCAAGAGGGACGACTGTGATCAAATGTCCCCTGTGATGGTTGTCACTTTCCGGAAAAAAAAAAAAAAAGTACTGGGAGAAACTCAAACCTATGCAGACTGGTAGTTAGTTAGAAGAAAAATATAAACATAAACCAAGAGGCTGCAGGGGTGAATTTAGTTCTTGGTTTCTTACTCTTCCCAGTACATATTAGATATTGTTCATTTTAGTCAAGTCTACCGAATGCTGAAGGTTGCCTTAAAACGTTCACTTTGACAGGAATGATATGTAGATCAGATTTCTAATCTCAGATGAGCCTTAACATGACTTTGTACTTATGTGAATGTTCCTGTGTTTGTATATGTGTGTTCATGTTGCATGACCAAATACTTGAGTGTCAGCCTGAGTGTGACAAAGTGTCTGTTGTAAGTGTGGGAGCCTGTTTAACAAGACTTCAAAGACAGCGGGCGCTTGTTTAACGTACCAGGATATTTCTCAGTGTTGTTCACATCTGGAAATACTCATTTCACTTGACAAGTGTGTAAATGAAGCAAGTATGTGCTATGATTGTATAAATGTCGGAAATTTGTGTTGAGTTCTGTGAATTCCTGACTGTGCTTGGATTTGGCTTTTTTTTTATTCTTTTGTTTTCTTCTTGGAACCAGGTTTATGTCTTTTAATGCTTATGTGCTACCAATGTGTGTTCATCTGACTGTTTAGAAGTGTAGAAGTACAAATTTATTGCTCTGACATCTGAATAGTGGCCTTTTAGTTTTAGATAAAAGCCGAACAAAGGTGCAGTGTCAGTATAAGGAAGTTAGCATTTTATTATACCGTTAGTGTCCAACTGTTAAAGCGAGAAGGCGCATCATGACAGATTTGCACATGCTTGTTCAAGTTCAAGTACAATAAAATGCAATGAAATGGGGTTTGCTCTGGCTCTCTCTTAACCCATAAAATCTCTGAAATATAATAAATGAATAGATGAATAATGCAGTAATGCAGCTTGTGTGCTTATATGAAGTTCATGTTGGAGTTATTTGTGCCGAGAGCCAGTTAGTTGACAAACTAACAAAAGTCTGAGTTGCTTACACCCATAATAACAGTAATATACTGATTTTCCATGTTTAGGTCAGTATTTCTGCAACTCTTTTGCTACTTCCTCTTGAGTTATTTTACCTGTTCTCTTATGCTCATCTACCAGTGCTCCAGTGTACAACAATAGATACTATTACCTTACAAATGCAGTAAATCAGACATTCAGCTCAAACTCAAACTCCAACACAAACATCACATATACACACAAGCACGTGAAATTAACAGAAAATAGAAAAGAAATGTGAAATTCTTAATTACCTACCATTAAAACCATCCCGGAATCTGAATTCATTACAACAAAACATTGGATTCCACTGCCATGAATGAAAGAATAAGCTTAATGTGACTTCTATGCCATCTAAACAAGCAAATCCATCCCAATAATGTTAATTTTATGTGTTTTATTATCATGGGTTTCATTGTTTAAGTGTCTCGCATTGGTCTATTTGCTTTGAAATGTAATCAGTATTGATTAATAAGCAATCTTGTCTATTCTAAAGAGCTTTTTTCATCTTGGTATTGGATATAAATCTGTATTGCCTCGATATGCACTTGGTCCAGTTCTCCCTCCTAAGAGATTGCAGTTCTTTTCATGAAAAAAAATAGGCTTTCTTAATGATCCTCAGACAGCCTACCAAAAATTCTTGAATCTGCCTTAAACTTCACAAAGGGCCGTTTGCCATCCCCTCTGAGCCAGGAACTACTCACTGTGGTGCAGAAACTGAATGAGGGAGAACAGAGAAATAAGCAGTAGCTGGGGGAGGGAGTGTGCCATAAGACAGGACAGCATAAGAAAGCAAGAAGAAAGGGGAAGAGAGAGATACATTGCGGAGAAGAAGACATATCGAGAGCTGGAGGGCACAACAGTGAGAGAGGAGATGACAGGACTAGAAGAAAGAGGAGGAGGGTTTGTTCTCCTTTCACTTCTCCCTCTGTTGCTGCTTTTCCCAGGAGCGACCGCGGCTCCTGTCTAGCCAAAATGAGGATGCTCTTAATCCTGCTTTACTCGTCTCTCTGCTGTGGCCAACTCCTCTGATTCATGGTGTTGGCTCAAACACAGGGGGCACGAACTGTATGAACACACACATAAGCAAACACAGCGTGGCAGTCATTCACACCTTCACAAAAAGATATACAAATCAGCGGACGTCAGTGTACACAGAACTGGGAAAAATCATGACATTAATGGGTATTTAAGTATATAAAAACAGACAACCAGACAAACTCATTAAAGTTAAATCTATTTCAAAGACTGACACGCACAATGGTGACAGACTTTGCCAGATTAAAATGTTGCCATTGTACATTTCTATAAACCATGAGTAATTAAGTAATTTCTGAAGCAAAAAATATCTTTCTGGAAACACTTGATGGCTGGGTTAGGCTCAGGCTCTGACAGTACTTGGTTAGGAAAAGATACAAGGGGTTGGTTTAGTATGTATTTAGCAGTGGCGGATCCAGAAAAAAATGCGGGGGAATGGTGGGTTCCAGGGTTGGAGCCCTGGTGGGGGTTCAAGGGTTGAAGCAAAATTGGCATAAATGCTTCAAATCACATAAAACTGTATTTTAAAAAAATATTATTATTATTATTATTATTATTATTATTATAATACACGACTAAAATGAATACAATTGAACCTCACTAATGAGACCATTTTTGGAACCAAAGCAAAGAGTTCATTTTAATAATGTTGGCCTCAGTTATGGTGTTGAATTCCATTGCATTCCAAATAATTTAAAATTAGAAACAACAGGATATAGTCGATGTATTGGCCTATGTTTGACAACTGTGATTCACTCAATCATTGGCTGTGTTCCACAACAACTCAAAGATATGTAATATTCAGACCATGCAGTTCTATAGTTCTGACTGTATAATAGTAGATTACACACCTTCTGTGGCTGCCCGTTTGTTTTTCATGCAGACCTGAATGCTGCTGGAATAGACTGTTGTGTCGTCATGATTCGAATTTACTCTAGTTTAGATTTAACTCCCTTTACCATATGGACTCTTGTCATAAATGGCGTGTGCGCAGTCGACACCACCACCAATACAAGAGATAGGAGAGTCGTGGGACGCATATATTAGCACCTCATAATTAATGTGGTCGAATAGCTCAGTAAGTAATGCTACGGACTATGATGCGGGAATCCTGGCAGTAGCAGTTAGATTATTTTCAACAGGCATGTTCATTACATGTTCAAATGGGGGGGGGCAGTAGGTAAATCCTTGATTTAATGATATTTTTACCCAATCATCATCATTTCCTAACCCTAACCAAAACTCTTTTATTGCCTAAACCTACAAATCCACAGGAAAAATTATGTGATCTTCAGTCAAAGGTGGCAAAGCCCTGGATTTCATATATTTGCCATCTACCACAACACATCTGGCAATTGAGTTGATGATGTGTGGAAAAACAAATAAAACACACACACAGGCTCATAGGTTCATAGAAATCTTCATACATTTATGCAAACTAGGTAACGTCCATACATCCACACGTACCTGATGTAAATCCACAGGAGAATAGCGCAACAGGTGCGCAGATACTTAAATCGAAGCCATATTTACCGAAGAGGAACACGTAGACACACACACAACAGCCAGGTGTGTGAATTAAAACCCATCCGATTCCATTAGGCTGATTGGTTCGATGGCCCTGATTACCTCTGATTGAGTATCATAACATTGGCAGTGGGGAAGAACAACTGCTTCCCCCAGACACACAACGCTGCCGACCATTCAATTGCAATTATATCCACCATATTAGCAGATTAGCACACAAGCTGACCCCAGCGTGGAATGAAGCCAAGACAGAGCCCAGGCGAGTTACGAGGCAGGTGTTATAACTCCCCCGCACCCGTACACCCACTCTGCCTGGGCTGCTGGTTTACAGCTGCGGCAGTGGCATACCATGCGTTAACTCATTAATGATACATGGCAGAGGGGCCCCAAGTCCTTTTATCAGCCAGTAATGATGTACGATGATGGCACAATGTCTGGTCGCTGCTTTTTTTTTTTTTTTTTTTTATTTAGAGGAAATGGGGAATGGGAGGCAATTCTGCTCACACTCCTGTAATTTGTTGGGTGTGTTTTATTAACAAATGCAAATGTGATGGAAAATGCCAGAAATGGGCTTCTTTGTCTTCCTGAATTTACTGGTGGTGTTCAGGATGGCGGTCACAGTTTTATGATGAATCTGCATGTGTGGGTTTGTATATTTGTGAATGTGTATGTGTGTGTGAAATGTCCTTAACAAATATGGCGTAAATATAATGAAGGCATTATGTGTGAGTCAGCAGACAGGGGCTAATTCTTAGATTTTTGTCTGCTTTGAATTATCTGTTGTTAGTATCAGTTCCTGTGTTGATCATTAAAATCACCACCTCTGTGCATATTATCATCACTGCCACAGTTTCCATCATCAAAGCTATCATCTCTTTCATTAATCAGCGTTAGAAAAAAGAAAAAAAAAGAATAATATTTTGGGCTCAGGAGCACCGAGGTTAAGCAGTGACATGTACTAATGTCCCAGCAGCTGGTGTAGCTATGAATGGGTTTTATATCACACTCACACTGATGCGTCCCATTCACTAACCTCCTGTCCTGTCTTTCAACACCTCGCTCCTCATGTGTCCGTCTCATCTTCCCTTACCCACCTTAGAGTGCACAGAGGAATGTGACACACTGCCAGACACAGACTTAGTGGGTGTACGTGCTATCAATGTCCTGACAAGTAATGAGGTGGTGCAGCAATGTGTCTGCATCCCCCTTAAAACACTGAATATTATGCAGCTGTAGTTGTTCAGATTCAGAACTTCCAATGTTTAGTCTTTTTTTTTTTCTTTTCTGAAAATAACTCAATAATTTACTTTACTCCCCGAAGCTTCTAAAACTACCCTCAGAGGTTCTATAGACCTGAATATATGGTGATCCTTTAGTGATGAGTGAGATTATGTTATAATTCTTTCAATAAGAGAGTGGGCGAGTAAGTAGATTTTGATGTTTCCCTTGTGTTTCGGTTTCGTTGGAAGACGGTAAAGTCAAGTAATTAAGTGGTCTCTGATTAATTAAGCGACAATCTATTTTCATTCTTTTCCGTAACACCACAACAATGTGCGGAGATTCCCCAAGTGAAACGCCTGATAGAGAAAATAACATAATGAACGAGTGCAATTTACTATGGGAGTATCGGCAAAGGAAACTCGGTAACACAAATTTAAATGGCTTCTCTTCTCTATTAATAGGCATTGCATTTTCATAAAGGGGGCTTAATTAACAGACTTTCTTTCCTCTATTCCTGCTTCCAATCCAACATAGCACTATGCAAAGTACATAGACAGACTGTAGTTTCTTCTATATGGTTAATATCTACTCTGTATGCTACGTATATATCATTGAAGCACACAGTGTCTATAGTTTTGCTCTGCATGCCATAAAAAAGGGAGGTGAAAAGGACCTTGAGGTGAAGATTAGGCTTTCAGTAGGCAGTTATTACAGCCTTTTACCACCACAACAGCTGATACAATAAGTTCTCTTTGCGCCTCAACTATCTGATTCTCCCTCTTCCCACACCCACAGGGACCCCATATGAAATCTGCGATACACTATTAAAATACATTTAAAACAATATTACAGCCTCTGAGCAAAGTATCATATCACACATCAAATTGTTTTACATTCCCTTGCTCGAGAATAGCAGTGGGATGCGACATGAAAAAGAGTGACAAAGGCTATGTTTTACATCATTTTGCTGACATGTATTACATTTCTATTATGAGCCACAGAGAGATCTGAGTCATGTTGAAATCCAGCCTGAGTGTGAGATATAGTATCTGTTAAACAGAAACAAAGAAAACACAGTGGGTTAATGTGTGTGATTTTTTTTTGCTAGAACATATTTTAGAAAAGAGTGATTAAGTTAAAGTAAAAGAGAAGATAAAAAAAACGTAAGAAATGGGTGCCTTTCAAAATAGTCTACATTTCTATGTGATGTAGGATGTTAGATCAGACAGATAGATGCTTTCTATTCCAACTGTATTTCTTTCATCATAAATCCTCTGTGGCTTCATTCTCCCTCACCCATTATCTTCATCTCATCTGCACATAGAAGCACAATATTTTATGGGTCTCCCCTTATGTCTTCTCATCTCTCGCTTTGCCCCTTGTTATCACAAGTACGACGACACCTTGTGGGATATCTGTCATGTGCAGGAGGCGACTACAATCTGATGAAACGCTAAGTAAAATTCCACTCAATTTTCACCACCTGACCTTTTTATAGAGGAGTCCATCTGTGTTGGCGCCCTGTGACTCCTCAGTGTGGACCCATCTCCGCCAGTTTCATGGATCACCGTATCTTGACAGATATTAAAAAAAAAAAAATGTGAGATGGAACGCCACCAGCAACTCTATGAAATGAAGTGAACCGAAACCGCTGCTCATAACTCACCTTAATTACATTTATTTAAATGTCACAAATTAGAAACTCTCTTGTGATGTGAATAAACACAGATAAACTCACATTTAAAGCTATTAACTGATAAAGAACACAAGTATTTTTTGCGCTTGCAACATCAGAGCGTGTTAACTCAAAGCTCGTCTAAAAATTACATTACTGCTCATCACCAAAGTCTTCCCTGTCAATCATTTCTGCTTCCAAACTCCACTTCTGTGGAGCTGATCCGTCACCAATAATGCCACAACCACACAGGCCCCTTTAGATTAGAAAAGAAAGTGAGTGCAGTGAAGCATTTCGGGAGCAGGAAGCCTTTGGTTGGGCAGAAATCCCAGCCTGGATCCACCAAAGCCTGCTGGCCATGAAAGACGTCGGCTGCCTTTATAGATGCCCATGCTGAGCTGATGGGGCCTGACATGGGTTGGCTGCTGACCACTACTCAACCAGCTCTGCTTGCCTCCACGACACCCAATAACCTCTGAAAACCCAGTTGGGTAAGGGGCCAATATGGCTGACATGTGAAAGAAGCCAGATGCCTTAACAGAAAGAATGGCATTGCTGCACGACACCAGCTCCGTTCACATACTGGGGAATCGGCGGGAGGGGGACGTTGGGGGCAGCCAAGATCCCAGGTGACGGGCGGCTGGGACAATATCCCAGTGGCGACTTCATAAAAGGCGTCGGGTTGTTTTGTGGTTGCTGCCAGGACATGAATGTAATTAGAGCACAGTTGAAAGGTCAGGGCTGTGCTTTTAAGTGCCACGGAACGCGGCAAGAGCTTAATGTACTATTGAGGAAGAGATTGACTGGTGCCCCATCCACCCCTCTCACCCCTCACATCAGGGGAACCGGCAAGCGTGCAGAGGTCTTTATAAGCCTGTCACAACGCTGCTTGAGAAAGAACAGTATTTGTGCTGAAAACGCGTCGCTATGGATGTCTAAATGATTATTCATAATCAAATTAAAACCCTTTGGTACATGCTGAAAATATACACTGTACCTTGTGACTGTTCCTACAGACTATAAGACTCATTAAAAGAAATAACAACAATAGCAATCATAAGAAGTCATGGTTATTTATGTAGTCTATTTAAACATAACACATCATGACCAAAGTGCTGCACAATCTGAAATAAATAAAACCGTTAAGACAAATGAAAACAAATGAAAAAACAGATTAAAAATAATAAGTTAAAACAAATTAAAACTATCAACTATAATGGCTCCACTTTACGGACATTAAATAGAATGCTGTGCTACCACAAGTCATATCAAGAAGAAAAACACAATGTGTATTAACTTCAGCTAATTATCTTCCAAAGCAAACTATGCCTACTTCTGTGTGTTTAACTAATTGCCTTTCATTTTCATACATTCATGAAAGGGAACGATGCTCTATTCACCTCTTCAACAACATACTGAAGTGGTAGTGGTGCTGCAGACTGCGACATGCAACCACACTGGAGATAAATCCAGCTCTGCACAAGCCATTGGAAGAAACCAATAATACTAGTCAACAAATACAATTCCTCCAGGGTAAAAATAGTAAAAACTTAACAAGTTTGAGTCACTAATAAAGAACATTTTAAGTCCATTTGCTGGATGACAGCAGTTTCCAAGAAGCAGTCTTGGGTCAAAATGTGAAATTCAGAGAATTAATGAGAGAATGGGTTTTATTCAAAATGAATGTTAGTCCCACAGCTACCAGATCTACTGCCTGTACATGACAACACATTCATTTTCAGGTTTTCTAGTGGAAAATGTATAAATCTATTGTATAACTGTACATAAACCAATATATGTGTAATAACACTTAACATATACATTGAAAACATCAGCTAACCAGCACTTTTGCCATTTGTTTTCCAATTCATCTTATTACAGCATGTAGGATTTCGCACATTCAATCTCTGAGGGAGATCATTTCTTAAAATAAAATATAGACCAGTGCAGTATAGGGAAAAGTGGTATGTGACTTTTTGAGGCATGATATATGGCGTAATTGCAAGAATAGAATTCCTAGAATAGACGCAGATGCCCACCAGCTTGAATGGGTATGACGCTACTGCCTGAAACAGACATGGAATATATTTGTCACTGCTGTGTGCATGTGCAAAATGGTGTTGTACAAAAATCAAAATGACTAATACAATAAAATGGCGTGATGTGGCGCCGCTACTATGCCATTTCTAACTTTGGGGCTAAAAACTTTGGGGACATGGTGTAGTTGATACGTTCATCTGAGCTTGTGTTAACCCTATGCATTGCATACACTGGCAGTCTGACATATAAACAATGCACATTTTATCTCTTGGATGTTTCCCTATCATCAACACAGTCTGTTGCTGGGCCCTGCCAGACAACCAGCTCTGTTCTCCTTCATCCATAATACACCAGATTTTTTTCCTGTACTGTAGACCCATCTGGTCTGCAGGGGGATTGGGCAGAACTGTACTGGCTTTACTTTCCTGGAGAAACAACTCTGATAGGAGTGTGTCTGCTCGCTCATCAGGTCTTTTATCGCTGAGGTGACTTAGAAGCGCCTGTGAAAATGAATAGCCATGTTCTTTGACATAAAGATTATTGTCACTGCGGGAGGAGAGGTGTAGCTCTACTGGATAGCTTTTCATTGACTGCAACAATTTGGATCCTGCAGTGTACGGCTTGACCCTCGATAACCAATTGTGAATACTCATAAGTCATGCTCAATGATACTGGCCCCTTGGACAAGTGTGTAGCTCCTCCAAATGTGTGTGTGTGTGTGTGTGTGTGTGTGTGTACGTTTCTTTCACCTTCCTGAGGCTATATTGAATTATGTCTCTGTCAGGTCCCTAAGCCCCCTATATTTCCTCTACTGTGCAGCAGCCCTAGATTCAGTATCAAATTCTCCCCATGCTGGCACTTTGAGCATCCCCTGGCCCCTCAGATCTTTATCCCAGCATCCCCTTCCCTGGCCTGTGGACAATACTGAATTCATGCTAGGGTCAGGTTTTAAAGGATTCTACCACAGATAGAACATGCAGAGATCTGCATGGGCCCTGCACACATAATCAATCAAACTTTTAAAACTGCTGGGGTCAAATTCTCCTGCTGCACCCTCCCACATATTATGCTGAGGCCAAAAACAAAAAGGTGCACTTAACATTTAACTCTATGCTCAGTTAGCTTATTTAAAAACCATTTAGCTGCAGTGGTGATTGGCTTTAATTACTGAAATGTCTGATTAGGCCCTTAAATGACTGTACGTATTTCCCATTATGCATGGAGAAATTGGATTTTGAATCACACAGTCAATCTGATGGACCGTGGACACTGGAATGGAGGCAGACTGAATGACGATAGAGATCTCAGTCTTGTATTGCTCCATGGACCCCTGTCTAAAACATCAATGGTGGAGTAGCAGGGAAAATGGGCCCGATTGCTTAATTTTCTCAAATGAGGCAATTAGGAGTGCAGCCCGAATGGAGATCAGGCTCAGCTTCACTGTGCCACAAGGAAATGAGCGAGACAGGGAGAGTGAGAAGCACAGGGCTCTCTGCGCCTCCATCGATTCCTTTTAGCCCAAAACCATTGAGGGCTCCTGTGAAAATTGATCAGAGCTGGGAGCCACCTTTGATATTGATAAAGATAAACTGGGGGACTTCAAGAAGTGACTTGGGAAAATGGCTGGAATTGTAAAGACGCTCTGGCTGCCAAAGAAGCCATGTAGCCCCATGGGGGATAAAGATGGCGAGAGAGGGGAGTCCTTCAGACCAGACTGTGTCTTTTGGGGAGTTTGCTTTTACTGCAAGGTCAGTCTCTCAAGTGCTTGATAAAACCGAACAAATCAAAGCACTACATCTGAGAGCTGTCTCCGAGAAGAAGAAAGTGTCTCTGCAGCCCACACTGACAAGATGAATGATCAGAGTTGTTGGAGCTCACATTAATGCTACTAATTAACAGAGAACATATTTCAAACTACAAACTGAAGTAAGCGTGGTTGAAATTTTAAAACGAATATCAGTCTCACTGTGCAGAGGGAAATTCCTGCTTCTGAATGAGAAAGGAAACAGACACAACTCTATTTTTCTTTCAGTCTAAAAGTTGCTGTAGCATATCTACATATCTACAATTTATTTGCAGGTATGCCTAACAAGAAGAGGTTGGGAATTTTCCTAATTTTTATTCCAATTAAAGCAAACGGAGTTAGTTTTTAAATAGCTAACCCACCTTGTAAAGTGATGATGCAGATGATGAGCAACTTCCACCCGGAGAAGCTGGAATCAGTGCTAGAACCCCCTGCTGTGCTTTGCAGGGGAGCAATGAGGTCAGAGTCAAGGCATCAAACTTTAATGCTCTACCAATTCTATGTTTAAATAATAAGGGATGATAATTAATTCCATAAATAATTAAGAACTTACTGTCTGAAATAGATATGATCTACTTACTCTTTTATTTAGTATCATTAAAAATGTTTATATTACTACCAGGTTTGTGGTAGTAAGCCTTGACTAGCATTGGCTGAATAGGGTTTTGGCTCGTTACCATTATTTCTGTTTATTCTAATAGACTAAGAGCAGGATAATCTATCTTTGTATATGCATTTAACTCTTTCATGCATGTTGTACAGTTATTCAAACTTCAATTAAAACCACAAGATTTGCAATAATTAGTCCAAACTAATAGTGTTAATAGTAGTGTATAGCACTGCAATACCTTAATTACCACATTTCTGTTATTTTAATACATTATCAAGTTATTAATGTTTGCTACTAATTAGTCATAAATCTACAATGTTTATGAACATGTTTATGCAAAATATGATATTTACCATAAAACTACATTCAAATGGTTGATATGTAGTCGTGTATCTCAGTCGAATCAGAACTGAATTCACCTGGACATTTCCTATTGTCCCTGTTCTCAATATTGAATGCATGAAAGGGTAAAGACTATTACAAATGCATATTTTTAGTCTGGTCATATTTTAGGGATATTGTAGCCAATATAATGGCTAATTTTAAGCAGCGATAGAGTGATATCAATCATTAATAGGTCACATTTTGTACACTTATAGCAGCAGTTTCATTGACGTATACACAAGCAAATACTTTATGTTGCCAAAACTTTACCCCTGAGGTGGTTGTTTAATCAGAAGTTTTGTTATATGGATCCCTTCTGTGTCTGTCTTCAAATAGTAATCTAGTCAGAAAATGTATTTGGAACAGAGAAAAGAAATGGAAATAGAAAAACTTTCCGTGGCAAACACAGGGGTCATTTCAAGACTGCAGAGGGCATTGGGAGTGATACAACCCAATGAGGCAAGTTGCTCAAGCGAGTCCAGCCTGTCTTGACTGCAGATGGGCCAATTAGGAGATGATGAAAAGCTATGGGAAGGCGGGCCTAAACGGTGTCTTTGTATCTTGCTGGCTTTTATTTGAGATAAGAGAACACCTGCTATCCAATTTAACATCAAAACAAAAATAATATGACATCTCCAGAAGACGGAAACATGCTGCGGCCGACTTTTCCAGAACTTGTTGAAAAAAAAAAAAAAAAAAAGAGAGGTTATGCTACCCACGTAGAAGCCAGAAAGTTGAGACACAATATCCAATCAGGTCTGGGAAGTCTATTGAATGTAGGGGACATTCCGATCTGTATTAAGCATGTTAGTCTTTTCCTGAGTAATAAATTTTTAAGTAAATTGGAGAAGCTCAAATAGCAAAGACTCTTGAGGGCACTGACAACATGTCTGGCTCATAATGACCCATGAAAGCACTCCGACGTTCGTAATAGCATGGTTCTGATGAGTGGGAGACACTGCTTGGGAGTTGGAGGAAAAGCGGTTTCTTCTCCCCCAAAACTCCTTATTTTTTTTTCCTATATGCAATAATGGGGGGCTTTCTTCTCCTGGCAGGCCATCCTTCTCTCTCCATTTTCTTTATCTCTCACCTTCCAGAGCATCCTGCTATATTTCATCTCTCCATCTCCATTTTTTGTCCCGTTTTGTGGGGAGAAATAGTGTGGTGGGGAATGTTTCAGCAGTTCATAAATCCTTGCCTGTGTTGTCTCATTTGTTATCCTTTTAGGTTTATGGTATCCCCTCTTTCTATGTGGGTAGACTAAGACCTGATCCCAGGAGGCCTCTTAGAGCTAGCGGCATCTCCTGTAGTTTCTCTAACTGTTACAGCATGTGTGGCATTGAGCCATGGGAAGCCACGGCCTTTTAACACATCCAGTCAAATACGTTAGTATATAAGAACCAAGTTAAAAGTAATATGGGCCTGGCTTGTCTTCTGACCTTCTAACTATCCATCCAATACCCACAATGTGCTATTTTATACTGGTATCTCACCAAGACCCATATGATATTAATAATGCTCTTATTTTCTCCCCAGAGACAACTGTCACCTAGCATTTTCTATTTCCCAAGCATATCAGACAATTAACCGCATCATTTCTTGGATGTCAAAATCACCTTAAAATAGTTGAAACAGATGACCCTTGTTGGCAAATGACTGTTTTCATAAACAATGGAATGCATATAACTGATCAGCGATGGTCCAGTATTTATCATTAGGTCTGAATTATGTACATGCTTTATCATGATGCACAAACCAAGCATCGGCTGTATTATTAAATAAATATATTTATAGATGTATGCATATGCATACATCCTTTCCCATTAAGCTGGAATTAAATATTGTACCTCTTCTCATGAAACAATTATGACTGTGATTTATTCTTGACAGATAAAGTGTAGCTGGTGCTCAGTATGTAATCACTGCACCTGGTCAAAGGTGATTACTAATGTATATATAGGAATAAAAACAGGAATGTGTCTGAAAACAAAATTATCCTAACTTTATGGTATGTAACCATATATTTTATCAGTACTATGTGATTGCTGATGATCTATATATAAGAAAAATACTGTGGTTTTATGTTTTTATTATTCAGTATCTTAATTGAATTATTATGATACGAAATACAAACAATCATGACTTTTGTCAAAACTGCTGCTTCATTTTTGATTTGTTTCATTGGCTTGAAGGATAACTGTAGAAAATCTTTGTCAGACACAGATGAACTACTACTAGAGTACATATGTCCCCATAGGCAACTGTATTTTATCTGCACATGTATGTGGTAGTAAATCACATGTCCATGGTTTAGGGCTAGATGAAACAATGAAGCCTGTGGATGCAGTGAAGAATGTTTACTTCCAATAATATGCACACACATGAACATACACAAAGTCCTACTGTCTACCACGTGTTGCAATAATTTGTTCTATAGGCATTTTCAAAAAAATGTAGTTATCTATTAAAGTAGAGAAAGAAAAAGAAAAGTCATCATATTGTCCATTATTTACTGCCCTGTTGTCGCCCCTGGAAGTCACACTTTTTGGAAATCAAGTCATGACCGTACACATACTGTATCTATTCAGCGTGGACAATAATCACCCTCTAAGACCTTACTGTGTTTGTTTAACTGATGTGATTTACAAGACAAACGGCCAAAATTATAAATTCAGAATTGAGTCCATGTTGGATTAGTTTCCAGAGAAGCCACACAGGACTTTCTCACACTCCAGGACCCTGGAGGGCTGTCCAGCCGTGGCTCTTGGCAGAGCCGGGCGTCTGCTCCCCTCTCTGAGTTTGTCTGTCTGTAGTCGGTCCAGGACCACATTCTGTCAATACTGAGAGAGACCCCACTGAGTACGAACTGGTAGGGCCCCACACATAATGTCCATATGTGCACATGGCCTCCGTATGTCATTGTTATTATTTTACATTTTGCATTTGTATCGTTGGAAAAAGGAAAAGCCTTTTTGCACCTTCCCCATTTATTTTATCAGTCTACAACTGTTTCTTCCAAACAATTTCCCCAAAATTAATATGCTTTATGTGCTGTGTCACTCTGACATAATGTCAACTGGTGTAAAAGAAATAATTTCATAGAAACACAGAACATTAAATTGCAACAGTTTGCAAAAATGTTACAATAAGCATCTATAGACATCTACAAACTAAGGGCAGAGTGAGATCTATAGTTTGTAGTTGTGATTGTAAAAACACTGTACAATGTTTTATGATTCAGAAATAAATAAGCCAAGTTTATTGGTATTTTAAGAGCAGTAGTTTGCTTTTAGGCTTGCAGCACAGCAAAACACATGTTGGCTATAAAGAATAGATGTTGTCAGTAAGTCAATTACTTTTTCCCATTTTGGCTGGCATGTCCTTTCATCAGATCTCTGAAATCTCTAATCTATTTTTTCCTCATATTATACTGGAAAAGAGGAAAAGTACCACCTCCGTGGTTTGGTCTGTCAGCATGTTTGTACTGTATGTGTGCTGTTGTGTGTTTCATCGCTGTGTGGAAGTCAGTGCTGACAAGTCGGGGGGAGACAGTAGAGTGAAAAGAAGTTAAAGGGGGAGTCAACCAGGATAATGAGCAGACAAGAAAGGAAAAGCAAGGACAGAACCTCACAACATTCAATGTTAGTGTCTCATTCATATTCACAGTCATCTGGCAGCCGGCAGGCGAATGGCGGACGGGTAGGGCAGTGGATTTAATCAAGGCCCCAGCAAAGTATGAAAGCTCAAACGCTAGACAGAGTCTATAAGACAACATTAGCAACACAGATCAGAAATGTTTTGGGCACATGAATAATGAGCACAAGCACAGAGTATGATGCAGATGACTTTTTTGCAACTTTTTCATCTCATTTACATTAAAAGAATTTAGGTGGCACTCTAATGCAAAGTAACATTAAGGTTAAATTCTTGCAGGTATATCGCCACAATTACACTTAAGGGACAAAATAGTCAATGCCCCAGTGTGTGAAAATTCCTGTAAAATGGAACATAGGGGAGAAATACTGGAAAAAAAATAAAAAATCAGGTATCTTGTGAGACCCACAGAGGTGAAGGCCTGTTGGTATTCTTCGTAACGCGTCATCCATGAGCATGAGCAAAAACTCCAGTGTGATCGTGGCCTTCAGATTCTCACTCTTGCATTATTTGGGGATTTAAATAAAACATGCTGCATGTTCTGCTATCCACTCATGTTACACATTCCTCATTGGTCAACCGTGGCTATAGAGGGTTTTCGAGCTGTTTTAAAGAGAATTCAGTTAAACAATCATTTACATGTCTCATCAAACAAAAGTGAGTCCATTTATGACAGCAAATCTAGCATGAAGTATTGGTAACTTTAACCGCTTGTCGTTAGCTAATCAGTAACACAGATCTAATTGTAACTGGTATGTTCAGAGATGTAATCAGCAACTCTTAAATGGGTCTTTTGAGTCAGGATAGGGCACTTTTTGTTGCAGGAGCAGCGGTGAACTACCTGATCTACAACCCTGATATCCTACATTCCAAACCTCTCCTATATCCTGGGGTAAACTAAAGCATTAGTCACTGACTACATACTGTACAGTCTACTCATAAAGAATTCTGTGTTTTTTTTACCCTGTTATTGTGAAGAGTGCCTAGATTAAGCATTGTAATATATTTAATATACATGGCATTCATGGGTAGAATGTTGTATTATGTTTCTACTCTCAATAAGAGACAGCAAAGGACAGTGTTCATTACAAATCTACCATCTGCATTACTTATATCGACTTTATTATAATGGTAAGAGTCAGATCATGTAAGCGTTTTGTAGATCATCATTTTAGATGGTGTGTAATAGCAACCAAATAGCTTATTGCAGATAATTCATTTTGAGTTATATCTATAGATGCATTTGCAGTAACTACTTGAACTTTGTCACACCACTGCAACAAGAGATTATGCTGTGATCGTGACACGCAAATTCATGAACCGTTCATTTTAAGTGAATTTCCCCCTGTGGATCCATGAAGTCCATCTGTATCTGTATCTACCTTAGCAGTATTTTTCAGGCCCTATACAATATGATACCGATTCCGGTGCCAGTTTGCTTTACCTGGACTGCAAAAAGTTGTATTTACCTGACTTCAGGGTTTAGAAAAATCCACATTTATTTTTGTATCCACTGTGTATCACAATGGCAGATATGTAAAGAGCAGTATGACAGTGGAATTACACTGATTTATCAGCCAAAAGAATATTTTGCCAGCTTTTGGCTCTTGGCAGGAGGTAAAACTGGACCTGGATGGCAGGATAAGAAAGAAGAATTAGTCAATAATGAGTTTATAGCCAACAGACAGATTGCTTTGTATATGTTAAAACTAGCCACTAGAATCAGAATAAAAAAAAAAAAATCAGTTGTGGCCCTCTCTTCTCCGCCCTTTGCTTTGGAAACCAGGGGTGATCGTGCATAATACTGGAACTCAGTCATCCTCAGCACTGGGGTTTGGTGTCGCCACCGCAGCGGGACGAGAGACATCTTCCTGTCCATCCGAATTGAACAGAAATTTATCGCTGTCATCTCGTCAATCCCGTTGCCCAGATGGCATTGAGCCCTCACGTCAACACTTACTGTCCATTCCAGGGTTCTGGCTCAGCCTCATCAACAAACAGGAGCTCCAACTGACCATGCCAACGACCAGCCAGGACGCATAGACAAAAATAATAGATAGGATTTACTTCCAACTTCCCCACTTGAGTCCCTTCTACCATCAACCATCAACAAAATCAATACACAGCATGGTGTTCCTGCAATGGATTTATGACCAGTTTGTGTGTCGAATTCTTGTTGAATTGGTAAAAAAAAAAAAAAGTTAAATAAATCTTGCCACTGTTCCTCATCTTTACTATGAGATTTACAGAATACGGCGATACTTTTATGTGATACATCTATGAGCTTAAATGTAAATTTGAATATGATATGAAAGGAACTCCAAGGTCTAACAGTCATGTAATTCCAAACACCCTGTATCAGAATAGTAGAAAGGGTGATGAGAAAATCCAGAGTTATTCTTATTATAGATCTGATCAATAGGTTTGTCCTTAGCCCATGCCCTATCGGTTCACCAAGTGCCATGATGGAGTTGTTGTGAAATCCTATTCACAGACAAACTCATGGTAATAAAAACATAACCAACCTGGTGAAAGTAATGAGATGTTTTACAAATGTGTCATGAAATCACTCCCTGAGACTTCTCCTGATGGTTAGGTGACCTTGATGCAAAAGACTGAACACTGCCAGGAAAGCTTTTACCTCCTGACTCTTCTGCTACGAGGTAATTTGATGATGGGACCCTTGTTTTCTCTATAATTATTGTTGTCAAATGTAAGATACCTGCTCAATTAGATATAGAGTCGGTTGATCGAATCATGCTGACATTTTTGTATCTTAAACATGCACAATATGTCAACTTAATTGACAAAGCATATGTTTTTTTCATGAATTACTGTCACAAGAAAATTGATCTTGAACTTAATTTAGTGAATTAATGGATGTAGCTCATTGTGAACAGAGCTGTAATGTGATCTAGTCAGTTTTTAGGGAGCTGCAGTTAGCAATGTCCGCTAGTGTAATTGTTATGGAGTGTATAAGTAGCATAAAACTGGCTTTTAAGTTAGAATCAGAAAACAGATGGCACTACAGTGCTTAGGAGAGGAACGAAAAGGCCAAAACTGCAGTCATAGGGCCGCCAGTGTCAGCATGTTGGAGAAAGTGGACAAAAATTGTGCACTTGTGTGTGTGTGTGTCTGTGTCACAGGGGCAAGTGATGACAAACGATGGCAAATTGGAGTGAAGGCTTCCTGCTGCACACTAACCATGCCAACAAAGAATCAGAGGCAAGGAGGCGGCTGAGAAAATGGCTGTCAGATGCACACACACTGACACACATAGACACACAAACTGGCAAGAGCAGGATCCAACATTTCACAAAGGCTAGTGAACTGCAGAGGGTGAGGTGAGGAAACACAGTAGAGAAGGTCTAAGTAGACTTCTAAAGGCACTCATCTGTACATTTTATATATTTATTTATCCATCAAACCTTTAGTCGTCTATGTCAGCTTAGGCCTGACACATACAGACGCAGTCACAATGCAGGGGTAGTTGTCGACATAGAAGAAAAATCAAAATATACGTTTTTCTCCAAGAGCCCAGAAAGCAGAACGTAAAACATCAGACAGGTTCCCCAAATGGCTAAATCACTCAGCGTGACCTAAATCCATTTCTTTGCATTCCGATAGACATGAACATCAAAGATGAACATACACATCACTTTGCTTTGGCTGCTCTTCCTCCTTTTGTCACGAGCATTCTCTTTCTAATCAGATTATTCCCTGACGGCCTCCTCCCCCCACAGTGAAATATATGTCACATCACAGGGCTCTTGGTCTCCCAGCAGGAACCCAAAACTAAAGGCTCATAACTAACAAAGAAGACATGAGAGGGAGCATTTCACTATAAAGTGTAATGAACCCACAATTCAACTATTGTTTTCTAAATGATGGATTGACACACCATTGAATTGAATGTCAGTTTTGCACGCTATTATAATGATAGACACTGAGAACTGGCTGATGAACAGGACAAAACAAAGAGGAGTATTTGTCATAAATATGAAGTTCTGCCTGTTCGCTCAGATTTTAGACATAAGGAGATATTAAATGGTTTGGACCAAGGACATATATTAATATTGCTATGACAAAAGTACTATTGAACAACATTTTTTTCCCCATCTGAGGTATTGTTTTCTTGACAAGCTGTTAAAAACTGACGCATCCACATCCCCACTGTTGTAAAACTCTGATAAAATGTCATATTAGCAACATAAGTCTAATAAAACTAAATGTCTCCCACATTCATCCTGAGTCCTTCATACTGTATTTGTAAGATGCATTGATAAAAATCATTAAACATTCCAACCTTCCCAAACTATTTATTCATCTAGGTAATTGAATCAATAACAGACGCTGTATCTGGTATTGCTGTAATCTTTCCTTTGAGACCCAACGTTCAATACGCTATTTTGGCTTCCGAGTCGCCCCTTCTCCCACTGCCTAATGAGAGGTGGCGTTTCAAAAGCATTAATTGAGATGGTCAGCAAATATCCGTGAATGTGGGAGCCCTTTCTTGGCTGAGAAAAGAGTCCATCATGCAATTTAGCACCCAGGATTTCAAGTCTTTGAGGTGCAGGCAGCTACAAATCCAGCCTCTGCTTCAGTGATTAAAAAGCAAAACGCCTGCCGTGGCACACAGCATAGCACTGATCATAAAAACAGACAAAACCCTTGTGCAGAAAAAAAAAACACCTTCCAGTCCATCACAGTAGAACTGAATGGTTCTGCAGTAATAAAAAAAATGTAGAAGGTAAAATACTTAAAATGCAGCAGGCTTTTTATCTTCCAAATTGAAGTTTCGCATTGAGTTATACCCAGAGTTCATTGGGTTGATTGAAAAATCTGCGCAAATGACTCCAACTTTTAACAATAAAATGATGGCTTCTCAAAAAACAAGACCACAACTTTCTCTTCGACAATATGTGACAGCTCTTCTGAAATGATTGCATGGAGATTTCAAGGTAGGTTCAAGGCTATTTCGGGAGAGTTGACCTCCTCTGGACATTCTTGGTCACTTAAACGCCCACAAGGGAACTGTGAATCTATCTTTGCTTAATGGATATAGGAATCTCACTTCCCGCCTCAATGATGAATTACTATGAATGGTCGGTTAAAGTATCGCTCTCAGCAGCATCCACAGCTTCATTCATTCTGATAAGAATCATAAAGCCAGGCAGGCATGCTTTGCTTGGGTCAATATCCTGTTCGAGTAGCCATTAAGCCACATGCGACAATGGGTGCTAATATCATCAAGGTGTACCACCACCCTTCTGTCATTGCATTCATTTCAAGGTGAATTATAAATGGCCCTCTAGTTCCCAGTTGTTCTACACATTCAGGCCCTATAGAAAGATAGTGATGATGAACTCAAACACGCTATCCATCAGCGTTGAGAATGAACATGCATGATGACCCAGGAGGGAAAATGTAACATTACCCATTCTTCTTGACAGACACGAGAACGAGCACTTTCAAGTTTCCTATTCAGACTGTAATAACACTATCGCCACATTCGGCCAAAGAAGCTGTCAGTGTGATGAAACACCGCCTGCCATGGGATGTCAAGGAAATTGTGATATGGATTTTGCCGATACGGTTGGTTGTTGTCCTTTGCTGCTAAACTGTGCTGAACGAGCTATTTGATTCAAGTATAGAGCTGTATGGCCTCCTCTGACAAGCAGATGAGTGTCTTCCACTATGTGTGTGTGTGTGTGTGTGTGTGTGTGTGTGTGTGTTGTGACATTTCAGCCATGGTTGACATGAGCTCTTGAACAG
>JAPQRQ010000019.1:13093076-13119179 GCA_037367365.1 Apogon talboti | reverse complement strand
GGGGGTGATGCAGAGGGAGTGGAGTGAAAGAGCAGGCGTGAAAAATGAAAAGCACAAATGGTGTTGACAGAGTAAGCACTAAAGAGGATGGGGCAAAAGTCTGCACACCTAATGAATTCCCTCCAAAGACAAAGAGACTGTCCTTCACAGTAGATTCTGGGAGCCAATTCTCAGACATGCAAATGGAGAGATGTACTATTGAGGTATGCAAACACTAGGGACATTTAAAAAAAACACTTGGGGGACAGTTTTAAGCCTCTTGTACAAAGGAAATGCAGTACAATATGCAAATGAAAATGTTGAAAATACAGCACATAAAGACACGGACGTGTGCATGTCTGATATTCACAACAGATTTACATGCATATATTCCGTACAGACACTCAGGAGTGCAGCAATAAACATGCAACAAAAATGAATTTCTTTCTTTTTTCAATGAAGAGAATTTTTACCACCAACAGAAGCAATTACAGCACACTGCCTGCAAATTGGGTGTCAGCCAAGTATCCCTTGTACACCGCATGAGAGAGAAACTGAGGCAGAGGTAGAGTAAAGAGGCAAAGCAAGAGAAGCCAGAGAGTTGAGCTTAGCCTTAGAAACACAGGACAAAGAAAAACAGATGGAAAAGAAGAAAAAAAGACCCAACACATCATAGAGAGCAGGATTCACAGAGCAAGGAAGATGGACAACGTGAAAATCCTTAAATCATTTCAAGTAACACGCTCTCAAGATTTGCTCCAGAGGGAAGTACTGTTCTGAAATCTGGGTGTAGATCATTTTTGGAGACGTGAGAAAACAGAGTCTTCAGCACTGAAGCAAAATTACCCCTTTAACTTTTCAACCCCTCTTCGTAGAGTGCTTCTACCTGTCTACTGTTGTATTGGATATTCTATTCCAGGATAAAAACCTGAACCACAGTTCATTCATGACATCACCAAATTATCTCAAATGTTTTACCATTGTACTCATAGTAATTAGCAGAATAGGAAAAAAAAAACACACAGTATCCCATTCATTAACCATCTGAGGCAATACAGGGAAAGTCAGACAATGAATGCAAGAGAGTTTTGGGGAGCTAGAAAGAGTGTGTTGAAGCTTGGTAAAAGATTACGCTCTTTGCTGCTTACAAGGCAGTGTGTGGAAACCCATTTAAAAATAGGCAAGCATTTAAAATGGGCCAGATAGTAGATAAAGCAGTTTCTCCCTCTGCCAGAGTAATGAGCTCAGACCAACTCGCTCTATTAGTGGAGAGAGAGAGAGACACACAGCTGTGGCAATTAAATGTTGGCAATCATCAGATTATTATTTTTACACAATAAGTTAGGACAAACCATCAATATTTGCCAGGTCAAATGAATGCATGCTAATGTGATATGCTAATAAACGTTAGCGTACATGAGCGTGCATATCTGTTTGCACCTGCATGTTATGTGACATGCGTGCGTGTGTGTGGTGTTTGTGTTGGTGCATATTTAGACAATAATGAGTATGTCTATGTGGATTTGCAATTATTACCTTGGGAGTAACTGCGGGCAAAGGAATATTACACTCACACAGTGGAGCAGATGTGTCCAGATGGGTCACAGAGACAACTCTCTCTCTTTGTTACACACAATGGTGCAGTCCTGTATGAGCTAGTGGGCATAATATTAGTTGTGTGTACAGAGATCTAGACTGCCACTTTAATCAGTACCAATGGTTATGTGTGTGCTTGGTGCTGCGTATGTTTGTATAAAGCATTTTACTTACTGCATGATCTAAATTATATTTTATGGAATCACAGTGAAACAGATTAATTGAAACACAGTGATTTCTCCATGACCTTTCTGGAGTATTTTTGATGTGCTGGGTCAGTTAAGTAATCTATATAATTTAAGTGCTTAATTCATTTACAGAATACTGTTTCAGAGCTTACTGATTAAGTATTATTTGTAAACAGCAGTTGGCAGATGGTTCATTTGGCGTTTCCATAGGCAAACACAAATTCACCATTGAATGGGAGATGTTATTTGGAAATGGAGGCGCTATTGTTCAATTGTACCTCTAGGTGTGTACCAAGCTGTGTTTCAGTGCTACTGCAAAAGGTTGGAAATTGGTCGTCGTGTTATAGCCCTTGCACAGGGATAGTCACTGACTGTCATGTCATGATTTTCATGTAATGCTTGCAGGGCAGTGGCTTTACATAGCATTTTCTCTGTCTTTAGTGGCAAATACAAAAAGCTGACTAATCTGCGCCCTCAACTAGGGAAAATATTAGTCAAGTCTGCAGATTTCTTAAAGGACTTATGTTATTATGGACTAATTATGGAAGGGATATACAGAAAGGGTATGGGGACATTCAGCGTGTGCCGTGTACAAAGCAAGTCTGGCTGCTCATCTGAGAGCCACCTGCCCAGCCTGGGTAATCTGATGTGGGGTGTGCAGAGACTACTTTGCACAGCACACCCCAGATACAACATGCGAATCAACCGAAGCACTGCTGCATCAAAGACATGCAGATGTATACTTCGCCTCAGGCCAAACAGTTTCTCTTACATGAGGGTCCGCAAACAACAGCCAGCATCCTGCCAGTATAGCCTTATGTCACACAGGCCATGGAGCACATCTCTCCACAGGCATGTATAATCTCTGGGTCAGGCCAAATGTGAAAATCCTCTTTTTTTTCCCTACCACATTTGATGCTTCTGTGTTCAAGCCACACTTATCTCCAGAAAACAGAGATCCATTGAATAACCCCTTCTTTATGTTGTTTATTCAGAGCACATGGCTGATGTATTTGCCTTGCAGCTCAAAAGGGGTCAGAGGAATACTGTGTTCTCAAGCAGACAGTCTCGCACACTTACACGCGCACTTAGCCGGTCTTCAGTATTGAACAAGTTTACAGGCTGTAATACAAATGAATCTGTTGTCAATCAAGTCTTGTGGTAAGCCTGTGGGTGGGTTGAGCAGTTAGGATATATTTCAGTTGAATTTATGTTTATTCTGTTCTGTTTTTAATGAAGAACAGAGATGCTTTTCACCTATTTAAGAATACATTCAGAGAATACATTTTAAGTGCAATTTTCATTTAGAAAACCTGTTGGAAAAGTAAATAACTAAGGACGGAAGCAAAAAAAAAGGACATTTTTCTTAGACATACTTAGTTTTTAATGTGTTATCAGTATTCTTTTTTAAATATCTGTACTTGTATTTTAAAAAGGTGTCATCTTTGTTTTTTGTTAAGCCAGAGTATATGCTAAAATTGCAACTTTCAATGTAGATGGGTACAGGTTTGACATATTGCTTTTCCTCGTCTTGTGCCTAACAACGGTGTAAGGCCACGTACTTTAGATGCCATAGTGCTCAGATTGACTGACAGTGATATCTATTACTCAGCCGCTAAGGCCCACTCTGGAGGCAAAAACACATAAATCACATATCATTACCTACTGTATGTTGTTACCTGCCTGTCCTACTGATGCAAGATGAATTGCACTTGATCAAAGTATATTCTGTGTCTGATGTATTCACTGGGTCGGAGCCGGGGCTGGGGCTGGGGCCGGGGCTTAGCCTGGAGTTGTTTTTTAAGTACAACACTGAAAGCAGTGAGAAAGTGGCAATAGAGTAAGAACAGGACAGCGTGAATGTGGGGTCATGGCTCCCCCTATAGGACATAAAGGGTGAAACAGACAGTTCAGTTCAGTCTCTGCTCTTTCATTACTACCCTCTTGTAGGCATGCATGTGAAGTCGTACCCACATTGGTGGATCCAGACCGCCTTTGGCACTTAATATACTTAACAAGCAGGAAATATACAGAAGGAAGAAGAGAAAGCTTGCATTTCCCAACATTTATACCATACTAAGGAAGGCTGCCTGTGATGGAAGTAAATGAGGGGAGGCTTACTCTAGTGAAGCAAAGATTTGTTTGATCCGCCATCAGTAGGAATCTGGCTGTTAAGGGAAAGTTCCAACGCTGTAGAGCATGTGGGATCAAGATCAGAGTGTGTTTTTTTTTATCCTGGTCCAGGCCTCAGATGTCAGGCTTACCAGGAGTAATGATCTCACCCCCACCTGCCTTGACTGTCTTCGATTAGTAACTGTGTACATCATATTCATAAATGCTTGCTACAGCTGCCAGAAATTTATGGACAGAGCCAGCTACATTACAAAGTGGGAAAGAATCAGAGGTCTGACTTAGGTATTTACGGACATTTAGCATTACTCAATCCTCACCGATAGCGTAAAACTCATATTTCAGTCGGAGACATGATGGTCATACCTGTTAGAAGACTACAAATGTTGCAATACAAGTAGAAGAAATTGTTCTTCTTTGTATACCTGTGACAAGGGCCTTGTAAAGATGGAAGGAATTTGAACCATATGTCGGATATCCAAGCTTTTGTGCTTTTATTATTCTTGAATGGAGCCTCAGTCAGGTTCCCCTGGTTCCTCCCTTCCAGCCAAGTAGGGTCAAGAGGTTAGGCAGGTTGCCATTAAGCCTCCCTTTATCCTTTCACAATGCAGGAAAGGGGGATCCAGGCTTTGTGCTTGCTTCATCACCCCCATACCTTTAAGACTCCTGAGACTTTATCATGTCTCAAGTAACAGCCTAAGGGAGCAGGCGTTTCCAGCCAGACTCAGGTGTGTACCGGAGAAGAGCCAACGGGTCTGTGGTTGCCACCAGCATCTGATTGCAGCTTGCTTGGCATCAATTATACGAAAGACTAGTTGTGATGACTCAGCAGGGAAAGTATCTGAACAAGCATCATCTTAACCGCAAAATTAGGTCAGGAATCTGCATACTAAAAAAAGTGAAGGGTTGCCAGAATCAACTCGCTACTGAAAGTTTCTTCTTTCCAATGTTGGCATTAAAACGAGTGATGATGGTCAAAAATTTATGAAGAAAGCTGAAAAAAAAGAGCAACCTAGAGCATTAAATATTATTAAGAAACTATGATAAGGAACTGATAGGGATGTAACAGTTTCTCTCTCTCTCTCTCTCCCTCCCTCTCTCTCTCTGAATATGTTAAGTACAACCGCTGCCATTTAGACTATGATAAGCATCAAATATTAGCTGCAGTGAACATTTAGTTAAACAGGGAAGAATCTCAGAAAGCTAGATGGAGTCTTGCTGAGTGCATGACAGATCGGTGCTGACATTAAGTGATGTAAATGAGAAATTGTGCAATTTCGAGGGAGTATTAGATGTACAGCAAATTTGTGGGAGGAAAAAAAAACACTAATATGAAAAGAAACACAAAAAGGAAAAAGTCCTAGTTGATTAAGATCAGCCACTTGCTAGTTATTTCACAAAAAAACTAGAAAGGAAAGATTTCAAGGGTGTTACATCAATACATATGAGAGAGATAGAGAGGAGACTTTTCTATGAGGGGAGCAGAATTTACTGCTCTTATGCTTCATCAGTGTGCTGCAGTGGTGGCTGTAAATCTGCAGATTGATCAAACTGCAGTGCCAAAGGGATCCAAAGCCTTATCTCAAAGTAAGGGCTCAGCAAAGTCGAAGTCTCACTGTTGGTGTGAGTGATGGTCGTGGCTATCTGGATCCTACCTGGATCTGTTCACTTACAAACACAAATACAAACAGCGCACACATACCTGCATAATCTGTCTTCCAAACACATATGCAAACATATATAGCTACTTTAAAAAAAAAAAAAGGATGGAATGTGAGATTGAGAAATAGTATGTGTACTTGGAAGCCATTCACATAGATTTGCTCCAATCGCTCTTTTTCCACAGTTCTCCCCTACGGCACAACACTGCTTCATTACAACCTCTGCAGGTAAACAATGACCTCACCACGGTCAAATCCATACCTTCCTGTCAGCCCACCATCAATGTCTGCCAAAAAGACACTAAACATCCATTCAGCTGTGTGTGTTGTTGAGGGAGGATTACCTTTATTGGACGTCTAGTAGAGCCCGCAGGCTGAAGAGACAAGGCAAACTGGTGTGCCTGCTAGGCTCAGGAAGGGCATCTCCCTTGTTAATAGCAGCTTTTGCCTTCAGTAACACACAAGGAACAGATCCCTCATGGCAGATGTTGTGGGAGAGACAAGGGGCAAAGGCTCGGAGTAAAGGAAACCGCAGTCTGCTAACCCCACGGCTATGCTGTGACTGCTCCTTTCCCCTCATTGCAAGTCTAAAGGTGTTGCATTTGAAGTGTTAGCCTGTTTAGTGCAAAAAGACCCCGAAATAGCTCAAAGGGATGGCAGTAGAAGTTAACTACACAAACTTTCTATTTTCATATCGGGCTGATACAAGGAACTGTGTTTATCTATGGATCTGTGTGTGCCGAGTAGGGTGTGAATATGCAAAGGAAAGAGTGTGACCAGCAAGTAATTTACATAGTTCTTCTTTAAGCCATTTACAGTTTTTTGTCTCTTTTTTTTTTCTTTAATCTGACAAATTTGTGTAAAGTCATGGAATCCTGACAGTGGCTGAAGTAATTGAATTTACATCAGAAAACATTTTTGATATAAAAATTCCCTCCTGATATTGTTTCCTTGAGCGCAAGAAGCTCAGATGTTCCTAATCTTTTCGATATACAATCTTCAGTGTTTTCAATTAATGCTAGTCTAATCCAGTAATCACTTTTTGGGATCTTAATTAATTTTGTGCTGTAATTTTGTTTCTCTTATCAAGTTGTGGGATCTCTCTAAAGTCAAAAAGGCCTCCCTGTGGAAAAGTACAATTCCTGCAGCATACCTTCTGTCTTCTTACCTACAGAAGCACAGCGATGCTTTAAACCTAAGCTTCAAAAAGACATGCGATCACATATTCTATTTTAATGTCTTTCCTGTTGTCACAAAAGAAATATGAATCTGCAAATCATTCATCATAACGAGACAGGTTGAAAGATAATTTGCAGTGAGTCTGCTTATACACAGAACATTACCCACGCGCATTTCGTCATTTTCCATCTGCACTCCTTCTGACTGTTTGTGGTACCTCATGCTAAAATAGTCACACAGAAAAGATCAGCTACATGTAATGTGCAGGTTCAGTAGGTGGGTGTGAGCTGCTTTCGATAAGAAGAGCCAGAAGGAGGAAGATGGGTTTACTTCAGAGTGCAGCACTTTACTGTTCAACTTCACATGCTACAATACAGCACACAATTCAGTCTAATCTTACATCCACTTCCTCAGCCCTGCCTCAGAGGTGACTTCATAACCAATCGGTCGTCACAACATAACCAATCACAATCCAGACAGGCAAACTGAGGGAAGTGCATGTGAAACACAGAAGCAGATTCAACAATTACCTTCACCATTTCAACTGTGATAAACATTAACTGCATTTATAGACTGTGAATGTATAGTTTGACATCAGATATTTCATGTTATAGGGCAATAATTTGACCCTTGAGCCTTACATAAACTTTATATAAAAAAAGTTAGAACTTAAACTACACTATTAGTGCTACTACAAAGAGTTGTATGAACAAAACTTCAAGACTTCTATCATCTTCCTGTCACGCCACAATATTTAACAGTATTTAGCACAGTCTGTCCATGAAAAGTACCTTCTGGACACCCACTGTGGTCCGTATTTGCAACGTCTTGTCCAAATCAGCATGGTCCTATGGGGCAGACACTTGCCTTTCTTGTGGTTGAGTGGTGACCATAACTCTTTCCAGATGCGCCGTTGTAAGAAATGAAGAGGCGGTTGTATAGGATGAGAGAAAGTGAGAAAGGAGGGAGAAACCAAGAAAAGAAAGGATGAGCTCACTTTTTATTTGTGTTGGCTATAAATAAAGAACACATGCAGGCGATCCATTTGATTCTCTTTCTATATCCGCATAGCTATAAATCAGACTAAGCCAAGGTCTGCACAGACGCATGTACATCCTTAGCAGTCAAGGGAAATGGGGGGGGGACGAGAGACTGGAAATCAAGAGGAGAAAGCCCAGGCCTGGATTTTCTGACGGATAAGATATTGCACCATCCATGCTGTTCTTCCATTCCATCTCTCTAAAAGGTGACCTGCGGCAAGCCTGTAAACTCCCACAATTCATATCTTCCCAGATATTTTCTGGGTTCCAACATTTCTTGGACAGACAAGGGGGGAGATGTTACCGCCGTGTTACTGTGCAGACTTGTGCTTGATTAAAATGTCGACATGGTCACTTAGATGAATCTGTGTATTATCTGCAAACACTGTAACTTTCTCAAGCCCTCCATCCCATGGTTATGCTCCTCGGAGGTCTTTTTTTGTCTGAGGGCAATCTCAGTTCGTGGTCTCCGAAAGACGTTTGGACCATCTGTTAAAAAAGGGAGCCAGTCATGTCAGAATGAAGCGTGACAAACTCCAGGAAACTGACTGAAGCCAGGATTCAGTAGATATGTTGCCGGATTTTCACTTGCGTTTGCAAGGGTTGTCATGAACTCTGTGATCTGTGGTGAGGAACAATGCAACGGCTGATAAACTGAACACAGACCACTGAAACTTTTCATTCTTTTGTGCCTTCCAGTCTGCCTTGTGTTTTGTGATATACTTATTTTCAATGGAATATTTCTGTGAACCGTTCATCAAATTAAACAGTGTGCTACCAATGACCACTTGTTGGCTGGACATGTGAGGATGAAAATAAGGGAAAGAAGACTGAAAAACTGAGTCAAGGGTAAATATTATGACTGATGGCTTTCCAGGGTGTGTGCCCACGTCAGTTGGCACCCCATATTACTGTTACGGTTTTGGGCATTTGAGGACCTGTTATTTTGTCCCACCACACTGCTTAGCTCTCCCTTTTTAGTTTTTGACAGTATCTGCTTCTGCTAAAGATTTTTTGTTAGTGTGAAGAAGTGTGCAGGGTTGAGTCAAAATGCTTCTCCACTGTTCCTCTGCAAGAAAGAAGTCATACTGTACTTGGTAATTAGTTACCATTTCTGAGATGTATAGGAAAAGGGAAAAAGAAGACTGCAAGAATAGGAAAAAGACAGATGGGGCTGGTCATAAAGAGAAAAATAATCTTTCAGGCTTCAGCTTAATAATGAACACAGTGTTGCTGGTTCTTAAATGTATTGTTCTAAAAGAAAATTGCAGTCTATGAGGACAATAGAGGTATGCAGGGAAACTAGTGCTAAGACATGCAAGTGTGCCATATTGTTGTCATTGTTCTGTTGTAAGACAATTTTTTCACCTCTCGCACATTTTCATTCCACTGACAGCTGCTGTAAACATGAGCTCTGTGAATGTATTGTTGTAGGTTACAGTGTATGTTAAGTCATTACATGACTCATCATGTAAAGTCAAGGGAGACATTAAAAAAGAACACAGAAAAGGAATTTCTTTAAAGTCACCTGCGCTTATTTTACATAAATGCAATGTAATAACAATAAAAATGTAAAATTCTAACTTTGTAGCAGGTGTATTGAGGATGAAGATCCATTCTAAAGACTGTTTACTTTAATCATGTAAGTACATTAGTGTATATTTACACAGATCTTGCATGTTTTCATTTTCACTGTTAGTTTATTGATGACCACAAGTATCACAGGTGTGAAAAAGAAAAAAGATGTCAATCAAATTCCCTTCTGAGACACAGGACACAAAGAAAAGACTCTCTAGGTCACACAATATTCAGATCAAGCTTGTCATGTTCAACTTGGACCAGCAAATTAAGATGGATGTCAGCTTGAGCTTATTGGAATATGTCAGAACTGGTGTTAAGCTGAGCGACAGTCACGTTGTCGCCACAGCTTGTGCTGCCACAGAGTCGCCTGAGGTAATGCTAGTGTCACACACAGGCCAAGCCACTGATGCATTATAGCCCCCAGCTGATGCTCTTTCCCCTAGATACAGCTAGCTACAATAGTGACCCAAATATTTACCTCCCTATTTAGTCTCGATGCAAAGTTATGGAGGCAAAACTGAAGGAAAGATCCAACAGGAGTTAACCCTCAGAGATCTAACCAGCTGCAATGCATCTACTGATCGAAAATGATTAAGAACTTTTGAACTGCTAATCCTATCGATGCCTTGAAATAAATGAGGTGAAATGCAGTTTCTCAGCTTTTCTCTGACATCACATATGACCCATTTGGACCTTCACAAGCTCCGTAGTCCATAAGGAAACACTGTCATCTTCTGCAGTATTGATTCAACCAAGAAAACCCACTGACAAATGACAGTGGTGTAGAGGCTTGTTTTATTATATTCTGTTAATAATACATTGCATTGAAAAAGTCTGTTTTTCTTAGTACTGACAGAATAACCTTTGAATTGACTCTGAGCGTCAATTAATATCAACATGATCATGGTTTTCACTGAAAAATGTAGAGAATCAGTTAATAGCCATAAATCTCTTCGGAAAGGTTAGATGTATAGAAAAATACATTTGTAGGTCACCACAAAAGGTCTTCAAGGGTTAATATTGTGAAAAAAGACCATGATGCACTGCAGTAGTGATTCAGACAAGCACTGACCTCGTTTGGTAGAGTACAAAGACAAGAATAGATGACATTTGTTTAATATTGGCCTAATACATAACAGGTTTCACGTTTTTTTTTTCCATTTGTCTGCGTTGAAGGTATTCGTTGATTTCCTGAGAGAAGAATTCAATGAAATCCATCTCCTCCAGACAGATGACTCTGTGGCTACCTCCCTGCTCTTATACTCCTAGCACCTTCCTTCATCTGCCCACTCTTCTTCTCTGCTCTCTTTCAGATGTCACTTTGTTTGATACGCAGGGATGAGGGCAGTAGGGGAGCACAGACAGAGACTTGACCGAGCAAGATGTTTGCTTTATGACGGATTTGTTTAATCCAAAACTTCGCTTCAGTTGAAAATGTGCTATACTCCCTCGAATCAGTTCTTTCTGGAGGCATTTTGCCAGTTCATTTCAAACCAGTGGGACACATTGCACGAGAATATGTGCAGTGCAACGCTATGAAAAAGTCTTTCAGTGCTAAAATAAAAACTGCAAAGCTATGCACGGTATTTGGCCAAGGTCTGCTTCATTTCAGTCTTGACTGCAAGCATAGATGGGGTGAACAGCAGTTTGTCGTTGTGTGTTGTTTGTAATTGAATCCTTCCACATCTCTCTGGAAAGCCATTAATCATTCACCTAATTGAGTCACGGACCAGTAATTAGCCGTGATTGGGAGCACAATGGTTGGAGTGATTCCCTTTGATTCGACACCCGTTACCCGTAGGCCTGCACCCATTGGGAGCGCACCCACAGCGCCCCCTGTTGAGGCTGACATCTCCCCTGGCATATTAAATCTCACTCATGATCAAAGAAATATGCAGCTTCATTCAGAGTTACACCCAGCGTTTCTGTGCTCTGTACTATAATTAGGCCAGTGGACAAAGCAATACATTTAAAAATGCTACCACAAAATAATACAATGAACCTTAATCGAATAATATTAAACATCCCAAATGAAGAAAGGAGGATAGTCTGGTGAAAGGAAACACTTGCCTATATTCTAATTAAAATGATAAAAAATTAATAAGATTATGTTCTCACTCAGCCAAGCTCGGTGGACACACAATTAACTTTTTTTTTCTTACATTCTTAATCAGGGAATCCATAGAGAAACCTAATGATGACCAAATAAGAAGACAGAATACATTTCCCATTTGGTCTTTGGTGTCTAATGCTATACTTTGTCATTTTTTTCTTTGTCTAAACAGTAATGCCAGTACAGATTGCCCAGTAGCAAGGACAGAGAAATCACTCGAAAACAGTCATGGAGAAACAACATTGGTGAAATGACAATGACATACTCACAGAAGATGGGTAAACGGAAAGCATAGTCTTTTCACACTCACAGCTCAGCAATTCAAACACAAACAATGCATAAGAAAGAGTGGAAAAATCTACCCGTTTCTGGATCTGCTCCAGTATCATCAAGGTTGAATAAACTAGCAACCAGTATAGAAACATTACCTTCAGTGTCCATGAGAAAGACCAAGGAGCATCAATTGACATTAAACCCTGTTTTTTAACGAAGATACGAGTTATTATGTCCACATGAATGATGCACCACATTCGCCTAAACCTCCATGTGTTGTGCTTTTTAGAAGTCAATATCATGACATGCATTCGGAAGCTCAAAAGCAGTCAATATATTGGCCTTTACTACATCTTATCTTGTTCGCAAACCAAAGAAAGTTCTTCAAATGACTGAAAGAGGTCACAAATCAGGAAGCTGCTGACATGGGTTGATGCTTTTCAAAAGACTGTCAACAGCTGTGATGGTTCTGTTGTGGATGGCGTCCAGGATATATACAGCCCAGAATAAAATAAACCTTCACACTGTATCTCCGCAGTGTTGGAAGAAGTCATGTAGCAAACAAACATTCACCAATAGGTAAGTAGAAAAAGCCCAGTGCTCACAGAAGGGTAATCTGCGGTATGACCTGGTGAACACTGCTCGGCTAGATAAAGGAGATTATCCGCACAGTGGTGAGCTGAGGCCTAGGTTTAGTGTGTGTATGTCAGTGTGAGCGTGTACATTCACATGCTGTGTGTATTTACTGCCTACACCTCTGAACACTGTGTGTGTTTGTGTACATGTTTGCGGACCTTGTTGGGTAACAGCATTCCAAGCAACAGAGATGAGGGATTATCTGGATTTTCCAAGTGGGATTTTCAGCAGGGTAGCTGAGGAATAAATCTAAGTCGCCTTGACCCACTGACCTCCAGGACCAAAAGTGACCTCCCAGGTTTCTTGACACTTGGCTTACTGGTCGCAGCTGAGGTTTATATTGACAGACTGCCCCTAACTGGCCAATCATGACCTTTAAAGACAAGGGACGAGAGATATTGCATGTTGTGGGGAAGCTCTGGCTCTTTACTGTAATCAGTTTTTGTAAGGTATAGTTACTATTACTCCCAACATATAGAGACCATCATTCTAGTTTATTGTCAGTATTTTGGCTCATTGTCATGACTTAAAAATATATCTCAAACATAAGGTTTGTAATGCATATTGTATGTAAATCTTGTATATAGTTAAATGTTGTATTATTAAAAAAAAAAAACATAGTATTTTAGGTATAGGTTGCCAGACCATTAGCTGCTTTCATATAAATGAAAATCACAAAATGTCAAAAAAAATAATGAATTATTACAACTAATTTAGGCATAAAACATGTATATAGTATATCCTTTTGCTAACTGAATCCGAGATAGTGCCTTTGGTTTTTGGCATTAAAGGTCACCTTACTTTAAATGTGAATGCTGTAGCACTAAATAAGTTTATAAAATGTGTGCGACTTAGCCATCTGCCAAAGTCTCCGTATTTCACTCAAATCACAGGTATCTTGAGAATATAACTTATCCACATAAGCAGCAGCTGTGTCAGTCGACCCTTTCAAAGTCATACAGATTCACCAACAGCAAGGGTAAGACTACCAGAGTACGAAGAAAAATACGTAGAGCGTAGAGAATGAACTGAAATGAGTCTAGGGCTTTATTAAGAAGAGTCTCAGATTGATTTCCTGTCAGCGAGCATCCAAGCTGATGAGATCGATGCAGAGAGGATAGGAGGTAGAGACAGAGGAAGCAGAAGAACAGAGTGAGAGATCTTTCCATTCTTGGAGTTGCCTCCCATTGCCTACGGGCTCAGACGGGCCGGTCTGCAAACTGAGCAGAGAGCTGTCGTCTTAAGTAATTAAGACATTACTGGGAGGTTCCTCTATCCATATTTGATGAACACCCGAGCTACAATTGAGATGAGCCCTTATGTGGGGGCTTTGGAAGTCTGATTGATAGTTCCCACACAGTAAAGGCTGATGATGGTGGGTCAGTGAGTTGGCAGCTTCCTCTAAAGAATACCCTTTAACCCCTGCCTAGGGTTGGTAAGCCCCCATCGGGATGTGAATATGGATGGTCTACATCTGCTTGTTAATGATTTAAAAGAGCAATTTAGGTCTCCTCAGCTCCCAGAGGAGTTGATTTCATCTCCTTAACGATTGGCCCCCATGAACCCGCCTCTGTGATGGTGCATTTTATCATAAGTTATACCATCAGGGAAGCTTATTAACAATGACTTGAACTGAAAGGTGTTGGTAGGTGCAGAGAGGAAAATGCCTGAGGTTAGAATTAGCCTAATTGTTCATATGAAACACTCTACCAACAGTGTGAAAGCAAAATGGGATGTTGTCACTGGTCTCTGCCTCTTGAATAGTAGCCATGGTCCAGAAAAACAAAATATATCTGCAGGTTTTTCTTCATTAGGGTTTCCATTTTTCACAATATGACATGTGTATATATATATATATATATATATATATATAATCTATGTGCTATATACATAACATATAGCGCATAGAGCAAATAACCATCATATATAGCAGCATATATATGAGATACTTTTATCAGTATTTCACTATTTAAAGATATAATGAGAAAAATCATAGCACAGATCTGTGAGTTCTAAACATAACATCAAGCTATAAAAAAAAAAAAAAAAAGAAACTTGCTTAATGAAGAAAAACTCACATCCCCTCTTCTAATAACTGGACCTTCTTCTAATGAGTCTCTGAGAATAGAGAATTCTGATTACTTTGTGCGATTACACCAGTACCGTCACCATCAGTCCTGTAAACCACCATTATGACAGCCTGAATTGGCAGATACAGCTAAGGTATGGTAGAATGAATGATACCGAGCTGCCAAGTACACATTCTGGAGGCACATGTGACTTACATTAACCTGTTAAAAAGGAGTACAATATGCTGTTCTTAATATCTGATCAATCCAGCATACAGTCTTTCTAAGCTAAAAGGGGACATTGCAGGAACTTCAAAATCCATCTTTAAAAGAGATGAAAACACAAAGCTGTGGAGCGGGTAATTGGATAAAACTTTGCTGCACGTAGAGCTTCTCAGGCCTCACTTCATTTTATGATAATGATAATTGAAAGTTGGGGGAGGAAGGACTAAATTACAGAGCTGGATTAACAAAATGCCCACGCCGGGTGCTAAATTCACTCTCGTTACACTTGTGCAATAGCAGTTCGCAGCACCAGGCCTCTGGTTATAGCACACTGACTCGATTACCGCCCTCTTAATCAAATTCTTCCTCGTCAATTGCATTTGCAGCAGTTTAAAATGTGTTTCTTTTCTCGCACTATTAAAACACTCCCCTTAGGTCAGGATATGCTTCAGCTGTAGAACAAAGTACCTTTAGTTTTTCAGGCCAAAGGAAATTCCTAAATACTCTCATGTTTATGAGCTCAAAAATTATTCTCATTCAATATGAATCTTCAGTATATAAAGCCTCTCCATTCACTTCATTACTGGCACAGGGCTCGCCTTCTGACTCGGCTCCTAGAGCTAAATGTGGTAACTGGCACAAGCTTCGACATTACAGGGGTGGGGGCCTGGAAAGGTCACTACCCTAACATAATTTACAAAGATTCTCAATTCCTTTAACAGCTACCCGTTAGGTGCGCTGGGATAATGCAAGTTTTGTCTTTATTGAGTTCCTTAAAACAGGATAATAATTGTGTGTTGTTCTTTTTTTATTTAACTGACTGTTTTAGTTCATTATTGTACCAACACCAGCATTAATTTCTTTGTTTTTCTTTCCCTTTCTTTGTTTTCTTGTGTTTTTTTTCTTAAATATTCACAGAACTGAGCACCAACAAGGGATGAAATAAAGTTAAAATGATAAAAAAATTTTAGCTTCTTCACTCTAATTCTGCACCAGATGTTGATTAGCGGCAGCATCCTCTGTTATAACAGTAACATCAAACCTTGTGTCAGATCTGTGGTTAAGGAAGCAGGCATCTACCCCTCAGATGATCTTGGACTATTATCTTAATACAGCTCATTAGGTAACAAGACTTATCTGAAAATGCTCATTTAGTATAAACCCTTTACTTCAGCTCTGCAATATAACTCAGGCTCTTTAGCCTTGCAGAAACTGAGTTACAAGTGCAGATAACAACCAAATTTTCATTGTCATCCATCATCTGCATGGAAGTCTGGATGTCTGCTATGTCATGCATGTGACAACATTAAGGGGTCCCGCAGAGAGTTGCTCTTGCTAAGTGTTACTGCTTTGTCGTGGTCCTTGTATGCTCAGTGACCTGAACCAAAGGGTCGTACTGTGACGAAGGCGAGTTGGGCATCAACGTCCATGTCACATGCAATAAAATAAAACAAAGACAACGCTTGATACCATGACCTTTTGTACACAACTCACTTAACTGAAATGTGTCTTAAGGTTTAAAGGAAAATGGAATGTGACACTTAAGTAAAAGTTAAACTTAAAAACTATAATTATTGCATTACTAAAGGTATAAATTGCATTAGAGGATATTGTACCATTACACTTTCCTTGTGCAGAAACAAAAAACCCATAGCCCATTTCAGGGCAACATGGTGTAGGACCCAAGTTAGTCATTCCTATTATGTTATTAGACAGAAAAAAATGATCGAGGTGGTTCTGTGGCTGAGACAAAGGATGGAGCAAACAATGAGACAAAATGTGATGTAAAAAGTTCACAACAGAAAAAAAGCTCTGCTCATGCGAACAGGTGTTGCGTGACTGATATGTAATCAACACGCCAACTCACTTACTGGAAATAGTCAAGGCAATCTCCTGACATGTTCAAGCGTGAGTTCAGCTTGGCAATGTCCAAAACTTGTACAAAGTGCAAGCAAGGTAATGTCTGAGGCAACTTACCCCGACGTCTTCCAAGCGCATGTGTGCATATACTAGTCTGCACAACGCACAATGTCCAGAGGTCATTTTAACACGTATGCTTCAAGATGAGACTCTTTTGCTCAAACTTTACATGCTTTAGCTGACATGTGAAGTTTAGTCTACCGGTTCTTATCATCAGCTTTCCCTTTGAACGCATTTGCACATGCACATATGCACACGTTCACACAGCCTTGAGCCTCTCTGCGGAGACACACTGCAAAATTGATAACACAAGTCCCTGATCTAGACAGCGTAGGTAGTCTGTGCTCCTCTCTATGTGTGTTTTGGTGCCGTGAGAGAAGAGGGCTTGATTTATCAACCGCTAGGCCAAGAGTCCACAGAGAACAAGCTGACTGATCAAGCTCTTTCAATCTGACAAGGCCTCTAAGACAAGCTCAAGAAAAAGAGAGGAATAAGTGCACAGACAGGGGCAGGCAGGACAGATTGGGCAGCTATAAGGTTTGAGAGCCAGATGATTTAGAGGTCTAATATCAGCCGTTACTGCTACTCCTATTCTTGAGTTTCCTAATTTCCCCCTAATGGAATCCTCACCCATCACTGAGCATACTGATCGCCTGTTAAACAGAGCCTCTGTCGACCAGTCATTACCAGGCTCATAGCTGTCAACTGCCTATCAGATGGACTGGATAAAACATGGGAATTTTTAAGCCTGGCAAATCAAACGGATGCTTGAGAGGCGTTCCGCAGCTGAAAAATGTCCTCCGAAGCACCATGCAAGCAAACATTGGAGGAAAATGTAAGAACTTTACTTAGTTTAAGTTGTTTCTAAGCTCTTATCGGGAAACATGAAAAATAGATTGTGATATTTCTGCATCAGGCAAGCGTTATTTAACACTGATTGATATACTGTTCTGCAATAGACTGCAAGTGTAGTTCATACAGTATCATATATACTGTCAGTTTTTGTTGACATCTCTCTGGTGAGGTGTTGATTAAACTGCGTTGGGTCCTGATGAATTATGCTACATTATTCAGAAAGCTGGCATTCGTGAAAAATGATCACACAAAACTCATTAACTATTATTAGACTACATTTGTGTATCTGTACAGCGCTGATAAAAGCATCAACTAAATGGCCCTCATCTACCGATAACACACAAATATGTAAATACTGACATGTCATATACGTCTAAGTCATCGTCATTATTCATTCATTAAACCAGAGCTATTTAATCAACTCCCAGGACAAGGCTTTGCAATGAAAGATGAGCCAACGCAAGGTGCTTGTTTACACAAAGACTCCGCCTCCGTCCTTGCCATGTCGGATCATCCCAGCAAGCTCTTAACACGATTATGAATCCATACTTAATGAGCACATAAAACACGGCAGGGATTATCAACATGTAGCTTGGGCTCCTATTGTTGGCTGCAAAGGAACACTGAATCACTTGTTTCTGAGTGGGTTGGGAGTTTTGGGTCATAGCCACCTTACTTTCTGTCATTTTTCCTTTTCCCCTCTCAGTTTAGAGGCAGCAGGCCAGGGGCTCCTGTGGTGTAATGTAATGTTAAATGAATCCGCCATGCTGTAAACCTGTTATGAAGTTTTAAAAGGCCCATATGGGATGAGTGGGGCTGGAGAAAAAGAGAGAGGCAAGGCACTGAAGTAGAAGGAGCTGCCAATGATAGTGAAAGGGGCTCTTTCTCTTTTTCTCCTTGACAATTCCAAATTCATACCATCCAGTTTAGCTTGAGAGTGGCCTGTGTTACATTGTTGTCAGCTTCACTTGCCAAGGTTCAGTGGCATTCACGTTTCTCTAAGAGAATAAATGGGTTTCAGAAAAAAAAGGAGGGAAAAAAAAGAAAAAAAAGGTAAGAGGCTGGGAAAGTGAAAAATACGAGTGACATGGAAATTGTGGCCAGACATCACAAAGCAGAAAACCCTCAGGCATTGCTCTGGTCCAGCTTGACCAAATGGCCTCTTTGTAGCTTGGTCAGAGTCTTTTCTTTTATCAGCTCCTTTGTTCAGGTGTTTAGTTTCAGGTGAAGATGAACAGAGTGTGCAGTAGTCATAGTTACTAAGTACAGAGGTTTTTTTTGCAAAGGGTCAGTGGCACATCAATACCCAAACCATCTGTTGTTGTTCAGGTCTGTGGATTAATCCCAAGTATGGCAGATTTCATTATCTTACTTGGGTGGCAACAATTCAACCAGAGAAAGCAATTAGTAACCCGTTAACAAAATGAGCATGAGTGTGGCAACTTGCTTTCTGACACTGTAAGGAAAGTATTTGGACACCACTGCAACTTTATCTTCACTCGTTAATTTGGCAGTTGTTTGCCAGAGACTAATCTCCAAGGCTTGTGTACACAACAATCCTGAAAGATGCTGCAAATTAAAGACTTATCCTAATCCTCTCCTTCCCAAAACATTAGCCTTTCAGATCAGGACAGTTTGAGCTTAATGTTTTTCTATCTGCGTGGAAACGCAGTGAAAGGATCTTGGAACAAAAACCTGCATTAACTAGTTTTAAAATGTCTATGTAAGACAATGCCAGCCGATGTTAGCGCAAGAATACAGGTTGATACGTGTATGATGAAGTCATACGACATTGCATCCGTAGCTACTAACTGAAAAACACAATGGCTGCATTTGTTGCAGTTTTATGCCAAGATGAAACGCCGATCAGCACCATTGTGTCAGGTGTAACTCAGCCCCCTGACATGCCATGAGCACCTGTCTCCTTAATCCTACCAATTAACCTGGAGACTGGCTACTAGCTTGGGTTACATCTGACATGGCTTGACCACCCTTTATCCTGGCGCGTCAGCCTATGCAATCTTCTAATCAGAGAAACTCAATCCCCAACTTCTATCCCCAAGCTTCAGCTGAAAAAGAAACAAAAAAAAAACGAGACAGGTCCTGCCTTATTGTCTGCCAGTATGAGTGTTGGGCCTTTGATCCAAAGCTGCCACCCTTCCACAGTTCCCACTTCCATCAGCTCTTTTCCTTCTTTTCCTTGTGATGCAGTGCACACCCTGGTTTATACCACCTCCGATACTTTATTCTAGTCACACATGGAGTGAAGGAATTATATGGGACAGGTATTAAGCTGTGATTTATTTATCTGAGATTGAAACCAGACCCGCTCTCGCAGACTGTCATGTGATTTCACTGCCCATAGCTCACCCCATAGTCTTACACAGCAGTGCACTTGTTCCAAATAGGGCTGTGTCCCCGATGACCATACTCATTCATATTGATCTCTGAAATATCATCTTTAAAAGACACCCTGAGGTTCATATTGAGCAGTGAACAACTCTCAGGAGACAGTAGCAGAACAATGGGAGAGTACAAAAGTACACAGAAGTACCCAGACAGATAGTGGCAACATTCCAGATAAAATGTCAGACTATTCCTATCGTTGAACCCTGAGGCAGCAACAATTAGCCACAAAACCTTAGCTGTCGTTTGCTTGATTCCACAGATGCCACAGTAACATCAATCAGATAAACTGAAAGACAGAATAGAACAGATGAGGAAGGTACAAAGGAAAAAGGGTCTTATGGGAATGGCTATTAAAGAGTGTGGCAAAGGAGCTTTGTAACAGGGGCCACTGCTAGTAAGGATTTATTGATCCATCATTCTATTCTCTTATTTCCTTCAATTTAGAGAGTAGATTGTGAGGTAAAGCACCAGAGGAAGTAAAACTCTTTATACTGTCTTGGCTTTGTTTCTGTGTGCATTATACAAATGAGGAGACTGAAACCGAGGGGGGAGGTACTATGGCAAAGTAAGGTTCAACCTGTGGCAAAATAGTAACCCCTATACGCTTTTTTTCAGTCGCTAGCTACTGCACATAAAACCACCACTTTGGGAGGAGCTTTGGGGGCCATGACGATATGGTCAATCAGTTTAAAAGCTTATAAAAGCCTGTCCGGATTAGGCTTTTCAACATATCAGGATGCTGGTAAAAGATTTCGCTTCCTTAGTAATGTTGGCTAGCAGTGCGCAGCTCATAACAGTTGGTTTAAGTCACATATATAATGGCAAATGCAGCTTGTCTCCGTCCGCAGCAGCTAAAGCAGTTGTCCTCAGCTGAAATGAGTCTGCTCATAAATGCTAGGAATTCAGGAGGGAAAGTTTCCCATTTTATGTGCTTAATATGCCATTTTAAAACCATGGCAGAACCTATTCATATTGTTTAAAATGTCTGCATACTACAATACTCTAAGGAGACGATGATATATAAAGATAGGCAGTGTCCGGAGGATTACAATTCCCACATGTATTATGAAAGCCTGAAGACAGCGGTGCCTGATGAGGGATACAAGGTTTGTGAAAAGACGCAAGACGACTTGGACAGTCATAGGCCTGTCTTGCTGAGATTATTTGATATATAAGGGATTAGGTGACCCGTATAAATGTTTAATCACTGTCTGAGCTTCTGGTCATTAACCTCCTTAACAGTGAAGTATATATGTAGGACCAGTGATACCTCTATCAAAACAACGGCAAATTACCTTATCACATTTTGAGTCCCAAGACCAGAGGCTAACCTCAAAGAGGATTCACAGGCACACAGCCCCTTCTGACCAACGGAGCAGCTGTTAGCATCAATGACTCACTTCAGTTCCCATCTCTTATCAGCAAACATTGACTGATGTCTTGCACAGTTTCTGTGTCACCAAGTCAACTTAGAAGCTTACATAAAGCTTTTTAAGATAATATCAAGTTTGCAGAACTTTGTTTGAATGAAAAAACATTGATCTCTTGACCTTTTACTTCACCAGCAAGTAAATGCAACAAAAGTCCCCATTTTGTGTCTGCTTGATGACACAGATAGTGCTGACGCCAGGAACCTTAAATGACATCTGAGTAGCAGGGATCAAATTTAATCAAATCAAAGCTACGGCACCCTTGGGAACTAATTGTATTGGAAAGAAAAACTTGGCACAGTGTTCTTTGTCTAATATTGGACTTTAACAGTTGAATTAAAATGGATCTTATGAGTTTCAACCCTTTGGGGCCGAGTGGAAATATTTAAAGACAGTTATAGTGCTTATTCTGGGATCTTTCAAAGATATCTAGGGTACATGCTGATGGGAAACATACTGTGTGTTTATCTTTTGCATTGCTGGCAAAAAAATTAAAAAATGAGCAGCACCTCTCTTAATCATGCCAAGTTCGACATAATGAAACTGTAAAGTCATCGTAATGAAATGAGCGCACACATTTGTATATTTATACATATTCTATTCAATTGTCGTAAATGTACATAAACAAGCAATGCATGTGAAAACCTTAACCCCCTGCCACTCTAGCCATCATACACATTTGCACATACATACTCTAAGAACACCTCACCATTTTCCCCCCACTATGCAGCCATTCCGTTAAAGAAATGTGATCTCAGACTCATAAAAATGTTTCAGCATTTTGGTAGAAAACCCTGCGACACTGTAGGCAACACCAGTCCAATCCATAAACAGGAGCAATGGAGGCATGAGGCCAAAACAGTACAAAAGGCAGCTCAGGCACACATACAGTATTGTTTCTCCAGCAGCCCACAGAGGAAGAAAGGGCAGATGAGGGAGGGTGTTAAGATGACCCAGTTGCCATAATTTTATCGCGTATATGTAATAAAATTCTGTTTCCAGGTTAAAGAAAAAGACAAAGGAGCACATACAGTAAAAAGCAACTAAAAGTAGAGCTATTTATCCAAAACGTGTCATTGCTGCCATTGAATTATTCTAGACACTTAACTGAGCACGGAAATCGCATGTGAATATGTATGCTGATTGGGCGAGGGGGAACTAAAGATAATACTTTCGACTTTGACCCTTTAACAACATGGATGTGGAATCTATACATCTAGGTAGCTTTGGTATGCCATGGAAGAGCAAGCATGCCTTCACTTGTGCGCAGAACATGTTTGGAATCTGCATTAATGCATGTGCAAGCACCGACAGCAGATTAGCTTGTTTCCCTTCACTGTGCGTGGCACCGTGTGCAAAGTCCCACCGGTATCCCCAACATCGCACGCATACGATTTCCATTTTATAAGATGACATCATTGTGCATGGACTGCAGCCGCTGGCAAGGACCAAAGTTTATTTCTTGGAGTGTGTGTGTGAGTTTTTAAAATCTCCTCCACCTCTCCCATGGGTGATGTTTTCCAAAGTGGACTCGCTAAGGCGTAGAAAACAAGAGTGAATGCCCAGGCTGGACTGTGAGGAAAGGCAGATCAATGAGACAGCTCACCAGCTCATGCGTAGCAGCTTTGTGGAGATAGTCCTCTGTGGACAGTTCTGCTTTGGAACCCTGAAATCAGTTTTTGGTGGAGGTGTGGGGGGTTTGCTTATCAGCTGTGGATCCCTCGGCGCATGAAGCATGTCACAAGGGGAGATGGTGGTGCTCTGAGGTGTGTATTTGCTTGTGTGCGCAGGTGAGGGCAAATGTTAAAGAAAGAGAGATTTGTAAGTAAACCTCTGCAGAGAGATTGATGGTGAATGAATGAAAAAGAAAACATCTTGTGTAAAGACAAAATATCGAATCTGTTTTAGGAAGCATTTATAAGTATAGCACTTGTTTGATCAAAAGGACACAATCTTTCGCTTCGATCTTGGCTGTGTGTTTTATTGCCTATAGTCCATGACATTTGTCATGTTTCAGGGTTAACAATTAATTTCACATTTGTTAACATATGTTTCATGGAACATTACTTTAAAAAAAAAAATCTGGATATCACACAATACAGAGCTCTGCCAAGACCTTTTTTTTTTTATTTTTATTTTTTTTTTTAAATTGAGAGCAGATGGGAACACAGGTATTGCCAAAGAAACAGAGGAACCTTTTAACTCTTAAAAAAGGTTCCTTTTTAATATTTAGCTGTATAGACATGGTTCAAAATGCTGAACAAAATAGGAGAAAGGTTATTACCATTGTAAAAGACATGCAATAATATCAAGCACACTAATAGTTTGCAATGGTTCGTCGCAAGCAAAACACAGTTATTACTTCATTTAAATTGAAGGCACTTACAAACACAGAGGTTAAAGTGTCCAAAATGCATTTTTAACAGGTTATATGACCCTATTTCTCCATGCGTCTGGGGCATTAAATTTAAATTACACTGAATGGAAAAAGTCAGAATACCCCAAAAAGAGTAGTCAATGAGAAAAGTTCTACTGACAAAAGATAACAATTACCTGGGTCCATTTACATTTAGACTAGCATTTTGCAGCAATTTTCACGCATGTCCACAGGTACCAGACGGCTCGATGGAGTCTCACAGTTAGCGATAATGGTAATACACCATGAGTGGGGACTTGAAAATGTAAAATTGAAGTGAAAAAAGATTCTGCCAATGGCGCCTAATCAGCTAAGGAGAAATGGTGAGCAGGCTGACACAAAACATTTTTCAAGACCCAGGGAGTTCCAAAAGTCTCTCCCTCTGACTCTTGTTTTATCTCGTGGCAAGTTGTCAGTTTAATTTGCTTCATCTTTAATTTGCTAGATACCTTTTAGTGGTCTAGTTGACATACAGTAAGACTGCAGGACTTAATTATTTTAAGTAGGGATGAGATTAAAACCTATCTTTATGTTTGAGTGGATGTTCTCTCAGTTTTGGGAATGATCTCTGTTTAGAGATTCCAAAACTACATGGACATAACATCTCCAGTGAACAAATGTGGACAAACAGAGAAGGAAATGAATTTTTGTGCTATGAAAAACAACACACAATATTCAGTACCAGGTTAGTGAAGATGATTGGAATGTTTTCTTCAATATAATCCACATGTACACTATTTATTTTCAAACATTTTCTGAAATGTCTGTTAGGGATTTAGTATTACCACATTTTTGTTAACCTTAACCTGATTTTAAAGGAGATCAGGATAAAGATAGGGGCCATCCTGGAATAAGAACAAACAGTTTTAGAATTATGCGATAGAATAAATCAAAAACAAAGTCTGGAGAACCTGTACTTTCTGGCAACTGCTGCATTTGGAAAAATAATTAAGCAAAAAAAAAAAAAAGTAATGTAGTTGTCGAATCTTGGGAATTGAATTATTACTCAACTACAACCAGAACATTTTTACCTTGCATGAATATTTTTCTGACAGATATTACATCCATGGGAACTTGCAGCTGTTTTTTAAGAGACTTGAAAAGTTATTGCAAAAAGCCAAAGATTTACCTTGTAGTTGTTACGGAGCACCTGCATCTCTTCACATCTGTCTGCTCAGACAGTGGTCATGCTAGAGCAAACTCGAAATACTAGAAAATGTCTTAACAACAAAGCTTTACCTCTGTGATCAAACAAAGCCCCCTGTTACTGTTTACAATTGGCAAAGCCTTCCCTATAGAGGAGGTAAGTGTCATACCCACATTTATTTCTTTGACAGTGGCTATAACAGCCTGTTCTTTTGTTATAGAATGTTTTATGTTTACAAGTAAGACAGTCGGCGATGGATTCAGCACAAATGAACACATGCTATCTCACTCTTATCTCTGTAGCTCTCTCATAATGAAACAAACAGGGCTCCACTCAGAGAGATGCATTACCTCTGCGCTTATCTTAGTGCATTACAGTGAATCATCTTTAACTTTTATTCAGAGTAATGTTATGACATGCTGCCGTTTTACAAATGAAACCCTCGCCAGATTGCAAAGAGTAATGATCTACGGCGTAGGATTTTTTGTTTTTATATTTAATGATTTTATTTTGGATTTGTGAAATAGACAGACCTGCGCTGTTTCTTATGAACAATATTAACCTGGAGGTATGAATTACTGCATGAACACAGCCCTGTCTTCACACACTGAAGGGAAAATTCTATAATAACATGATCGAGTCAAGCAAATAGCTTTACAGCGTGTGACTGAGGCGATCTCGTAATTTTAGTTTGTCCCTTTTCTCGTGATTGCACCACTATTCATCGACTCTGGCAGAGATCAAATATTTACAATGAGCAGATTCTGTGTTAGCATAGAATTTTCCCACCTGTTCTGCGTGACTGGTTCTTCTGCTGTTTCCTGGCTTATAAATGAAGGGATGACCCCTCCACCGTCATCCTCCTCCTTGCTACGCCAAAAGCCATTGTCTGATACTATTCCCTGTATCTCACATTCTTTTGTAGCACAAATGAACCCTTCGTTTCTACTCTCATCCTCTTCCTTGTACTGACCGGGGTGGGATTAAATGATAATTCACCCTTTATTCTCTTTTGGAACTCTTAAGGGCCCAATTCCACTCTTGCATGTCTGATCCTCTTATAACGGCGCACTCACTGACATGTTTTCAAAATTCTTTCCCTTTATTTTCCGTGCCGTCGCTATCAAAGCCAACATAGCTTTCAGGATGCCAACAAGTTGTAAACATGGTAATAAGAGGAGCAGAAGCATAACCGACCAAAAGAAAAGGGGGGGGGGGGGGGGGGTAAAAAGGGGTATTTTTAATGTTATTGGGCT
>JAPQRQ010000019.1:13067477-13092454 GCA_037367365.1 Apogon talboti | reverse complement strand
GGCGGGGGTAAAAAGGGGTATTTTGAATCTTATTGGGCTTAAGTATCTGGTGGTGCACTATGGAATTCAGACTTGGAAATGAAAATACTCTTCAATGTCACCGTTTCTCTCCTATCATGTATAACAGTGATTTACTGAATGCACACATTATCATTCAATAACAAATCAAATTCTTCATTCCGGCAAACGACAGGGTATTGAGAGTTTTGTTTCATTTTTTTTTTCTTTTAGCGTGGATAACATTGTTTTGTCCCCGTAAGATCCCTGCAACATGCATTAAAAATCACAGAACAGTTTCAAAGTAGAGTCTATTATAAAACAGAACCATGCAAATCCAAACTTGTTATGAGTCCCTTCTGATGAATTTGAGTTGTAACTGTACTTTGTCCCATTTTTGTGTCATTTTGTTTTTGCCCACATTGTCTACGCACACAAAATGTTTTCCTTGTACATTAGGAACATAAGAGCAGTAAGAATAACTGAAGACTGAACAACCGCATGGCCCGTTGAGAGTTTTTTTTTGGGGGGATGAAGATGATACTGAGCATCTCACTGCCAGCCGGTGGCAACATATGGATGTCTCATACAATCACCTTGAGATGGAATGTATAATGGTGTGTCCCATTTCTTGGTTTTATATCCTTTACAAGCGCATGGTTCTGCGTACATGCTTCCTTTTATTTCTCAACCCCTAAAGCCACAAGAGAACAAGAAGCTTAATCTAGTAGAAATTGATTCCTGTCCCATCATAATTTGCCTTGTCTTTATGTGGCCTGGCCATTGGGCGCTGTTGTTAGAGGAGGAGGAGGAGAAGGGGGTGCAGCATTACAAATCATGTGAGCACATTGGAGCAGCAATCAATAGGCAGAGCTGCAGTCAATCTTGTTTATTACTCCTTTTGCAATTTCAGAATTCAGATTTTGTGGCAGGGATGGGAGACAAATGAGTGGGCGCAGCAGCACAGCGAACGCCACAGATTACCCACACAGAGAAAGGAGCGAGGAGGGAAAGAGCAGGAGGTGGAGGAGGCAGTCGCCATGGAGATGATGATAATCCTGGACATGCTCAGATGGTGTTTTGTTCTCCCCAACGTACAGGCTACGGAGAGACATACACATACACAAACAGAACAATGTGTGGTTAATCTTCACCATATGCCTGGCTGACTCCAGACAAACGTGTAGACGAGGGGGCTTAAAGACCAAATAGAGGCTTTCATCGCCAAAAACAAAATAGGTGCAAAACATTTGGAAACACATCAGTGTTAGCATAGTAAGAAAAACTAAAATGCAAAAGATTGTCTTTATGGGTATCATCAATACAGTATACTGTGATCAGTTAGAAAACCAAGTCCCTCGGGAAAATGAACATAAAAGTTCTTTGTATGTAGGCATGACTTATGCAAAGAGGATCTACTCTCTGTTTAAACACACGATGTTCAATGGAATAAAAAGGGCAGAGATTTAACTTTAAGGACAAGACACAAAGAGCTCAAACTGGGGATGCTAAGAGGGATGAGAGCAGTTTCAAGGCTGTAGCAAATATCAAATATTTTCTCTGAGTGCTCATCACAGTGTCACAATAGCCAGAACTTCTGCTTCAGTGCTAAAGTTACATCCAATAAAAAAAAAAAAGAAAAAAAATGTCGTTAAATATCAAGGGCAAGGGGAAAGATGAGTATAATAAGTAGTAGAAGCAAGTGCAAGTGCTCTGAAAATATGTTCGATTTACTTGCTTTTCAGTTTTTGTGTTATCAAACTCACATGTACTAAAAAGATTCACCCAAGATGCACAAAGCAAAGGCTTCTTCTGGTTTTCTTTGTATTTTGCATGTTAATGTTGCCAGCGTGGCTTTCTATTCTGAAAGCTGTGTTGGCATCCTAGTATGTTGGGATGTAGCAGTGGATGGGTTGACACTAAAATGATGCCACAGTTTAATCCTCCAGAAAGTAAAGTTCCAGATTGCCTGTTTAGGATTTCCTCCTTCATTCACTGACTCCCTCCCCATCTACTTGGTGGCTTTATTTTGAACCTTGTGAGGCTAGAATGAAACTCAGCCTCACATTGGCACTGAAAATATGCAAAATTAAATATGGAGTTACATATTCCACAAAAGCGATGGCGCAGTATTGAAATTCTGGGATCGTTTGCCACTCTACTGAATGCACATTGCAACGGTGTGTGCGCTGCACAGAAATGCATGTCCATATGTACTCACTTGACTGTGTGTGCGCTTGTGTGTGTGTGTGTTCCTTTATGTGCCCTGCATTCATAAACATTTTGGCCCCCTCTTTTTTTTCATCAGAATGTCTGTTTCAGGCCGAGCAGAACGATAGACACAGAGAGACAGCAAGAGGGAGAGAAAGGGAGACACCCTGCTGCATCCCAATCAGCCTGGCTCACTGAGGCAGAACTATGCCCAAAATACTGGGACTGAGGCAGTCTCAGCTTCGCCCTCCTATTTCCAATTCACAGCCACCACAGTCCAATGCAATTCAAATAATAATAACAAATGGGGTAAAACTGGATGGATGTGCGGCACACTGAGATTTTGCGATACGCGGCACGACTCCTACACATTAAAGTTGTAACACCAGAGGATGTAAAAGGGGTTGAGTACAGGTTAAGCTGAGCCAGGAAAGGTTTTTTGTTTTTTTTAGTGTAATACAGCTGCCTTATCAACCTAATCATGTAGTGAGGCTGCAACTGAGAGAAGAGTCTTATTGCCCTTAATTGATATGCCGTAGATTAGCCCTACAATATCTGCCAAAATGAAATTCTGGTGTTAAGGATAGTGTTTCAAGCAGAATCCTTCAGTAAGCCACGAAGCACAGCCCTTAGACTGTATGGATGACTCTACAAAACCCAACAGATGACAGTGTGCCTGCATTCGGTTTGTTAACATTATTGCTACGCTGAATTTAGAATGTCTCCTCGGTTTCATTTCAAGTTGCCATATAAACTCAGTTAGAGGTTGCATACCATGTAAACACACATCTGCTTTATCTCTTCTGCATTTTCTTTTCTATAGAGCTTCACACTACCCATTAATAAATGATAATACCATAAAAAATGATTAGTGGAGATGGATGTGGTGTATGTGCAGATCATTGCCATTGCATTTGTGTGTTAGTGGAGTCTAAAGCGATGCCATTTCAGACGGAGGTGAATCAACAGTGTCCTCTCTGTGCACAAGTGATTACTGCTACACTTTGTACTTGATAGTCGGCGTTAGACCTGAACTAATTTTGAGGGGCGAATACACGATACTTCTTTCCCCAGTTGAAATCAGATTGCGTGCTCTGCAGTCTCGGTGTTTCATATCAGGCTTTCAAATGAAAACATTTGATTTCGTGTCACTAGCAACAAAATTATCTCAGGGAAACTGGTTAATCCTGTGAAATTGTAGAGTGCACAGCATGGTACATTCCTCCCATCCACTCCTCACCTTTGTGTTACACACAAACAGGCATGCCCAAATGCAATTCAAGCAGTTGGCAAATTGAAAACAAATTTCTGTTCAATTTCCACACAATAAAACAGTGGCTGTGGTAATCTGGCCAAACAGCAGTGCACAAAGCCAGGATCAATCTGCTCTCTAATCCTATTGTGTTTCGTGTACCTGCTTACAGTGGCTCAGGCTTGTATCCACTGCATTCCCTTTCTATTATTAAGCACCTGTTAGAACAAGCGCATTCACCAAAAAGGAAAGCACTCCAGGCTATTAGACCTTTACCTATAGGAAAAGTCAGGTTCATGAATGTCTTCATTGAAGTGAAAAAAAGCTTGGATATGGTTTTCACATCCTCTCAATAAAGTACCAAATACCCAGTGCTGTGGATTTTCTTTCTCTATTTGTTGTTAGTTAAAAGCCTATTTATTTATTTGTTTATTTTGCTCTCACTAGAGGCAGATTTGTTTCATTCACTGGACAAAAAGTGGCTTTAAATGTGAATGCGATCTCTGTTACCCATGAGCACCTTCTTTGTGCAGTGTTTTGCTGTGTACTGTACGTAACCTTTACAAAATGAATGGTGGAGAGAGTGCACAGCTCATACTTGGATTATTACTGTACTGATTGTGTTCTGTGTGTGTGATTTGCGTGTAATGGCATCAGAATCAGTAGCGTTAACCTCATCCAGGCAGAGCGGGAAAATTAAATCGGGTCATGTCTAGCGTGGCTGCTGCAACAGCAACTACTCATCGATCCGTCTGGCAGGCTTTTTGCCAATGACACGCACAGCGCTTTCACAGAACTCATAAACAAACAAGTATTCACAGCCCTGCACAGCTGAACAGTAGGTAACACCCCTGCAAAGTTCCACTTTCTCCCTGCTATCTGTCACTTTTCCTTGCCAACGGTATCAAATCTATTTCTCAGTTTGCAGTTCTGTCCGTGAAGTGGTACAGGAGATTCACCAGGTGCTGGAGCTGCCTGACATCGGTGAGGCCAGCGCTGGCACAGCTCAGAGCAGCAGGTATAGTGCCCAACCAGTGTGTTGTTCTGATAATACGTCAGGCAGAGCTAAGCCATGCTTAGCGACGCTGCCAGTGCCCAACCTGGCTGGCTTGCTTCAGTTTGTCGTCAAGTCCTCTTTGCTTCAAAGGTTTATCCTTACCAAAAAAAAAAGAGGGTGGGGAGAATTCAGATCATGTTGATTAAAAAGGGTTTTGTTTTTCTGAAATAAATGAGTGTATTTCAATTGGAATATATTACCTAAAAGGACTAAATCAGGTAAAAACAAATAAAAAAAATAATTACAAAGATAGAAGCAGCCATTATACTTTTTTGCTTCATTAATTCATTCATCATGCAAAGATATCAAACTTAAATAATCTTCAAGCATAATACATTGTTTTATTCAGGAGGAAATATGTTCAATTGTATTTTTCCTCCAATTTATGCGGGTGGAAAACAAACAGATCTTATCAGTGATGATCTGTATTGAAATTCTGCAGCGACTTGAGGTAATTTCGTAGGTATGGCGGTGATGTGAATCTTAAGTTATTAAAACTACAAGCTTCTGCTATGCAGAATTTGCACTGTATCCCATGTTAAATTACACAAAGAACTAAATATTAAAAACCTCCATGAAATTAAAACCTGGTAAAAATAACATTTGAGAACTATTCATAAAAAAAAAAAAAAAAATGCTTTAGTTGTCTGTTGCTAACCGCTTAGGAATGTTCGACACTGGTCCAAATTACAATTCTGTGAGCACAGACAGACATGCTGGTTTTAAATAACTTCCCTCTGCTGCAAGGCGTCAAAGCCTGTGTCCCTATTCAGAGGCTTTCTTCTTCCATCGTCTCAAGATGGAACAAGTCATAGGATTATGACAAGAACGTCTTGTTCAAGTGATAGAAAATTTTTTTTAACTATTATATAACAATATTTTTGGCAAAAGCTGGTTCACAGAAATGCTGTATGTTGGCCAAATTAAATAAATCTACACCCAAAAAGAAGACAAAAAAGAAAATATTAGCAACAGGGAGGATGAGGGTAATAATCAGTGTGAGGCTGAACACTGAAGACTTGGATGATACCAAAGTAATTCCTGCAGGCCACAGTTGTGAGCGCACATGTTGAGTCAACTGTGTTATTCACAGCAGGTAAAACTACTACAGTCTATGGCGTGGTGAGACTAAACTAACTTTGGGTGAGGTTATATAAAGCATCAAAGATATTATACACATATACAGTATGCCATCTCTTTTTTTAACATTACCACAATAAAGTTACTTTGCATGGTTATGATCTATGGGGAAGGATTTATTTGAGAACAGATAAAAGTGATCGCCTTTGGCAGTGGATATACATACCAGTTAAATGTTCAACTGTTCTTGAAATCCTCTCTAGAAATGTATGGTTTAGGTATTAAACCAAAGCACCTTAAAATGAGGAAGCAGGCAGAGGATTAGGGCATATCCACAGGATACTAGACTAAGATGCTTGGTTGTTACAGAGTAAACACATATGACCTTTTCTGCCCCACAGCACAAAACAAACATCATGTGTGAGGACTGATTGTGATCGTGAAGGTAGTGTCTGGATTGAGAACTAATTAAAAATTCCTAAACACTTCTTTGGCAGGATGTATTCTTTAAGCATCTGCCCACCCTGTCATCCTACTCCCAATCATATGCAAAGTCTCTACTTATGCACATATATAGAGATGATCCCTTGAAGAAGGATCCCCTGCTGAGTTAAAAAAGATAGGAGACAGTTCTTCAGGAGGCTCGAGAGAATCAGTGGAGGCAGAGTTCAAGAAAACAGGAAGCCAAGGAGAGTACAAAGTTGCCTGCACCAAAACAGTGCAAACCACCTACAGCCCCAATAGGACAGAAGGTATTTAAGTCTGGGCCTGAATGTAAACAGTTTACTGTAACCTTTCATCCTACTTGTGACTGCAACACTTTCAGCAGCAGCCGTTCAAGAGGAAGGAACGAAAGGATGATGTCAAGACTTAATTTTGTAACTGTAGGTTGAAACACTGCAGTCTTTCACCCTCACAACACAGAGGAACATTTAGAAGTCATGTCCTGCCAATTTCATCCATGACTCCCACAAGGAGGGAGCACATGAAAGATGTTACTGCTGCCTCGTCAACGTGAATGAGTGTTTTCAGAGTTAGTCAACATGTAAGAATATGTGTGTTAAGCTGTTAGAGGAACAGTGCAATACAGAGACATCAGTTAATGCGTTACTGACACCAAGACAACTGTAATGTGTTGGAACTCCTTAGTTGTAACAAATGGCCAATTTAAGTCCAGAACTAAGCATCACTGTCTCCGAAGATATTCTCCTTCATATTGCAAGCCAGCTGCTCCAATTCTAACTTAACTCTCACTTAAACCCACTTGCACGGGACTAGTATAACCTTCGGACCGACTGATGTGGAAAATAACCCCCATGTCTGTGTTTCATGTGATACGTTCACACGGCATAATCTGTTTTCTACTTGAATTTAACCTCCTAGGATCCACTGTCCACATATGAGGACAAGTAATTCACAGCTTTATACAAAAAAAAAAAACAAACACACACACACACAGAACAGTCCACCGCAAATGACATTCCATAAAAAATTTTAAGAATGCATCTGAAAAAAAACTGTTGCATCATGATATTTCCAATATAAGCAATTATTTAATTAAAAAAAAGCCAAAACTCAAAAACCTGTGGGGCTCCTGGGTCTTACGAGGTTAAGGACAAAATTTCATGGTTCTGATGTCAAGGGCAGGATCATCACCTATACTATGTTGCTTTCTCATGGATTTAAGTATGTTCTTTTTGTGAATTTTCATGATATATTTGTGATATGAGCATCCTTTTCCACTTTTATAGCTTTCTTTTACCATCAGCAACACAGCCACCACAGCTCTCAACCAGGAACTAGGCTGAATAAATGCATGGAGGAAACAAAAAATGTTGTAAATTCCACCAAATCACAGAGGTGTTGAGTCGCATGGTACTCATAACACTGGACCTTTGCGTTTATTGAAATGGAGTTGGTGATCAGCAATGGAATTTTTACACTACAACCAACAGAAATGGCAGATTTGCGGAGTATTAAGATCACAGTGCAACAGGTTATGTAGAGTGGACCCAAATGCCGACAGTCAAATGAGTAATAGTTCCAATAGTCTTTATTAGTTCCTTCACAGATGCCAAACAGAATTGCGGGCAAGCTTGGGTGAACAGGTACATGTGCCAAATTCGTACTGGGTCACCCACATGGCAGGCTAGAACACGGCCGCTAAGCCAACAGGGTAGCCAGGTTTGAGGCCTCTGGTAAACAATGTTTGAAGAAAGGCAGAAGCCGAGAACGGGACAGACCAAATAATCACAGGTGGACAAGAAACAGGAAAACAAACAAACAGATCTCTTAGTCAGGAGCATTAGATTGTTGGATTTACCAGGGCAGGGATGAGAAGACGTGGTCAAAAAGGGTCAGGGAAAAACAGAAGGTCGAAAGAAGTAGGTAGCACTCTCATCATTGGGGTGTCAAGGTAACAGGAGGCTTGGACGGCCACAGGTGATGCGGAGCTTGCACTCAGGAAAGCCGACATAACTGTTTCACAATATTCACAGATTTTCCAGTAACATTCACAGTATCTTTAGTAAACACTAAATTCAATACTCAAAGAAAATACCTGTGTACACTGTAATATAACAGTCTTCCAAAACAGGCTGGATTCGATCAGCAGTTCACAAACAAACTCTGTGACCTCTTCACTTTGACAAACAAAATAAAATGAAAATAAATTCAAGTCCAACTGGTTTGGTACTCACTGTCCGTCCTCAGTTAGCCTGTGATGTGTGCGGAGATGACGGGAAAGAAATGAGGAGGTTATAGATGGATAGTGAGGAAGACAGGAGACCCCGTGACCAGTGCCTTGACACACGTGGCTTCTCACTCAAGGCCGACACCAGCCGCTCACAGCTCCGAGGGGGAACAAGGTCCAAGAAATGTGTCCTGGTCCTGTCCTCTGGCGAACACACATACATGTCGTTTAACCAGTCATATCTATGCGTTTCCATGAGCTCATTCCGAGTTCGCAAAGCATCCAACATTAAGACATATTTTGCACAAGTAACGTGAGGCCACTACAGTTTAGCGTGTGTAAACCAGTTAGCATGCTAGCGCGAGCTAATTCACTAATCACGTTTAGCTTTACATTGCAACATTAGCAGTAACACAGTCCCTGATTACCACAACATAAACATTCACCTTCTGTATGTTTTTGTATGTCCGTTTTTCTCCGACGTTCTCTGATCCGTTCTACGTTGATCTAACCTGCCTACAGGATGTCCCACCCTATATCTCACGATTGGATGACAGTTCAATGACACCTGAGCAGGAAACCAATTGACAAGCTGCATAAGGTTGAATGGCACATCCAAAAAACATTTTCCTGCACACACAAAACCAAACAGACAGCATTATTATATCATTAACATTACTGTCTTAGCTTAGGCTTTTTTTGTTTGTTTGTTTTTTTGTTTGTTTTAAACAGAAACGCGGACTGATTCCTTAATACAAATGCATGAATTACAATCAAATGAACGTTGTTGTCGTTGTTGTTGTTGTTTTTTATGGAAATAACGTATTATTTATTTATGTATTTATTGAACGGATCAGCTTATTTACATTTATTACTTTTTTAGACCAGGCTACATTCATAATTTGCAAAAGTATAATAGCCCAGCACTGTTACATAGTAACATTTTTGAAAAAGCGATTGTGTTTTGTAATGCAATATCAGCCTCCCTCTTTTTATCTTGCTATTATAATCACTAACAACCACCACAACCTAAAAGGAAATGGGGAGAAATGCTTAACTCAATAGATAAAATTCTTACTTATAACCCCTTGCATTTAATTCATTTTCCTTTTAACTCATACAGTATATTATCTGAATTTAGAGTAGATTTATGTTGTGTTTTGCTGGTTCTCTATAATAGTGTTATGGTTTGTCTAGATATTTGTGTTTTGTTTCTCTATTTTTCTTACACTAAAATTATGTGTGTGTGTCTTACTGTCTTTTTTCTGTATAGCAAAGGAATGTTATTTATTTATTTGTTTTTGCAGAAAAATACCGTAGGATCTTGTGGACCATAAATAAGTTGAATGTGGCTCTTTGTTTCTCTGATTACTCTTTCACTGCTCATTCTCTCAGCCAGCAGAAAGCCACACGGTAATTTACCAAGGCAAGACTACCGAGGTCAAGAGGTAAGATTCATTTCGATGAACACACAAACAAGCACACATACAAATAAAACAGATGGTATAATACTGATTTCTATTTGAGCTACATGTCTTCTATAGCTAGTGGATAATAGTGGTTTACAGTCAACCTCAGATGGTCTTGATGTCTTTTGCAAAGAGATGATGTGTGTACTTTTGTCTATACATTATATGTTTGACAGTGAGGCTGCTTCGGCATATTTGTCATTTTAGGCTTTAAAAAATAAAATTGACTTGACAATCATACCTGACTTGACTTGTTTTTGCACGGAATGAAAAGGTAGAGTGTGTGTTGTGCTGTACACAGTTGAACAAAGCTCTGTTGAATCAATGGATCCCTAAGTCACAACATGCCAATGGTTAAAAGACAAAGTGTGGCTTGGCTGAACAAGATGCACCTGTGATACCTGCTCCCTGCTCCATCCTTTATTCTGTGATTAAATCAATAAAGGCCAGCTGATCTGAGCAGGCTGACACTGCCAAGCGCTGCCTACTATCATTTACTTCCAACACTTTGGCTAATGGAGTCACAGCAATGTCAGATGGAGGGAAGTCCATTGTGGCGGGCTGCCTGGATAAACTGTCAGATATTAGCTGGCCCAAATGATCATTACAGGACCTGTAACCAAGGCCTGATTTCTATTTAATACACTTGGGATGGTGTAAAGATGTGTTGCTGGGGCAGAGATTGGATTCGATGTAGCGCTGGGAATGTGGGATAAAAAGCTTGTTATATAAGAAGCCGCTGAATGTTATTTCCACTGGGTTTCATTGAATTTCACTTTGTCTTAGAGAATCTGTAGTGGCGTCTTTAATGTGACCTCATTTAGAGGTGCAAAATTGGAGCAACTGCTGAGAAAATGGAAGAGAGAAGATGGCACTACCTGGAGTTGCATGTCAGATCATTATAGGATGGAGCTCAGATGAGGCCTATGACATGTATTGACCTTGGCGGAAGAGGGAGATGAGTCCAGATTTATCTATCTTTGATGATTGCTGACTTTCCCTGATTTGATGTTAATCACGTTTCAATTTAGCTCAGGGATATTCTCATTAGGTCAGGCTCCTCTTAGGTCATTTCAATTGGTGAAGACAGCAAATGAGCCATTTTTCATTTCACAATACCAGTACAAATCCATTTTTGGATTAAGCCAGTGATGTTAAAGGCCACTGAATGGACGGTAATTGTTGAAGCCTTATACTGTAAGGAAGCCCTTGAGATGTGGCCCAGCACAAGGAGAAAACTAAGTACCATACGTCATTGGCCTTCAGGTCAATCATACAACAGCTCTCACTCTCCTTTTACTACCATCTGTTGGGTAATGAATAATGTAATTGAATCTTGAGTGCTCATATGTAATCATATGTGCATTGCTTAAAAAAAGAAAAAAATGAGGCAACACTTTAATCACATATTGACTCTGCATGAACAAAAGATCAATTGAAAAGTCTCACTGGTATACAGTATATTGTGTCATTCTCTGAGAGCAGAATGCTGTAAAAACAATCAATGGAAACCAAAATTAGTGACCCACATAAAGGTGAATTCAAAATCCCAACAAAAATCCAGTGAAAAAATATAAATCACAGGCTTATACAACTTGTGTGAAATGTATCATAACTCACAATGTGTTTCAGTAGTGTGTTATGATTCAGTGTGCTTCTTTGGACACCAGACAACATCTGGACATTCTTCTGAAGAGACAGTGGATGGTGTAGGGATCTCCTCCCAGACCTGAAACAGGGAATTAGTGAGCTCCTAGACAGTGTGTGGCACTCTTTGGCAGTGTTAAATGTGCAAATACATAATGTTCCAAAGGTTGTCAGATGCAGTTAGATGTGGGGGATTTCAGAACAGCACCAGTCTCTAGACACTCTGGTCTCATGAGGCTGGGAATTTTTCTACACCTGGTGGAACCAAGGACTGACTGCACTAGTCTAACACTTGACAGTGGGTCTGATGTACTTTACAACAGTTAGAGCACTGCTGGCTAGCACATGCTGGGGTGTGTGAACATCCAAGAATATGCAACCTCAGGCCATCACTAAACCACAGCAAAACCAGTCATGTGGGATGATGCTGCAGGTAGCAAAATGTTGGTCATGATGTCTCCAGAGTCTTTCAAGTTATCACATGTGGTCAGTGTGAACATGGTCTCATCTGTGAAGAGATTCCTCTAGAAGACAGTTGGCACTCGTTCCACCTTCATGGTCAAAAACATGCAGATGAGTAGCCTGCCAAGGACATTTTGCAGGGTTCTGGTGTTTCCTCTGTTCCCCCTCTGCACAAAGGAGCAGAAATAATTTGTTGTCACCAGTTTGTTGTCCTTCTATGGTTCTACCCACCTCCTCTTATGCAGCCGCCCATCACCTGGTATCTTCTCCACTTCTCTTTTTGCAATGGCACTGTTAAAAAAATTATATGCTATCCTAATGAAGTTAGTTAGACAGAGTGTTCAAGTGTTTATTCATGTGTGATCTTGGAAAAGTACCAAGTCCTGTGCCATGTGTTAATCGCTTGTCATTTAGACAAAATAACCATTGCACTCTTACTAAAGATATGCCATGAACCATTACAGGGTAAACAGTATTAAACGGTATATTAAACAGTACTCTAACAGTAACAGGATTTTTTAACAAAAGTAGTCAAATAAATTTGAACATAAAAAAGCCTCTTCTGTTATTTGTTTAGAAATTCATAAATATTTTTTTTAAAAATCTAGTATACCTTTTTAGATAGTGGTTGAACCAATATTGTTTCAGTAACATTATTTCAATATAAAATCAACTGAAATTTAAATGTAGATTCCCATTTAGATGATGGTTGAATCACCATTGATTCATTTTCAATATGGTTGAAAATCCAACGTTGATTCAACACACAAAACAGAGGGGACACTTTCAATATCATTTCAACGTCAGGCTTCAACGTACATTCAATATTTCAGCCAAATGTTGATTCAAGTAAATTTTGTTATCTGGGTTGAATTGGTTTTCCATAACTGTAAGACTAACACCTGAGGAGGCAGACCTTGAGTTTGGATTTGTTGATCACTGCTGTATGATTCACAACTCTTTTCTCATCTATGCAAGAACAAAACACCTTAATTCACACCTTGGTTTTGAGTGATATTTTTCTAACCTGGCACATACAAATGTAACATTCCTGAGGAGCTGGACTACCTGTATAACCTGAATGGGCAGCAGGCACCACCTCATACTACCACTAGAGACAAGAGCACCAGCAAAATGGAAAAGTAGGAAAATACCTGTTAGGAATAAGGCCTACTAATAAACACTATTCAACTTTTTGGTGGTTGACTTGCTACTGCTTCACTTGTCCACCTATTGTGACTTTGACATTTAAATGTTTTCATTTTTTAACTCGACAAATTGATATTCCAGAAATTTAAATGACTTGGTGTTAAATTGTGATGATTTGGTTTTCCTTTAATTTCTAAAGCAGTGTAATTTTTAAGAAATTGCAGCAGTAAGATAATATTTATTTTTGCAAATCATACCAGGAAGGGCCACTTTATATGTTGTCTATTTCTATCATAGTCGAAGGAACATAATGAAATCTGCAAGAAGACACGGACATTTCACACTCACTTACTTCTCAGCACAAAGACTGTGAACGAGTGGAGACAAGGTCAAACGAGACAGAGCATAACCCGGTCCATGATTGGATGAGACAAAGTGATGTCATCAGGCTTCTTGTCCAACAGACCTTTGAATTAGAAAGTTGGAGAAGAGTAGTTTATGGCTTGTGTTCGCTGGGTGACATTGGCCTTCTTTACTGCCTGGTCCTAAAAGGTGAAATTGATCTGTGCAGTAAAACCTTGTGAGTGACATGTTTAGCATCTAAATAATGACATCACTTGGAGTCAGTTGTGCTTGGCTTGATGCTTTAAAGTTGATTAGCTGTGAATTAACAATTTTAGGAAGCTTGAAGTTGTATACAGCAACATACAAAACAGTGAAGCAATTGTTTTAAGTAGAGTCTTTGCCTGAATTGAGCTGCAAAAATGAACAGTTGTTGGCTCTGTGCTGCAAACATATCATAACCTCGCAGTAGTTTGTTTGCAAATGTTTATTTGCAGACGTTTGAGGGTAAATACCTTTCTCTTTCTTCACGTCTAACAGATTGAATCCATCGACTCAGCAGCCAGTAAGGTTATGATTTATATTTCACAACTCTGTTTAAAAACTTGTCATCCTCCTGCACAGCTCTGTATAAATCACTGGTTGTGGATTGAGATATACCCCACTGATTATTAACACAAGGGCCTGGGACCTTTGATTAATGCTGCCGTAATCTGCTGATGCATGAAGAGGGAAGTGCATCATCACCTCCTTCATATCAAGTCAGGACAATCCTTCGTGCTAGTCACCGCTCTACTGGCACTTGACTTTATCAGTGAGGGCGTGTGTGTGATGTGGTTCTAATATGGTTTATATCTATAAGGACATAGGTGAAGTGTGGTTTTACAAAACACATTATGAGATCTATGAGTATTTAAAGCATAATCAGCCAATAAAATCTAATTTTCATTTATATAACTTTAAATTGTACATTCAAAATGTGGCATCTCTTCATTTATCTCGTATTCACTATGTGTAATGAGCTACAATGCACCACAGGCAGACACAGAATAGTATTTATGTTTTTGTATGTGGTATCTGTATTTCTAAATGTTGGAATTTGAAACAGTTATGATATTGCAACAGGCAGTTTTATGTATGAAAAACTTAGGTTAGGCTACTCAAATGTGGTGTTGAATATAGAGCTCTGCCTATTGTTGCATTCAGTTTTTAGAATATTGTGTGTGAAGTATGTAAAATGTGATAACACATAAGATAATTGCTTACACTGAAATGAAACGAGGGGTACTGAAAAGCCTGAAAATCCTAAACAAGTGGGTTGCCAAGGGTTGGAACATGGTTCTCTCCACTGATGTTTTCTCCCATCTGTGGAACAGAAGTGAAAGAGAGATGGAGTACTTGGCTCACAGGGAGGAGAGCGAGAAAAGGGGGGGGGGGGGAGTGGGGTCAATTACCTGAACACAATTACTGCGTCTAACAACCACCATCCATCACTTGCATCCTCCCTCAACACCACGGCAACCATCCCATCCCCACATTTGGGTTGGCTTTCCCGCCAGATCGGCCAGACACTCTGTCATTCCGAAGAGGCCCCTCCTCACGCCAATTGAAAACCTGAGCGGCATTCTTAAACATCCTTCATTCTATTTCTCCTTGTCCTCTTTTCTACCTCATGACTCTCACTTCAGCCACCTCTGGCTAGATGTAAGCTGCCCTTGACAGTCAAACCTCAGGAGTGGTGAAAAGGCCAGACCTGCCAGGCACTGTGCTATCTAAATAGCAAGGTATGGGAGCCCTTACACCAACACACTGCCAGTATATCAGGTTTGGAATCATGCCAAGGCACATACCAGCCAATGGGATGACAGACCTAATGCCTCACAATGATAAAATAACCAGTTAGAGATTGCATTTGGATGCCTGCCCAACTCAAGATGTAATACTTGGACTGTTACCTATTTTTGTCAACTGTTGAACTATACACACCTATACATTTTTGTGTTTTTGATACTGATGGATCAACATTTTCATTTACAACATTTTAAAACACCATATTAACAATCACTGAACATGTATCCCTCCCTCTAATTGTGCAGCAACAGGGTGTATTTGAGTGAATGGATAACCTGCCATATAAAACATCCAATGTCAGGCTATTGCAAGAGCCAGAGAAAATGCCCCCAGATTGCCTGATCTGTAATAAAACAATGAGAGCTCCCTTTGGGCAATATGAGCCCTGCAGCAATGTAAGATTATGTAGGTGGGAGGCCACCGCAGCAATATTAGATGGAGATTAGATTGGAGGTGAAACTCCTTTTTAAACAAGCTCTGAGGGAAGCTGTAAACATGCTTCCTCTCCCTCCTCCTCTCTACCTCGCACACACATATATTCATAGAATTCTCTACTACATGCGGTTGTGAGCGGACCTGGGAGAAAATTTCACATGATCAGAATAGTGATGAACCCCCAGAATGGCAGCACAGGAGCCTCTGGAAGACAGGTGAGTGGGCTGAGAGGGAGGATGGCTGAAGTGCAAGGTTATGTGGCTGCATGCCTAATGCGCGGCTCTCAAACTGCAGCCTTGGGGGATACCAGGGTTAGACCTTGGGTGCTTCTATTAATCATTACACCCATGTTTTTGTGCATGCATGCATGTGTCTGTGTGGTTCTAATATTTATTTTACTAGATTAATTTCGTCATGATCACCCCTGAAAATATGTCTGACTGAAAATTTTGATGTCTGGACACATTAACTTCATTTCCCACTTTGAAACACACACACACACAATAATATTCTCACTCACTGCCCACTCACTACTTTCACATGGAAGCAAACACACAGTCAAAGCATGATTTTAAAATCCTCCTTACTTACCTCCGCCTTGGAGATGAAGATCACCCTATCACAAAACAACTCGTATCTGTCCAGTGTTTCTCTTACGTCTCTTGGCTTTGTACGTCTCTCGACATCCTTGCACCTTTTCTCCTATTTTCACCTCTGTCTGTAGCCCTGGAGCCCAATTACCCACAGAGAACACAGAAGTAGTATCACAAAGCCCCGTCTCACTCCAGTGTGCACCATGTTCACCATACAGGACTGCAGAATTCCCAACATACCTGCATCTGCCTCAGGCGTTCAGTTGGCAAAGCAGTGGCCAACCCACCTTTGATCTGTCCAAATTCACCCACCGTTTGGATTTCAGAGCAGCCCACTTGAAGCCTATTTTGCTAATTGCGTCTCAAGTCTCCTGCACTGAAGCATGGTGACTTTTTGCTTGTTAGATAAATTTCACCAGCCATTGGAACAGATTGGAGGGTGTTTTATGTGGATAGTATGGTACAGTGATTTGCAAATCACTGCCTCCTTGATTCCAGTAGTTTCTTATTGTGTCTTCAGGGTACTGGTACTGCTTTTCACTGATTGGGGCCAATTTAAGCAGTTCAAGGTAAAGTGTATGACCACTAAAGCACCTGAAGCACTTGACCACTAATTAATCCATTATCTGTGAGCAAGTGTTTCACCAGCAGCAGCACCAGCCCTCCCTATTCTTTCATGGGACCTAAACATGCCAAATTCATTAGGATTCATTCTAAGGCCAAATATCTTCATTGTAATCATTTGGCGGTAAAGGTCAGAGCTGAAGACCTCTAATGACACCAGGGCCTGCAGTGTCTGCCAGACGATGTCACAATCAACGCACTCAGGAGTGTGTTGTGCAGTAACACAGGACCACTAAAATGAAACCAGACTTGACAGTTCACTGCCTGCAAAAAAGGTCAAGCCCCAAGGCTATTCAGCATCAGCCCATAAGACAGCCAGAAAGCCAATTCTGGGAGTTGAGCTGCAGTTCAGTGTCCAAAGTGTGAAACACAGTAAAAGCAACAAGAGCAGGCTGGAGAGATAGCAGAGCTCAAAGGACCCAGAAAGTGCTGTATTGCTGGTGCAGATGGAAGCTGCTCACTCACAGCTTACTGTATATAGGTCGACTGCATCTGTTCCGGGTCAGCACACTATAGTAAGGTTTAACTGAGCAAAAAGTCAGAGAGCAATCAGCGGCTGGGGGTGGTGTAGTATCTATCCACCCAGTTGACTGGTTGTGTAAGAGAGAGAAAAGGCAGGGGAGAAGAGCTACGTGACATACACCCTCACACACACACACATACACACACACACACACACCCACAAAGTATTAAGACTACTGTGAAATTTAAGCCAGGAGTAAAGGATAGAAGTTTGGAACAAGGGACAGTACATAATAAAGACAAATATCTCATATAGAATCATGATTATTTGGCATTATAGGATTAAATAGGAATCAATGTTTTCAAAAAAAGAAAAAAAATTCTGTATAAAACTGTCATTTCCTCAAGTTAATTAATTAATCGTCTCAATGCTCCTGAGAGTTGTGGGGGTGCTGGAGCCTATTTAAGCTACTATCGGATGAGGGTGGGATGTACCCTGGACATGTTTGCAGTTCATTGCAGGGAATTTCCTGAAGTTTGGATATTTAATTAATTTTCATGTTTTTAATTGTATATGTGATTTTATCCTCCAAGCACCAAATGTGTTTTGACCTTAGCTTCAATTTACCTTAAACCTCTGCATACTTCTTTTATGTCATTGCAGCCCTGGATGATGAATTTAGTTTGTTTGTGCGTGTATATTTATTGTATTTACATGAAATGCAAAGGTTCATACCCTACTGTGCAGAATACGTGGGTTTAGAAACTAGATGGCTTTTTTGTTACAATGACATTTTAGAATAATGCATTAAATTATATACAGCACATTCATCCAAAGCTCTGAGGTAATGGAAGGGCAAAACACAGATATTGTAATGTTCACATCCACTTTGCTTTCACCTTTGCTGTCTTCATTCCTTCACCAAATGGTTTTGTGATGAAATAACACACAGTCTGTCTCTGAAGGCTCAATTGCTTGTTTTTCTAGACATAAACCACAAAGCTCTGGTGAGACTTCACTGCAGCACAGGAAATATGAATTTACAGTTGAAGTCACATAAAAAATCATTGGATTGCATATTGAATGGACAAAGCTGTGCAATTCACAGATCCTAGATCAGATTTTTTGCCCTCAACGCTTCCCTAGGGATGAAGAATTCCTCAGCTCTAATAAAAAGCCTAAATAAATTGTGATGTTGTCAACAAGGAATAATTGGACTATCAAGTATATTATGCAGAAGCTAATAAAAGGGTGAGGTGTAATTAAGTGCTGTGCTGGTGGGACAGGGGATGAGAGATTGGTACTGCCCAAATACTGCTGTCAATGCTCGATTGGAAATTATTACATTTGAGTGACTTCTAACTGTTCGAAGCAGAGCCTGCACAAGTAATCTACTTGCAATTTAATATTAATTTTAAAAAAGTCCTCTCCAGACTCAAGGTGGTCCATTTAATTTCCTAATAAAGGGCTGGTATTTCATGCTAAACTGTGACAGTCTATTTCCAGCGCTATGTTTCCCTTTGATTTATAACACTATGCCATGGTCATAATCTGAATGTTCCCTCACTCCGATTCAAACCCAGTTCCCTTCTACCCCCGCTGCTCGCATCCATATTTTGGGGCCATCTCCTATCCTCTGCTGTGCAGCCAGAGGAGATTCATCATTATTACTGCAGCGACAGGTCTATTACCTCCAGAGAGTAAAGAAAACAAGAGAAAGAACTTTGCAAAGGAGCTATTGTGGAAAACTCATTTAAGTACTCTGGCCAACTTCTCACTTCTTATGCTTTTACGGGGATGTAATTAAAATAATGTCCTGTTCAACACTGTGGCATCTAAACTCCTCTCCTCTGTGGGTTCAGTCCGCTGTTATTTATGATAGTAATGTGCTTATCAGAACAATACCAGTTACACTGATTTTTTTTTTCCATGCTTTTATTTCCGTGTGTGTTTATTTCCAAAGCATGGTGGTGAGTCTAATGTTGAAGAAGAATAGTTTTCAATTTGAAACCAGAGGATTATGGGGAATCTGTGGAACAGGGCGTGGGAGTGAGTCATGCTTACTTTCCCTGTCCAAAGAACTGAAGTGCATTTGAGCAAGTCACTTACCTCTCAGTTGTTCCAGTAGAAACCGTTATTATGGAGCATTGGCCTGTTTTGTCCAGAGACATCAGAGGTATTTGTATCTGCATGAGTGTGGCCTGAGGAGAAACAACAGCGGTGGAAGTGATAAAAGCAGTCTAGGAGCATAAAAAATGCTGAGGACCAGGAAATAGATAGCTCATTTGATGCCACTTGATTACAAACTTACCTATTGCATTTTCAGAAAACCATAGAGCAATATCTCAAGACCATCCCAGATATTCTGATCTTCTCCAACATGCCCCCTCCCTTTTCCAATTTCCTTTTCTTTATCCTTTGTTACCCTGTGAGTGTCATCACATCCTTATCTTTCTGGATGGCTGTGGGGGGAACCCAGCCTTCGCACCACGTACCACCCTGATATATTCTTTCCTGTCACTGCAGGACCACTATCAGATACAGCATACCACTATAAAGAGTAGCTTGGTATTGTCTTTAAGATCACATTTAAGTGTATTGTTTTCATATTGTTTTGCTTTTAATTCCCTATGAGGTTGCTTTTAGTGATTTTTTTATTCATAAACCATGCCGCCATAATGAGACCATGCCACCCAGATGAGTGACATATACTTGTTTGGAAAGCCTCTCTTTTTTTTTTATAAAAGTTTTAAAGGAAATGTTAAAGAGCATTGGAGCAGTCTCCATAGGTTCCTTGTCAACAGTATCACTCAAAAATCTCTTGCTTTGTTGTTATTTTCGACACACCAGCAGACCTGCTTAGAATGCTACTAAGACTCCATGCTGCCATATCAGAACAAGTCCCAACAGAGGGGTGATAAGTGGCACACTGCTGCACAAACAAACCTGGGTAAACGCACTGCTGGGATATAATCGAACCGCTTGTCCAGGGAGGGGATACTTCAGCGCTAACATGGCTGCCTACAGGAATCACCCATGTGTGAGATCTTGGGTAAACGGGAGAATCTCGCCATGTAATGTTCTATCTTTGACAGGGCTGCGGATTCATGGTACACCCGCGTAAGAGATAAGTGCTCAAGATGGGAGAGAAGTGTGACTGTCGATAAGCCCACAGAGACAGGATAGGAGAAGGGGGGAAAGAACTGGGAAGGTGAGGACTGGGGGTGGTTAAAGTGACAGACTGGACCCTGGAGCAGATAGGAGAGTTTGTGTCTCTTATATTTTGCTGCTACGTTCTGCAAGTCATCTTCTGTCTGGTTCAGTTTGTTCTGATTTAAGGATGTTCTTTTTTTTTTTTTTAATCTGTAAGTAATTTATCTTGAATCCTCCGGACTGTAAAAAAAAAAAAGTACGGGATTTTCATTCAGTCTGTTTTGTATGGGTCCTCATAGGTTTTCTACTTGTGATCAGGAAGAATCTTTTTGGAAATAACACCTATCTTACTGACAGTTAAGTGCTTTGTCATTCTTCAAATGAAGTGCTTCATAAGTATGGAGTAATCAAACTATGAAGTCATTCTCTTCATTGAAGACTTTATCAGTTTCAGCCAGATTGGAACAGGCTGAGTTCTCTTGGATCCAGTACTGCGGTACCTTAAGGCCTTGATCTGAGAGCCATCTGTGCTTACTCCACTCATGAGGCAGTTGTGTGTTTCATAAGCTTTTCACAACCCAATACCTTTATTTATATGTCCCAGTACAAAGTGAAAGAGGCATGAAAACAGCACACACCAGCTGAACAAAGTTACCAAAGTACAGAAAAAGGGGAATGAAGTGAAATCCATCATTGTGAATACTTTCTGTGGGGTCATTGAGCCTCTTTCCATGACTCTTGACGAGGTTTAAGGCCTAATAAGAATATCTACTATTAATATCTTCAGTCCAGTTGATGAAATATAGATTAAGACAGTCATTTTCCAAATGAATGCCTCCCATCTGATATCAGCGAATTTACAGTAGCTATTAGACTATGATAGGGCAGCTGATAACCGTGCACCAGAGGGGTCCGCTCAGACAAATAGAATTTGACACATAGCAATTTGATGAATTTAGTCTTTGTGGTTTTTGTCAAACCCTCATCAGCGTTGTATTCAGCTTGGTAAATGCATGGCGACTTGGTATTAGTCGGGGGTTGTTTCTACCAGAATTGGTTACAAACACCCCCCCCACCCCAAACAAACAAAAAACCTTCACTGCTCTTCCATATGAAACTGTTTAATTGTTCTTGTTGCTGATATTCATTCGATTCGGTCTGCCAAGAAGGGTAATTACAATTCTATACATGATATACATACAAAATGGGTCAAGTATTCTTTTTCTTTTTCTATAAATGAATACACACATTATTTTCTTTGTCCAGAAAGATATTTTTACTTAAAAGCCATTTTAAAACTAAAAGTTAAAACGTCATTCTACTCACCTGTCGGTGAAATGTTTTTTACAGACCATGCTGTCACTTTGACCTTATGGTTAACTGAATGTGTAGGCAAAACTATTCCATCATCTTTATCTGAGAGGTCCACATTGTCAAGGCAATGAAAGTCTGGAGGAACAACTTCGACTAGCATTCATGCTTTATATAATGTGCTGAACAGAAAACATCCTTGCAGAGACTCAAAAGCACTTACACATAAGTGCATGTAAGGTTGAGAAGTAAATGTGATGTGACTTCCAAATATTTTTTTCTCTACATTTAACCTTTCCTAAGTTATTTACCACCAATTATAATATTATTCTCTGCATTTTCTTATATTTAATTCACAAATTATGAAGGTGTTCATAAAAGCTCACTTGAAATTCAAAGGTTACTATCTCGAAACAGTTAACTATAAAGTCTCTCAAAGTTCAAAAAAGACATATGGTGCTGAAAAGCGGAGAAACTGCATTTTACCCTAATTATTTATTTAGTATTGATAGGATTAGTTGTTCAGAGGTTATCAAACATGTCATATCAGTGGATGCTTTTGGTTGCAGGCAGCGGTTAAAACCAGTAAAATATGAAAAAGTTACCTTAAATTGATGTGATTAAAAGAAATTAAGCATAAAAATGAAAAGAAATAAAAATTAAATATAAAGTATTTTTATGGTATTCATTTTTGACACTGAAAACACTCATAAGTTTATGAAAAGATGCTGAGGCTTGGTTTAACAGAGAAAATGCAGCTTACAGTGTTTACTAATATTTAAACCAATCCTTAATAATGCATTCCATTGCAGTATTTGAAGTTTATGCTTAGTCTGGCTTTTGTTCTGTAATTTCTTTACTTTTCTGTATTGGCTATCTAAACCATCTACCTCCCTCCCAGTGCAAGACAGTCTAGAGTCTCAGTTACAAATGAGGTAGAATTTAGTGTAAATGTAGTTTCTACAAATGTCCAACTGCATCGATTTCCAGCAATCAGGTTGTTCAACAATCAACCTATTTACAGTTACCTATTCAGAATGTTTCGATTCATACAATCTGTCTCGGAATAGACACAAAGAAACTATGGGATATCCAACCGGCACAGAGAGAAAGAGTGTGTTGAAGTGATAAATTGGGGTACCTGAGTGTATCTGTATGCTGTTTCTCCAACAACTGCCGCCAGTCATGAGTGATACAAATTACTTTCTGCAACAAATTAGTTCTGTTTGCGCTTCACACCCTGGAGTTATGTCCATGTCTTGTACCTTTTTTTCCTTGTTTTGCTCGATTTTTCTCTGTCACCTGTTGCAGCCAATTATCGATATTGGCTGTGTTTGTTGTCAGTATCCCTGCCAGGTCTCTGACATGTTGTTGCAGTTGTACAACAAGAGAGGTCATTAACTAATGATGAACACACAAGAAAGAGGTGAGAACGCTGATTAATTCGAGCCCGCCTGTGAAGACCGGCTACTTTTTTTCGCTGACTCAATCTGTTAAGATTGAGATTAAAATACTCATCCATCATAAACCCACCAAGGAAGCAAGGAATGACCTCATCTGAAGGTGTTAAATGTACGCAGATTTTTTGCTGTGAAATCATAGTAGTTGCATATTTACGTGATTCACAGCAGTAAAAGCGCCAACGGCCTAAAAAGATCCATTTATCTACTTTGTTACAGATGTCAACTTGTTAAGTCCTAGTTTATTGTTTCCCATTTGTTCTTGTCTGTTTATATTCTATACCTCATCCCTCAGTTGTTGTTTTTTTTCCCATTCGTACCTACATCACAGTGGTCAATTTGATGCTGTTTGTAAGAATTCTGATAATATTTCCAAGTTCTGTTAATCATTCTCAGCGTTACTACGAACTAATGCTAATAAACTCAGTTACTTGTAAAATTTGTTACTTTTTCAAACTCACCAAGCTGTTTAGAAAATAGTTTAAAGATTAAAGAATGCTGGGTGGTAACATCAGAAATGTCGACATAAATTGGAACAGAATGAGGCACAATATAAAAAAATAAAAATATGAAGGGTCAGTGGGAGATGAAAACTAAAGGGTCAAACTGTGGTGGAGCGAGTGTGGAAAACACCAAAACTGTGGAGGCAAAGCATATTGATTAAAAAGGCTGGAGCATGTCAGAAATAGAAGAACAGGACAGAACAGCAAGTTTATACTTAAATAAAAGAAAAAGTGAGGAGAGTTACATGAAAAATAAATGTAAAAGACAGCATGCAGACAGAAAAATAAGACTTTGAGGAGTGGATATTTGACAGATGGCAAAGACAAAGGGAAAGAACAAGACAGCATGAGAAGAACGGATGAAAGCGAACGAAGATCGGTGAAAAAAAACAGGATTAAAACCAGAGAATGACAGGAACATAGCCACGTCATGGATAGGAAAAGGCGCAAAGGGCAAACATTACATAATAAAATCAGAAGATAAGTAGTATGAGAGACTGGGAGAAAGCGGAAGATGAACGGGGTTTGTTCTGTTTGTCCTGACTCCGAGCTGCCTGCTAAGCAGATGATGATAAATGAGCCAGTGGGGAGGCTGGCTCCCTGTGCTGTTCACCGGATGGAGAGCCTCACACAAGTCTTTTCTTTCTAATTACCTCTCACTTACCATTAGCGCTGCCACAGCCACTCAGTTCCACCATTACTTCCGTCTTGCCATCTCCCATTGGTCCCCAATAACCAAGAATCTTCGGCTGACTCCGCTGATTGGTTGTCTCCGATAGCTTCACGCACGTAGGCGTTCGCGATGGATGTGTGCAAACCTTTACAATGAGAAGGACATGCATTCACCAGGCTGCTACTTGTCTTCTTTCAGGTGCACAGAAATTTCAATTAATGTTGTAGGTGACCGGGATTGTTGCTTTCTCGAGGTCTGTCTTACAGAATGTGGTTACCTTGGCACTCATGTGACCCTATGTTCTGGCTTTTTAATCACAATAAACCTTGATAATTCTTATGTGATGATATATGACTACTGTGTCCACTATCTGTTCTGTTTAGGGCTAAATTAGAAGGCTGGTGGATACAGCTCGTAGTACTAACCAAATCAACATCATCTACATTTTACATTTATTTATTTATTTTCCTTTATTCAACCAGGAAGTCCCATTGAGATTAGAAATCTCTTTTGCAAGGGAGACCTGGCCAAGGTAGCAGCCAACAAAGTCCAA
>JAPQRQ010000019.1:13056815-13067377 GCA_037367365.1 Apogon talboti | reverse complement strand
GCTCAGACTAAAGTGTCTGAGCCACATGAGAAATCTTCATATTCCCTCACAGCAGTGGGTGATTCTTAAAACAAACTAAAAGCTGAGTCAGTGCCCTAACTGTTTTATAGTAACACACACACACACACACACACACTGACGAGCCAAGTACGATGTGGTTAATGTCATGATTAATATCACTTCTAAAACCACAACATTTTAACAATGTAGGGGTTTACAGTATGACATGTTCTCAGTACGCGTCAAACCTTACTGTTAGGGCTGTAAGGGTAATATCAAGATTCATGTATGCTTTGAAGGAACCCAGCATACCAGAAAATGTAAAAATACAATGGGAAATCCCCTTTGCTGAATGATGTGGGTACAATACTTTAGTGTTTACATGTTTTCTAGGGAAATGTAAAAGTAGACATATGACGTTATTGAATGACGGATGGGCTTACAACTAACAGGTGTCATGTCAGTGTTTTTCCTCACATCTGTTATACTTGTGAGGAAATGTTGAAGAGATTTGGCTTCTTCTGTTCTAAAACTCATGATTTTTCTTTTTTTTTTATACGGGTCAGAAGTTTATATACACCCCGTCTAAATATATTTCTGAACTTTTCATTTCAATATATGCTCCCTCTGTTACTCCAGTTACCTCAATTTATTTTATTTTGATTACATTAAACTGCAAAAATAATAGCAGGAAGAATTTGAATCTCTGGTTTTAAGTATATTATCACTTTCATAGAGGATCAAATGTTTATGTACACATCTATCGGATTTGCATCCACACTTTTTTTCCGGCTGACGTCCTCGTGTGAAGTTTATTGACCCATCGGTTGGACGAAGTGATGCTGCCAAGCCTGTCATTTACAGTCGCAGTGATGTTCTTCAGATGACACGCCTCGCTCTTCTACGTCCATATGTAACGCTGACAGATAAGGCGTAACACTTCTATTTTTGTTTCATATGAGAACATTCCTCTAAAGAGTAAGATCTATGCCTCCGTGCAAATTTTAGTACGGATTTTGTTTTATTGCTTTGTGGCAGTTTGTAGAAGCGTCTCCTCCTGAGTGAACAACTAAGACAGTACAGGACTTTGTATCCAGTGGATGGAGATCCTTTTGGACCTGCTGCCTCTAACCTATACCAGTTAAAGGACTTAGATCCTGTCAGGTTTTGGAGACTGATAACCTGATCTTTAGTTTTGTCTTTATATTTTCATTTTCACTCATATGTGGTTTTTTCTACCTGTCTTTTTCTCTGCACTTGCTTGTTGTTTGTTGCTGCTGTTAACTGTGAATATTCCCCAAAGTGGTATAAATACAGTCTTCTATTCTTATTTTATTTTATTTTATTTCCCTTTATTTAACCAGGAAGTCCCATTGAGATTAGAAATCTCTTTTGCAAGGGAGACCTGGCCAAGGTAGCAGCCAACAAAGTCCAAACGATACAAAACACATACATAATACACAATGAACAATAAAACAATAAAACAATAAAACAGTAAAACACAGTACAGTTATTCAACCAGAATGGCATCAAGAGAAACAGTGACATTCCTCCTTCACTGCATTCCCCATGATATTTTTAAAATCATTAATAGAGATGAGTGTATGTGTTTTTATCATTTCTGGAATCATAGTACCAGTCTGATTATAAATAGAGCACCCCTGGTTTTTTATTTTTATTTTTTTTTTTTTTTTTTTTATCATGATCATCTAAAGCCCTATTTGAACTGGACGACTATAACCTGTGGGGCTCTGGTGATGTGGGAAATTAGCTCCACCACCTCACCACCTCATGTGACACATTCTCCCAGTCTGTTTTTTTTACTGCAATTATGCCTCAGTTCTGATGTCAAGGGCAGATTCAGGTTTTTCAGAAACAGTCATCATGTTAGACTACTTGTGTTGAAATGTTAGAGCAACAGCGTGATAAGGGTGATAGATATGAGTTAATGGATTAGTGAGTTTGAGATAATTGTGAGGTGTTGGGAACTCCTTAGTTGTGACAAATGGCCAATTCTAAGACCCTCAACTAATGCTACATTCACACTGCAGGTAAAAGTGGCCCAAATAAGAGTTTTTTGCCCATATGTGACCAATATCTGATTTTATTTATGACAGTCTGAACAGCACTAATCTGATGATCAGATACATATATGATGTTTTGCAATGTGACTTTGGCAGAAAAGGTCCTGTTGCATTTCATCTGACTTTTAGATCACTGTAATGCAACAGATATCACAAATCTGCGCTGCAGGAGACGAGACCCAACAAGGTCCATATTTACTTCCCTGAACACAGTATGCTGCTTTCGACGCCATATGGGGAGGGACGTCTGGGCTTCTCTGCTCAGGCTGATGCCCCCGCCACCTGGACCCAGATACACGGATAAAAATGAATGGATGGACAACAAAAAATATTGTGTTTCAGCAAAAAATCCAAATTGAGCATTAAGATCTGCAGTAAGTATCACTTTCTCCCAATTTACTTAATGTTGCAAGCCTGCTACTCCAAAACTTTTTTAGCAGATTGACACTAATTAGATAACATAAGCCATATTCATACAAGTCTAGCATAACCTGTGGACCTCCTGTGATTTAGAAATTAATCCCCCATGTCTTTTTTTTCATGTAGCAGATGATTGAAATCTGTTTTTTTACTTACATTTACTGATACTTTTCCTTAGTTTTGTTGTCAAGGGTAGGATAACTGTTGAAAAAGAGAAAAATGTACCTTACTGTAGCTACCTTTTCAGCATCTTTTCAGATGTCGCTCCTCTGAAAGATTAAAGTTTGTTCTTTCAGTGAACATCCTTGCTGTATCATTACATGAGCCTGCTGGATTTCCACTGAAAACACTTATGAAACTTTGATTTACCATCACCAGCACAGCCTTCATAGACCTCAACCATGAAATAAACAAAAAGAAAAAAAAATGCATAGAGGGAACAAAAAAAGTAGCTTATTACACCAAATTTCAGAGATGTTGATTCGCTACATTGTTACACATTTGGGTTTGCACCCACTAATATAAGCTAGTGTGACAGAATAACACAACGAATGACTAAAATGAAAAGCAACTACACTTTAGTCTGGAGCAAAATCTCTTTAAATCTTTGCAAAATTAAGTGTTTATTGATTTTTTTTCCACACTCACATATGCAAGTGAATTACTGAAGAGATGATATAACGGTCAGCAATATAATTACCGATTAATTTTTTTAACAAATGTATATAGGGACTCATTTGCATGTGAACTTGTCTGAATGCTCCGTCAGTCCTTAAACAATTTAAAGTAATTTCAGAGGGTCAAACTTTATCAATGTCACAAAGCGAAACCTTGGCGATAGTGAGCTTGATAATGTGTGATGTGGATGATACAGTACGTCAATGACATTGCACAAATCATCCCCGATGACCAATTAGCTACCTGCTATTTGCCTCAGCTAACTCTCCTTGTCTGATGACATGAAGAATCTTATTTCCTCTTCCAAATCAAGTGCCCCATGGACATTTTTTTTTCCAAAGCTTCTCTCCATCTTGATACGGTTGTTATTGATTGAGCCAGAGGAGTCTGGACAGTCAGTAATTAAACGGAACGACTGGTGGGTGTAAAATTAGCCTTTGTGCCATTAAACTGGAACGACAGAGTGGGTAAAAGAACAAGTACAGGCGAGATGACTGATGACTGAAGGCCAATTAAAAGGCAGCGCAAAAGGGAGGATGAGAAGAACTGCAGAAGATGTGGCAAAGAAGCATATGGATTTGTCTTGGATAATGAACTCTTCAACCGCCATCGATCTGCAGGGAAAGAGACGGTGGATTAGGGATCCACTTTGAAAAGCTGAAGGAAATTAGAGGATATTTTGTTTTAGATCTTCTGATAAATTTGTAAACATCACATTGGTTGTCTTTTAACACTGGGAAATTGCTCTTTTCAAGATAGTCCAAGCTTTTCGCAATGGATCTTTCTTGATGTCTTAGATGCTTAAACGAACAACAGAGTTAAGATCGTTAACGTTCCACGGGGCGTTCGTATCCACTATTTGATTAATGCTGTGACCTTCAAGTCACCACACATTGAATCGTACCCTTTAGCATTAGAATCACATGTCTATAGTTCTCTTCTCGTGAAAGCCGAGGAATTGTTTCATGCCAATATGTCTAATTAACTTTATAAAGGACAATTTCATTAATTAACAATCGTTGAACAATTTGCCCTAGTTTCAGATAGTACACTGTATATCATATGTCTCATTACAGTGAGGGTTGATGTAAGATTTCCTTAAAGACAAACCTTAAACCAGTTCTACACAAAAAAGCATTTTTCATCCATGTTAACTTGTACGTTGAACAAGGAAGTACCCTTGTAATGCGAGAAACAGCCATAATATATTACAAGGTTAAAATGTAGTGCTTTTTTACTTTAACTGCCTTTCAACTCTGAACTGAACAGCAACAGGCTCCAAGTTGTAAAACGGTGGTTTCTTTAAGCTAACAGTATTTCATTTTTGCATGTGTGTGCACTAAACATAAAATAGAAAACCATAAAACAAATGGAAAGGCGTATGGCAAAACGTACGTAAACAAACTGTCCTCACATAATATTTTTTTCCTGCTTTCTATCAAAGTCTTTGCTGTATATGAGCCACATCCAACAACTTATACATATAAAATCTAGCATATAATAGAGGGACAAATTCCAGCCCTATATGTCTTTTCATTTGCAAACCAGTAACACATGGGGTGCATTTCTGTCAATCTTATGGTTAAGTGTTTGTAACATTTCAGTAAAGTCCCCTCATAGGCCCTTGTCCAACAAGTGAAGTTCTGTGAATAAAAAGGCCATGACATCAGCTCTGTTCACAGGCTAATCTCTGGAACCAATACTTTTCTTTCTGGCAGGGCTGCTAATCTTGGCTAGTTTGAATTCAATCACGATTTAAGGCAAGAGGAGCGAAAAAAAAAACACTTTGAAAATGAATAGCAGCTCTGTTCAATACATGCTTTCTCTGCATTCTCAGCGTAATGGATATGATAGTTTGCTGCATTTAGTGAAGATGGCACATCGACTCTAATGCATTTGAGTTTTAAAGTACGGTTTCAAAAGTGAAAACAATCTCTATACACACTAGTGCTTTGGCAAAGTTTCAGAAATAATCGGAACATTCTAACATGCCTGAAACACATATCGCATTACAAGGGTAGCTGATAACGCTGCTGGACACGGTATCAGAACTTATTGGAAAAACAGCTGGAGTACTGTGAATGGAATCAATGATACGTTAGTTACATGAACTAAAGCTGCGACCAAAACGACAAAGATTACTTGTAATTCAGTCTCCCTGTTGGATTAACAGCTGGTTGTATTATATGTCCATAGCACCTGATCAAAGGGGAACATCTTGATGATTTCAGGAAATGATCGCAAGAAATGGGCACAACCAATCATGGAAGGACACATACTGACCAATAGGACGCATCAGGGAGCCAGTGTGGGTGTCTGCATTGTTTCTAAACTTCAGTGTCTTTGTCTCAGCTGCAACAAAGCACTGCCAAAGTTCCCTTTTCAGGAGGCTACAACATCACAGTAGTGTAGACCCTAAGAACCAAAAAAAATCTGCACTTTAAAACAAAAATGTGTTTGTGTGGACAGAGCTGTTTTGGTTTTAAACTCTGTCGAGGCCTGGAGCAGAACTCCACAATGCCACTGGCCTCGTAGGTGGTTTGTGTAAGTGGAGGCTCTTGAGTTTTTCTACTGAGTGCTCACAACTAAATCAACATCTTTGTCCAGACACAAGGAGCCTACAGTATATGAGTGGGAAAAAGAACTCATCTTTGGTCCAGACTGCCACTGTCACAACCGATTTCCAGCTTCACTTCTAATCCATTGGTCATACAGTCACTCAAAATATGGAATCAGTTTAGACGTCATTTTTCAAAGAAACTGTATGTTCACTCTGTCAATTACAGACGGCGCATTTAACATCTGGGCAAAGCATGGAATTAGGTCAATGTATGATCTCTTTAGGGACAACATTTTTAGCTGTTTTGAGCAATTGGTACAAAAATTCAATCTTCCCAGAGCCAGTTTCTTCAGGTATCTGCAACTCTTTTTCCCTCATGTCCACCTCCATCTATATTGGATTATATTTTCAGTCTTAAGCCAGGTTCAAAGGGGCTATAGGCTGGTGTCTGTGGGCTCACTTAAGATAAAATGGGAGGAGGATTTGGGCCAACAGACCTCAGAAGAAGAGCAGCAAAAAATAATCAACAGAATATATTCGTCTTATATGTCTCAGACATGTTGTAACTCAATTCAAAATTGTACATCATCTTCACCGGACTAAAACAAGACTGTGTAAAGTTAAGATGGATCTTGACCCGACATGTGACAGATGTCGACAAGGACCTGCTACCCTGGTGCACATGTTCTGGACATGTCCAAAACTGAACAGCTTTTGGGAAGCTATTTTTGAATATTTGACTAAATCCTGCAACACCTCATTAAAGCCATGCCCCTGTTTGGAGTGACCCCAAGAGACATCAGCCTGACTAACCTACAAGCCAACATGATAGCTTTCTGTACTCTCATAGTTAGAAGGATGATATTGCTAAAATGGAAGGAACCAAAGCCACCTGTGTATGGTCACTGGGTGAAAGAGGTCATGTCCTATGTCCAACTGGAGAAGATTCGCTAGACTGTAAAGGGGTCAGTTCAGAAGTCGTCTGATGCCTGGTAAACCTGTATTAGCTCACTTTGAAACTATAATGCGAATGAGATTAAATTGTAGAGTGTAGTGTACAAGTATATGTGTATATGTAATATGTATTTGTTTATGTGTATTTATGTTTCTCTCTAACTTTCTGGCTGTTATTTGTTTGTTTGTTTTTCCTCTGAAATCTGTAATGTTTCTGGTTGGAGGGGGTTAAAAAGGAAAAAATGCTGGTATAGTAAATGTAATTATATTTATAGTTTTCAAAATCTTTATAAAAAAAGACCTTGAAAAAACAAGAATTCATCTTTGGTGAAGTGCCTGTGTGCATCCTCGCAACATCTAAAGTTCTGTTCCATCAAAGGGAGTCAAAAAAAATCTTTCTGTGGAAAATCTTGTGAAGTAGAGTCTCTGCTTTTCTTGATAAATTCAAACACACTAAATTATTGAATTTGAGAGCAAAGGTTACCATGAAAGCCTGTGCATCTTGTGGTCTGATTGTACACAAGAATTCAGAAATAGTTCTATGAAAGGGTTGGCCCGTCATACAAAAAAATTACTGTTAGTATTTTCTATCTAATTAATAGATGCTAGTGGTAGTAGTAGTCTTAAAAGATGAGGAAGCTTGTAACAAAGACCCTTTCAATCCCATTTATTTATGACTGAGCAACTATCAGAAATGTAGTTTGTCATTTCAGCAGTGAACATGCCTAAGAACAATACTTTAACAAGAGTAATGCCACCCATGACAAAAATCATTGCTTTGATACATTGTTAGATACAATTGAACCCCATCACGCCCTCATATATCATAAGGTTATTTCCACACCTGTAGCCTGTAGTCTATGTGCATAAAAACTAAGATCATTTTCAACCTTTGTGATGTTTGTTTGGGCAGGTGTGAACATAGTAATTACACTCTGGTGTAGACCAACACCATGAATGTATAGAAGAGATGGTTTGACAGTGTTGAAGTCAACATTACCTAAACTAAGTCCAAATCATGCCCAAGGCCAAAGCGTATCAAGACTGAGACAAAACCAAGACGTTAAGGGGATGAGAACAGGTGAAGACCAGAGCCAGACCACATACACAACAAGGGAACTACGGAATAGTTCTTCAAACAGATGCACAAGAGTCTTATTAATATGTTGTGGTCAAATCAGTTATTTTTCTCACCATAAAACTGAAACTTTAAGTATTTTACGGTGCTTTGAAGTCCACGGAATTGGAGCAGATGTGGATTTTATTTAAAGTATCAAACACATGGTTTTGGACAGAGAGACAACACACGAGCACCAAGGTTAGAAGGCGGTCAGGTGTTTTCTAGTATTCAAAGCAGGCCATTTTCAATCAAATCTCAGAAAATAATTCACATAATGCACAAGAAGATGATATTTAACCTTTAACCTTTAAACTTAAAGATCAATGAGAGCTGACCCTCATTTGCAATAATGTCAAACGTAACGAGGGCTTTCCCCAACAAAAACGTGCATATCTCATTTGACAGAGAAAACCACCTTATTCATATAAAAAAACAATATTAAGTATTGGTAATAAACCTGAGAGCAGGGAGAAAAATTGCATCCAAGGACATGAGGACAGAGATGGATACATGCCCATAATCACACCACCATAGTCAAGAATAGAGAATGTTTGCTTTAACAATCGTTTTCCAACAAAGCATAGGATAATTGATTCTATTTCTATAACAAGAAACTGTGTTTGTGTTGCAACTTGCTGACAAGGTATTCTATGTGATATTTCAAGGTGAGTTTTTCATTTGTCCACATGCTGAGGTATTTATACTGTGCAGTTTTTTTACTTATTTATTTTAATTCAACATAATTGTAAAAAATAGCGAATGCATCTTGGAGAACGTTAGACAAAAACTGCAGGTTCTCCACAGCTAGCATATTCAGTTGAGCTGTCTGCATGATAGATGGTTAAAAGAGAAATATTACAACCATGAGTTTTACTGTTGTAGTTGTAGTTTTATTTCCTATTGAAATAAAGCTGTCCTCTTTCCAACCCTCCTCAACAGGTTTGAGCTCAACAGTTCATGTGGTCATTTGTGCATTGCATGCTGGAGGACAGCAGCACACACACCCCGTCCAGACCTTGCATTAACACATGTTCTGGTGAATCCGATCACAAGGACACAGTTCTAACACAAGGTCTGATCACACTCAAAACACACTCCTTTCAATCACTCAGGATGCATTGACCGAGATGCATTTGTCCCTGTTTTCCATTAGTCTGAACAGGTATGCATCTTGGGAAACAAGAACTGCCTACCCAGCTGATGTATTCTGTCTAGGGTGCCAGTGGCATCATATTTAAGTATTTAAGACATCTGAAATTTGCAGTAACTTCACAAATTTGCTTAACCCTATATAGGGTGCTCATAGAAATACTCTATGAAAAGAATGTATATTATTGGAGGACATAATAAGACTTTATTACTTTTGCCAATTTTTTTTATTGTAGAAAATCAAGGTCAATGAAGTTACCGTATTTGGTTCCTTACCCATAAATGCCAAACATAAATAAATAAATACAAGAAGTAAATGTAATTTGAAAGGAACATGTATTTTAGAACATTAGAACAACAATAAGTGTTTAAAGACACCATTACTACCATTACTACAAAGCCGTTACACTCACTGTTCATGCAGACGTGAACCTTGCAGAACCTGCAGACCACATTTAACCTGAGATTGTTACCTCACCTCACTGTAACTGTTGCTGTCACTGTCTTGTAATGTATGCAGAAATTACAAAAAATAGTCACTTGCCCAATAAAGGGTTAATAAAGTTGTTTGAGCTCCAGTTTACTTGTCCATGAGGAAATACAGTATCTACAGTTTGCATAATCGAAGAAAAAATCCTAAAAATACGTTTCAAACACTTTCAGATTTAATCATTGCTCATTGTATGCCATGTAAGAGAGCCAATAAAAACAGAAGGAACTGTCAAAGCTGTCATATCAGCATTAAAGGTGTATTGATTTATTCATGGCATCCCCTCATACAGTGAATTTTTAAATAAATATATAAATAAATATTTAAAAGCTGAATAAAGTTTGCAAGGAAACATTTCCGAGCCAGTCTGTTCAACTTGAAATGAACGTATGGATTATGTTATATGCTCTGGATGAGCCTCTTCATTTATAGATCTGGTCAGAAGTGATCACTCAAGATACATCTGCTGGTGTTTTCAAATGCCAGGTGTAAACATACACACACATACAGCTGGTGACTTATATTTGGATATATCAGGACAGATGTTAATGCAAGGTCTGAACCAGTCCACAGCTTGTGGAGTGGTGATAGTAGCAGCCAGCTGGAACATGTTTTCCCTGCAGAAATGTGCACTAGTTCAAAATACTGTAAGTTCCTCCTGCTTTTTACTTTCTTGGTACGGCCCCAGACATGTCTTACCAATAAGTGGAGTGAATATTTTTAAGTATGTGAGTATGTTTTTTTTTTTTGTTTTTTTTTTTCTGGACAGGTCAAACTAGTGTAGCACAAAGCAACACAGTGAACTAAGGCATTTCACCACAAGTTCTCATGACCCCTCACTGGCCCTGCCAAAAATAGAATATCCTATTTAATCACAACAATTTATACTCACTCTCCCATCTAATCTCTTAAAAATGCCTCAGTGCACGAAATATTTTTATCCAGAAACCAATGGTGCAAGCCTCAATTTAACTGTTATATTATGAAATATGACCAATATGACAAAGTGTAAAAGTCACACTAAATCCTTAATAAATATTCATTATATTTTCAAATATGCTATAGCTTGTTGTATGAACTTCTATGTACTGATTCCCAGTGATCTGT
>JAPQRQ010000019.1:13038777-13056511 GCA_037367365.1 Apogon talboti | reverse complement strand
GAAGTGCTTTTTTTTCAGAGGTTTCCTCAAGCTGCTCTTTAATTCCAGTAACTTGAGGTCGCAGAGCTGCCTCACTTTCACACATCACTTGCATCATCTTCAATTTAATACACTTTTCCACACTCTAAACTGTCGTGGTGCACTCAGAGCCCCTTATCTAATACGATTTATCAGCAATGCGCCACATGTGGCTGAGAAATTATAAGTTCAAAAGCCAGAAAATGTTTGTGATCAGTCCGTTCTTGTCAAAAGATGACTGACATTCTTAAGAACAACCAAAGGTCTTGTAAGATGCTCCAACTTTGCCATCGCTCAAACACAAAGCTGTTTAGACAGCATTGGGAAGTAGAATTTGTAAACTGTAGCTGTACATGTAGAGAAATACTATTTGTTCTGCCTGGAAGTATTGATGGATAGGATTTTAAACGTTACCATGGAAACAGTGTAGCAGTGTTATATGAAGTTTTCAGAGGTCTTTTCTATTTTCTGTCTTTCTTATTTAACTTTTTGAGAATAATTCCACATGCCACATAGCCAAGGTCCGCTCAACAGTGTCAACAAACAAAACAATCACATTAAAGATTCATCTTGACATTGTATATACAAGAATTCACAAATGCCATAACACAGAATTCACATACAATGTTTATTATAACAGTTCACTTAGATAGATATTAGATATTGAGAACCTACATTACAAAGGGGAAAAAATTGTTTTTGAAACTTGATCTTATGGGTAATATTGACCCATATAGCTTTGTTTTTATTTCATCATAGTTTGTCTTTAGGTTTGTAAATAATCAGGTATTTGGTATTTTTCCTGAGGGCAATCAGCAAGACCATGGCAGGGGATCAAAAATGTAATACTTAGCTTACAATTTATACAAACCACTAGATCTATAAATGCACAAAGATCCTGTCACCTCCATTGTCCTCTTAATCTGAATCCTTAAATAAACCCAGCGCCCAAGGCTGAAGCTTATTAATATTGCAGCTCCGTCTGTATTCATTATGAATGAGAACAAGTGTGAAGACTCGAAACGGGCTGCAAACAGTACAAGGCTGTGGCTGTTAACAATGCAGGTCACACAGATAATCAGCATGCCCCACCAACCTCAGCTTACTGACACCTGGCACTGCTAAGGTAGACCATTACAGTTTTTCCATGCGTTGTGATATGTGAGTAACTGTTCTGTTAACACGGGAGAAACAATTCAATGAAAAAGTCATGTTTAGTCACCCTCTGCAATACTGATTTCAGAAAATCCAAGTGACAGCCAGTGACATTTTAGTGAGATATTATGTAGGTGGACAGCACATTTCTGCTTTTGACTTAAATAAAGACAAGAGACCTTCAATTTCAAGCCCACTAAATGGAATTATATGTCAAGGTGTCTGTTTCCATCCAAGCTCTGCTTCTGTTTTGTACTGTCACGATGGGTATTCATATTTGTAGAGCAGAAAAGTAAGACTCCTCAGAGCTGCTGGAAGGTTTCTTTATAAATGATTTACCGTTTTCCATTAAAATGTCCTGTGACATCTGTGACGGCTGACCTAGCACTAGAGCTAGTGGCAGTGGAGTGCCACAAGGTGCTGAACTGGGTCCACTCAAACTTGCCAGAAGTTGATGTCACTTGTGAGCGCAACAACTATGGCTAAGTGCTTCTTTATTTAGATCTCAACTATACCTGAAAATAGTGTGAGGGGAAAAAAAGAAGCTTTAACAACACATCAACCTGTACCCAAGAAGTATATGATAATTGTTTTCTGAATAAGGAATTACAGTGTCTTTTACATACAGTATCTAGTCCTATTTCCCAAACACCTGTAGATATAGTCAGTTAACCTACCAGTACATCATTGTGGTTTAAGGATCCCTTTCATTTCATTCTCTGCTTTGTGTTGTCTTTACTGCATAAATTGTTTTATTTAATTTTATTCGTAAAATACCCAGAATAATATTAAACATAAATGTTGCCATTTGATGCAATGTACCAGAGTCTGCCTAAGGCACATTTTCATCTACAGTCCCCTGGCAAGTCATAGTTAAAACTTTCAGACATCAATAAAACATCAAATTAGATAGACAAGACAAAATACATGACATAAACTGCATAAACCCGTAATGCATCACACACACATTTTGCCAGCAGCATAGGAATGATATTCTAAACTTCTCACAGTATTATTCTGTGCTGCTCTTTCAGACTCACTTTATTTTTTCACCTAAACAGTCTTATAACATAACATAATGTGATAAAACAGCATTGCGTCCTTAGGGCCATTTTGGCCTCACCCATAAAATCCTGAACTCAAAATGATTGAATGCAGTTTAATGCCTAACTCCATAATTCAGCACAAGAGCTCAGAGACTTTGCACATTTAAGTAATGGTTGTTTTACATCTATAATGTGCTTTGAAACAAATATTGGATTTTGTTGTAGACAGACTCGTCAGCTAGTTTGAATTACACAACTCTACAGCTCAGTATTAACTACTTTTTCTTTTGTTTTCTTTTTGTTATGTATCATAGTAAATAAGTAAATAGATTTTTTGTTTACCTTTAAGAGAAGCCAGGATAATTGCATGCCTGTATGATAGTGCACATTACATAATAAGCTCAAATGAATGTGCTAGTATAGTCTTGTAATTATTACTGACTAAACAAAATGCTGGTAATTACAAAGGGCTTGCATCTGAATATATTGTTTTCAGTAAAAGGTGTATGTATAGAATATAACAGCACCCCCAAAACAAGGCACGTGGCCATGTAGTTGGATGAGAAAGCTTTTCAGTTAACATTATTTCTTTTTGAAATCAGAAAAGACCTCTAACATTACTGAAGTTGTAGGTTTATATTTACCCCTTAGTATTTTCCAATTTAAATAATTTATTAAAAAAGATGGTAATTATGAACATCTGAAGTTAGTCCCTGAGCACTTTAAATGGCAGCTCACTGCTCCTAAAGGGCTATTTTGCTAATGCTAACTCCTAATTTTAATGCTATAATCTGTGTGTGCATTAGGATGGGTAAAATGAACAGTTACGTTAATCTTTAACCTTTAAAAATGTCCAACGTTGCCCTCTTTTATTAAATGTTTAAAGCTAATGGGAGGCCTGAGCTCACCTTACACCTGAATACCTGTCATACTCACACACATACTTGAAATGAATTCACACCCTTTCTCCTCACTTTTGTCTTTTCTCTCACCTTCTACCAACATTGGCACATAGATAACTTTTTCTGTTCCCTATCACTGTATCTCTCTGTCCAATACAAACACATGCACACTTGTCCCCAATCTGTGCAGAAGGAATGACTGTATGTGTGCTGCCAGGTGTCCTCTCAGCAGTGGCTCTGACCCCAGACAGAGATCTGCTCTTTGCTTCACCAGGGGGGTTACAGTGACAAGGCTCCTACAAACATTTATTGTCTTATCTTTCCTCTTCACCACAACTGTTCTCACCTTTGTCATCTTTTACGACCAGAAACATTAGGCATGTGACATTTTCCTGTCTTTTCCACTTAGTTTCACAGGCTTGCATAAATGCCATTAAATGGAGCGTTTATATTATACATACATTATGTTAATTGTATCAATAAGTGTTTGGTTATTCTTGTTTTATCTCAGTTTCAGGGGTATGAGGTCCATAACTCACTGTTACAGGCCATTTGGTCCCTGTGTGGGCAGAGTTGACATTGTCTGCTGTAACTCAAACTCGTACTCAGTGAGGGTCAGATTCCACCAGGGCTTCCTTTTGTCACCATTTCTATTCAGAATTTCAAGGTGCAACCAGGGAATATCCAGTTTGTGGCCTCAGGATCATATATCTGCTGTTTGCCGATGATATAGTCCTGCTGGCTTCATCAAACTGTGACCTCCAACCTGGGGTGGTTTGTAGCTGAGTGGGAAGTGGCTGACAAGAGGATCAGCATCTCAAAGTCTGAGATGACGGTTTTCAACTGTAAAAGGGTGGAGTGCATTTAGAAGAGGTGAAGTATCTCAGGGTCTCTTTGGTGAGTTAGGGAAGATCAACAGACAGGTTGGTGCTGCACTGTTCTGAATGGTAAAGAGGGTGATGAGCCAAAAGGTGAAGCTCTCAGTTTACTTGTTGATCTATGTTCCGATCCACCATCTATGGTCTCAAGCTGTAGGTAGTACCAAACACAACAAGATCACAGATACAAATGAGTGCCTACTGCAGGGTGGCTGGGCTCTCCCTCTGAGATAAGGGTGAGGAACTTGTGTTGCTCCTCTACATCAAGAGGAGCCAGTTGATTGGTGAACACAAGAACACAGATTCCTTGGACCACATTCACGCACCCTCTGGTGGAGCTGGAGGTAGTCACCGGGGAAAGGGAGGTCTTGGCTCTTCAGCTTAGACTGCAACCTGGACCCATAGAAGAAGAAGAATGTGGACAGATTAATTTAATGTATGTTTATTTACTGTTGTGGATGACATATAATGGTAGATAACAGAAGACAAAAATCAAATATTGGCAAAGACACAGAGGTGGATGTGACAAAAGCAGACAAAAAGTGAAAGAAAAGTCTCCGCCTGTTGTTCATGCATGGACTCAAGGCATCAATAAACAGCAGTGCTGTTCTGCGAGATATTTCTCTGTGCAACAGGTGTCTTTTACTACAGATTTGCCTACTGAATTATTCACAGGGCTCTTCCACCTTTAAAAGATGTCCTATCGTATTCATTATTTAGATGCCTTTTCGCTGTGCTGGGAGGCACCTTCAATTATTCAACAACAATATAGAGCCTAGCAAGGGGTTAATAGGGCTTTTGTGGCAGTGAACAGTAGGGGAGGTATAAATGGGTGGTGAAGGTGGTGATGTGGGGTGGTGGGAAAGATTTATGATACAGGTCTACGGGTGATGTGAGAGGTTGTGGTACCGCGGAAAGGAGCTGTGAGACTGAGAGAGATTGAGGCGGAAAACACTTCAGTGACGGGGAAACGTCAGGAGAACCCCGGCCAACATGAGACATGGGGAAGATGTATGTGTGTGTGTCCCAGGAAAAACAACACCAGTCGAAACAAGCCATTACATTACGATATCAGAACAGTTAAGTTTAATGGCCAGGCTTCCTCTAGGACTGGCATCACATTGTTAAGAGACCTTCAATCTGCTGTATTTTGCTGTTTTGTAAAGCTCATTAATTCATTATTGTTTAATGACTAATTATTGTTCAGTGATGGAAGGAAATTTAAATAAAGCCTCATCGTATATAATACACATGGGATTTCAATTGCAATGAACAGTAAATATCGTTGCGTGATAGCATCAGTAATGGAAATTCAATTAAATCTACCTACAGTGTAGTTCCAGACTAATTATGGTTACTGTTTACTATTTAACGTAGTTGTATCTGATAGCTCCATGGATGTACTCTAAAAACCACACTGACAGACAATGAGATGGTAGAAGAAAAAAAAAAGACCAACAGTATTTGACATTTTAAACCAAATCAGTACAGAGTGATGCTGCAAATAAATTAGTCAAATGTGATAGATATAAAAAAAAAACTATAAAGAACTCAAAATAATGAGGCTGAAGCCCTTTAAGCACTGGAAGAAAAAAAACGACAAAGTGCAAAACATTCATGGATGAATATTTCTCGTCAAAATGTGATGTCAACATTTCAGAAACTCCTCACTATCCTGACAGTGTACATGATTGTCAGTACTGCTCCACATGTTGTCCTTTCATTTCGCTGTTGTCATTTTTCTTTTTCATACTAACCTTACTGTGGCTACAATCAATTAGTCAAGCTGTATCATTGTTGTTGACATATAAAAGATTGATTCATGTTTTTTTTAAATGAGGGAAAATTAACCTTTCCATAATCAACTTTAAATAAAACATTGCTTTTTAGCTGCAAAATATTCATGACCTATGTTAAAGTCCTCATGATATAAATGGCTGCTTGGGAAAAAAATATACTGAAATATGAATTACACAAGGGGGAAGGACTTGGGCGCTAAAAGTGTGTTCCATATAATATGAGATCTGGTGGACCATCTTTATAGTTTTCTTCATAAGACCATACAGAAGGCACTGATATCTGCCGAGCTTTGACAGGTCTGTCTGACAGCTCATTCACCTACCAAGTCAGACTTTTGGAGCGTCTAATTATGTAATAAAACACACATTTTCCTGGCAGTTTGACGACAGTAGTTGTTAATCAGTTACACCAACAAGACCTTAAAATAATGTACCTACTTAATACTTTTTGCCTGATGAATTTTATAGTTTTACCAAGTTAGTAAGATACTGTTTAGCATTAGCTTGTCCATAATCCCCTCTGAGTCCTTGTGTTCCCATAGCACCGCCCCTATTTTGTCTAAATATGGTCACTTCCAGCTGCAAAAAGTTAACACCATGATTGTCAAATCACAAATGCCTGTCTTCAGAGCAGCAGTTCAGAACCCAGTGGAAAACCCTGGTTCTTCTGTCAACTAACTGTATACAGTCTGTGAAATTACTTTACAAATCGTATTTTTAATGCACTAGAGTAAATAAATTCAATGTGTTTGGATGTAGATGTAGTAGAGAAGATACTACTGGAAAGCTAAGAAGATGGACTTCTTGTTTTAAATAATTTTCTTTGCCACTGACTATTTAAACAACAAGAAATACTCAAGAAATCCTCTGATATAAAAGAAAAGAGGAAAAAGTGCCTTTCTTACATTTCATTCTAATGTGTATGTTCAAGAAAATTATGCACGTTCTGGCAAATTACTTGAGAAGGCAAATCTCAAAAGCAACACTTGGTCCTGGAAGTACAAGACAGTGTTCTACTCAACACCTCTTGAAGTTCAAGAAGTTTTCTCAAGATACCCCTTTCTAGGTTTAAAAACTTGGCTTCCGAAAACATAATGCTCTACTTTCAAACAAACCCTTGTCAGTGCCCTTCAGCTCTGGTTTACTGTGTTGTCTCTGTTATCTTCTCTTCCCTGGCATCCTTCACATTCTTCTTTCCTTCCAAGCCAGGAAGTTAGAAAGGTGTTGTTGCCCAGGGCCCAGGTGCTACATTTACCTGCAAAACTGACAGATGTAGGTTATTCAGTATACAGTATGTGAACTTAAACTAACGCAGCCCACGTAACCAGCAACAGCATGGTGATTATGGAAGGGACAGGGTTCAACACTGGCTAAAAATAACATGCAACATTACTATAAAGGTAAATCTGATCAAACTTGATCAGTTTGCTCCATTACAAACAATGCCTTCTCTGCTATAAATAAATACGTCTTTGAGGTAAAACCGCTAAGTGAGTCTACTTAGACGACTGAATGCTGCCACTGTTACCCTTTAGATCTTATATATGTAACTTACAGTGTGTGAACAGTAGAATAAGCTGACTTGTTTAAGGATGCTTTCAAAGGTCACATGGCTCATGACAACCACATGTTTGCTATTTCCAGAGTTAAACTTGTGACCTATCTGTTACGGGACGGTCTTTTCATCTGCTGCATTAACCTACACGTGCATCACTGCATCAGTTTTTGTTCCTCTTAGCTCTGCGCAATTTGACTGTTGGAAAAAGCCATCACACCCAGCTTCTCTCATCGTTAATTCTTTACATTAATCTGCACAGTCCACCCCCTAATTGATCAAAAGCTATCATTCTGCAATGTTATCGTTATCATCACTAATTGATTTGATGATCCATGCGTCCCATTAATAATGTAATAGATGGGAGATTAAGAATTTAACTGTCCATAACCATTAATGTGATCAAGATGTAATAAATGAAGGAGCTACATTTCATTTAATTTAATCAAACTCAATTTTACGCAGTCCAGTTTCACCCCATATATCCCGGCATAATGCAGAATTAAATGCTCGAAGGAGTGATGTGGAAAGTTTTTAAATATCTCTTTGATATGAAGTTAATCAAATCAGAATATATATCAGTGAAGTGATTTTCAGATAAATCAGTGCCCTCTTCAATACAGACGCTGGGCTGTGTTATCCTCTTATTCATACTAATATACTTAAACTAATATGAGTCTGGGTCTGTACTCATAAGGGAAGCTTTATCAGTATTGGCTTTTCATTAACAAATAATTTAAGGTCAAATTTTCATTTCAAGTGTATAGTTACAGAAACTTGCCGTCTCATCCTCCCTGTCCATTTCTTTCCCTCCTTGTCAATGTGAAATACTGCAGCTCCCCCTGTTGGTATGGATCAGGTGAGAGCTCTTTGGAGATCAAAGTGTCCCAGCTTTATCAAACACAGCTCTGTAATGTAATGGATACTGCTGCCAGAGAGCCAGTCCTGCTGAACATTTGACACATAGTGGTAATCTTTTTCCATGATCTGTGCACTGTGGTTTATTTAAATGGTACAGTCAACAGAGCTGTGCCGGACATGTCATTAAGGCATTCACGAGTGTAATTAAGCATTCCTAATCTCAAATGTCATCAATAACTGAATAAGTACATCTGATCTTATTCACAATCTTTCCAACGGGAAAATTATATCAATTTACCAAGATCAAACAGCAGCGGAAGTCCTTCAGTCTCTAGTGTAATTACTGGTTTATTGCAGCCTGAAACAAAAGCATCCTTTCTGCCTTAACAGCTGAATCTCAAGTGCTCCTCTCTTGAACGTCCTTTGTCCGGCAATGTGTGTGACGAACATTCAAGATGTTCAGACTGTTTCTTTTCTGTGAAGATGAGAGGTTGATTCTTCTGGTGTGACAGCTGGAGTGCAAGAGAGAGAGAGACTACTAGTGGCTCTCAGTCTTTCGGATCTTCCTCCTGATTTTTGGACAGACCAGATGAGCAGCACTGCAGCTCCAAATGTTCCAGTTTTTTTTTGTTTTTTTTTTCTCACAAATTGATTAGGGACCCGTTTTTCCAAACCAGTGTGAGCAGGATAGGAGAAGAGTGGCACATATTTTTTTTGAGTTCTCTTCTGAATGCATGGATATGTGACATAAAATGAGATACAGTCCTGTACGTGTGACTTGGTTTGAAACAGTAACGCAAAAGTATTTCCATAAAATCAAATACCATGCATTTTATTTTCTATAAACATGACAACTGTCTCAGCGTGGCTAAGGTGCATTAGCATAGAGGACAATGAGGTGGAAAGCAAGCAGACTGCTAACTTGATTGGCATCTGTGGGGATGCCTCAGCGGAATCAAACACATTCCACATCCAACATTCACACTTGTTTCACCCATTTAAAAATACTCCGCTTGAAAATGTGTGGTCGTTTGAGCAACACATATGTATGTCCTGTTGTTTAGCATTGTGAAGTATTTTAACCCCAAATCGTGAGATGGAGAGAAGGCAGTTTAGTGTTATTTAAGGACAAATTCCTAAATCGGGGGAGATTGGAGTGGACTGGAGTGGAGGGCGGAATAACAAAAGTGTGAACTTTAACACAGTAGACCTCTATTCATCGAAAAATAAAAAGTTTAATAAATGCAGAGGTAGAAAGAAACATTCTTAAAGTGTCTGTATTTTATTACCTACATTTTACATAAGTAACTGCACTTTCTATTCCTTCTATTTTCCAACTGGCTCATTCAATGCTTTTTTAATGCATTTGAGGAGGAGGATTTTTCACTATTGTTATTATTATTATTATTTTATTTATTTATTTTAATATAAATTTTCATTATGTCTTGGTAACATGAAGATCAGTTTCAAACTCCTTTTCGAGCAGTACTTAATTTATTATTAATGTGCATGGAAATTTCCATAATGTATTGATCACTTTTATTTATCAACTTGTGTGCTCTGAACAGTGTGCTATTGGTTCCTTGTACATAAAAAAGATTTTTCTTTTCTTCTGTTCGAAACAAACAATAAACAAACAAACGAACTACATGAATGGGACACTAACACACAGAGAAGACAGTCCCTTGGTGTATAGAGCAGTACATACATCATGCATCATGCATGACAGAAGCAGTGACATAAACACGACAAAACAAAAGAGCGAGACTTGGCTGCTGAGGAAAAGTGTCATCTGTTTAATGAGATTTCTGTGACCTGGAGAACTAATACCAACATAGATGAGCAGAGTTTCAGTTGAAGCAGGCGGTAGACATGTTGAAATACCTGTTAGTTTATTCCACTGCTGGTTATTTTCGACTTTTACTTGTATAAAGAAGTTAAATCAGAAAGCGCCGGCACTTTTATCGTTTCTGTTGAAACGTTATCTGATTATTGGGTCGTTCACGCTGTGGGACTCTTTCACCTGTTTGACTTTATATTGGAATAAGATCTTTGAATAAATAGGCATTTTAAAAAAAGGAGCAAATGTGGTGGTTTGCAATGTGTAAAATGCAGCCTAAAACAATCAAAACTCTGAGTTGATTTCCTCCCCCCCAGCCCACCCCGTCCATGCTGCAAAAGCAGATTGAAACTCTTGATACCACTGTACGTCTGTCTGTCTAAACGTATATCTGTCAACAAGAAGACAAAAAGAAAATGAAATTGCCTCTGTACAGCGCAGAGGAAAAGGGTATGCCAGTAAGTAACGTTTGCCTCAGGTGACAGTTTGAACAAACTCCCATGAAGCTCTCTGCGGAGAGAGTTGCATGCTGGGCCGCGCAGAAACAATGGACTAATTAAGGCAAGGCTCTCCACGCTGGGTTCATTGCGAGTCCTTGGATCTCAGCTGGACGATGGAATGAGCAGGAAGGGAGGTGTTTTGTTTTTTTTTTTTTTTGTTTTTTTTTCTACTGATTAAATTCAGATCAAGAAAGCTGACACAATCTGGCTTTGGTTCTGGTTTAATGAATGACTCCAATTATTTTAGCAGCAGGTTCTATCTGGTTTGTATGCGGCATACACGCATACCCGCATACAAACATACATACAATTCTCTGGTAATAGTGTAACCCGTGGGTGCAGCATAGTACTACAGAAGCCAAAGATTTATATCGAACAAAAGGCACATTTTTGTTTTCATGTCTATTTTCCACATTAGCGTAGCTCTTGCTATACAATACTAAAACAAAGTGCCTGAGTTCATTTATAAATGTCACTTGCAGATTGCTAAATTGAGCAAATAAAGCCCTAGATTTAGTCTCTGCCAACCATTTAAGTAGGAAAGATGGATTTACAGAGTAAACATGGACATATGGTAAGACTTTTGGGAGATTTCATATAGGGTGTAGATATATGATGGGGAGAAGAAACAGAGTTGAAAACGATTTAGAACCTACAGTCAAAAAGATTGGATACATTAGTGCACAGTTTTACCGAAGTGTGTTTTACCAAAATTGAATTTTTATTCTGTATTATTCTGACAGTCACTATAAATTATGTTCCATAACTCTGCATGATACTGTACAAATTGAGTGAACAGAACAGAAGGAAGCTCACAACAAAAACAGGTTTGGACTCAAAGAAAAATATGTTTTAGTAAGAAGCAGCATCTATACCTTCAATTTACTGCAGCCTCTGGATCCCACAAACACAAAATATAGTCATTGAAGTCTCACAGTAAGGTGCATGTCTGTAAACACAATTATTAATTAAATGGTGTGGTATTAATGACAGGTTTATAGCAATAACAGCGTTTCAATACTTAATGGTTTGAAATGATTAAGATTTTTCCATTCATGTTCCATTAAGCCTCAGCTGAAACTGAATAATACTAATTATTTTCATACTTTATTCCAGCTTTGGCATCATGCCTCTAACAGGGTTACAGGCTTAGGGAATCTTTTAATAACATTACAACAATTCAGTAAAGTGAAGGTTGTTAAAGAGAAATACACCTATTCAAATGCAAGTTTTGTACTGTCAAAATCATCATTTAACTTGGAATAACTGATGTGAAAATACAAAACGATGTGTCCTTTTAACTGCACACGGTCTAGTTTTTCTTTTGGATCTTTTTCAATAGCATGACCTTTATAGATGAGAGCAGTGTGAATCATACTTCTTTCATTCCAAGCTATGAAACAGGATTGGACTTTATTTAGTGAAGTGGAAACATGTGTAACCGTCATGTTTGAGGTCAGCCGACTTTAAACTGGGGAGTCATTCCACTGCTCAATATGTTCATTCAGTACAAATGAAAAATATGTTACTGCCCACAGTTTATCATATAGGTAGTTAGTCTGGTATTTACAAGGTTGATTTTTTTTTCTTTGGTATTGTTTGTTTTTTGTTTTTTTTAAGAAAAATGTATTTTTCAATTAAATACACTGATCACAGCAGTGTTTTTTTTACCTTCAGCAATGGCCTTTAGAGTATTGACTAACAAAAAAATGTGGATGTGTTGTGGTTGTGTGGGCAGCAGCAAGGTAAAAGTGAGAAAATTGCTCAAATAGAGATCCAAAATCTATCTGAAGCCCTATTGGTCTTATCTGATAAAAGCAGAGGAGATAGTTGGGCATATCCATGGCCTTTAAATGACACTCTTTTAATTGGTTCTCCAAATTAAATTCTGATGTCAAGTATCATCACGCAGCTGAACGCTACATAATCTCTTATCAAATTATTGCAGGAAGTGATCATCAGATAATTAGATGTTTTTAATGTCACACTGCATAGAGTGTGTGTGATTCACGTTAAAACTGAAATACCTGAAAGCAACATTTTGATGGCATTTGGAGGACACAGCAGTGTGGAAATGTGCCCATGGTTGTTTTGATATTTTCAGTTTGACAGGCTAATGACGATGCTAATGTCATATTATATTCTCTCAAGGTATTTTTTAAAGTAATATGTTCAACTCAATAACCACTGTAACAGCCACTCAGATCACAAATGTTGGTTTTAATCAGTATGCAGCAGTAATAAATACACATAGTGACTACATGGCTACTGAGCAGCTCACACTAACACTATTTAAGGTGGGGGTATTATTAGTAATTTATGTGTTTTGTAGCTGTTGTTGTTTTTTTTTTTCCATCCTTTCCACTGAACAGACACACGTCCATGCATTTCTAAATCTCCAATCCATCTCTCTTGTTTACTGACAGTTCATTTTGGGGACTAAAATCGTTTGTTCCAACTTGGCAGTGACAGCTATACGGCTTGTTGAAGACTGGGAAACAAACACATGCTGTCATCTGCCTGCCTGTCTCTCTGCGTGTCTGCATGGACTGTGAGGTTTCTCACAAGTGACAGGTTTCCGTTCAGCAATCTGCCTTGTCTGCTGATTTGAATCGGGCTGTTGTTTTGTGTGTGTGTGAGACCAAATGTGCAAGCAATGCAAGTTTCTGTGCACATGTACAGTATGTACGTGGCAGATTGTGTGCATGTTTATGTGGACCGTGTATGTGTGCACGTGTGTGTATGTGTGCGTGTGCATATGTCCAGCAGATTGAGTTTTAGTTAAACATTTTCAGATGCAGAGCTCGAGCTGGCAACAGAAATAAGAATGTGGCTTTTATAGCCAGAAATAACACAACGTAGCTAACAAAAAAAAAAAAAAAACCTTGGTGGCTGAGCAGAAACATAGATTTATATGGAGAAAGGAGACGTCATTTGCAATAATTTCATAAATCATTTGTCCCCCTCAATTAAGTCTATCAAATGTCCATGAGGAACACACTCCACCTCAAATGTTCAATGGGGGGAAAAGCACAAACTTAATGTGTTGAAACATCACATTCATTCACACTTTTGACAAACAGAGGCAAAAAGGAAGAAAAATGAATTACCACACACCCACTACATATACATGCAGATGTATAACCACTTTGGTCTATAAAGGCTTAATTATTAACCAAGAATCACAAAATGAATCAGTTACATTTACATATTTAACCCTCAAAGACCTAAATAGCCTCCAGCAACCAAAAGCATCTACTGACCTAAAATGTTTAATAACTTCTGAACCACTAATCCTATTAATCCATGTAAATAATTCAGGTAAAATAAATCATGTCAGCTTTCCAGCAGAATCAGATATGATGCATTTAGATGTCCAGAGGCTCACTAGTGAACATACAAATGCTGTCATTTTCTGCAACATTGATTTACAAGAAAAATCCATGTAGTTTGTGAATGTCAGTGGTTTTAGATACTTGTGTTTATGTTCAGCTAATGATAAATTCTGCTGAAAAAAGTTAGCTTTTTCTTCAGTTTTCTTGTTTTGATATCATTATTAGAATTTACTCTGAGCTTTTATGAACATCTGTGAATATTAAACATAGGAATATACCAGATTTTTACTGAAAAAATGCAGAGAATAATATTATAATGAATGGTGAGAGATTACTTAGGAATGGTTAAATTAATTAGTCTGTATGAGTTAATTTATTATTGTCATATGAGCATATGTCCAGTATTTTTTTTTTTTAATAAACATGTTAATTCAAGCGCTATTGGTAGAAAAGCAAAAGCTTTCATATGGACATCTGCTAATGTGGTCCACCAGCCGGAAATCTGGGCTCAGTGGCTCTGTCCACCGAGCTTTGACTCAACCTGGGAGGATATTATTGCTTTTAAACCAAAGTGTGTACGTGTGGATGTGTTATTTAGACGCCCACGCTCAGGGAAGACGCTGAATAATGATCACAGCTCAGAGATGACAACCACAGTGGAGAAAAATCTGTGACCTTTCCGACTTTTCTATATCAGAAATGTTCAGGAAGGAACAGCTGTCTCTTCCAATCTGATGCTCCAACATGAATAAGAAACATTATCAGTCCCGAGTGTCGCCAGATAGATGTTGGGAGTGGTGTGTAGCTAGGCGGTGGCAGGTTTAGTGGTGTATGGCTGTGAGTGTGTGTGTGTGTGTGTGTGTGTGTGTGTGTGCTCAGCTCGTGCTTTTACATTTTCCTGTTTTCTTTCTTTCCCAGACAAAACAACTGAGAGGCCGTTTTCATCGCCACATACTCTCTGCATTACGTGTAAGATGATACACAATGCAAACCCTTCTGAGGCAGGAGGTGTTGCATGGGCGTTGTCGTCCAAAACTAAATGACTCCTATACGGCAAAACAGACAGCATATGAAATGCCGCAGAGGGAGTTGGGGGGAGGGTGGAAAAAAAGCACTCAAACATTTTAGATTGTAAGTGGTGCCATCTTCTGGGGCCAAACAACTCAATCAGCAATCTGGTAGGACATTTGGAAAATGGGATTCTCCTTCAGTGATGACTACAGGCATTCACTTCGCCTGCGATGAACTGATATTTTCTGCTCTATTTCTGCTTTTATTTACCTTCAGTGGCACATCTGAAATTTAATATTACAGCATCTATTTCTACATCTGCTCTGGCATTTTTTTTTTTCTTTATCAGAGGTCAAACTGTTTCCGAACCTGCAGAGTGCCGTCATTAGAAGTCCATCATGGAAGAAACATTAAATGAAAACATCTTGACTGTACTGTATTTTTCTGGAAGGTTCCCCTATTCAGAAACCTATGCACTGTAAATTGGATGCAGTGCACTGTGGGAGTTGCTGCCATACAGACAGATTATGCTTGTCACTGGTGATCCATGTAGAACGGCACGGCCATTAATGGAATGATCTCCAGCCGCAAACAAAAGCACATAATATAAGCAGAGCACAGGTGGACAATCGGCACAAGATAGATATTTGACGGAGAAGTGTTATGTGTATTGTAGCCTAGATAGTGAAAGACAAACTGCAGTTATCTGTTTTGTGAGCACACATGCACACACAAGACACACTAATGTGCATCCGCTAGCACATACGGTACACACATGGAGCCCCAAAGCAGATAAAGCAGTCATTGGAATTAATATCTGTGTGCTGTAGTGCCTTGAGCCAAAGCCCTCGCCATAAACACATCACTCACAGTGTAGCCAACCAGCCAGGGGATCAACCCAAGCACTAGAAAGCAGGGGAAGGGGTTTACTGTAACTGTGTGCACAACGATTGAGAAGCACTGAAACAATAAGAAAGTAAGCTGAGACCGAAAAAGGCCAGTGGATCTTTATTGCTTATCGGCTGTTTTTTACTACTACATATATTTAAAAGGATTTCGGTTCAGTGTTATGGCTAACATATTTCTGTCATACCCCTGGTGCTGTAAATTGTTGCACACAAAACTGAACCCCATGAAAATCACAATGTTTTAGAAATGTTTGCTAAAAGCTTGCATATGTGTATATGTAACATCTTCTTAAGGGATTTGGTGATGATAACAGCAATAGGGAATATCACCAACTTTATCCTTAACCTTGTAATGATATTGAGTGTGCTATTCACGAACTGATCTCTAAAGTTGTAGTGCAACAAAAATGTCTTCAGATCATTTTAATCTTTTACAACTCAGCTTCTTTCTAATCTCAATGCAAGATTAAACTGCTTTTGCACAATAGAGGATTACTTGCTGAAGTACAGCACTTCAAAGAGATTTGAAGAGAAGAAAAGGAGGACGATGAAACAGGTTTACAATTTTAGTTGAGAAGAATAGAAAATATGTAATTAGAGGGGTAAAGACCTTCCTCATAGACTGTTCTGATTCCAATCGATTGAGCGATTCATCGATTTTTAGTAAATCTCTTCTACCTGCAGCTAATGATCAGCTGTTAAAAGAATGGCAAAGTGGCTGGGAAAGACTGTGACAGTGGACTGTGGGAAGGCGGTACGTTGTGGGTGGGGGGGGGCGTTCAGGAAGTTAAAGCAGACTGTGTCAATCATGCAGACCTAGGCCATAGCTGAGTGGGAGGTGGTGATGGACAAGAGCAGACTCGGGTTATCAAGAAAAAAGGGCACAGAGGGGACAAGCTCAGACGGCTGTGTGATGAGTGAACCTCGGCCGGACTGAAATAAATAAATAAAGTATGTGAATTTTTTAAGGAGAATAAAGGGAGCATCAGAAAAGTCGGCGGGGGCTCGGGTGTTCGTGGTCCGACATCAAACGGGTCGTGGGCTGAGGAGACCTATTGTGTGTATGAGAGAGAATAAAAGAGAGGCTGTGAATGTGAGAGAGATTGTGGGTTTAGTGCAGAAAGCAACAGAGATGGAGGATATCACAACCGTTTTAGGGGATACACAGAGACAAGACGGGGCGGAAGATAATTGAATAGAACAGGGACACTCTTTGTTGTCTCATTCATCCTGGACGCTTTGTAAGCCTGATTACTCACTCTGCTCAACTGAAAGGAATGAGTTTGCTGTAGGACTAAGTACGAACAGGTCTGCCATATGTCTTAAAGTAATATAGAAAGCCAGGATCAGGGCCCAATATAACTGAGATAGAAGACACATTTTACAGCTAATATAGGGATCGAATGGAAGTCCTGTGGAAAAAAAAGACCAATGAAGTGATTTGGGGCTGAACTGTAGCTCAATCTCATCTAACTTTTATTAGAAACCAGGAGGAAAGAAAATAAGGAAAGACATTTCATCCCCCTTTAAGCATTTAGGGTCTTAAGCCATAGTGGGTGTTAGTAGTGACAAGAAACACCTGCAGTCTCCTCTGACTCATTTTAACCCATAAACACCAAGTGTTACTTTTGTGGCAGTTCTCAAATGAATGTTTCTCTCTATTTATATATTTGTATCTATTCTTTCCATTTATTATAGTACTATCCTCTGTATTTTGCATTTTTCACTGTACATCATGTATTTTCCTATATTTAATTTACTACATTTAATGTAGCTGTTCATAAAAACTCAGTACATTCAAAGGTTATTATATCAAAACAGAAAAAACTTAAGAAAAAGTCACATTTTGAGCAAAGATATCATTAACTGAACATAAACTCAGTGTGTCCATCCACTGTCATTGATCCAACTCCATGGGTTTTACTG
>JAPQRQ010000019.1:12944386-12969774 GCA_037367365.1 Apogon talboti | reverse complement strand
TTAAATATTTTAGCATTGGGGTGTGCATACACCCCACGTGACCATTCATGTTTGAATAGGCCATGTGACCAACCAAGAGTTAATAGTATCAACATCGTAAATACAACTTTGGGTTTATTATTCATCCTTTTGTTGTTTTTAGAATTACATACAAAATCCTGTAACGTTTCACTATGTGCTTTTTGTTTGAGGTTGTTGTATTCTTTATTGTGTGCTTGTGTGACTGCCCCAGAGGCCATGCAGCAGTTACAGATCCAGCTGGCGGAGTCAGACCGGCGCATTTCAACGTACATACGGAAGTTAAATAAGATGCAGGCCGACTACCACAACTTGATTGGAATCACTGCTGAGCTGGTTGACTCATTGGAGGCCACAGTCAGCGGAAAAATGGTTGGTCAGATTGACTGTGAGGACACAAACACACGCTCAGTCACAAAGTACATTAGAGACTGGCACAAGGGTCGATACACACACACACACACACTGGCACTAATGAGCTAATAAGAGGTGCACAAGCACTGAAAAGACACACAAAAATACTTTAATGCGGTTTAATAATTGAAAGTTCAAAGGCATTTTCATGTGGATATTTGGATATGCTTAGTATTCCCTCAGTACCTCTAGATAACACAACTCTTAACAGGTAAAGAGAAATTGCAACCTCACCCTTCCACTTTCATCCGGCGCATTATCTTAAAGCTCAAGGGGCATGCTGTGTTTTTGCAGATCTCCCCTGAGTACCTGCAGAGTGTATGCATCCGCCTGTTCAGCATGAGGCAGAGCATAGTGCAGAGCACGGACTTCACCAGGCCTGGCACCGTGAGTGAAAGCACACAGCTCTCTCTGGTCTGTCCTCTCTCTCTCTCTCTCTCTCTCTCTCTCTCCCCCTTTGCACTACACTGCAGAAAAGAAAGACATACACAACACAAAATGTCAAGGAGAAAGATTTTAATGCAACTCTTCTCCTGAAAGCAACTGATACAATCTTAATGGGAAAGCTGCTCTCAGGGATACATAGTGAATGACATTGTACTGTACATTTGATAACCAACTGTAGGTACTCAACCCATTCATGAGCTTATCCTGCTGTTTGGATTCTTGTCTTGTGATTTTAACAGAATATTTCAAAGTTAAATACTCATGACCAAACTCTCAATAAAAAAAAAAATCACCAACTATGTATGAAACCCTCTTCGTGGTTGATCACATACTGATAAAATGGATATACTATATTCAAAATTAACATCCAGTAGTTGGTAAAAACCCACATTAGTTGCCTTTGTATGAAAGATGTGAAGCAAAATGACAAATACTGCCATGTTCACCGAGATGCAAATGAATTGTCCTTTGACATGAAGAGAGTTCTACGCTATACTTCAACAACCATGCTTACTGTACGTCGCTTACATTGTGGTGTTGATCTCTGCTCTTGTTTCCTTCTGTTTTGACCTGAATGACTTCTTTCTGTGTGTTTGTGTTTCTGTGTGTGTGTGTGTGTGTGTGTGTGTGATGCTTTGTCCACAAAGGGATATTACTCTATGAGTCCTTATGATGATGGCTATGTAAGTTTATTATGTTTTCATCTTTACTTCCTGTTATGGCCCAGGTCTCTACTTCTTATTTTGCTTGTGCCTTGCCTCGTCTCACCCTCGTCCTCCTTTCCTTTATGTCAACGTCCCCTTCCTTTACTATCAATACACTCACCCTCCCTTTGTACTCATACCATATTACTATTCCTCCAGTTGTAATTATATCGTCCTATTTTAAATGGATCTTTGGCCTTGTTTTTTCAGGGCACTTATTCAGCCAAAAGAAAGCAGCTTTTTTTTTTTTTGACATATCTCATCGTTTGTTCCCAAAGACTGTGGTCATTATTCCTCCCTTCACTTCTCCTTGTTGGTTATTATTTTTTTGTATTGTTAGGTAAATCCTGTCATTTTCAGTTTGTTCTCCTTACCATTTGTTTAACTGTACGGCTTTTGAAATAATTCAGGCAGATCCTGTGACAGAACAAGAATGGCTAGCACAAGGAGATTCGATTTAAAGCACTTCTCTCACGCTCAGGTTGTCAAACAGGGTGGCTTAAATTACAGGCATTTGAAAAGGGACAAGCAGTGCAGCTTCATGCAATTGTGACGCTGCTGAACACAGATAATAATAGCCACTCAAATTAAATACAGTATTAAATGAATTCTAATAATGTTAATTAAAAACTCAAACCTCCTTTGCTCTGTCAACTTTAGCCCAGAGCATGAGTCAGCACCATGTTTGACCTAGACAAGAAACTGCTCTGATTATTGTAAAATAATACCATAATTGATCATAATTATCAGACTTCATGTACCTTCATAATCGTGCGATGGCTCTTTGAGATTATTTTATTGTTGCTGCTCTATAGTATAGGTATCACTATGGAGAAATCAGACCTTTATGTGATAGATGAAACCACAGTACAGAGCTGTCTACTGAAACAAAAACATCAACAATAGGTGGCCTTCAGTTGTCCCCATGGAGTTACTTATGTAAACTGTACATTGTTGCAAAATTGAGGTCAAGTCTTAGCTTTGTTCAGGATTAGCTGAATCTGAGAAAAATAAATATGTTCTTAAAATTATAAAATCTTGCATTTCTGTCGCTGTAAGTATTGTACATTCTATAGGAAGGTACCTTCCTATATCAGGAAGATACATAAGACATATTACATATTGAATTTTTCTGAGAACACACTACTATATTCGTTCTAATCAGTTGGTGCAGTCTTTGGGGCCCAGACCCCTGGTTTCTAGAGCCACAGTGAAACATGTTTTCTTGCCCTTCCACATGCTTCAGGGCACCTGAAATGTTTAGAGAGAAAGGAATTTGGGAAAGAATCCAGGTATCGCTGCTCTTTACTTCCGTTTTACCTGCTGCACACCAAAGCAAATATGTGGCGAGACCACACGATACCACAGATGACATGGATCACTCCCCTGACCTTAGACTGTTCCCTCTATAGGTCACAACCCAAGCTTTAGATTGAATTTCAAGGCTTAGTTCAATTCTCCTGCGAATTGTTAAAGAAAACATCAATTACGACTTTGACCCTTCCCGCCCACACTCACAATTGCATATGCACGAGCAACCTATTTTTTTTTTCTAATTCATTGCTATTCCCAGTAAAAATATCAGTTTCATACTAACCCTGACCCTAGGTGGTATGTGTTTCCAATTAAATATCTTACCATAGTTGTCACTGACAGCATGAGCAGTGTTGCAAAAAGTAATATATGTCTGGGGATTGAGCATGTACCAAGCATGATGTATGCATGTCCGTACCTGGAAATCACCTGCACAGGCAATAGCTTGTTTGATTTTTGTTTAGATTCATTATGAGGTCACTAAAGGAAACATGCAATAAAGACGATAAAAGATTGTAAACCATTACAGGATTCACGCATGTAGATTATTCATATTCTAAAATATGATGTGCTCCTCTGTGTTCTCTTTGGATTTTGCTTTCTTGCACAGGCCTCCTCAATGTTGAGAGCATCCATTGCACCGCAGTGAGTATTTCGTTTAAATTTATCTGCTCGTTTGCACAGATTGATGCTCTGCGTTATCATGGTCAAACATGGCTGACATGTCCTTCCCACTGTTCTCCAGGAGATCCAAGGATGTGCCAATGCTGCCCTCACTGGACTATGAGAAGCTGAAGAAAGATCTAGTAAACAGCACCGACAGATGCAGGGCCCTTCTGCTTCAGGCGCTGCGCTGGGTATTCTTAATTATAAAATAATAAAAATATAGAAAAATTACATGAAAATGATAAAAATAATTCTAAAAACCTCTGTTCCTCTTTTACCAGGTGTTAGATAATTCATAGTAGTCTCTACTGTTTTAATTTACATAATTTTTTATGTGTAACCTCTTTGACCACTCACCACTCTAACAGCACCACAGTGTGTTTTTTAATTTAAAATTTTTTCACGCGGACTTTATTTTATTTTACTTTGCTGTTTTGTTTTCTTGCTGCTGAATACACAACCCTCATTCACATCCTTATGTCCATCTTTAATTAGCATGATAATGAAGTGATGAACTTAAGCTAAAGATTTTGCTTTGGACGACATTATAGCTATGGTTTTTGTGTGAGTATAAAGGCAAATCTGTTTTTCATGCCTTTTAGAGACTGACTCGGTCGCTCCCTGGTGAACAGCGAGACACAGTTCTTCAGGCATACATCAGCAATGACCTCCTGGATCGCTATAGCACCAAACAGGTGGGACCTCAAGCACTATAGTCACACACACTTACTACAGTTACTAGTCCTTTTTGGTGTGACAAAGCACTGTACCTTTGTATTACAGATAATAGAATCACTATCTGCATATGACAATAGGTTTTATTCCCTCAAACCCAACTACTTAAATTTTTTTCAGAGACAGATACAAACTTTTGTTTTTCACATCATCTTATTAATCCAAGGCTTTTGTGAAAACAGTGATGTTGAGATGACTTATTTCCTTGATGCACAGAGAGGTACTTTTCTCACAGGAGGGTTTTTATATTAACTTTGCCATTGATTGAACACAGTAGTTCATTGGTGCAATATGTGAACTGTTAAAAAGCTGAAGATACCATTCCGTAAAGTTTCCCATAATCTTTGAAAGGCAGCTTCTCTTTTTGGAATATGTCGACACAATTTGATATTAATCAAATAGAGATCATTTTCATTGTAAAAATAATTTGTGGGGTATCTGCAGATCTGTTAAAAATCTTAAAATATCTTAAATGTAATTATCCATAAATTAAGGCCTTAAAATTGATCATTGATCTTTAAATCTGACACTCTAAGGTCTTAAAATTTCACAGACACAATAAATGATATTGCTGTATTTGCTTTGGAAATATTTGTAAGGAATTTGTCAAATTTGTAATTAGTGTTTTAGTATTTTAGCACATCAGAGATCAGAATAAGTGGAGACACCACATATCATTCATGGGTGGAAGGGTTCAGGTATGTAATTTAGCAGCTTGAACGTCAGCAGCAGAAACAGTACGCATGGAAAAATGTGAATGTGATATTAGCTATGTTGCAAAATAGCTAAGACTATTTTGAGGCCCATTGTAGTTATTTTTGTGAATGTAAAGTCTTAAATTTGATCAAAGATGCATAAAAAAGTCTTAAAGTTAGACAGCCTGTATTTTATCACTCAATTGACATTAATGACATCATTGTTCTGTGGTCATTATATTACGATATAATTCTGTTTACATTATTTCAGTGGTCTGTATTAAAAAAGTAATCACTTCTCATTTCTTTACAAAGTAATCAGACATGAGTGCTCAAAAAATCATACCTCAGTCAGACATCAACTGCAGTCTGATACAAAACAACAGATTAATGAGATTAAATGCTTCACTTAAGTCATACATAACCAGACTGACATTTAAGAGAAATAATCCAATTTCAACGTCTGACCGAACACAAAAAGGTATGCGAAATCCAAAACCAAGGTTGTATTCCCAGTTTTACTCTCTTAATGGTTTTCAAAGATACCTAAGAGCCACGTGTTTTTCCAACACTTTTATTGCTTTTCTCATTTTTTCTTTTTGACTTTTTACACCGTGTTCACGTAGCCTTTAGCCACGGGGTACAGTGTTTAAGATAATCTCCTTTCAGAAGAGTAAACGATCCTCACCTCATGGCTGAGCTCTTTGTTTGTGTACTTGCCACGGCACTCTGAGCCCTTCTAAATAACACCAGGGGTTTTTACTATAGAATCAGACAATACACGTGGTAGGATATCAGTTTCATGTAATCAAATCACAAATGTAAATGTGCTGTTTCTGAAAATTAACAAAAGTCTAAATGGCACCAACATGGCCTGTTAGGTTTGACGGGGCTGACCTTATACAGCCATAGTTTTGTAATAATTTTGCCTTTGTCTACCTCCCAGAGTAGAACATTCTCTCTTTCAGACAAAATGTGCTATACATAACTTTAAACCCAACACTCTGTGCCCTCTTAGGAAACTGTGCTTCAGTTAATGAGGTCAAAGAATGAGACTGTCCGCCAGTGCATGGCCCGTCTGATCAATGCCTTTGCTTCTCTCGCAGAGGGTAAGTTCCTTTTGTTTTTGGCCTCATTACATCATTGTACAGTAAAATGCAGGATTCTTTTGAAGCTATAAATTCATTAAAGACCTTAGTGGGGTTTATTGCAAGCTCCTATTCAAAAATACTGTTCCTGCAGACACTTACTTTGTCAAAACTGTTGAATAAGTTGTTGATGTATTGTTCTGTAAGATGGTTATTGGTTCATAATCCTCATTAACATTGGGGGAAGTTCAAATGGTTGCATGGACTCTCATAACTCTCCTTTGTTAGCACTGTTTGCTACATGTAAGTAGCATGTAGTCGTACATGGCAGTCACATGTAGCGACCATTAACATATAGTCACTACATGTGAGTAGAATGAAACCGAATATGCTGTCGCCCCACAGCCTGACTTCAAAATGTAAACGTACACTGAATATCAGGCCTGTGTCTTTTCTTTTTAAGCTTTACACCATGTTGTGTCACTGTTTACAGGTCGGGTTTACCTCTCCCAGATCCCCGGTCTGCTGAAACTTCTGACAGAGGCCCTCAGAAAGGAGGAAAAGGACTCATTGACTAGAAGACATGTGCTAGTAGCCCTACAAAAACTCAGCCTCAGGTACAAACTGAAATTATGGTATACGCATAAATCCTTTCTTTGTAGTCATAGGGCTTTGCTCAGCCTGAGCTGTGTTACAAAGGTGCTCAAGAAACGATTTTTATTTACTTACATATAAACCAGTTGTTACTTCTTCTCAGTGTTTTGATTCAGTACTTGTATTTGTTTGTGTTTGTTGTAGGTTCAGAGGATAATTTTATTGAATATTTTTTTCTTGTAAAAAGCACCTGACCACAGGACAGCTGTGTTTAAGTTGTTCTAAATGCATCCTTCTTATCTCATCGTGATAGGAGGAGTCAGCAGACAGCCATGATAGCAGACGATCTAATTGGCTGGTTGATGGATGAGCTACACGACTCCGACTGCCTAAGTGACTACACTCTGGAGTACTCTGCAGCTCTGCTTCTGAACCTGTGTCTGCGAACGAGAGGTATTTGATAAGGGTTGCAGGTTAAGCAAATCAGTGAATTGTCAAACCAGGGACATAGTTCAAATAATTTTCATATTTCCATATATCCAAATTCCTTATTTCCACATATCCAAATTCCTTGGAGGTTTGTTGAGATTTTTGAGAATCATGTCCAAAATCCTGAACGGCATGTTGGTTTTCGGCAGAACCGGGGTCAACTTTTCAAAATATTTTTGATGTGTTAATGGTCTGAGTAAAGATGGGCTTAATAATTAGTTTATATAATCTGCCATTCTAAAATTTTACAATCTATCACTATGAGCACAAGTTGTTGCTTGTAGTGGCTGGTAATTTATATTACGAACATAACTCATTAAAACTGGTTAAAAATGTGTGATGCTCAGGGATTTAGATTTGTTTATTTAGATATTTACTACTTTGTCTTTGATATTCAGTTCAAACAGTTATCCTGTCTGTCAGTTGACTAAATCTGACAGCGATTCTTTAAACTGCATTTTTTTTCTGTATCTCTATTTTTACAAGTACAGTCCTTATCTAATCAGGCCTTGAAATTCCTTTCCCTCACTGGGGATTGACAGCCCATTGCTGAAGGAAAGAAAGGATTCATTACTAGTCTGTGACATCAGAGTAAATCAAATGTTGTGTAGGCTCTTTATCTGACAGTAGATACATTTGTTAATTTTATGTTCTATACACAATTTCATATTTTAAAGCATAACAGTATACAGTGCTTATCAGTGGACTCTTTTTAACTTTATATGCATTTCCTCTTACATCATCTAGAGTGCATCGTTGTTCATGCCACCCTACATCTTGCATTTAATGTACAACATGAACAAAAAGACACTCTTTGAGTGTGCCCTTATGTTCAGATGCCTGGGGCCTGTTTTCAAAGGAAGAAACATACAGCACCGCAATGTAACTTTTTTTTTTTTTCTTGGTACAAATAAGAGGGCGGTATGACCAGAATTTAAGTGGCATCTTGGCTTAAAACACTGTGCTGGTAAATTTAAGTGCTTGTATGTGTGTGCGTGAGTGTGTGTACCAACATTTGTGTGTGTGTATGTATATGTGTTTGATGGCTGTCTTTGTTCAGGAAAGAGGAAGTGTGCAGAAAACGCCAAGCATGTGTTAAAGGTTCTAACTGACCTCCTTGGACACGAGAACCATGAGGTGATGCACACATCCGTTGACACGTGCACACGCGCACACACTGCACGCAATAGACACACTCACAGTGGATGAAAAATGTTGATCAGGCTCAAACACATAATTTACTACAACCAAACACATTCTACATCTAGTAACTATCAATACACACACTCCAGTATTGGTATGCAATGCACAACTTTATACTTTAATGGTGTTTGTTTCTAGAGAGGGGCAAACATCAGTACTATTCCATCCCAGGCTCCAGCAAATATGTTCATAATGCTTTCCAAAGTGATTCAAGAAGCTCTGGCTGCAGACTGCCACTGTCAGACCCCTCCCCCGCAGATGTTATTGTATTAAGAATACAATGCTATTTAGATCCACAGTGTAAACTCTGCTCAGTATACTCATATTTCCTAGTTGTTGCATTTTGCTACAGGCTGTTCCTATTTGCCTTGACATAATACAGATAAATTGTGTGTTTATGCCTGTGTCAATTTCCTTTCTCAGATTCGACCATATGTGAATGGAGCCCTGTACAGTGTCCTGTGTGTTCCCTCAGTGAGACAGGAAGCCAAAGAGATGGTGAGATAGCAGCAATGTTTTCACCTGCTTGGAGGAAACAGCGTCAGTTTGTGTTTTGCCCTGCATTTGTCTTCCTTTGTCACCACTCACAGCAGGTTGCGGGAAGGAAATCACCAGCTCCTCACAATCATATATTACAAAGTGTTTTTTTAACAAATTATGGGTTGTAGCCTGCATGTAATAAAATGTGCTGCGAAGATGGGCCTATGCAGAGAAATGTGGAAATTTCAGCATATATGTCAGACTTTAGCAGCTATTACATACATATTACAAAAAAAAAGCTTTTACAACAGCCTGACACATACAGAATAATATTAATGCTGTTCAATCCCTGTGAATGCTGCTAAATTTAATGCTAAAACCAGCTGTGGTAATGGCTATTGTTGGGCAGTCAGTATTATAATTAGGTCCATATCTCATTTGATTGTGTTTGCTTATTTTCATAGAGCGTAGAGGAGATTCTTCGATGTTACAGCAAAGAGGAGAATCCAGACCTCAACAGACCGATTGAGGTCATCATCAAACATCTGAATTCAGGTACTTCACATCAAGTATATTGATAAAAATGTGTCTGCTTTTTGGATGTTTACATAGACTGTGTGTTCATTTAAGAGTAAAATACATGTAACAACTTGCTAACTTAGGTTTGTAAGGAACTGATGTTACTGATATTTTTTATTATGTGCTATCAGTTCACTTATATTACAGTATTGGGGACAAAAAATTGGGAATTATGTCACGGTAAATCAGTAAATCAGCTAGTGGTATTGACTCATAATGAAATGTTTACTTTAAAATGCTTGTGCTATGTTCCACTCAGCTGAGGAAGAGGGAGAGGGACCAGAGTCTGATGATGAAGAGGAAGATGACGACAATGATGTGAGTCTCCGCTCTGGCCCCATAAATGATTGCTTTTCCACTATCGCTATATGCTCGTCTACCCATTAACTGAACACCGGAATGTCATCTAACCAGATCCCCCCCAAAAAAGGTGGAATTTAGAAATGGATAAAAAATGAGGTTGAGAGGAAGCACAACCAGAAAAGAAGTCCTTAAATTTGACACCTTCTCCAATCTCAGAGATGGCAATCTCAGCATGACACAGATATTGGGTGTCTCCCACCTGTGTGGATGTTTGCTTTAAACTGCACATGCGTGTACACAGGATGGTGATGGGCTTGGGAGATTGGATTCTGCGGGAAAGTGGGCTATCAAGATAAGGTATATAGTGGTACGTTAAGTGAGAGACTGATCTCATAGGTGTGTGTGTATATTTCTGCCCCCCATTCCCCTTCTAGTGGCATAAGCATTGCAACGTGGGTGCCACAGTCTTGGTGTTTTCATAGCTGCTATCTATTTTCCATGGCTGTAACAGGGACAGATATATATTCTCCCACAAGTATAGATTACACTTGTCTCTTGACGATATGTCGTGGGTTGTTGCCAAGCATTGTAGTAGCGTACAATAATGGAAAACAATAAATGGTAAGCCTTACAAATTGGGCACCAAAGCAACCATTATTACAGTAATAAAATACCTCAGACATGGTTTTATTTGACTAGATATTGCCACCAGTGGTGAAAAAATGACTGACCTGCTCATAGTCTATACTTAAATTATTTTTATATGTATGTTAGTTTATTTTCTGAATTATTATTATTGTGTTGTAACAGGAGGATTGGATGGAGGCAGACTTAGACAAAGAGGAAGATCTCCAGCCACAGCCTCGAGAACTGTCTGGAGAGAGTCTGCTCACCACTGAGTACCTGGGGGTAAGAACAAACGCACACCGTCATTCACTATAGTCCCACCAAAGACAAAATGAATGTGGTGTTAGTTACAGAGGAAGCAAGTTTAAACAATAGTTTTTTTTGTTTGTTTTCTTTACCTATAGCCTCATGAGGATTCAGGTTTGTTCAGCTTTGGCTCTAAAGTATGCAGTATTTAAAAGAAACAATAATCGGGGAAAAATAATCCTGTTTCTATCCAGTAACAAATAATTTACACCATACACAGGACAACTGTGATGTAATTATCTGTGTGGAATTGCAGTGACATTATTTTAGTTCTTTGTGGATCACAGGAAATTTGTGTTGCGCTGTTGACTAGCGTGATGAAAGTTATTAAAGGAGAAACAAAACAACACTTCCACTTTCATTACCATTGTTGGTATGTACTTATTTTTGAATTATATTGTATTATAAGTTGCTGACTATCAGTTGGATAGTTACTGATTGTAATAGACATCACTTTTCCTAATCTGTTTATTATTCTGTTATTTATTTATTATCAGGACTCCAAATAGATTGAATTTTATTATTAAGGAAGCATAAGCTATGTGTTCTGTTGTATAAATGAGAGGAGGGAGTGGGATTCTATAAGTTTTTCTTCTCCCCACTCCTTTTTGAGCAATACATATTGAATTATTTTGTTATTACTAATGTACATGGAAATTGCTATATTATATTGATCACCTTTATTTATTAGCTAATAGCAGAACAAATAAGTTATTATTTGTTCTGCTATTAGTTCTTTGTACGTAAAAAAGTTTTGTTTTTCTTCTGCTCGAAATAAATAAATAAACAAACAAACAAACAAAATACGCAAAGATCTACAAGCACATGAACTGTTGTGATTTGAAAGTGCTTAAGCGTGATGACACTGTCACACCTGTTGAACTTGGTCCATTTATGGTTTTTACAACAAAGCCACTGACCCCCCTATTTCACAAGTCTGACCCTGATACTGAGATGCGTCATGCTTACCAGTCACTGGACATAAAAGAACCTCTCTACGCGGGCAGATTATGGCGCAGACATGGATATTGTATCATCCCTGAGGTTTTTCTATTATTCATCGTAGATGGACACTTTCCAGAACTTTCTCTCTGCATGACGTCATTGCCGGAATCTCTCTGCAGCACAGACACTGACTAGAAGTTCACATTTATGACAGAAGTTTCCATTTATGAAATAACAACATCGGTTTTCTTCTCAACTCTTAAGAGTACTAATGACTTTGTGTGTGTGTGTATGCGGTGACAGATTATGACCAACATGGCAAAAGCGAAGAGGAAGTCGTCTGCAATTCAACCAGGTTTTGATGAGCCCCTACAACGTCCGGTGACTCCCAGTTCTCATCGTAATGTGAACATGGCGTAGGTTACTTACCCACACAACTCAGTCTAAACCCAACACCATCTATTACGGGGTTAATATGTCAGAAACCATTTTCACACACGCTAACTGTTAACTGTTTACCCCACCTTTTGATTGATATGTTAGTATTTATCCAAGATAATGGGTACTCCTTTCCTGACAGAAGGTATACATTTCTTAATTGTGTGTGATGCACCAGAGCATGGTATATTTAGCAATAGACATCTGGTGTATGGCCTGTTATCTCAAGGCTGATCCCTTTACAATTAATACAAAAGAAAACTTGGGTGGTTCATAGGTCAATCAACATAACAAAAAAGCCCTGACGGGTCATTTTGTCAAGTGATAGTGATGCCCCTATTGTTTGACCTTCTCAGAATGTTCTACTTTAACTTAAACCTACTGGTGCAGTAGGTCAGAAGGCGGGGCTAAAGGATTGAAATGTATTTTACTGTTTGCCATCACAAGACTTGAGTGGTTAGTGCGAGGCTGTGAATCAGCAGGAGGAGCCTGGAACTGGAACCGCTTTGTCCTAAAAGCCAGGCCATTGTCTATGCAAACTGTAAGCTAGACTGTGGAGATGAATGAAACTGGCTTATTTAAGAGTAACAGATATGACAGCTGAAACAGATTGATGGCTCATTTATGACCTGGCCCAGAAGATAAGGGAACATCAGCTCATGCCAAGTAACTGATACATGTAGCATAACTTACTACTATTACACATTTACTAGAAAGGATGGCAGTATGTGGCATTGCTTAATGTAATGTGTAAACGTAATACATACAGGTCAGTAAGCATTCAAACTGTGACAAAAATCCTTGCTATAGATATAAACGTTACAAAAGGACTAAGCAAGAGAAAATAAGGCATCTTCTGAAAAACCTGTGCAATAATCGTGTTTGTTTTCATATATGATGTGTGATGTGTAGGGATTACAGATCTGGCAGTCAGGGAGGTGATGGTGCCGGGGAATACCATCTGAGCAGACACAAGAGTGAGGAAAGGAACCCACCTCACTCTAGATACAACTCCCGACCTCCTACACACTCAGGCAGTCGGCCCAGCACTGTCGACTCCCTACATCACAGCACCGGTGGGTAGATTTGTAAACAACCATTAACAGCAGCTTAAAACTTCATAACGTTATATTACAGTAGAACTTCCAAAGACATCAATAAAAGAATGTCAAAATACTGAGTGTGAGATGCCTGCTATCTGGTTAAACACATTAAAGCGCATATTGTGAGTACAGAAAATGATCTGCATGTTCGTGAGACACTTTAATTTCCCTTCCACGTGCTGTGTTTTATATTCTTGACACTCAAGTTGTTTCATCTGATGCCCAGCGTTGCTAGAAAAGGAAACCCCAAAAGCATGACTCACAGGGAATACAGAGTCAGCAAAATGATACCAAATGGCTAATAATCTGCTTTGGCTCACTTTGTGTTATTTGGCATCTGTTTGATATTGGAAAAATACACGAAAATCATTTCATCCAATCTAAGATGTGCTGAAGCACCTTGTAGCATGCAAAGTGGTTGATCATCAGATTAGATAGTCAGTACCTTTTAACCCATAAAGACCCAAACACCCATCATCGACCAAAAGCATCTACTGTTTAATGCCTGTTGATCCATTAATCCTGTCAATACGTGGAAATACTTGGTGTAAAATACAGTTTGTCGTCTTTTCATGGTCATCAGATATGACCCATTTGGACCTTCAGAGGCCCCGTAGTTACCATGGAAACACTGTCATCTACAGCATTCATTCAACAATAAAACCCACGGAGTTGGATCAATGACAGTGGATGGATATGCTTGGTTTATGTTCAGTAAATCATATATTTGACTGAAAAAGTCACTTATTCTTCAGTTTTCTTTGTTTTTGATATAATAACCCTCAACTTTAATCTGAGCTTTAATGAACATCTTCATGATCAGTAAATTAAAACAGGAAAATACCTAATTTATCCTGATTACAATGCAAAATACAGAGGATAATAGTATACTAAATGGTGATAAACCACTTAAGAAAGGTTAAATTTGCGAAATTTTATTTGGGAACTGACACAAAAGTAGCGCTGGGCCTTTATGGGTTAAACTGATGTCTGAGACGATAAATACATTTAGAGATACAGTATTCAGGCTCTGTAGGTGCTTTTCTCTGTTGGTAGACATCAGTCTGTAGTTTTAAGTATTGAGTAATATCTAATTGGTTGCACATCACAAGCAATATCGTATCAACAATAAAATGATAAAGGAATGTTAACTGATTGGCTAACTTATTCACAATCTCCATTTAAATATGAAAACTGACTGTATTGTTAACATATTGAATTTTACTTTATGTTCTAAAATTTAACACCAAGCTTTTTCATTTTTACTCAACATGTATATTATTTCCAAAGTATATCAGTCAATCCCTAATACAAACTTTTCAATTAAATATGGTAACACCTCTAAAGTTGTGCCCATATTAATGAAACCATAATTGTGTCACAGTACTGTTGTTTTAAATGAGTTAAAATCTAAAAGCCCGATCTTTCTTTACTTTCTGTCACACTGCACACACACACACGCACGCACTCAGACTCAGAGTGTGACAGGTTGTCCCAGGGGTCAGCGTTGGACAGGCCATATGAGGGGAGAGCCAGAAAAGGACAGTCCCAGGAGGAGCACAATGGACACTCTGCCAGGTAAACTGACACACAGAATTTACTAACATACAAACTCGCATAGTGTATGTAAGAGCCACTGTGCGTCGTTGTCAAACGTTGCTGCAACAACAACAAAATGCGACTCAGCAGGTTACTGAATGTGGTATTTATTTAGACTGGATTAGCCATGAAGGCAGTGGTATGTTCCACAGTCAGAGGGTTTCATCACTTGTAAGAAGTAGCCTAAATGTATCATGCCTCCAGGCGATGGCCTTAGTTCTCAGATTGCTATTTCAGTTGCAGGAAGAATGTAGAAGATAAGTTCCAGGACAGTAACCTTATATACTGCCCATATTTTAACTCTATTGCAATTTTTCACTTGGCTGCTCTACAAAAGTAAGTGGGTAAGCTTATAGAAGGGTTCACACAAACCATCCATATACAGCAGCATTTTTTCATCTCTTTGATTTGAGCTGGCTGCAGCTATTAAAAGGGTAATATAAAAAAAATGTAAAAAAAAAAAAAAAAAAGCACATAGAGGAAAAAGTGCAGAGATGTGTGTGGTACGGATGTGAACAGATGTGTTTATGATGAAAAAGCCAAATGGCAAACAGTAACTTTGCCGTTTCTCAATGACATCTTCAATTTGTTTAGTGGCAAATATGTCATGAAAAAGATATTACAGAATAGTAGAAATAAAAAAAAAAAAGCCGTTTAAGGTTGCAAAGGCTGAAGGAAAACTCTAAAATATGCGTTAGTGTTATTTGTGGATCTGTAGAGAGAGCTGGCAACAGTGGTCCTCGACACCGATCGGTGACTCAGCACTGCCAAGCTGGTCTGTGAGACTGTGACATGCGTTTAAACGAGCAGCACCCACAAAGAGACCCATTCAATCAAACCTCCCTTGCCTCTCTCTCCCCTCCTTTAAATCTCAGGGGAACTTGACTCCTGAATCCCACCAAGAGTAATGAGTCCCAGGAAACTACTTCAGTCATCCCTCCCTCCCTCCCCCCAGGAACGTAAAACTCCTCTACAATACAACCTGGCTCCGTCTGAATCCAGTCGCCTCATTTCACCCCAGTTTGCAAGACAATACTTTTATAGTGAGGCGAGATTTTGAGACATAGTCAATATTCAAATGAAATGAGTAGAGTCCGAGCAACACGGCAATTTGGCAAACATCACAGGAGCAACGGTGTGTACTTGTCTGTTTTTGTTCGTGAAAACACAGCTGCTTCAGAGGCACGCCAGGATATGTTTCACTCAGACATCAAAGTTAAATGCCAAAGAGAGAGAATAGAACTAGTTAATCTGTGTGAATGTATCCTGGAGAAGTACTTTTAAGATTATTTTTTACCAAATGAACGGATCTCATATTTGACAAAGCTTCAGTAAATCATCTATGTCTTTTGATGAACTCTAGAGAGCAAAGCCTGTCTAAAATAATGTAATAATAATAATAATAATAATAATAATAATAATAGTTATGGATTACAGTATTTTTTATAGTTCCCTGAGATAAAGTGGAAGGTAGATTATTTTAACCCACAGTCTTATTTTCTAGATGGAATTAAAAATTTAGCATATATGTGATATGCCTAGAAATGCCACTGCGCTTGTCCCCAAAGGTACATATGGATGCCTTAAAACACCATCCAAGACCATCTGTGTGTACATTGCATAACATCAAATTATACCAGATGGTATCTTTGGAAGTCGGAGCCAGTGTGACTACTGTGAGAAAAGAAAGAATGAGTCCTGCCTGAGATCCATCCATCTATTATGGTGTAGGATTGCCACACAGGAGACAAGTCATTTGGCTCTGGCTTGATGAACAGAATTCAGACCTTGTGATCCTGTTTCCTTGACTCACAGATACAGAGCTACAAATAGTCCCCTTCGCAGTAGAGATAGTTGCACTGAGCGGACTTTTTCATCTCTGATGCACAAACCGATCCCCAAATTTCAGATGCCAGCCGAGCAACAATCCAACAGTGTTGAATTAACATGCTATATGTATTATTACATTAAAGAGAGGATCATTCTATGTGGAAAGTAAGGTTGTGCTTCACTTTCACTTTGCTTTCTGACTAAGTGAAACAAATGGACCACATGGAAATTTGCTACATATCAGTATGGTTTTTGATGAAATATCTCAATAGTTGTTGGAATTACCTCTGTGATATAGGCATTCATTCTTGATTTATGTTCACATACATGCTAAACTAATAGCATTGCCATCTCCCTTTCAGTGGTTATGAACTATTGAGCATGCTAACAGGCTAAATTGGTAAACATTACATATCATCACCTTGTTAACACAGTCGTTGTGAGCACCTTAACATGCTGACGTCGGCATGATTTTAAAGTACTGTTATGCTTAAGTGCTGTCTCACAGAACCACTGGCATCAGGGATACTTAAGATGGTGAGAAAAAAAATTAGATTACATGAATACATAATTGACTCCTTGAGAATCTCTGCGTATGGATGACTTTGCGGACTGCCATCTCTACTGGTTGTCTTGGAGGTATTGATAAAAAAAAAAAGTCAAGCAGCTATTAACAGAAATAGAATCTATCGACTGAACCAAGTGAAATGGATGCTATTAAATGTCAAGGGCAAGAGCCTTGTTCAAGGTTGCTGTTATACTGTACCCAGGACAGCCTCAAAGACCCCGAAATCAGATCTGCTCAAGAATGTAGTTTCTGCCAACTCCTGGGCTGCTTATCAGATAAAAGGATGACACCTCTCTCGATGATACTTCTAACCATAAACCAGTGAAAAATGATAGTACCTTACTGGAAAAAAGTAATCGATAAAGAACGGGCCTTATTAGAGTTTGTAAATGTAGCTAGTTTAGCTGTTTCCTTGTCCTCTTGTTTTTTAAAAGTATTCAGAGCTATAAAACACCCGGTTCTTCATCATCAATGTGTTTTTGATCACAGTGTGTATCATTTACTTGTTAGTTTTAAAACAGTTGCTGAACACATAGTTTATTCTTTTATTATTTTATTGCTCTCTTTCTTATCCCTCTTATCAGCATTGATCCTGCCTTTGTCAGCCGGCCCAAGATTCCCAACACTCCTGACACCGCCGCCAACCAGGGCAGCGCTAATCGTGGTCGAAGCCTGGCGCCTCAGTTTTCGCAGTCTGAACCTCAGCAGAGGAGCAGGCCAGACTCTGCCAGCTCGACAGGAGAAGGGGGGCGACAAATTGGAAGTAAGAACATGTTAATGGTAGGAAGTCAACCCTAAACACCTGCTAGTGTTTGCAAATTTTGGCTCCTTCTGGTTACTTTATCCAAGCACAGGGCAGATACCCAACCGTGATTTGAAGGTCCTGTGCTTTTCAGATATTTCAGCTGGTTTTGACTTCCCTCTGTCATAGCACAAGATGATAAACAGCCAAACAAGGCAGAAGTAACCTGTCTGTAACTGCTTGTATGTCTCTTATTTCCCTCCCAGCTGTTATTTTAACCCTGACCACCCTAAGGTCTCTCTGCACAGAATTATGACACTTATGCTGAGTAATAGTTCTTCCATTGAAGTAGCCCTGAGGAAGGTATCTGATAATACCTCTCTCACTAGTATCTTGTAATAATCCAATTCTGTTCTCCTGCAGTGACTCAGCAGCCTCTCTGGGTAAACGACTCACCTTCACTTGACTCGGCAGTGATATCAGCCAAAACGCAATGTAAACCTATAAAACCCAATAGTTTCTTTGTCACTAACACCAGCGTTTCTGCTTTTCAGACGCCCCATGTTGTTTTTAGAAACCTATTTAGATGAACAACAGGTCTGATGTAGCCTGTTTTATCTGCTACATCTGTGAGATGTATAGTTTGATGATGTTCTACCCATTCTTTCCTGTCACTTCCATAATTTCTAAAAGGTTGCCATTTTCCTGTTTGTTATAAAAAAACATTAACCGGAATTTTGATCTCGAGCAGATGGTCAGTAAAGATAACTCGACAAAGGCAGAACTTACTGTAACACAGTTAATCATGCTCGGCTTTTCCTTCAAGTTCACATCTTCCATTATACGAAGCGATCCCAGGACTTTTAACTGGAAGTCTGTAACAAAATCTGCCATTTTTTTTAAGTATCACCTTTCTGTTTGTTGAATCTCCAATGTGGTGCTATTGTTGACACGCAGTTGTCAGGTTATGTAAAGTAAAAGCAGCCCATGGACACATACACAGTCATTTTACACATTTGTTCACTTGCAATTGTCTAGTGTTGGCGTAATAAAGGCTAAGTTTTTGTAGCGCTCCTGTGGTTGAAAAGATGAGAGGATGTGGGATATTATTCAGACAAGAAAGGGCTGGTCTCATATTATTATCTGGATGGGTTCCATATAGAGGTACTATGAGTGTTTTTAGTCACTGTCGTCTCTGGCTGAAAACACCACAGAACAGCTTTTATTTTTACATAACAGCATCTATTGTGTATTATGTACAGAGCCTTACACCTAAAAACAAAGAGTGAAAATCATATTGTTGGTTCACCATTAATAGCCATAAAGAGTTAGATTGCACAGCAGACAGTAGAGCTTCAGCAGTGAATTGGTAATGGGAAGGCAACTCAATAAAAAGAATAAAAATTGAAAATATAGGAAAGCGATCTATGCAGCTGTTTTATCCACAGCCGTAGCTGCTGTTTGTCTTTCTGTTTGTTGAGCAAGTGGTGACCTGTTTGGAACAACCGAAAATGAAAGATATCAGTGTACCCTGTTTATCTTAGTTACCACGAATCCTGAATTTTGGCAAATTCTTGTAAAAATAACGGCTGAGACAGCAGCCCCTCCTTTCCTATGTGTATCAGCAGACGTGCAGGCAGTGAACCAGAGAAGGACAGGGAAGGGCAGGAGTATACTGAAACTCTTCTGCTCTTCTTTATGATAGGCCTTTATGAGGTCAGGAATATTATATATGCTACTGACATTTTAGATTTGTTTACAGTGGATTATTATTGAGTTACATTACTGTTGCTACTGTAGAAACAACATTTAAATAAACATATAGATATACAGGTATAGCTTTTCAGAAATAATAATGGTAATCTAAATCTGTATTAATGAAGAAATAACCAGTAATATTGTTAATACAGACCCAGATTGATAAGATATATAAGATATGACAGGGTTCCTGTGGGGTCTTAAAAAGTCTTAAAAGTCTTGAATATACAAATCTGTATTCAATATCTTAAAAAAGTCTTTAAAAGGTATTGAATTTGATATGGTAGGTCTTAAGTTATGTTGCCATAAATTTGTTCTCTGTATTGTGATGGGAAATGTCCAAGCTGTAAAGAAACTCAGGTTAGTCGACTTAGATCCACCCATTCCAACCCAATAATTTATATTGAAATTAGGAACCAGTTATCACTAACTTTGCAGCCCCCGGTGAGAAAGGACTCGGAACGGTGGGAATCAAGACACTGCAGTAAATAAATACATTTTCCTAAATTCTAGGAGTCACAAATTTTTGCCATTATGGCTGTGAAATAGGCATTAAATTCTGTTCTAAGTAGTCATAAAAAGGTCTTTAAAAGTCTTGAATTTAACTTGTAGAAACCTGTATGGATACGACAGAGATAATCCTGACTTGTACCACTTTGAGTTGAGCTGCTACAGTGAAAGTAGTTGAATCCTAAGACGGTAGAATCACCCCTGAGTCAGTCCAACATTCTGTGGCCACATATTTATTTTACTGTTAATTTTAACGTCATAACTTCACGTAAAGCTTGACTCACAGCAGGAAAGACAGTCTGATCAATTGCTCTGGTGCTTTTAGTTGGGTGATAACATCTCTCCATGCTCTCATGCATCTTAATTGCATTTGATGAGTGATTACCTCCGGCTCTTCTGCTGACTGCCCTTACCATAAAGCCTGTAATAAGCTTTAATGGTCAGTCAAAGCCACCACTTCTTCCTGTGTATGTTGTACTTTTGAGCTCTGGAAAGTGTCAGACATCTATGGACGTACATGGGAGTCACTTAATCGAAGATGAGCTTAAAAGGCAATAAGAGGGCAGATACGGCATCGTAAACAACATAACCCGGTTTCGCTGTGTTTCCATAGCTTTTATTGGTATGTTCTATGTTGTTTCTGGCCTGATGGTCCTGTTTTTTCTTGAAGTTCTCTTTTTACAATTTATTTACACTTGAAGACCACTTCTGCTGAATGTCAAGGGTAATTATTGATAATATATTCTGCTCGGTGGAGTCTGGCTGTGGTGGACTGAACGCCAACCACACACTAAAGCAGACTGTCCTTCAGGCTTACTATTATTAAACACATCCATTGGGACTGACAGAGACGCTCCTTTGACTGAAGACAGACGGACAAAGTGGAGGTGTAGCTGACAGGGCCACCCACTCAGCCGGTGAAAAGGAGGAGGAGGAGGAGGGTGACCGGTATTGAACCTCCATGTTGAGATGATGGAAAAATTGTGTTTTTCAACCCAGTCCATGTCAACAACTCTGATTTCATGTGATAAAAGATTCCTGATGTGTTTCCGTACAAGTAAAGTAGATAAAGGACTGACTGTACTGTGACATCACTGTGTTAAAACCCTTCCTCTTTAATAGAGACAGTGGAGCATGTTCAGAATAGAAGTTACTGTACCAAAATGGATACAAAAGGATGCAACAAATATAGATCTGTTTTGTTTAGTTTTTTGTTTTTGTTTTTTTAAAGTTCATCAACATCTCTCACCTAGAACATTTAAAATCATAGTCATGGATAAAAAAAACAAAAGCAAAACAAAATCAGTGTTGAGAGAAATTAAGTAAAAACCATCTTTGAGGCATTTTGATAAGATAATGATTTAAACCAAACTAACCAATGTAATGATATTTATCCCAATATAAAACTATATTATGACATTTGTCATGATTGTTTTGTATCCCCGACCCCTGTTAGAAACGAAACACCTGAATTCAACGTGTCCCAATACTTTTGTCCATATAGTGTACCTTAACAAATCTAAAACCGAACATCCAATTAACTGTAAAAACTGTAGATATTTTCAGGGTTTATGCGGGTGCTTGAAATCCTTGAAAATGCTTGAAAGTGCTTGCAATTATAACCAAAGCTACTTACAGAGAGGTGATACATTAACAAAAATAAATCTTTCTGTCAAAAAAGAAAATTGCCAGGTGCTTTCAGGTCGACTCCAGGTACATTTTTATGTTAATCGCTGTCCCGGTGAGTGTGTGTCTGAAGAACGTCAAGTAGCTTCCCTTTTTTTGAATAAAACTTTGTGTTCTCCTTTAATTTCTAAACCTTTGGTTATTTATTATGAAATATAATTTTAGATGTTTAGAGCATAATACAATGTACATCATTGTCATAAACAGTGAAATAAATAATCCTGAGTATATGTGTTCCTGTACATATGTATTTTACCCCAGCGATAAGGTGCGGTGCTGGAAAAACTTGAAAATGACCCTTAAAAGTGCTTGAATTTGACCTTGAAAAATGTGTACGTACCCTGTATCTTATTGTTAGTCATTTATTGTCCCAAAAGTTTGTAATTTCAGCCATGTTCTAGTTCCTAACATGTACTCGCATCACTGATTAATTGGTCTATGGCTAGTGTACATGGCATACAATGGTTGGGAACATAATCTACCATATTCTGAACAACAGACTCAGTCCGTGACCAGACTATGTAATGGAATCACAGTTAAAATTTTGGCACTTGTCATCTTGGCTTTTGTTTGCTTGTTTTAATAAATTTGCCGAAATCCCCTCTTCTTTTCTGTTCACCCTGCATCCCTGTCCTCGTTTGGTTTTTAGGCAACCAGTCAAAGAGGAGGTGAAGAAGGAGCTGTCATCATGGAGTAGCTCTATCTCCCCGGGTGCATCAGACTTCCTGTAACATCATCCCCGCAAGTTGTGATCAGGGTCAGGGCAACAGAGATGGTCAAGGATCAGCAGCCGGAGGAGGAGGAGGGGCTAGAACAATGTGGAGGATTGTGGGCCTGCATTTTTTTTTTTCCTCCTCCTGCTTCAGCAAAGACCTGTTCTGTAACATTATATCAGGTCAGACAATAATCACAGCCCCCGACCGCCCACCCCTCTGCACTAAGAACACTCATTCCGCCGTGTCTCTCATCAGGTTAATACCTGGCACAATAAAATATGTCTCAATTATTCCCTTCACCTGCATCTGTCTGTCTCTGAATCTGACCTCAGGCTTCAGGGCGCATTTTCATCGCATCCATAAGGATCATTTTACAACATGAACTCTTCATGCCTGCAGTTCTGTCTGAATGTGACTTAAATGGTTTAGCCTGATACACAATTACAGTGTTAATATCACATTTCATTTACTTTACAACTAGTTGCTTTTTTCTGACTCTTGCAATAACGGTACATAGGATTAGAATGAAGAAAAGAAAAATCCTCTGAATTTCTCCATGCGCTGTATATATTAATTTTCGACAGTGGAATATCCTGCCATATGACTAAATTATTGTAGCTGCTTCATTTAATTAGAAAACGTATCTCGTGTCTTGAATTTATGCTGCAGGAAAGTTTACAATAAAGACTCAGGTCTAAACAGACTATTGTATGCGCTTGAAAATAATATTAACAATAATATTAACACACTACTGTGGCACGAAATATGGGTTTGTCTATTGCCACAGAGCCAATCAGCGCCCTCGTTATATCATGTGTAGACTAGTAACCTGTCACCCAGCCATTGCCTATTAAAACATGTTTATTGCAATTAATTTACACCAGCGTCCATAGAGCATTTGACAAAAAAAACTTGAAGTTGTGACGCCGTCTTAAAGTTTGCATCGTTTTTGTTGTATATTTGCACTGCCTTCCAGTTGCTGTGGTGTCTAATTTTTCTCACTGCTATGTGTGTGTTAGAATGTAATTTCATTGGAATAAACAATAAACAATTTTCTTAAACTGAACTTAAATAAATGTGTTACGTCTTGCTTGGTTTTCGTGAATGATGTTCCTTGTTATATTAAGTGATTTACAGTCACTGAATTTATCAGTGAATTGTTCAAATGTCTATTTGTGATGTACAGCCATGGGGTAAAGTCTGTTATAGTGTTTTTTATTCCATAGTTGTCGTGTAGTATACTTTAAGACGGAACATCAATAATCTCAATTCTGGGATTGTGAGGGACAAAAAAAAAAGATAAGGAAAGGAGTAAAGTTACGTTAAAATTAGTATAGGTGATACACATACACTGTCAGGGTGCACACTGGTGATGCATTATCCAATATCTAATTTTTCATACATATTCTAACATGCATGTAGCACAGAACATCATAGAATTACTGTAAAGTTACTGTAAAGCTCCAACTAAGCAATGAGCAAAAGCAAAGAGAAACTACCTTTAAAACATCTATCTATCTATCTATCTATCTATCTATCTATCTATCTATCTATCTATCTATCTATCTATCTATCTATCTATCTAATGTAAACCAGTATAGATGTGCAATGATACTTCATCATATTCACTGAAAACATTGGTTAATTAGTTATAATTCATCTTCCACAAGAAAATAAGATTTTGCACATTTAATTTCTGAGGAAGATAATTTCTAAAACAACTGTAGACCAATGCAGTCAAGGAAACAATTTACAAGTTCAGACCTAAACTAACTCTGGAGCTTGTAACTTGGTGTGCTGAACCAATAGCTATGGAGATCCCCACTGATCCCCTCTGGCATGGTCCTATCCAACTTAACACACACTGTAAGCAAGTTCCATTCATGAAGATAGTTGGAAGACAAGATTTCCTCTAAACACTTGAGCAGGATGCTGCTGAAAGTCACCCCGCTCTTATGACTGACACAGCTAAGGTTTTCTAGGCAAGTCCTACTAACTCCCACATTTGCTCCCTTGAGAGGTGACATATTTAGAAATTAACATTGTGAACGATGCCTGTGAGCAGCAGTACAATGTGAGGAAACAGGCCGCACATGACAGACTGACGCACTTTGAGCCAGGTGGCTGTGGGGTCCTTAGTCTGAGCCACACTGGTACCGTCCAGCTGCAACGGCCACAGAGAGGAAGCTGCTGCTTTTTATCAAAACAAACATGCGGTTTAACAGTAGGAGATGCTTACAGGCATGGAAAATATCAGTTACCATGGTATAGCACACAGAGGGAGTTACAATATATTTTATTTTTCAATAGGCAGAAACGAAACTCAGTGCTCCACTTTTACTTGCTCCTCAACAAATCTGAATTATAACCGAGCAACCCCCCATATATAAATGTCTAGGTTTGATTCTACCAACATGTACTTTCCACTGTCAGAATATCAGCTGATATAATTTGAGGTATAGGCCCTTTTTACTATTTCATATAAAGAAACATTTTTTAAAGAGGCCTAGAACTATTTTTGTTGCAGCTTCCAAATGAATTTTTCTCTATATTTAATCTTTTTCTATAGATTATCGATAATATTATCCTCTGCAGTTTTTAGTAAAATCAGGTATTTTCCTATATTTCATTTACTGATTGTTTAGATCTTCATAAAGGCTCAACGTAAATTCAAATATTATATCAAAACAGAAAAAAACTGAAAAATGTCGGCAAAAACATACCATTAACTGAACATGAAAACAAGTGTCTCCATCCACTGTCATTGATCCAACTCCATGGGTTTTACTGGTGAATCAGTGATGTAGAAGATGACAGTGTTTCCACGGTAA
>JAPQRQ010000019.1:12902195-12923556 GCA_037367365.1 Apogon talboti | reverse complement strand
TGTGTTGGAAGAGGGAAATATCTAAAACCTGCAGGGACACCGGCCCTCGAGGACCAGGATTGCCCACCCCTGTCTTATATCATCACGACTTATAGAGAGTATGCGCAAGGTTGATTCTTCGAGACATTTTCTAAAATGCAATTAAACATAGAATCTTTAAAGCGCACAAAGGGCTGTTGATTCATCGCTGTAACATGACTACCATTATGTAACGATCAAACATTTAACTAAATTTACTACCCTCAGCAACGCATCACACAGCCGTGAGTAAGAGCGTCATTATGACTTAATTACATCACTTTACAACAGGAAGTAATTGTTAAGTACTCAAGGGTATAATGTATAAGTGCGAGAGACACAAAGAGCAGTTACAAAGTAATAAAAAATGACGATTCACTTCTGTCCAGTTGTTCACAAGCCTGCTGACAAAAGATGTACTGCTGAAGGGGTTATATAAAAGGTCAGTACAACTTAGTAGAACAGTAGCACACTTGTTGGTATATTTTTTTTTCAGATTACGTGTTTGGAAGGCCGTATTACAGTAGAAACACCACCGCTACTGCTGGGACAGTTTACAAACCTACCAGCCACCAGCCAAGACTTACCATCATCTAGTGTAAATTTCCCACTCCGGTGATGATATGCCACTGTATGCAAGTACACTCCCAGCTATCCGACCTGGCTGCAGATCAGGAGCTGCATATTTGTTGACACTAATTGGAGGAAGCTTTTGATGTGACCACGGTCAATGGGTCGACTGGAAGGGACTGCAAGCTTTCACGCCAACCCTCTACTTTCTTCAAAGGCCTCTAGAGGACCATCACTGGCATGGCTAAGGATGGGAATGTTACTGCTGGGGCTAAAATGAAAAAGAACATTCCTCAACCTACAGGCTGCTGAGTGGCCTTTTTACCAGCTCGCACAGCATTTCTCATTTACATTAATGCGCTTAGAGTATCATCAAAATCTACAAATGTGTCTTTATCTTGACCAGATGATTTGATTTTTATAGTGATGCAACAGGAAACAAATGACTATGGAAGACACAAAGACATATTAGTGCTTCAAGAAGAGGAAACAAGTACACAAGGAGCCTTTTCAACTTTTTCCTCAAATGCAAAGCTTGGAAATTTACAAGAGTGAGGGGGTGCAAACAGCTCTTTTCAGTGGTAGTAACATAATACAACTACAAATATGAATATTTAAGCTCTTCAGCTGTGCGGGGTTGAAATAAAGCAGGCGTAGTTTTTAGAGTTCAGTGTAAACATGAGCCTTTTGTTGCCGCCTGTTTCAACGGAACCACACATTATTAATTTGTTTGGTGATTAACGCAAACAGGAATACGGTGCATGCGCCAGTGCATTGTTCCTCTGCATGAATGCATGCTGGGTAAATGCAGGCTGTATGCTCGCTGTCTCCTCATATCCCACTGGAAAAGAGGCCAAGGCAAACCGACTTAATACATCTGTGCTATAGGACACCGTGTTCTCCACAATGATCCATTGTGAAGAGGTCTTAGAGAAGTATACTTCTATTTAAAGAGGGCCCTATTTACACCAGCCACTAAACAAATGAGATAAAGTATCAGTCACTGTCCTCTCCTCATCACAATGCCCTATTGATGCTGCCTCAAAACAATGTTATACTATATGATATTGATAAGTTAAACAAGTTAGCTTACCCCATCAATTGTAACTTTAAGTCAGTTCCCTTTGCTTTCTGTAAACATATATCAGATAAAGTTTATTGTTAATTACATGAGGAGAGGAAGCTGATCTGAAGGGGAAAAAAAAAAAAACAGTTGAAAGGTGAACTCAGAAAGCACAGAGGGACAGTTGACATCATGTCACAGACTAAAACCTGTATGACCTCTGTTACTGGTCTAACAAGGTGGGGGGCAACAAATCTCTAAATGGGAGTATTCAGAGGCCCCATCATCAGTGCCTCCTGCCCAGGCACCTTCTGGAACAAAGCTCCCTGTTCAGCCACCAGACCCAGGAGATGACAGCAAACCACTGTCCGCCGTCCGGCAGTGTCATGGGAGACCTGCTCAGCAGCTCCGGTCAGCCATTCATCACAGTCACTCTCTACAAGTGAGAAATCACAACACTGACAGTATACAGAACCAAGCCTGTGCCTTAAGAGTTCCTATTAGAAGCAGATTTAAGATGGATGATCGGTACCAGAGATTACAGGACATACTACAGAATTAAGAACCATCGACTCAGCTTAGTTGGATTTGTCTAATTAAACAGTTTGAAACACCTTTTGAGTAGAATTTGCATAAATATAGGTCAAACTTTTTTGGTTCTGAAAGCCAAAACTACCATTTACCTAGAGGACACTGCCACCTTGTGGGCAAAAAGAGTGTTCAGTAATGCAGATTCAGTAAGTGCAATTTTAACATTCTGCCCGTTACTCAAGGTTTTGTGCCTTTGTAGATCCACTGCGATTTCTAGGTTGTAATGCATGTATAAATAATACACTTTTCCTTAATACCAGGCTCTTTTTTTTTTTTAAAGTTTGATTTGTAGATACAATTTCACCTTTTTCACACTAAAGTAAGAAAAGTCTTAAGTTGACATTTATAGGTGCTATTATATTACTGGTGTCCCACTTAGGATCATATTGGGCTGTATGTGGCCCCTGAACTAAGATTAGTTTCACACCCCTGCTATATAGGTTTCATCACATTATACTTGTCGTCATTGGACCATCTTTACCTTTGACGACAGGACACGCACTGTGGAATCATTTATCCCATACAATGCTCATGCACAATGACAAGTCTTTTTATATATATATGTGTGTGTATATATATATATGCATGCTTAGGCCCAATCATTTTTCACTAAGATCGTTTTTGTCAGCTGTACCGCTGTATAAAGTCTTCTGCATCACATCCCCCAGACTCAATGGGGGTTCAGGTCTAGACTCTTGAGGCTGACCCAGGTGTGAAAATGCAGACTCATGCTCCTTAAACCGCCCTTTCACAAGCTGCATAAGCCTGACGATTCCTAAGCATTGTCCAATCTTTGTTCCCTCGCAAATTGACGGCTGTTTAAGAAATGAGAATCTGCTCACTACATGTTGTAGCCCAAACATATTACTCACTACAGTAATTTTCCAATGGAAGGCTCCGTTATCTGCCTAGTTAATCCAGGTGAGGCCTTTTTGGGTCAAGCAATGATATACAAGAGGTTTATGATCCAGTTTCCACAGAACAGTTGAACACTGAATTTGCTGGCTTCAAATTCTTAGATTTAGACTAATTTGGTTGTTTTTATATAAGTAGAATTTCTTGCAGAGCTCTTGTAATTAATGTAATTTGGTACAGAATAAAAATCTGACCAGTTTTGTTACTTAACACTTTTTCAATGAAACAAAAGAGTAATCAAAAAACATTTAAAAATCACCACCTACAAGGTTTTATTTGTGAAAATCTTGAGATTCTCGGATGGGAAAAAATTAGTTGATGCACTACAAATATTTTATGTTACATAGATTAGAGGGCTCTCATCCTCTGACTCGAACACCAACCATGCCCCACCAACTGAATATGACATAAGGGGTCACTGCCACATATAACTCAGTTTTTCAACACAGCCTCAGATCTATGAAAATATGCTTTGCACATTACAGTAAAACTTGGCACCTAAACCAAACTAAATGACAAAATAAAAACAAAAACATGGATACACGTGTATTTTCTTTACAAAAAGGTAAAATGAAATCATACAAACTGTTTAAATTTACACAATGTATCTGACAAAGACGAGCGCGTTTTTCACAGCAAACTTGTTTGTCAGACCCGTTCCATTTCACTCCTCCAGAAAGTAAGATAACGTGAGGGAGAGGTGCAGGTCTGCATTCGGGACATTCAGTACTCACATGTAGCACTTAAGCAGAGAAGGACTAAAGTACCATAGTGGCACAGGAGGGTAAGGTGGAAAGGGTTGAAAGAAAGGGCTAAAATGCCCAGTAAAAGTTAAATATATATCAATGATGCTTTCTGGAATGTCCAAAAGCTCTGAAAACTGTTGAAACCAGAGTTCATTCAAAAGTAAAAATGACTAAGGATTTAGTCATCAAACTTTATCTTCTTCCCCTGGGGTTTGGCTCCAAATCCACCGCCACCTCTTCCACCTACAATGAGAACAAAAGCATCTTAGTTTACAAGTGTGTAGAATATTACAAGTAACCTGGAGGCATACATCTGATCTCACAAGCATCTTGTGTACTGAAATCAAACCTTAAAGACAACATGACCTGCTTTCTTAGTTTAGATAAAAACATCTGGGTCAGTGATCTCCAATCTGCTCTTACCTCCGAAGCCACCACGTCCACCTCCACGGCCACCGAACCCACCGCGACCTCCCCTGCCGCCGCCACCACGGCCGCCAAACCCACCGCGACCTCTGCCGCCACCACGGCCGCCAAATCCGCCACCGCCAAATCCGCCGCCGCCTCGGCCCCCACGGAAGCCGCCTTCGCCCTTTGGCTTGGCGTAGTCAAGGGTCACCTTGCTGCCGTCGATCTCTCCATCCTCCATGGCCTCCTTGGCTGCCTTGCAGTCCTCTTCGCTATCGAAGTCCACAAAGCCAAATCTGAGGGACAAGACAAAAGAGTCTTTTACACTTGTCACACGAACAGTTTACACAATTGTGAACCGATTTAACCAAGCAAAAATGTATATAATTTTCAGTGATACTGTCTCACATCAGACATGGGCAACTCCCACTAAAGGTAGCTGCCTGTTTAACTGCGAGTTTCATCTACTTCTCATGCGAATCCGTTCACTGCCATTGACGGACAGAGCGGTGCTCACGAGAAGTGCATCTGGGTTTAGACAGACTTACCCTTTTGATGATCCTGTGTCTCTGTCTGTAACTATCCTAGCTGCCACAGCACCCTCAAATGATTCCCTCAGAGTTTGGTCTGTTGTGTCCTCAGAGAGACCCCTGACGAAAAGAGTTTTTGTTGGACCTAGAATAACAGACATGGAAAGAATCGCAGAATGTTATAGATCATGATGACTATCAAGGCGAGTACAGACTGTTAGCTTCAAAGTTTAATTGTTCGAGTCATATTTTGGCCAAGTTGTGATATCTGCATAACTTTACTCTGCTGACACTGCTGCTTCTTTTTTCCATCATTGAAAATACGACTTCTGCAACTATGCTATGAGTCTAACAAGATGTTGTCGTGCAGTGGGTGGAGCTCTAGACTTATGCAAAGACCAGATCAGGACTTGACTATCTTTGAAATCGTCACAGAGTTTCAGGAAGTCAATTTTCATCACTTCTGGTCATGTGTTGGACAAAGTGAGCACAATATGACTGTTGGCAGCACATTCCCCGTCAAAAAAAAAACAAAAACTAAACCTAACCAGACAACTGACCAACAACCTCGTGACAGGGATGCAGTTCATTTTATTGAGACCCACCTGAATTTCCTCTTCCCCCATCCCCTCTGCCACCAGCGCTCTGGCTGTACTCCAGTCTGATCGACCGCCCTTCAATTTCTGTGTTGTTCAGGTTTTCCAAGGCTTCCTTAGCGTCATCTGCACTCTCAAACTCCACAAAAGCAAACCTGGGAGGGAGAAGAGCAAGACTGTGAAGCAAAGCTGGACATTACAAATCAAAGAACAAGCTGCTTGAGATATCTAGCAATTTAAGGACTGTCTTCCAAGGCATTTCTACATGTTGCACAGCAGACATAAGCCATCATCCACATGAAAGGAGGGTGAGCCTGTTCTGACTGTGCAGTGGCTCTGCTTCTCGTGCGAATCCATGCAGAATCATGGGTTGGATTAAGAGGAGCTCATGAGAAGGTGAAGCAAAGGCACACTAGCAATTTAATAAGTACATAATGTTTAGGTAATTCTTACAAATATTATACGCTGCATAAATCTCTTACCCTTTAGGTCGGCCATCCCTCTGGGGAATCCTTATAGAAACAGCCTTTTCAAATGTAGACTGAAGGGCATCTTCTGTGGCACTGAAGGCGAGATTATTCACCACCAGTGTTTTACTGACTGCTCCTGCTGCTGCTACAGGGAGAGAAGACAGAAAGGCGAGGTGAATAAAGATAGAAGGCTATGTTTCCTCAGATACTGGACTAGATTCATGTTGGGTTAGATCTAGGCTCTGCACAAAGATTAAGGAAGTTACATGTGCATTGTGTCTAGCCACAATCAAAATGGCTTCCTGTTTTAAATGACATTTGTAAGTTCAGAGCCTTCATAGCATGTGAAGATACGGCCAACTCGGAACCGTTTTTAATCATTAAAGCATCCAACTCCAAAATAACCATTTTGTAAGTTATTGTTTATTACATTAATACAGCATCATCATAAATGGAGTTCATACATACTATTGGCAGTTCTCCATCTTCTAGAGTGTGAAAAGCTTCAAGTTGACCACATAACATTCATTTAAAAAGTTCTTATCCAAACCTATCACTAACCGTAACCCAACACCTTCACTGATGTATGAAGACTTCAGGTTGTTTACCTGACACCTTAGCCCCTTTCTGGCTCTTTTCTCCTACAAAGTCGACGATGATGCACCTCCCCTGTACATCCGTTCCCTGGGCCTCTTCCAACATCTTCTCTGCCTCAGCTTCAGTTTTGAACTCTATGTAAGCAATACTGTAAGAAGGAGGACAGATTAACTTCAAGGAAAGATTCACAAGCACTATGCTAAAAACAGTTGTATAAAGATTGTGGTTGTGAATATCATGGGACAAAAATGTCAAGTAACCCTTAGGCAATCATACCTGTAAAGTCAATTTTCACCAAAGATGTCTTATTATTTATGGTCTGTCAGATGGGGCAACAATAAAAAAACCTAATCCTGAGTGGTGGTTGTTCTTACCCTCTGTTTGATCCATTCTGGCCTGCAGGTAACCTGACATCTACAGCATCTTCAAAGACTTCTTTGAGGTCATCAACCGTTGCAGAAAATGGAAGGTTTTTCACAAACAAGGTCCGTGCGTCTCTCTCTGTAGGTCGAATGTCAACATTAGCTCACCTGATACATTAAGAGTTGATTTATACTTTCACTTATTCCCCCAAATTTGCACACATGCACAATGATCCTGGCTAGAGCAGCTGTTACCTTTCTTGCCCTCTTGTGAGTTCTCTTTGCTGCGGGCTTTCTCCAGCTTCACTTCCTGACCCATGACCTTCTTGCCATTTAGCTCCAGTGCCTTCTGCATGTCATCTTCTGATGAAAATTCCACATAGCCAAATCTCCTGTCGAGGCAGGTAAAAGTGACAAATATTAAGAGAAAGTTATCCAAAAATGTGCTCATGTGAGACACTAAACCAGTAAAACTGCTGTGAAACCCAAGAACATTAAACAACATTAAATCTGGAACCACTCAACATGTGTAACATTAATCCACACTTAGAATGGCTAACGAAAGATGCAGCTAACCCACTGTTAAGCGTCGATTTTTTCCTTTAGCAGTGTTTGTCAGTGAGACGGGAGTAAAAATCTTTCCACCACATCTTGTGTTAAAGGGTACAACACAGACAACCTCAATAGGATCAAACAGTATTAAACCAGCTACATAAAACTTACTTGGAAGCACCTAACCGGACATCTGCAACTTCAAGGCTGTTCTTTGAGAAGAATTTCCTCAGAGATGATTTGATTTCATCGAAGTCCTTGTTAGAGTTCAAGTTTCCAATAAATATAGAAAAGCCTGAGAAGGACGGAGAATAAACTTAATAAGCTTTTCTTCTATTTAGCATTAGTCAAGTAAATAAGTCTTCACACATTATTCAGAACAATAAAAGGTGACATCACACATCAGTATTAAGTCCCTTGTTGATCATCAAAATGTAATGATTAAATGGATAAATTGGTTGATTCATCTATTCATACCTTCACCATCTGACTTGGCCTTCTTAGCAGGTGGTGTGCCCTTCTTGGCCTCTGCCTTCCTTTTACCAGGGGTCACTGGAGCCTCTGTTGACAAGTAATGTGATACATTAAAAATCAGACACCTACCAGCCAAAAGGTATCCTGAATGCAATTTGAGATATTCTCACTTGTGTATAAACACATAATTCTATCAGTGGCAGACATGTTTGACTATGTCAATTCCTTCAACCACTTAATTGAAGAAAGCAGTGATGTGATATTTACACCTTTTCATGGCTGTTTACACTCTTACTACATTATACTCATTTTCTTTTGGCTATTAGAGTATTTTATATTGGTGTGTCCCTACATGTTGTAATGGGTGACCTGCAAACTCACCAGCCTCTTCCTCCTCTTCATCATCATCCTCATCATCGTCGTCGTCGTCATCCTCCTCCTCTGACTCTTCCTTGGCCTTTACCATGCCTGCCTTCTTTGCCTTTGCAGCAGCTGGGGCTGGAGTGGTATCCATCTCCTCTTCAGAGTCTGAGACAAACATTCAGTTATTAATAGACGATCAAGACCTAGTCAAATTCACTGAGCATCTGTCATTGACCCACATCACATACTGAAAAGGTAACATCATACACTCAGTATTAAGTCCCTTATTAATCATCACATGTCCTTATATGGTTTTCACAAGAAAAAAAAAGGCTCATCTCACCATCTTCATCATCCTCATCATCATCATCGTCGTCATCTTCAGATGACTCTTCTTTAGCAGGTTTGGCTTTAGCTGGGGGCTTAGCAGCTGGTTTTGCAGCAGGAGCAGCTTTTTTGGGTGGTGGGGCCTCTTCTTCTGAATCATCATCGTCATCATCATCATCATCCGAGGACTCTTCTTTAGCTGGTTGAGCCTTCACTGGGGGTTTGGCAGCAGGTTTAGTTGCCTTCTTAGGTGGTGGGGCCTCTTCCTCGGACTCATCATCTGATGAAAATTTACAAATAAAATTACAACTGCTTAACAACAAATATGTACAAGAATAACTGCTTAACGACAAATATGTACAAGAATTTAAGTGGAGAGACAAAAAGAGCTTAAAATGTAACAGCGATTGAGGATAGAACCGGCAGACAATAAAACACACCGGTACCGAAGACATAGCGCTGCACTTACTTTTCCTCCGTACATTACATACAAGAGTACTAAACAACTACATGTATGCCAAGAAATGGAGGGTGTCTAATGGTCACTACAAAGGCAACTGGAATCATTTCATCCAACTTGTCAAAATCTGTGCTGTTTTTTCATGTCCTACCATCATCATCGTCGTCATCATCATCTGACTCCTCAGCCTTTGCTGGAGCAGCCTTGACTGGTGTGGGCTTAGCTGGTTTTGCTTTTGCAGGGGTCTTCTTTGGTGGTGGGGCCTCCTCTTCAGACTCTTCTGTAGGTGCATGAAACTTAATTGTTATACACTGAATAAATTTTACTTGGCTATCAATGTGAACATATTATTTAACGTGTGTGTCTGTAATATAACATGGAGATATACTTTGTTATATTATCAAGTTAAACTTTGTGGACTGAGACTGCTTTGCATGAAAAAAAGGGCAGGCAGAGCCTTTAATAGTGAATGCAGGATTACTGGGAAAGCATCTCAGGATGTCAATGTGAATATGTCAATTCATGCAGCCAGGTGAAGTGATGATTTCTATAAAACCATGCTAGGCAAAACAGCCTGGGTTACTAGTGAAAAGTACTCAAGCTTGTTGATTCACAAACATCCTAGTAATTTTTTTATTTATTTATTTTTTTAATTACATATTTTTGTTAGCACTTGTGTGTCATGATGAAGCTACTTGCTTGATCAAGACCTAATATTTAACCAGACCTGAAGAATAGCATCGCTATATCATGTGAGTACTTTCCATTAAGTTTCATGATATGAAACCATTTGGAGAACCACAAAACACACAGAAACTTCCACTCAAGGGTGATTAGTTTAAGGTGTTTTACTTACCAGAATCATCATCGTCGTCATCATCAGAACTTTCTGCTTTTTTGGCAGCAGTGCCATTTTTAACAGCTGGTGTAACGACTTTTTTCACCACTTTAGGCGGAGGAGTCTGCAATTAAAAATAAAAATGACTTATTCTATCCACAGACATACAATGAAATACTTAAAAATCTAGAGAAACTTTTATGTACCTCCTCTTCATCACTACTGTCCTCTTCACTGGACTCCTCCACTTCCTTAGGTGGTGGAGGGGCCTTTTTCTTCTGTGTTACTGGTTTATTTGCTGCCTGCATGAAAAGTGATGGAAAAATAATAAAAATCAATCATATGAACTTCACTGTAAATACTCAGACAAGAAGCTCGGCTATCAAATAAAATCCTTGACGAGAGCAGAGATTTTAGTACCTCAGGTTTCCTCACACCCAACTGTATGCTAACGCGACAACATGTGGGTTGATTGATTTAATCCATTAAGACACACGTTTGTCCCAAAACCATTGGTTTCAACGTTTAATAAAATGTTAGCTAAGAGGAAACGAGATCCATGTTAAGCGAAAAACGTATGAGGTCGGCGGGCCGTTTTCTCCTGAGTGTTGTTACCTCGTGCCACAGAGCAGGCGCAAGACCCACGTGGAGCAATGGAGGTCGGGCTGCTAGCATGTGGGCTAAATTAACCATTTGCAATCATGCAACTATGCTAACGAAATGTATAAATTAGGCCGGGTGCTGGAAGTGACACCACAAGCGGCAATTATATTTTTATTTCGAAGTTTCCGAAACAAATCATTCCCTATGTCAATGTTCTCTATCCATACACGGAGAAACAGCCAACAAAGCTGAAGCTTTCCATTCGTTCACTATCGTGCTAATGCTAGCGAATCAACCAGCTAAATGTTTGCCAGCACGTTGAGTATTAAAATCCACCATTGTAATTACTTCATGGATACCGGTGTCTAAAGTCGTCAGACTCGCGGTAACGTATAATTTAATTCATCATCATGTAGCTTAAACTCCATTTTTAAATCGCGAACGCGCACGAATGCCATCTTGAGTAGCTAGCAGAGTAGGCCTGAAAACCAACAGCAATGAACAAACATGGCTGATCCAGACCGAAAACGACATGTTAACGTGCAATAAAACCAAGCCTCTTCTGTCGGGTAAGCATGCACAGAGAAAGTCTAATAAATTAATCACAACCTAGTGCTGAAGATCATGAGCAGACATTTTGTTTCAGCGTCTGGTTTCCACGTCTACCGCAGAAACGCAGATTAAGGCCTCGCACATAAACACAGTCTCCTATGAATTACAACCGCACGCGTCGTGTAAGTACGTAAACGCAGCGTGGTCTTACCTTCGCTAACTTCACCATGGTGCTGTTGTGTGTTTCAGAGAAACACGAGGAACTGGACGTTTTGAAACAAGTACTGGAATAGCTAACGCATGCACGTGGTTCAACCTACTCAGTTGGACAGGAAAGACAGACGGAAAGAACACGAGCTCGATACTTTCCTGATCTGCGCGTCCACGATGATCCGCCCACATGACCGTGTCCACCAATCACAGCGCAGGCTATTTGCTTCGTGCCCGCGGCTCTCCTACGTAGCAGGCAGCGTGGAATATATTACTACACAGAAACAAATAATTTCTGTTAACTTTTACAAACGGATAATTGTACTCTGCTTATCAAAGATGACATTCAACATGTGCTGCAACAAAAGTGAGCAGGTCTATATGTAAACAGCTACATGGTGAAATAAGGAACATAGGTTATTTCATAGGTCATATAGTAACGCTGAGCTAAAAATAAGACATTATTCTAAATTTTACACAATTGTTAACAAAGTAACACGTGTTACAATATGTTACGCTGCGCAGTACAAAGTGCCTTCCTGTTCGGACACGGGGGGAGGGTACAGCTGTTTATACAAACCACGTGGTCTGAGCCAGTTGCCATTAATCGTCAACTACATGAGGCTGATGAGCATGGATTACTATAGACTATACATTAACACGATAAAAGATAGAACTTAAACACACACACACACACACACCCTCACACACACACACACACATACATATATATATATATATATATACACAGTATATAAGGTCTAGTGTCGTTGTTAGACAGCAACTGTGACACATGGTTAAAATTATAGGTAATTTGATTTAGCTAATTAAGTGCAACTTAAATGACACATAACAGGATTTCTAGCACTTTATTGTATGATTTGCTATTATTACTGTATTTATCAGACTGACGATACAAATTGTACAAATAGACTATTAAATCTTGTGCAAGGCTTGGTTATAGACAAAGTTCTGTGTGAGATACAATGCTATGTCTTCTGTGTATGAGTAGAACTTCAATATTTAACCCGAATATTTATCAGAAACATTTTTTTTCTGTGAAATACCTGCATATCATGATTCATGTCTTTTTAAATAAGTGACATTGCTGCTTTTCCTTTCAGTCATTTTGAGATTATAAAGGTTTACAGTGCATTGTGATGATCTCGTTGAGTTATTTTCACACTTTGTACAAATCACTCCTTTCAAGTGGAATATTACACAGACCTATCATTTGTGAGTCAATGTCAGAGCTGTAAAAATCAATGCCTTGGTACAGACGTTCAAAATGTGAAATGCCCCTGAAAAAGTGTCAAACTGGTACAATTGTGTTATGATCTATCTATCTATCTATCTATCTATCTGTCTGTCTGTCTGTCTGTCTGTCTGTCTGTCTGTCTGTCTGTCTGTTGTGTGTTATCCAAGGGTCAGTCATGTTTTTCCCTGGGGAACTGCATATCTGAGTAATTAACCCTCAACACCACACAGAGGCAGCATTGCATTTTCTATTCCCTATTTTACATTTCGCAGCATGGTGGCAGCACCATATACTTTTCGTTTTATGAGGTCCCACTGTCAGTACCTGCAGTGTTATTACTCATTATTTTTTTTACAGTTTGTTCACACTAAGCTATGAAAAGTAGGTGATATGTTTTTTTTTTTTTTGGTATTGGTCCTTATGTCTTTATCGTTTGTCATCTCTTCCTCTTCCTCTGTCTTCTCTATGTGTTTAAACATTACCTGACTCTTGATTTAAGTAACTATGGTTGACTTTAGAAATTAGATCTTCAACTGGAAATTCCATTGTAGAAAAAAGCTGCATGAATGTTAAATTTATTAATGTAAATGTGCAAAGTTATGATTTCTAGTGGTGAGAATCCACATCATCATCATCATCATCATCATCATCATCATTAATGCTAGTGGCACTTAAGTTCTCTAAAGGTTTTGGGGGGTTGAATTGTGTTGCTCCTGACTATTAAAAATACAGGATACAGTTTGTTAGTCTGTGATTTGGTTGTGTTAGAACGAAAGAGATAAGTAAGTAGAATACATCAGTCAATAGATGATTTGAAACCATTTGGGAAAGTATCAGGTTTGACCTTTTGGGCTGACAATTCAGAGTTACATACAATTTCTTTTATTTATTTATGTTTAATCATTGTATGTACCGTTGTTGTACCTGGATTAATCCCACCATACCTGTCACTATAATAAAGTTCACAATATTGGACACGATAACTGGCACAGTGGTGATTTACTTTTATGTGATACATTTCGCCAACTCTTCTCTAAAGAACTCCTCGCTTTCTGTTGGTTTACTATCCATATTTGATGGGTGTGATTGTTTTTTACTCCCTTTACAGGTTTGAAGAAGTTTTTGGAGACTAAATGTCGAATATTTTTTGTGCTGAGTGATGTCTTTTGTTGCCTTAGTGTATTTTAGTGTAATTGCAGCACCAAGTACCACTGCAGGCACAGTTCAGCAAAAAACATTATGTTGATAGATATTTTCATTCTATGTTTTGTTTTTCACAGTCACAGATTTGCTTTTCAACACTGATCCAGTGAAATGTCCTTTATGTGGAATTACACCATTAAAAATAACCTGTTTTACCTATGTAGCTTAAACTCCATTTAAGCATTGAGTTTTTTGCTTTATGTTCTATAACACAAGGGGAAAATAATCACTTAAGTCAGTCAACGTTTAGAGATGTAACATTTTCCAGACTCCTTATTTATGTTGTTCATTGAGTGTGTGCAAGAAGTGGCTCCACTTATTTCCATCTGTTTATGCTGCCCTCTAGTGTCAGACTATAATATTGCAAGTAATTGATGCAAAAAAAGCTCGATTTCTGTGGCATCAGTTTGCTTAAATCTCAGAAGAATTTTCTGATGATAAATATGTTACCTAAAAGTCAACTCATGGTTGAACAACACATGCCAATATAACTTATGCTCGCCAATAAGGTTGCTATAGAAGAACTTCATAATATTAAAATGTGAGTGTAAATCCATTATGTCCGAGGACGTTTCTTAACTTTCATTATCTTTCAGCTAATTATACTGTGAGACCGTGGAACAACCTCCTTCCATGAGTTCATCTTACTAATTCATTATCACATTTCCTTCTATAAACACATTTTATAGACTTGCCTTTATACTTTTCCATCTAATATTCTTAGGTGGCTTGTTTTTTCCTGTAAACGTCTAACATTTTTATGTTCTTGTGCAGTCCAATATTTCATGCATTTTACTTTGGAAACTGTGCTTTTAGAAGCTTTGGAATGCCATATACAGAAGGTAATAATAATAATTTACTGCCTTTATCATAAAACTTGAAAAGACTCAATAAGTTGGACAAGCCTCAGGTGGTTGTTTACTCCAGGCAGATTTGTTCCAACAACAACTGAGAAACTTTCAGGAATCTCAGGACAAAGAAGCCCTTAATGAGAGTCAACCTGAAAAAGCAACTTTTTTTTCCTTTTTTTTTTCTAACTAGGAAACCAGACAGTGTTATGTAGGAGTAAAACATCATCACAGAAACATTTAAAAAAAACCTGAGAAGAAACATGTAAGTGCACATGGAATGTTCTTTTTTATCATTTTTGAAAACATTTACAACTATTTGAGACAAAAGGAAAAAAGTTACAAACAGAATTGACCTGCAGTTTGCATCCATTTTCAAAATGTTACATAAATAAAACTCATATTTATAAATATCTCTTTTTATAAACATATAAATAGTTTTTTTAAACATAAATACATTTATGCAGGGGAAGATGAAGTACATGAATGTACAGCAGCAGCAGCAGCAGCAACAATATACAGCTTTGCGGTTTGTAGTTTTTACACCATTGTCCGCTATCTTGGAGGATGCATCTGTATTTGTATCTGTTGACCATTTGAATGGTATACATATATGCATATATGTATATACTGTATACCTGCATATTTATTATATATATATTTATATGAGGGTTTTGTAGCATTGTCATCTCAGTCTTTGTTTATGCTGGTCATGGTGACTTTCGTACCGAAAATCTGTCACATGGTGAGTTTTTCTTTTTTCCCCCTCAGGTGAGAACAAACTGAACCTTTGTTGTCCAAACCCATCGTCCAGAAATCTAGAAAAAGAGAGAATATTAGAAAAATTAGACAGAGCTTTCACTGAAACTCATTAACACAAATGTATTTATTTGGTATCAGATATCAGAATAATCAGTCAGTCTGTAAAATAGTCCTATAACAACCAGTCATTCTAATGTGATCCTTCAAATGATTTGTAAGTTTTATGCTCTTAGACTGACTCCATACTAACCCTTTACTGTCACGTCTGAAATACATGTCTAACACTGACTTAAGATACTGAAGCCTAAGGGAGGAAAGAGGTGTGTCGGTGATGAAAAACATACTAACTCACTGAGTTAGTCACAGAAATCACACTCCCCCTTCCAGATTTCACAGTTTGCCACAACCACATACAGGCCTGGGGACTAATTGTGCGTCACCTAGCTTCCTCAGTACTTCATTCATTACCACAGCCCCCTTGTTGTTTTTGTTAAAATCACTTTGCTAAAGGGAATGGGTTTCCCAGAATGATCCCTGCCACCGCAGGGGGGCTGCTTTTGATTGTCTGCGTCTGCATCTGCATTTCCTTCCGCCACCAACTTCTTTTTTTTTTCTCCTTTAATCTGATATATCCTGCTTGTTCTTGGATCAAGCAGATGGGATCATTGCATACATATTAAGTAGACTGTTTCTCATACAGTTTATATCAGTTTAAGAGGCCTCTCTTTCTATGGGGTCCCTGTTAGAGGATGATTATTGAAGTAGCGGTTGAGGTTTAATGGTATCACTTGTCAGAAATAACAACTTTTGTGGCATTGAAGTAAAACATCACCTTTTGTATCAACATTTCTGGTAATCAGGAGTGACGATATGATGTGATGTCAAAGTTAATGTGCTTAATTCATTACTTACTGACCTAGAATATGAATATATCACATACAGCCATACGCTGCCTGTCCTCTAAACTTAATACTTTGCTTCAGTCCTGCTTTTTGTTCTGGCCTGGCTCAACATTTGATGCAAAGCAGTATCCTGAGACGACCATCAAGAAAAATGACAACCTGACTGTGCATCTTTTCTATATTTGTTCTTTGTTTCAGTTTTGCTTTTATTTCTCCCCATCCTTCCCACCCTTCCTCCCTCACACTTCCTTCCTTTCTTGTGCTCTGGGGCTACTGTATAGACTAGACTCATAAAGAATCTGTGATGAAATAGAGACCAGCTTCAGAAAATCCCCTCTTTCTGTCCTTTTCTTGCACTTTGTTCTTGCATATCATGTCACTGCAGCTTACAAGGATACACCACTACACCAGGCTGAACATAATAGTGTGTTGTCTTCTTTCATACTGCCTTTATTTGCTTTTTTATTGTGACCTTGCCATGGTGAATCTTCTCCTTTATAGACTACAGTTTAGCCACTTCCAGCTTTTTTCTTTCTTGAGCACCCCCCCCCCCTTCCTTTTTCCTTATCTTCCACACATATCTAGTCTTGCCTTACTGTACATTCTTTCTACTACTGTCTCCTGCTGCTTTAGAAAACATGCTTCCAGTGGACAAATGAGGATCTCTGATATGGCAGAGCACTCACCATCACAGCGCTGATCCAATCCCTAGCATCCCATCCCACTGATGGTTCCTATTCTGTCCATCTTGTGACCGAAGCAGCCACTCCTCGACGTGGAACCCGCTTTCTTGCTTCCCGTTTTGTGTCTCCTCGGTGCGGGCTGGTCGTTAAGGAGACGAGCCCACATCCCTCTGGCGCGGGTGTCCATGCGTAAATCTCGCAGTAACCGTATCCGAGAGCGCACAGCGTCTAGTCGCCTCTCCCTCTCCTCCGACTCCAGAAACTCCGCCAGCTCCTCGCCCAGCAAACTTCTAAGAGACTGAAACAAAAATTGAGGGAAAAAACAATAATGAACTGATGTCTGTCTTATTACAAAAAGCGCAGCAGCAACAACTAATGTGTTTAGTAAAGACTTTCATCACAATCCGGTCTCGCTGTTGTAGCATCTGTCAGCACAAAGTTGAGGGGGGGAAAAAGCGCTGAAACTTGCTGCATAATTGGGTATTTTCAAAAACCCTCTGCGTGGATTGAAAAGAAATAACCAACAAATAAATAAATAAATGTAATGAAATATAAATGTGAGATTACGCACGGCTGTGGGAGGCAACACTGAGATAAACAGTGTCTTATGACCAAAATCTAGTGAAATGATTCACACTATTCGGTTATTTATATCGAGAAACAATTATTTTCACTTAATCTCTCGCCAGGTTTCTGTAGTTCAGTTTAGATTTTCGCCATGTGACCACTCAGTAGTCGCTCTCCTGCAGTGAAGAGGCATACGGCAGGTGTTTGGAGCCCGCTCCTCCGGTCTGAACGCAGACACTGGCATCAATTTACAGACATCCTAAACTCTGTTAATGAACTAAAACTCACATTCTAAGACACTGCCTCTTGAAAGACTAAAGACTAGATATCATGTAGCCAAAATCATATGCGTAATTCATGCGTAATTGCACTTTTACGCACTGGATTATTTACATTATGGGAATTTCACTGGGACACAATGGGCAAATGTTTTTATGTTTAAGCTCTATACAGTCTTTTCTCAAGGTAGATAAACTTGTTTAGTGCTGTTCTCCCTTCGGATCACTACTTTAAGCGGTTACAGCAACTTACAGAAAAAAACCGAATACTTAAAATCAGGGAGTTGGGAAAAGTTTTGTCCCCACATAATTGCTAACCTGAACTCATCGCGTAATATGATGTGTAAAACAAGTCTAGGCCACAGAACAGCTGTTCACGCCTGAAAAATCCCACAGCTAATATCTGTTCTGAAAATATATACTGTAAGAGGCTCCTTCTTACCTTTTGCTGCGCTTGAGATAAAGGTTTTGCTCCAATCCTTACTGAAAGCAGGGTGACTATAAGTCCACATGCTACCATGTACGACAAGTTCATTTTGACAAGTCTTGTATTCTTAAGGGATTCCTATGCGCTGAAGTTCAGAAAGAGGGACGGCAGTAGCAGCCAATCAGCTGTTAAACACAAGAGGCTTCAGTCCGTCCTTTACTCCAAAGCTCCCAAAGTGCTCCTCTAACTCAGTGTATTAGTCCTCACCGCTTTATAGGCAGCCCGTGGTGATGTCATGACAACCTGCGTGTATGGTCTGCCTCCTTCCTCCAGCTCTGTGTTCTCCCCACCTGCCTCTGAGCACGTCACGTCAGGGATTAATTGAATAATACAAGCTCCGGTCTTTGGGGTTTTGGAGGAAATGAGATAGGCTATGAGCTATCAGAATGCCCCGTTTTTTTCACTTCAGACCTCTGGCTGAGACGCATCAGCTGAAACTAAAGGTGCTTTCAAAGGGTGTGTGTTAAGAGCTGAAGAGCGACCTTGGCAGAGGAATGACTTCAGAGATGCCAACTGCCTGCTCTGCGAAACATCTTAGCAAATCATTCAGTGTTCTATTGCGCCAGTGTGAATAATATTATTACTCTATAAATTTCTATAACCTAAGTAATAATTTTTATTCGCAGCGAGTGAATATTCAAAATCTGTTGGTGAAATTTAAGAAAAGAAGTTATTCTCATTATGGTTCAAGGGATTCTTTAGAATTAAGGGCCATTTTCTTGATCTCAACACTTTTTTTTTTAACAAACCAAGATGTCTTTATTTCATTGGAGTGCTTTTAGTATCTAGCAGAAAGGAATTAAAATACACACAGATTTTGAATGAAGATAAGTGTACCATAGAGCGTATGTGCCTGTCTAGACACCCTGTAAAAGAAAGCAGACAGAGATTTTTGACACATATCCATTTGTGTTATGGCTCTACATAGAAACATTCTCAAAGCCAAAAACTATTCATGCTTTATATGACACTGTTAAGATAGAATACAGATAAATCTATGGTTATCAAAAATATTCTTTAAAAACTCTTGAATGTACAGTATGGAGTCATTTTTCAGCTATAATATTAATATTTTGTTCTCAGAAAAAGGTTCTGCATTGCAAAGCAGCAAACAAATAGTGCATCTAAGTTGAGGAATCAAAAAAAGGGACACATAGGATATCTGATCTTCTTAGTGACTATTTCAATTTAAACATTCTATGAAAAAGCAAAGAGAAACACTTTTAATTACACTGTAATTGTACATTGAATGTCATTATTTTCAGCGTCTGCGTCTTAGTTTGTCATGTATAGAGTATATAAAGATGTGTGTTGATGTGATGTGTCACTGAAAGTCATAATTATATTAATAAACATAGTTAAGCATTGCCCAGAGGAGGAATGTTCCAGATTTATGTTAAAATATGTTCAACCAATCAACAAACTGTGATTCACTTCTTTATATAAAAATACTTTGTACAATCTGAGGTGAACTTACAGTATGCTAATTAAAAAGTAGTTAAAAACAGATATTTCTTGCAGTGTGGAATAATTCTGGGCCCTGTAGAGCGGAGGCAGCACTGTCAGTTTCGGAACACAGAGTGGCAGTATTTGCTGTGCCGAAAAGTGAATGCTCTTCAGAGCCCCATGTTTATCAGATCAATAACACCCAGTGAGAATTTATATCACCTCATAACTTTATGGAATGAGTTTGAAGGGAGAAAATGTTCTGTGTGGTGTGTTTCATCACCAGCCTTAAAAACGTGCCCTCTGGATTTGTCCTCATCTGTATTTTGGTGCTAAATTCTGTGTCAGATGTGATTTTTAGATGACGGACAGCAGCTGTGTCATCACAGCTGTTGCTTACACCAATATACAGTGTTTTGGTGGTGTTCACAATATAAACAGGTGTCTTTTTTGGCACATCCAAAGATTTTCTAATGAGAACAAAAAGACTCTATGTGTATTTTAAGGTTCCTACTGTAAAAACTAAAATATTTTTTGCGTTCTTAAAACCTTGCTTTAAACGTGGAGAAGAAAAAAAGACCAGAATTTGACAGTAACAGCAAAACCCAAGTGAATAATATAGTATCAATATTAATAATCAAAATAATTTGTCCTGTAGCTGTTTGGGAGAAAAAAAATCAATTATATAATAGGCAACTATCAATTTATATTTATCAGTTAAAATAATAAGCTTTAATCATTGTGGTTGCACATTGAAAAATGCATAACATCCTCTATTTCAGTTTGCATGCACAAAAAAGAGTGTTTTTTTAGAAAATCTCTTCTGGTCTTTCATTTGTGGTTTTCCAGTCAGGTTATCGTCTCTGCATTTCTAAGATGTCTTCTCCGAACAAATATGTGAGTTCCTCTTTAATTCTTTGATTCAGTTAGAATTTTAGCGGCTCATACCCATGTCTTTGTGTGCCCAGCCATGGTGATTATCATTCCTCATACCACCTACCCAGCACTTCTATTAATCCCTGCATGCCCAGAAAAAAATAGAGGAATTGCTGGGCAGAATTTTCCCAGGAAAAGCAACCAGACACTACAACAACAGACTCCAAGTCTCTCATGAAATGGGAAGAGTATTGTGTTATATCAATCAGCGATGGAGTGTTGCAAACCAAGCGTTTACTGATATGAAAATGTTGTAGAGTATTACCATAAAATGTTGGGTAATAAAATTGAAAGCACAAAAAAAAATGGTACGCATGTGTGTAGGTATATAAGGACAAAAGAGTTCAAGTCAAACAGCTGATTAGAGTTTATTAATTTAGGCAATGTTTACTGAGCATGCATATTCTTTTCCTCTGTACCTTTGGCCTCTTTAACTTAGCATAGTGGCACTTTTTCCTATAATCACCCAGCTCTGTTAGTGTAGGAGGTCACCTTCTTTTAGCTACAGAGCAGCTCCACTTAGCAGCTGTAGGTTAAAGAGCCATGATCTGGGGGATAATGAACATCTTCTCCTGCTCCCACAGAGTCCTATGCTAAATGCAACTGTCATGTATCTAAAAATATTTATGCCTATTATTTTCTGCAATTAAAAAGGTCCTGGGTTGGATCCCAACACCAGTCGGTGGGGCCTTTCTGTGTGGAGTTTGCATGTTCTCCCCCATGTTCCTCCCACCATCCAAAGACAT
>JAPQRQ010000019.1:12814350-12886225 GCA_037367365.1 Apogon talboti | reverse complement strand
TATATATAATTTCCTAACCCATAAAGACCCAAACATCCACCAACAACCAAAACCATCTACTGATGTAAAATGTTTAATACCTGTTGATCCACTACTCCTATCAATCCAGTAAATAATTGGTGTAAAATGCAATTTGTCATCTTTTCATGGTCATCAGATATGACCCATTTGGATGTTCAGAGGGTCCGTAGTGAATGTGGAAACACTGTCCACATCATTGATTCACCAGTAAACCCCATGGAGTTTAATAAATGATGATAGATGGAGAGGAAGTGGAATTTTAATTAACAGCATTATGCCTGTTACTGAATGTTTTGTGCCTTTGTAGATCCACTGTGATCTGTATGTTGTAATGCACATGTGTAAAGGATCCAAAGGCAGAATACTGTTAAAATTTTTCTTAAGAAATCTGAGGTTCATGTTATTCACAGTTTTTTTAAAGGATAGTTTGTCAATGTAAACATTTCCATAATGTCATTTTACTTTTTTTCATAATAAAACACAGAGAAAAGTCTGGATTTGACATTATTTATAGGTCATTATGTTATGATTTTACTGGTCCAGCCCACTTGAGATCATATTGGGCTGTATGTGGCTCCTGAACTAAAATGAGTCTGACACCTCTGGTCTAGGCTATCAGCAACTGTGTGGCAATATTTTGGCGCATGCACATACCAGTCTAAGCCTGCACTTCCATACCAGTGGACTCTCTACCTTAGGTCTCATAGGCATCCATTGGCTGCACCCTCCTGCACATATGCACTCTCCACAACCGAGCGCACCACTGGCATGCTGTAAGACACCGCCAGTAAACAGTCCGGTAACTACAGCAAGCCTGAGAGACCTACAGAGCAGCCATTTAACAGGTGGGTTGAGCAGTTTGTGTTTCGAGGACCTGTTTAACAAGCACATACTGAAGTGTCCTGAAATCCAGCCTGAAAACACAAATTTCAACATTAATTGAGACAGACCAAGCAGAACGTTGAAGAAGGACACAAGGCAGGTGAGAAAAACTGTGATAGAAATACTGTTTGAAAAGATCTGTTAAGAGGAATGGGTATTAGTAGAGCCTTTCTTATCAAACTAATGAAACTTTCTTTTCATCCTATGCAATTAATTATTCTTACTGTTAACAAAATCAGACAATCAATCAATAGTTAGGTCTTGCAGTCACCATAGCTCTCTCATCTAGGTTGCAATGAAATTTCTACCTCAATATATTCTACAATAAATAAAAGGGAATAAACGTAGTTTATAAAAATAGTCATTACAGCTGTTACAGGTTTGTTTACAAAATAATTATTGGTATAATAATAATTACTAATAACTAAAATTATAAAAAAAATATATAATTTTGTCCTCGTCAATGTAATTAAAAGAAAGGTTGAGTATTTTAAGAGGATGAAGTCCTCTTAAAATGGTCAAGAAACAATGTCCGCAGATACCATGGTGATGGGTTATACCTGGAGCCAGCTGGAGAGAGAGAAGTGGTGGACCTTTGTCAGGGGCCAATGTCCCCTGTGGGCCTAAGTAAAGTATATTTATCTGCTCCATGACTCACTATGTTTTTTTAGGATCAGCCATTCTATGTTTAATATGAAAATTTAAAAAACACTCCACTTAATAATTCAGAGCGAGTTAACATGTGGCTAACAGTCATATCCAGAGTGATTGAGTGAGTGGTTTTAACATCTTGCTGAAAGGCATCCGGCCAACACATAGGGCTGTTACTGCGATTGAACCCTTGTCCTTTACATGATGGTACGGTCACTTAACCACTAGGCTACCCTGCCACCCTGAATAATCGTTATTAGGTTCCCCAAATAAGTCATATACTTGTGGAACGGAAGGAAAACCTTTCGGCAGACGTTAAGTGGACGGTTGTAAAAGAAAGACTTTTTCACTGTATAAGACCTGAAGCTGCCCTCACATCTGGGAGGACCTTTTTTCTAAATTATTCCCATAATTTGTCGCTGTACTGGCAGCGAGTATTGGAAGTGGATGTTTGTTTCCTAAAACAGTGCACCGCGAGACTCCCTCCGGTGTCAAGTGGTGTCAGGTCTTTTGGCATGTAATTAGCCATGAAGCAGTTAGGTGACAATGTTCCTCCTTTGTCGTTTTGAGCTAATATTAGCTATCCTTACCTCACAGTAAAATTAGACTCTCTACCTTTTACTGAAAAATGTTGGCACAGTGGGTACTCTGTAATACAGCGTCATCATGAGGGTAACATACTCAACTCAGAGGACAGGACACAAGCTTCAGGACAACACTGTTCTTGATCAACAAAATACACTTCATTTTAACCCATAAAGACCCAGCACTACTTTTATGTCAGTTCCCAAATGAAATGTTATCTATATATAACCTTTTTTAAGTAATTTATCACCAATTATCATAATATCATCCTCTGTATTTTGTACTTTATCAGTGTAAATCCGGTATTATCCTGTATTTAATTCACTGATCATGAAGATGTTCATAAAAACTCAGATTAAAGTTGAGGTTATTATATCAAAAGCAAAGAAAACTGCAGAAAAGTGACTTTTCCAGTAAAATATATCATTAACTGAACATAAACCAAGTGTGTCCATCCACTGTCATTAATCCAACTCTATGGGTTTTACTGGTGAATCAATCTTGTAGAAGATGACGGTGTTTCCACGGTAACTACGGAGCCTCAGAACGTCCAAATGGGTCATATCTGTCGTCCATGAAAAGATGACAAACCGCATTTTACACCAATTATTTACATGTATTGGTAGGATTAGTGGATCAACAGGTAACAGTTTAGATCAGTAGATGCTTTTGGTCATTGATGGGTGTTGGGTCTTTATGGATTAAAATCGTTTATACCTAATCTGTACTGTGTTCAGTTTGGACAGTGTACACACCTAAGCACTTAACCTTCAATAACACTTCTGGGGAAATCTGCCTCTGCCCTGCAGCTAAATGTAGTAATTGCATTGTGAATAGAAATGCTAAAAATTAAAGTATTATTTTCCAAAGGCCAAGGCTATTGGAGACATCAGATGTGTTTTTAACAACCATTTTACAAATACCTGATAGAGTTGCTATGTCAATGATGAATCACTGCTACAAAATAATTCTAGGTCTCAAAAGCCATTCTCTCTCCTCTCATTCTCAACACTGCCATCTGGTTGCAGATATGACATCACAAACAGCTGAAATGGCTTAGTCCTCGCCACTGTGACGTGAAATTTTGACAAATGTGACAAGTCCACATATGAATATGTTGAAATGTTGTTTTAAGAGGGTCCGCATGAAAAAGAGGAAAGGAGAGAAATGAATTCGTATTTACTATAGGAATATGGAGATGATGATGTTTCACACACCCTGCATTACATACCTGTATCTGAGCTACATGTTTCGGTCATAAAGTATTGGGACCCACCCTCAAGGTTCATGACAGGGCCCTCCTCCGTGTTGAAGTTGAACACTTAAGATGAAATGCCATAGTATGATACAATACATCCATTGAAATTCTGACAAGCTCACCAGCCCGAGTGTGTAGGTTTGAGTGTGTAGTGTATTTTTGTGTGGTCTGTCTAATATTGTATGTTCTGTCAAGTATTTTTCTGTTTATACGGCAGCATGCCTTTTGTTTGCATTGCACTTTACAAGCTTAATATACCTCTCAAGTGTGTACACAGCGGTTGTGTAAGAGAATTGTCATGTCTGAGTAGCTCTGATCTTGATGTGTGCGCACTGTTTACATGCAGGAGACTGGAGGAGTGCAAAACCCTGTAAGTCTTAACCAAAGAGAGTCTGTGTGGCCACTCCAGTGAAGTGCTGTGTCAGCCAAGGTCTGCCAAACTACTCTTGGCAGTCGGCCATGTTTTTCGAGTGTTCCTGCTGCCTTTGCCATGTTGTCTCCTGCCCTACCGTGCTCTCCCTGAGGGAGATTCTCCTGCCACTCCTGTTCCTCCCCGTTTCTTTCCTCTGCCTGACAGACAGACCTCGGGGTTGCACATGTCTGCACAATCAGTATTATGATACAAGTTGTACAAACAATTGTAAGGATTATATTTTACTGGAGTCAAAGCTCAGTTATCTAAAAGCATTAAGAAATGATACGCTGCTACAAGATGAGACTGGCCTCACTTTAAAAGCCATGGATGAGTTGGAAAACATAATAATTGATAGTTGATAGCGGTCCTTTATTGCTACTATTATTAGTGTGACTACAAATTCAATTGCTGCGTGTATTATTGTCTTATTTTTGTGTGAGCACCACATTACTGCCGTGAATTTAGTGTTTCATTTTCGTCAGCCACTCTGAGTAGAAGGCATCTGGTCAACTGCACAGACAGGAAACAGAAAAAAATAAAATAATCAAACCTCTTGATCTGTCTTTGATCTACTGAAACACTTGATGAGGAGAGTCTCCTCAGAGTGCTATCAGAGGTTATAGGAAACGCAGTTGGAAGCCGCAGCTCATCCTGTGTGAATTGTTTTGAGAGTCATCTGAGGTAGAGCATTTGTTCTGGGTGGGGATGTTGATTTGGACTAAATGAAGGGCTGGAAACTCAATAGTGGTGACTTGAGTTGGAAGAAACACCCGAAAGGCGTCTCCCTGGTGCAATTTGGCACAAAATGAAAGGTTTGGTGTCACAAATGGCAATATTATTAGGTTTGATAATGCATTTCTGGACTGATTTGCATAAACATCAATCTGAGAGTGCTGTTATACAGGAAATTATCACTGCCAGACTGTGGATTGATATCAGAACATTGAAGGTGAAGGAGGTCGCTTCACAATTGCCTCTTTTGTGTCTTCTGATGAATCGATGTATTGTATGATGCACTGGCTTGGCATAGCATTTTCACTTCACATTTTTTAATGCAATCTGCCAGACTGACAGGACCATCAGAAGAGATTTTACTGAACATCAATATTTTGTTTGTGTTTTGTTTATTTAAAACAAAAAAAAGGATGAGGAAATATGATGTTTAGGCCAAACTGGGTAGCTGAGAATAAAAGACAAAAATATCATAAAAAAGATGGTGGATGTCTAATATTTGAACTCATTTTCTCATTTCTTGTCTAAATGCAAAAGTGGAAATGTGATCATCATCACTTTCCACAAAAACAGAATTAAACAAAGTAACTGAGGATGGGGAGTTTGAGGGCATGGTGACATTTTTTACAGCTGAGGAGTCGGAGCATGAGTCAACAAGAGCAATTAGACGACAGAGCATCAAAACAAACTTTCACTTTTACCATCTGACACTGTTTAGTAAGTTGTGTTAGGGAGAAGAGAGATGCAGGAAAAATATCCACAGTCAAAATAATATCCAAGCAACTTTCCTTTTACTCATTGCAGTTTGTTGGTGGGCAGCCTTGGGATTAAAATGATCTTCCAACATCTTTGTGGCATGGACAGAGGAGCACGGGAGATGTTTTGAACAGAACTCATACAGTGAAACCTACCTGAGCTACCTTTAGGTGAACGTTCAAGCATTCGGTGTCCTGCTGTTTTGAAGTGAGTCACTGCAATCTAGTTCTCCTCTTCCTGTTTGTGGATACACTCTTTTGTGTCTGTATTGTGGAAATTGGTAATTTTCCAGTCTTGTTTGAGAGAGAATGAATTACAGCTGAACAATCTGAACAAAAGTATTTATGACCATCTTTTGAGATTAAATTACAATCCACTATTTCTATCTACTATTATTTATATCCACTAGTTAACCAAACTATATAATTTTCTCTATGTTTGTCTGGTTTCTGGAGGTTTAGGCTGTTTGTGATAGCCTTTTATATTTGTTACCCGATAGAAAGTGCATTTTTGCATCATTAAACTGGCTCTGCATTTTGGCCACTGTATATCCTCACTATTGAAGCCCTACTGTGTAGAATCTCCTGAATTTTAATCGATACAGTGTTTGCTTTCATATGCACCTGTTGCCAGAGTTACATGTGCAAAATATCCAGTCTTTTTGCATCTGGATGAAGCAAACACACCCACATTTTAATTACATGCTGTGCTTCCATTGTCTAGATTGGTGCAGCCTGTTTTGCCCTGTCTGAGTTTTCTAATGAATCAATCGGATATTCACATTAACATAACTCATAAACGTCTCTGTAAATCTGACTCACTTCACATCAGAGATTAGACGTTGCACTTACACTTTACTTGGACTCTTTATTCCTTCAACAGCTGCAAATCAAGTTAATGCCGAGTAAAACCGAACACCCGCGTAGTAGTTCAATTACGTTCATTTTGTCTTCTTTTTACTAGTTGATAGCGTTTCTTTTTTATCACGCAGGTAAAAACACCTTCGCAACCAAGAAATTTGTCTGATAAAAAAGAAACGCTATCAACTAAAACTGAACACTTTAATTGACAGATACTTAAGTATTGCTAGGACTGGACACAAATAAATGCACTAGCTTGGTGCTAACTGCAGTAATTCGACACACCCTTAAGCTTTGCCTTAGGTTAGTGCAACACTGGTGTAATTACACTGACAAACAGGCCTTTGGAATCAATGAATATTGGCTACATTATTATTTATTTTTTAATGATATGTATAATACCTCTGAAAAGTAGATCACATAATGATATAATTAACATCCAATTAAATACATCATCATATAATTAACATCAATCATGATCTAAGATGATGGGATCACCCAGCCCTGATACTAGTTTGTAGGCATAGAATAAACCCATTTCTGAGCTTAGTTATGCAGTTGAAGATGATTATGATGCATAGAGTTAAAGAAATAGATAAAGATACTGCACACATAGAATATCCAAAGACTTAAATGTATAATATTTAACATATTCTATGTAAACAAAATGTATTATATAATTATTCATTTTTATCATGAATAACTTAACTGACTCTCTTCGTAGCATGAAAACTGCCTGCACTGAATCCTACGCAGAGGACTTGGATCAGATTTTCAGCGGAAATCCTCATGCTTTTTCCCAGGTGCCTCAGTGCCTGTCTTCTGTTCCTTTACAGCAACATTGTGCAATCGTTAGCTTCGAAGCTTAGAGTTCGCCAACATCAACAAATGACCAGCTCCAGCACAGCACAGACTCCATGTAAGCACACAAGCACGCATGATTATTACGTACTGCACCTTTAATAATGAAAAATAAAATGACAAATAATTATCTTAGTTCAAACCACTTAATTTTAGGTGGGTTAATAAGTCATGCGATCATACTCTTCAGTGCGTAATGAGTGGGTGATTATTCCAGACAGCTTCAGTTAGTATACTCATCTAGGCTTTGTGCCCATTGCAAAATTTGGGTTTTTTGGCCTCAGTCTAGAGACAATGAGACAAGCGCTAACCTCAACTCTAGTCATCTAAAAGTCCCTTGTACCTACTGTATGTGTGATGTTGCAGACGTGATATCACACTGTTTTTCTACAGTCTATAGCAGTGGTTTCTTTTTATGGGACTAAAGCAAAGCAGTTTCTATTTTCTTTGCAGTTCTTTTTCACAGGTTCTGCTATGTCTCAGTGTGTCTCATTCAAATAAATGTTATTACAATTGTTAAGCATCAAAATTGATGACAAATATTATGCTTGAAGAGATTTTTTTTCTATCTTGTTGATAGTTTTGCAAACTTTCAGATTCAAGCTACGTTTATAGAAAAAATATCTCTCGAAAAATATCCGTGTTAGTTTGAACATGGCCTAAATCAGGGGAAAAAAACACAATAATCTGAAAATAGAAACCCTATTTTTGAAGCTCTTTCCTATCAGTCAAAATGCAAAGACTCAATTAAAACAGAGACAACCTGATGCGCTGCTTTCACGCTGTGGTGGATGCTTTTCCAAGGTTCCATGTGGACACAAGGAGAAAAGCAGCACTCAAGTCTGAGGAAATATTAACAGCGACCCATATTTACAGCTATCAATTATATATTTTATCTCTCTACCAACAAACACCTGCCAAACTCTGTATCATAAGGTAGATTGTCATCTCCACACCAGAAAAGACCAGGTTTTCGTCAGTGGAAAAAAAGTCCACTGAAGTTGGTCCAATTCTTGTTTTCTCTCAAATGACAATATGGGTAATTAAGGAATTTTTGATCAGTAACACCAAACATCTGTCGAGCACTGCAGCATCAACTGTTTGTGAATGTTAGCAAATAAAAAGGAGGCGTACCTATGTTCCCAAAATATTCATCTCTGTGATGACATTATATTACACTCTGCTGGATTCATCATTCAGGAGAAGGCCGCACAATATAAAAGGGTATTGAAAAAACAAAGCAATTAAATCCAATAATAATTACTCAAATGTATAGCTCAAATATGTTTCATATATCACAAAGTTGTTTGTTTTGAAAATGATTACAATGCAACTAGACATTTCAGGTCTAGGAATCTACAGACACCAGTTGGTTTACAGGTTTACTGATCACTACAAGATATACAATACAATGGGTCACATGTTGCATATATCTGTAATTTAATTGGTGCCTTTTAGAGGAAATCCAATTAAAAAAGTTACAGGTTTATTACATTCACTAATACAATTTTTGAGCAGCTACCAAGGTATATTATCAGCAGATTATGCTCTGAAGCCTTGGTCTTTGTCTATATCCTATGAAACAAACACATGCTAGATTCATATCTGTAAATGTAGGGACTGGGGAACATAGGGCTGACCCCAATAAGAACACACAACTTGCAGCCACATCAGAAGCTGCAGACATTGGTAATATGAATCCAAATGGATCTTTAATCCCTGATCAGGAATAAATGACAATACATTTATCCCATTCAAGAGGTTATTTTCAGAGAGGAAATGTTGTGTGTGTTCTGCAGATCAGCACGTACTCTGGAATTTACATGCCGGCCTGCATCATTTCACTTGACTCACTGCCTGTCGCAAAGAAATCAAACTCTCTAGTCCCGCCCTTCTTGGTGAACCACAACCTTTAGGCAGGAAAACGGACAGCAGGAAAAAGCTCATCAAACTGCTCTAAACATCTTTGGAAACTGTTACTCAGACAATGATATTAGACTAATCCGGCTTCACGGGCATCCAGCGCATAACCGTACCTCTTACTAGAAGGCTTCAGGACTCATTCTGCAAAGACTCGGATGCATCAGGTTCAAATCATCCGCTGTGACGATAACCATTCTTGGCATTATGACTTCAGTGAAACTGGTGTGACTACTGCACAGTCTAACCACGAGGCTAGCCCGACTGGCATGAGCTTAATTGTTACCATATGTGCGTAATCACAAAACGTGTAACTGCACTCTGGTTTCATGAACATATGGTAATGGCAGCAATGATGATATAACATGCTGAAAGACATGCACTTCATTTGGTTTTTGTGTCTGTTTGTGCTCATCTGGTTAAAAGTTCAAGTGGTAATCCACAAGATCCTTATTTTGTCATTCTGGCAACATCCTCAGTGTGAAGTGTTCATTGCTGTGGTGTTCTTGTGCTGTTCTTCCCAGAGTTCACCTGTCAATCAAACAATGCGGGCAGCACCGTGATGTCTTTTCCTTGGATTTTCTGCATAATGCCTGCGTCGGTTCTGTAGGTGGTTGTAAGTCTGTAAGATGTGATTTTGCTTTGCTAGGAGGTCTTCTACTTTCTGTCAGATGTCTGCTGCCTGACACACAAACCTGACTTCCTGCGCGTCACGTTTTTTCCCCAGTAGCGTGCTAAATGCTGCACTATTCCAGTCATTCAAACCGCACAAAATGCAAGTTGCATTCCTGAAACCTTATTTATCCTAGCAGTTTTTTAGTTGTTATAAATTTACCCCGACGATTAGATAGAAAGCATGCTCAGAAGTGAGTTACAGGCCTTCCAGATCCAGTTTTCCAGAGGCTAGAGTAAACGCTGACATGCAAATGACATGACACGGCATTTGTCGAAGTGTGGATTTCTGTGGTAATCACAGAGTAGGGACTGATGCTCATGTGTATCCAGGTACTTCTAATTGCTTACAATAACCACAGATCTAAATGACGACTGAATGTTATTTGCTTTTAGGAAGCTATTATCGCCATAAAAACATATCACTCTTCCTATTAATGCTTGACACAAAGTAAGACAAATTTGATTTACAGGCGACACTCTCTGCATGCCCTCCAGGCAAAGAAAGCTCAACCATCAGTCTCACTATTTCTCACGTCTGATTAAAAACCACTGAGTCAGGATGTATCTTTTTCATACTAGCGATTTAACAGTGCCTTAATATACCATGGAAATCCCATAGCATACTGCCCGAACACCAGTTTTTACCCCCGCTGTATTCTCTAGACCCCTTTCAAGGTGGTCCCTGCACATGGATGGAGACCTCCCTCGTGCCCATGACCCCTCCTAGTTGTTCTGTTCAGACGTTTCTGTTTTGTATCAGCTCAGTTTTCCATATACCTGTTTTTGCACAGCTGTATTGGTACACTGCGGGCTCTGTGCTAATGTGCCTCAGAGAACTGTGTTCAACTCTAATTATTCTCACATTCCACCCCCACTCAAACACGAAAATACACGATGCCTATATAGTGTATGTTGCAGGATATTTGATCAAACTTGGCCATTTATCAATAAACAGGTACAACCAACTTGTTAAATTTAATCTTATATGTTGCTCCATTTTTACACTGTTACTCATGCATTTTGAAGGGATACATATTTTACTTGTTGAAATGACATTAACTGAAATATTACAGGCTTTCTTAGCTATTTATCCACCTTAAGAAAATACATTATTGCCCATAACGTTAGATAAAATAAAATGATAAAATATTAAATATTTTTACTTCTTCTCATGAAATGATTGTGATGTGATTTACTCTGGATAGATAAAGTGTAACTGGGACTTGGTATGTAATCATTGTTCCTTGTCAAAGGTGATTACTAATGTGTATAAACAGGAGTAAAAAGAAGAATGTGACTGAAAACAAAATTATTCCAACTTTATGGGTAACAGTGCATACTGCTTGCCTTTCATGAAGCATGACATATGTTGGTATTTTCATACTTTAGATACAGTGAATCAGTAGACATAATAATCTATGATAAAATCTAGTTTTATCAGGGCATACGTGTTTCAAGTGTGTGTCAATCACAACCTGGCAGTGTGACACAACAAAAACATTAAAATGCATCCACTGATAGTAAAGGTATGCTCTTATATGTGATGCTCTTATTGTAAAACCATTTCAAAATTAAAAATCAGAAATTTTGGCAAATGGATGACATAAGGGCTGTAAATAAAGTATATACAGTATGTAAGACCCGAGAAGGAGGACTTCTCTTAAAAAAAAAAAAAAAATGTCTGTTGCAGGGAAATTATGATGTTATGTTTCCACCCAAATCCTCAGGAAAAGTGACGAGGTAAACATTTGACTCAAAGATAAGTGACTCTTTGTCACTGGGAGTGGTAAGGTTTTGATTATGGACACAAAGGACATAAGCCATGTTCCTGTCTGATCATAAAATGAAGGACAAGTGGAGCTAACTGGGAGGGAAAGGTCACTATGAGCAGCTTCCTGTACAGTAAACCTTATGGCTACAGTAAGTATGCTGTCATACTTACTTAGTTGAAGGATTTGGTTGTTTAGTTTCACAGGAAGCAGCTGTTTTTGGAGGAAAAAACTGGGCTGACTCTTATCTGTCAAGGTCAACTTTCTTAAGCTCAAAAGGATTCCCATTTAGCCTCAGATTTTATAAATACCCATCATATTTCCAATTAGGGAAGCAGCAAACAATGCAGACATTGACTGTGCACTTGATTTAGAATTTTAATTTTGGAAATTGAAATGATTAAGGGAACTCCCCCCCAGTTAGAGGCCACAATCACAATGAATGAGTAATAACAAATGTCTTTAAAAGAAACAGAACAGGAAACGCTCCACCAACGCTCCTACACAGCAGGAACCTTAACAAGGTGGAGAACCACGCCTGCCTGATAACTCCTGTCCAAACGAACAGCCTTTTCCTTCAGTCGGTCTCATTGTTTTACATTATGTAAATGACATTACCCTGAGATAACATTTTCTTGAATAAAATGTTTAAAAAATCCAGGACTCCCCTAAAATAAATATATATTTATGTCTGTCCTGAACAAAATGATCCCTATAATACTATCACCATGTCATATATTTTTATGACTCCTACCCAAATTGACCAAAATATATCATGAGTCGTCATAATGTCTACAATTTGACCAAATATTCCACTATCAAAGCTATGCTGAATGAAATATGCTCTGCTTAGTTATTTATTTATTTGTTTGTTTGTTTGGCCACAATGACATTGGTTTTTTTTTAATTTTATTTTATATTGTTGTGGATTTTATGTAGTTTTTGTCTTTTGTAACCAAGTCCTTATACCTACATTTCACATGGCTTAGGTAAGATGACCATTTATGAACTATTCCTGAGATCCCTTGTATTTAAATAAAAAAACATTACTTCAGATAAAATTTGATTTAAATATTGTTATTATGTTATTACAGTAAGAAAAACTCTATGACTTGTTTTGGGCCCTGACTAAGTTTTGGAAAAGAACCATACATCATACTTGTTCATACAACAACAACAACAACAACAACATAATAATAATAATAATAATAATAATAATAATAATAATAATAATAATAATAATAATAATAATGATAATAATCTAATGGTCAAATATACTCAAATGACATGACATGCAGTGGGCAGTATCTCAGGGAAAAAAAGAAAGTCTGAAAATATTTCTAAATTCTCTTGCAGCTTTCTCTTCTCTGTCCAAAAAATTGCATATGTCAAGGTACTAATGTCACAGTGTTTTGTGTCGTTGTGGAAAAGTGAAGCCAGAGCATCATGTTGCTTCATGATCAGCCAAATTCTTCCATCTTGGGCAAGATGTTCTTGCACTTGAAACCACAGCCAAAAAGCATGCTTATGGAGAAAGTTTATTATGGTTTTCTGATCAGTGACGCCAAAAAATACCCGCTGAAGCTTTAAGAGATATTTTACAACCTAACCAATCTAATGATCTGACCACTTGAGCTTGCCCATAAATGATCATAAAGCAGAGTAATAATATCAAAAAGTAAAATAACTAATGCTTCACAATTTCCTTAAAAAATACTTCAACTTTTTATATATTAAAAACAATAACATGTTATTCAACACCAGGAGCCAAATTCCATAAAGCTCAGCTCGCAATTAGTAACAGAAACGGCAAGAAAAAGCGACAACCTCTGCTTCACATTTTCCCTGATGGCCTCGTCAGGGTCAAAGTCTGCATTCAGAGTCAGTTTAATCCTATCAAAATAAACTTCTACTTCTACAGCACCTGCAGCACTGTAGGTATGTATGACTGGACCAGTTATTCTAAATGAGGGCTTCAAACCAACCACCACCCCTGTGCCATGTGCACTTTACAGATTGTTTTCATCTTTACGATTGTCTGAATGACAAAACACTAAAAAAGTTGCACAAATTGTCATCCGACAAGATATAAAAGACACATTAACACTTTTCCTAATGGAGAATTCCATAGATTGATACAATATAGTTAAACCTGAGGGGGGAAAAAGTGAGCATTGGCAATATCATAAGACATAACAAAAGTTCTGTACGCTTTTAAATGCAACCAAACCATAAAAACAAATCACTTGTCATTAAACCCAATGGTCTGCACAGATATCATCTATAAAAATGTGAATAGTAATTTTATTGGACACTCAGAATTCAACCTGTGGGTTTGCTTCGTAATAAATGAATGCCATTACTTGCCCGGGCTCGGCATGTGGAAATGGGTGAAGGCACTGGAATAACGAACCAAACTGTTCAAGATAGAATCTGTTTAAGAGATGAGATATTTTAATGGAATCAGAGGGATGGGTGCAGCACTAACTAACCTGCCTGTGGTGATTTTTGACTCCATGAGATAAGCCAAGGAGACATAATGTTTTTCCACCCCTCCCAGTGAATACAGCACAATGGCCACTTGGAGGGTATTCTACTTCATTCTGTGGCTTGACACTGAATATTGGAAAAGCAAGGAAATGGAAGGTTTGCAAATCACATCATAATCATCATTATTTGATCGAAGTTGCAGATGCTGCAAAGTTTGTTCTTTCTATTTCTATTTCATACTGTACATGTAACATATTACATAAGTTATAACATATCCCAGCTTTAATAATATACTTCTTAAATTATATTTATTCAAGCCACATTAGAAGTGATGTACTTAAAAGGATGCAACATGACATCCTAGGTAATCTAAATTTACCCATTTATAGCAGGTAGCTTAAAATCATTCTAGAATTCACTGTGCCATGCAAATATATATTTTTTCTACTACCCATATGATGCGTGTTTGACAACTCATAACAAGAACACGTACTAATATACATGGAAAAGCATCAGGAACATGCTAATAAAAGGCTTGTTAAATCCATAAATCAAACATGTGATACAAGAATCTATTTTGTCCGACAGCATCACCACTTCTAATTAGAGACATTGTTTTAAAAAAGACAGCGTCAAAAGGAGGGGTTGAAGGGGGGTCTCAGCACACTGGTGAATTAGCTGGAAATTTCTCTTGCTTTCTTTGGCGGAGGACCACTTCCTCTCACAGTGTGTACTGTGTCCCAGGTGTGCTGTTCTCGACCTCAGAGCTCCATATTAAAACACATGCGGCAGACCGCACTGGGCAATAGTCACCAGCCACTTAAAACTCTCAAACTCAGTGCTTTTTGGCTTTTCTGATGGTGTTCAGAGGGAATATTTCACATTAAACAGCTGGTGATGATGTTAACACTGCACTTTGCTGAATGCACTTTGAGCCTCAGCTGAATTATTAAAAGTTTAACTTGAATATGCCTGCGTGTAATTTATCATGCAAACTTGTATGACTTATAACACTCCCCAGAGTATAACTGAGATTTTCCCCTTTGCACCAGTAAGACGATTCAGGAATATTAATATGGATGTTGTGCCACAGGCCTTGGACTGCTTATTACTGGGTACTTCAGATGACCGTTTAACCAATATACCAAATCAGGGGCTAGAAGCTAAAGTTAAAAGCGCAATTCTGAAAAGTATGAAGCTCTATTTCATTCAGTCTCAGCAGTTAATTACATTACAGCTATTAGATACACATCCATATATGTTTTAATTAGTTTTATGTAGCCAATCACAGTAAAAAGTGTGATCAGATTTTCCCTTCCCCTGGAAAGCATGTGCCTTGGCTCTAGACATTTGTCCTCTCTAAGTTGGAGACTTAAACACAGAACTTGTGTCGCCAGTGGACACTCCCCATGAAATCTCAAATCCAGATTTCACGTTAACATCGGGAAAGTTAATTGGCATTAACCCTGGTCACTCAAAAATCAAGATCTGTCCTGCCTGTTGATGTAATGTGCTCCACTGGGAACGAGCCAAGAGTGAAGGTCTGACGAAGGAAGTCATTTCCTAATGGTAGATCTCACACACAGCAGCGAGATAAGCTAAGATGGTTCGATAATAATAAAAATGCGTTTCTCAGAATGCAGAGGGCTAATTTTACACTATGACTTTTTCCTTGGATGCAAGATGCTGTTGTGACACAATACAATAACAACTCAACAGTAATGCTCCACATACAGTACGTAATAGGATGCGTACAGACTCAGATTTCAGCAGATTTAGTAGTTTATTACCATTGCCAGTCACAAGGTGCAATATAGATCTAATACACTTGTATACAACATATATGGAGATTTCTGAACACCTGTGCATCTGAATCTCAGGCAACAACATAAGTCAAAGTGCAACGATAAAACTTCAATGCTGCTATGGTTTATCAGTGCCATTATGCAGTTTGTTGTAAAAGATGAAGCTAAGCTAATGATATGAATTAAAGGGATGTATGTGTATATAAAAAAATTACAAATATTAAAAATCTATGAATGGAAAATGAGAAAAAAGGCCTATCAGGATAGCAAGTTTGCAATGAAGCTTGGGGTAAGTGTTTTAGCACCCATTAACTTATGCATTGTATTGATTTATGTGTCATTTCACGGTGACTTCCTATTGGTTGTTTAGTAGATGCAGTTTGCCGCTACAGTCACTTTGTGAGATGGTCCACTTAAGTTTCTGACACTACCAGAACTTTCAACCAAAGATATGTTTTCTCGTTTCTTCGCTGGGACATCCCATTATTGCACAACGCATATCCAGCTTTTTGCAGTAAATAATAGAAATTCCGAACCACTCAGTGTGTGGTCATTTTTAATTTTGTGGATTTTATGCTTAAAACCAATATGTTTCAACTTAGTTTCAGGGAAAATCATACCTCACAGTATATTTTCCCTCTGTTGTCATTGTCATTGTTCAGTGGCTCCGAGTATGACAAACATGTCTAAACTGAAATCATAAAAGAAAAAAAATGTGAACAATTATTTAGGAGCATTGATGAGGGAACACAATGTGGCAGCCCAACCTAAACAGCTCTTCTTTGTTTATGGTTACCAGTCCTGCCATCTACTGAGTAACTAATGACTCACCAGTGTGGCCGAAGATGTGGTGTACAGCAAACATAAACTTATGAGATAATCAAACGTCCGGCTCAACCATGGAACCAGTAAGGAGGTGTGGCTTGGGGTAGACCCTCTTTGTTTTGGAATCCCAGTTTGTGATTTGCCTCATCTTCCATTGGCTGTAGTACGCAGCCAAAAACACAGCAGACATCTGTAATGTAAACCAGACCGAGGCTCTCCCCTTAGCGAACCTTCCAGGAATTCCCCTTGAAGCTTCCGTTCCTGTCACTTGTTGTTGATTCGATGTGAAGAGTAGAAATGGCGAGCTGCCTGAGGAGCACAAGTAAGCAGAGTCCCGGTTCGTGAGGTGCTTTTGGTTTTCGCATTAGGCTGCACTAATAAAGTCAAACCGGGGCTGCTTAAGGTCCTTATCTTAGGGTTTAAGTTCTGCTGCTGGCCCGGCCGACAGGAAGGGGATGGTGACACAAATTCCCTGTTAGTACTCCCATGACGACAGTCTCTGTGCGGCTATTAGGTGAACACTGCCCGTTTCCTTCCCCACAAAACTGGAGGAAAGGTTCAAGGGTTATTTTTACTTCGAGACTGAGCGAGGGCTTTACGCTACAAGGTCCTCGTCTTTCAGTGACACACAGTCATTAGAAAAGGAAATGTGTGTGTGTGAATGTGGGGTTGAGGAACACTTTATCGCAGCTTATTCAGTGGTATGCATGATGACCAGTAAACCAGACCCTGAGGGCGTTCAACATTTGACGACGCAGTGATCTCAGACGTCTTTAGAAGTGAGTCGGGGCGATCGTCACAGCGCCGCAGTGCAACCGACCATCCTGTTGGCTGCATTACAGTATAAACACCTGCTGTATTATTAGCAAAGCATTTATTTTAAAAGCTGTCAAATTAAGAGCGTGAGATCAGTTTGCGACACGTATGTGACTCCGGTGCTGTACTTAGAACTCTTCTTAGAAGGCTTATGAGTGAGCGTTCTGTTTTCTTACCATTTTTCACTCGCATTAACAGAAAACAGCCTGTATACAACTCAGCGTAGTAACTGTTCCCAGAGAATCAGCTGTGATTTATTATGAAACAATCAGGAAAAGACAAGAGATGATACAAGACTGTGTCGCAATCTAGGACAGGTTTGTGTCAGCCAGCCCAGAACTTGACCACTTTCATATCTTTAATTTGAACAAGCCAATGGAAATCGTAATGCAATTAGGGAAATATGTCTTTTTTTTTTTGTCACTCTGATCTTGTACCATTTAACATTTAACGCTGTGAGTATTTTGGTCTTGGAGGCTCTGCACTGTTGTGATCATATAAATTCCATTGGCTTACTAATAACATTGAATTTTGTAAACAGTTGTGACAGCTGTTATACACACAATCCAAACATTATAATGAAATATAGGTGAGCTGGTTTCACTAAGCAACAGATTTTTCCAAACTAAAACTTTTTTCAGTCAATCTAGGTAAATAAGTCCGATGTGAAAAACTGAAATCATATGTAATGGCGTGCAACGTCATTTATCGCAGCGTCATTTGTCCCTTCAACAGTACTACATCATCTGCAGTATACATTGCCAGTATTCTTGATCCTGTTTGCCATGGAAATCAAGAACTATCAATAATATCATGGGTCTTTTCATAGCTAAAGGATTTTTGTCATAGTCAAAACAGTTGAAGCTTTTTTGTGTGCGTGTGTGTGTGTGTGTGTATGTGTGTGTATAGAGTTTAAAGGATAATACAATAATTTTTTCCACCACTCTCAAAGTCTCCATATCTGCATAAATTCTGACATTACTATTGACCAATGACCTGGTTGGCCTCGCTCTGTAAGCCAATCAGAATAATACAATGCTGACTTTTTTTTTTTTTACATATGGAGAGACCTTAAGTTGGATGAGGAGGATTATTTATTGGATGAACCAAATCTACATATATAATTTTTTTTTTTCCGCATGTCTAAATGGCTTCAAATGCTGCGGCTCAATCAAACTCAATCTAAATCTGAGGGAAAAACAAACTCCAGTTTTGGTGTGAATCATATTACAGTATCTTTTTCATGGGTGTGGATATTGCTTATATTGTTATATTTTGGATCCATTTAAGCGGCAAAATGTCTCCGCTTTTGTGATTAAACACAAAAGGGGGGGGGGGGGCAGTGAGTGAGTGTAACATCATCTCATTCAGTCTTCTGCAGTCTTCTTGCTTGTCTCCATTCGTATTTTCCATATACATTTGACGTCATATCTAACAAAATGATTCCAAAATGAGAGAGTACTAAATTTCCAGCAATATCAAAGATACATTTTCGCTGGCAGGAACAACAGGAAAATCCCAAAATTCATTGCAACAACTACAGATCATGTCAAATCTTGGAACAAATAAACAGAACTGAAGTCTAAAGGTCAGAGCTGATTGAATATGTGACTTCGTACTTAGGGAATAATATCAGGCACACAATCCATCTTCAATGGTTAAAACCAGCTTTGTGGTCTTGAGGAGTTCAACCCTCTGCAGAAATAAATGAACTCTTGATAATGGTAATCAACAGTTGGAAAAACTGCGCTGAAGTTGGATGGTGCTGAAAACAAATGGCGTTGCTGATGAATAAATATAGAAACAAACTCCAGTGCATTAACAATTGTCATCCCATTGACCTCGGAAATAAATAAATAATACAAAAAAAGACTCAGTAATTGCTTCCATACCCTCATGTGTGGAATCTGCATTCTAAATAAAATAAGAATTAGCCAGTAGACATACTGTATCTTTACTTTGTGCCCAAATTCTATAACACTCAGTCAGTTACCTCTTTAATACGCTCTTCAAAATGCAATTAGAGGGAATATCTAAAGTGTCTTCTGGAGAACACTTGTTCAAGTTGATGTGATACTTTTCCACTTTCCCAACAACTACTTCCCTTTGAGTACCAAGAGTTCATCGTAAATTACAGAGCTGATAAAAAAGAGGGAAAGTCTAGCAGGGGTCTATGCAGGACCTTCTGGCTTCTAGAAAGTACCTGAAGATTTTGAAGGATGATTACAAGCAAAACAGCACTTCCATCAGGATTTTTTTTGGGGGGTAATAAATTACAGCAATTAATAACAGGCATGATAGACTCCCATAAACAAAATAATTCATAATGCAATAAATTCTGTATAAAACACAAAATAATGAAATAGTAAAATTCCTTAATTTTACACTAGATGACCAATATCATGTTTGTAAGGGTTTTTCTTCTCTTTTTCATCTTCTTCATGTTCAAAATAAATTTCATTTCATTTCATGTGCACCAGCTACTTATACTGTACATGGTTAAGACAATTCACAACAATTTATAGCTCAACCAAGCAGTGACAGAATCACTGATATGAAACTTGGAATCAGAAAAACTGTTGGTAATGCAGTGTGAATCATTAAGTTGGAGGCAGAAAACACAATTCATACACCTTCTCTGCGGTTTAATAATTAATTCCCAAAGTTGTAAAGCAGACAGTGTTCAGCTGCAAATCTCAAAACAAGTAAAACATACCTCCTGGATTATGTTTTATTTATTAAAAATGTTTTTAGTGATGGGTTATATTCTAGTTACTTTTTTCTCAGTGTCATTCTCATTTTCCCTATATTTACAATCACATTTGTATGATCTTTGTGTTGCAACCTTACTGCTTTATCCTTAAAGCCACGGCTGTCATCCTGTCCACACTGTATTAAAACACATACTGCAGTGTTTAACATTTACAGTTTAGTTAATATGTAGTTTGGTATAATGTTTGCAGTCTTAGTCATCTGCTACAAAACAGCGTGACCTGTAAATTATACAGTGTTTACAACCTACATTTCGACATTAGGGCAGAACTCTGGCTTAGTTAAAGTCTAAAGTTAAAGTCTCATTTTTTTCTTAACTTCATGTATATTACTTCAAATCTGCTCTATTAACTGAGAACGATGCAGAATAGTAATACTCACATCTATGTAAATACCCTCAGATGCCCATCAGATGGAGGTGAAATGTGTTATTTCTATACCTTTGGCAGCTCAATTGCATGCATAAATCCACCAGTGATACCATTATTAGTCAAAAAAGCCCCACAGAGAATCTTTAAAGCCAGGATCACCACCAAAATCTGCAGAACAGCTGGCATGCTCTCATTTGTTGGCCTAAACGTTGATGTTGGCGACTCAGTAAGTAGCTCTATCTTCCTTTAAAGAGTGTTTGTAAGTAATATCATTAGGCTAAAAGACAGCAGGTAATTAGGTACAATGCGGCTAATTGCTGTAATGACCTGATTTGGAAAACGTTCGTCTTAAAGGGACATGCCAGTCTCCAGCTTTTGGAACCAGACCCAGCTGTTGGCGACTGTAGCTTTTTAAGAGATAGGCCTAATTACAGAGCAATTCACAGAAATTACTGTCTGTCTAATGCAGATACAGCCGTGAGAGAAGAGGAAATTTGGGAAAGCAGGGAATGACGTGTGAGAATCCAACCACTTAAATGCTCAAGAAAAATCCGAAGAGTGGATAAAAGGGAACATCAAAAGGTATTTTTCAGGCCTTAATTTTACCTGGGGCAACGCCATGCATCACAACCACTTAGTTAGTGAACGCTTTACAATCACTCAGTTACAGATCCAGGTAATTCCATGTGAGCACCGAGTCATGTATAAGTGTTGATGACGGAGTGGAAAGCATAATTTGCTGCTTTTTCACAACTAGATTTCTTTTATGGAGTGTGAAAACCTTGATTTAATTTGCTTCTGTTATGATTGCAGTATTATGCACATACATTCACTGATTTAACAAGCACTCAACAAGGATTTTCTGGAACCGAATTGAACATTCATTTTTTCTATTTCTATTTAATCAGTTTTAATTTAATTTGGAAACATTCATTTTATCTCTAACATTGTATAAACCCATTTAATTTTAAAACACTGCCTAAGCAAACCTAAACATATTATCCGTGTGAATAAATTATTAGAAAATTTCCTTTCGTAAATGGTCATAGAATTCGTACTCGGTCGCAAACTTCTCATACTCGTAAAAGTGTAAACATTTTAGACAGTAGATTTTAATTCTAGCTTCTACTGGCACGTTTCACCAACACTTTCCCCTCTCTTTTGTCAGCAGCTGTTACACATACGGCTTAAAACACTTTTCCGATCACTTTTCGCCGAAAAAACTGTGAAACTGTGTTCCATTTTCTGTCACAAACCCGTAAGCTTGCCCTCGGCGAAGTGAGATCAATGCATTTAAATGTGGAGTTAGGGGTATGAGCCTGCCTTTAATTCCTTTAAGGATGTGACCTCAGACACCAAAACATTGGCGGCATGTTGAGCCACTTACCACGAGGGAACTTCAGTAAGAACAGTCTGTTAGTGGTGAGCACATTATTAGTGCTGATAGGAAAATTAGTGCTGATTCACCGAGATTTCCCTATGGACTCGTGCAATGATGAATCATTCGAAACCGACTGCCTCTGTTTGTGTGACTGCTGTGTGTTTGTATGTTCCTGGGTGGTGGTGTGTGTGTGTGTGCTCTGTGTTTGTGTTTAGTTACCAGAAGTACAAAGGGAACCTGCAGACCGCTCAGTCCGTCATAGTTGTCTGCGTCATGTGTGTGATCCAAAAACCTCATCAGGCCAAGGAGTTTTAGAATATCTTTGGGATCTACAGGCATTACAGGCCGCGGTAATTTGTTCCATACAACCTTCGACGTAGGAAATTTCTCGTCAGCCTTCCAATCTGCCTTTACTTAATTCTCAGGTAGTGCTCACTGCGGTTGCCATCCACCGGGATACAAGGAAAACAAGGCTGAGACTAACGATTATTTTCATTGTCGATTGTTTTCTTCATTGATTTATTAGTTGTTTGGTCGATAAAATGTCAGAAAAATAGTGGAAATTAGGGTTAGTTGAAGTCCTCAAAAAACAAAAGAAACTCACTGAGAAAACCTAAATGTCACACCTTATGGGTTTTCCTTCAAAAATTAGACCCAATGTACATAGAAATCAACCTATAAAGATAATCAGGGAAAGTCTTAATTTGAACAATGAGTCTGTTTACATGCACATTAAAATCCATTATCATTATCTGGTTTCAGGAGTCATCAGATTATTCAAGTGGTCATACCTATAGCATAACAGATATGCTTTATCAGTTATATGATTATGAGAAACTGAATTAACAGACCTGGGTTCCTCCACAGTACTCCAATATCTTTGTGCATGTACACCATGTTAATCTGATTTAATTAATTCTTTTACGTCTGTGCAAAAGACAAACAGAAATTGTAGAAAACGGAAGTCAAATATGAGCAGAACACAATAATTGGAGTGCTCAGTCTATTGTCACTACGTACGTACATATGAATGGGCTGAAACGGCTACACCAGGGTTTTTTGATTATCGCATTTCTGAAGAGCATGCAGATCCGACTATTACAATTAGAATTAGAATTACTGACAGTTATTGGATTTTTATGGTCATATAAAAAGGTTCAGTGACATGACAATAACTATGAACATGATCATTTTCTTGCTGATGGTCAAGATGATCCAGAACTGATAGCATGTTTTCATTTCCTTCTAAATCCTCCATATGACATGATTCTTGATCTCAGTTTTACACGACGTAACTTAAAATTTCCTATTTTCACTCATTGCTCTTTCCGTTCCTGGTCGTTTTCAGTCTGATAATAGAACAGTGTGTATCGGCACTGACATCACATCCACTCCACCTCAAGTAACTTTGAAATAAATGATCATAGGCTCTTGGAGGACTGTTCTGAGGGTCAAGGACTGGCTTTGAGTATATTCACAACATAGTGATCTGAAGGGCTGCAATTTCTTTTCGCCTTGTTTCCTTATACGACGTCCTCAGACCTGTTCGACATGGACGTATCAGATAAAATAACAGCGGTTTTGACGTGTCACAGTAGAAAAAGACAGATGCAAAAAATAAAATACACAGTGGCTTTTATATTTCTCCTAAAACTATTAAGGAAAGTATAATTGGCTCATTCAGCAGTGAATTTTTCAGCTCTTAAGTTCATCAGCTGTCATCATCAAATCAAGTCTGTCAACCGACACAACTTCCAGTCTCTATAAGGCACATTTCTGAATTATATTAAACTAACATGGCACAGATGTGAACTCTATTTCCTTCGCATATGGAATCACATGTGTTTTGTTCATTCTCAGGTAGCTGGTCTATTTTAAGACTCAGACATAATTACGCCCAGGCATTACCTCTTTATCATGAGAAAACTTTACCCGGCTCATGAGGTAGAATCGCTGACAAAGGGAACTAAATTGTACCAAATGTGCTCTAGATATGGAAACTAACAGGTGATGACATGTCTAGGTGATGTCTAGATATCAGGTTATAGCCGGGGCAATATTTACAATTCAACCCCATGCGTTGCTTTATAGGTTAAATTTGCTTTCTGTGGAATTAATAGGTTCTTTATTTAGTAGGTATGAAACACAGCAGGCATGAACATAGCCACATGCAACTTTTGTAGATTTTCGTCAATGCTTTTAGTGGTTTTACAGCAGGTTATAAATGCAAGCCAAGTCATGGAGCTCCCATCTCTATTCCTAATGATATAAACCAGGAAATCTGTTTTTTTGGTTATAGTTATCTTATTGCTCCAGCAGCATTTGATAAGTATTTTTATTCTGAAAGCATCGGGGGATTCCTTTGCGGTTCACATTTCCAGCCAGCCTGCTCAATAAGGGGTGCCTCCATGCTTGATTTTCCATTTCTTGAGTTAAAAAAAAACCCCAACCCCTTCTTACAACTCATCGAGGGAAGGAACAGACTCTCCAGATCTGGTGGCATTTGAGAGGCTTCCACTGTTTTGTGTTTACATGTTCCAATGGTGCTTACTTTAGATAGGAGAAGGCTGGGTGAAAACACATACTGCAAGTTGTTAAATGTTAGCATACTTTCCAAGCACCTTCGTGCAATGTTTGGCCCTTACCTGCCATTTGTTTATTATAGAGGCAGCAGTTTATTTCATTAACTGGGGATTCTGTTTTCTTTTTTCCCCTCTGCAAATGGTTTCTGTTTAACACTGTTTGCACTTGAGACAGTTGTAATTCAGTCCAGCCAGGGGGGTTACCCATAATTTGCATGCAAGAATATTTGCATGGAAATCAAATTGCCCAAAAGCGAAGCCACTCAGAATTTTCATCACGCAACCCTCTCTTCCAGAAATTACATTCAGACAACTACATTTCAACAGCAATTAAGTTTTTGCTAGAAATATAATCAGCGAATTGATTAAGTTATTAGCATTACCTGTCATATTTGGAAGAATTGGGGAGGCTCATACTTCTACAGAAGGATGCCAAAGGTCAAAATTTGAAGTCTCTACTCTTGAAAAGTGGTTAAATGTAGGCAACAAAACACTTGTTATGTGAAGGATGTTCAGTAGTAAACCAGCAGTGATTGAAGAACATGGTCAGCTCTGTTCTGAAAAACTAAACATGTTGTTCACGAGCGGTCTACTTTTATTACATTTTGGATCAGTATCATTTACCACTTTAAATTACGTTGCAGTGCAGTGTGTGGAATTTTCTTCTTCTCTCCATTTCCAACATCTTAATAGGCTTAATTCCCTCTAAATCTTCTGTAAATAGTAATGTGACAGTCAATGGTTGTTTGTCTGTATATACATCATCTCAAAGATTCTCCATCGGGTTCGGGTCTGTGTAGCCAATGCATGTGTGAAAATAATGAGTGATGTCTCCTGTTCTCTTTCAGTCAGTGACTTCAGACTGTAAGGATTTACAGGTCCGCAAAGACTTTCTGCAGCTCATCGCACAGCAACAGTAAGTAATAGATACACTACCATGTCATTCACATTACCCCCCATTCAGTTTCGAATCTGAAAATCAATAGTAGAAATGGTATAGAATTTCCTCCATGTCCTTGTCAGCAGTGAATAATATATATGTAATGTCTATCGAACTTGGCAGCCTTTGATAGATCTTTCAACATGCTTGACTGGAGGTGTAATGCGCAGCAGAGACTGGTGGCTTTTTAGACAAGAAGGAGTTGCCATATTGTTTTTTTTTGTTTTTTTTTTTTTATCAGTTTGCTGCCTGCCAGCTGCAAAGGGCTTTTTCTCTCCATCCCTGCATTTAACGGGCAACAGTGGCATTAAGGAAATAATGAATCATGCTTTTAATTGATGTCTTTTATAGGGGACTTCAGAAATGCATGCTCCTTTATTGGTTCATTGGTTACATGAAACAGTCGTATCCTGCTGTTGCTTGTGTGAAATTTGTGCAGGGTGCACTCGTCTACCGTGGTGCGCGTAGCCCAGTGTATATTAGGTGCAAATAAAGAAGACATGGTCATTTTCAGGCATGCGTAGCTACTATAAACATTGGGTATTTAACACTGTACAGGATGGGTATGTGTAGCAAGTTCCCTGCGATACATAGATACATCAAAGCGCATTCCTCTTGGTGTGAAGTCTGTAGTGCTTTTTAATTGATGCCAGCACTTTCTTTCTTAATAACCCATCTCAGATTAGAAGCAGCCTTAATGGAATTACCCTTTGGCTACCAAGGGAAAGAATTTGTTGGGTCAAAATCTGTTTTTGATATGGGAAGACAAATAATCAGATCATTAAGGGTAACCATAAAGTGTGTCGGAAATTCGAGCAAAACACATGGAAAAAGCTGATTGTTGTGAGACAGGAGGAGTCTGTGTGGCAAAGAAGCTCTTAAAACAAATGAAGCCTCTATAAATAGCTGTGTGAAGGCAAACTACAGAAAAAAGTGAACAGAAAATGTAAAGAAATTATATAATAATAGACATTACTGGTTAAAAAGTGATGCGGCTCATATTTGTAGAGCAGAACTGACAGATTATGACCAATCACTTTAAACTGCATAATGCATTAATATTTTCTGCTTTATGTGTGATATGTCTCCTTTTAGGTTGTACTCATAATGCTTTGGGCTCTTTCTGATCTTTAACCAGGGCAGGGGTTACTTTTTTTCCAACCTTTTGAGAAGCGTATCTTTAATGTCGGGGGCATGGAAGGTGACGATAAAGTCAAAGAACAAGCAGAGACACCCTCACCCTCATTATCCAACCGTCCATAGAATAAGGCTGTGGGTGTGAACAGACTGGAGAATAGCACAAAGCTGTGAGTCACATGGGTGTTATCTTGTCACCCCACTTCCTTGAGACTCGTATGGCCCTTTGTTATATAGCTTTTAACCCCGGCGTCTTTCTTACAGGGCTGTGTTGACGAAGAATTAACACATCTTATGATGACGCACACAGGTGATGACTGAAATCGAATTACAGCAAATCTTATCTATTTTAATCATTAAAAAGTATTCTTATTTCTGACGCGCTGCATTTTGTAATCAGATTAAGAAAAAAAAGGCAAATCCACCATTAGGAACATTTTGCCATCTGTCATTACAAAAGGAAGATTGCAACGTACACTGATTGTAGTACCTTACCTCATTTGCAGTCAGATCCACTATATTTAGGGAAACCACATTCATAAATTTCAAGGAAAGTTATTTTATTTTTTTTCCAGCATGGATATGAATAGTATTTTGGATTTATCTCTTCAACTTCTTTTGATAATGACTGGATCCAGTGACTAAAGAAACAACACATATGCACATTATCAGGATATGATAGCATCAAGCATCTGCTAACTGAGTTAGTGAATGGAACCTATTACCATCTACGAAAAAGACTTCCAGTGATTAACTATGGATTATACAATAGGTAGTTACAGCCAACCAATCAGATTTGCACATAAACATAAACAGACTCTGCACAACTGACACACAAAGGAAAAACCAAATATATACAAAACCCTCAGTGATCATTCATTGTAATATAATGACAGAACGTTAACAGAAACAGAAGACAGTGTATAAAGGTCATGTGTCAGATTCATTCAGCAAGGAAAATCAGAGTAGAGGGTGGAAACAGGATGTGTTTTGACTCCATCAGCACTTTCTTCTGATGTTCCCTTGAGCAAGGTATTGTTAAATGCTTCAGAGCAACTCCGTGGCCAATAGTACACTGTGCAGCCCACATTTCCTCGTGCATGTTTCGTGTTTTCCTGCCATCATGTGTCTTTTACTAACCGCAGATTTACTTGGATAAATGAGGCTTTAGTGCATATGTATGGTATTATCTGGAGAGCAAACGACCTGATATTGTGTATTGTTTCATGTTTCATTACGGGATTCCCAATGTGGGCTTATATCCCAACTCAAAACACCCATATAACACGTAATAATGTAATTAAACAATATCTGAGACATACTGAGAGGATTTTCACAGGCCTTTAGTTAACTGATAAAATGCAGACACCACTTCATTATGGATACTTTAAGACTCCTCAGTGTTTGGAGCAGTGTGTGTAGCAGCACACATTAAGCTGTAAAAATTAATTTACCAAGACATTAAGTTTAATTTCCTCTCAAGAAATGTTTCTCCCTGCTGTGGCATTTGCCACTTGGCAAATAGAACCTTTTGTACCTGTAAAACCCTGAGACCTTTCTGGTCATGGTTTTAACAGTGAGGTGGTTGATGTACTAATGCACATGAAAAAGGGGAGTCCTGGGCAGGGTTTCAAGCAGTAACGGGGTAAGTTTCCATTTGATTTCCATGAGGCGACTGTTTATAATGGTGTTTCCCAGTGAGCCTGTGGAACTGCCGGAGAACTTGTTTTGTTTTGTTTTTGTTCTGGATATTGGAAAGAATGTGTTTCCAACATACTCAAGCCATGCCAAAGACCCCTTGATGATGCCTCGTCCTGCACAACCACTCCCAGATGCTTTGCAAGTTTTTACGAATACACTTTCCTCATTATTTGGAGCTTTACTTGCTTGGCATTGGTTGGCCGTGTTCACTAAAGCGCAGAATTAAGTAGGCTTTTATTATAAAATGTGGGAAAATCAAAACCTTCAGAAATGGGCTCATTGCCCTTAAGGTTTGTTAGCCGACAATGTCAACACAGTGTATACAGTGTATGTGAAGTAATGCCAGTAAAGCAATCACAAACCAGAAACACATCACAAACAGTGTGCGTAAATAATCATCTGTTTGCAGTGTTGGCCTGTTAAAATGAAACGGGTCTGTGTGCACCTAAAAGGGTTAATACCTTGAACACCATTGGGCAGATTTACACATCTGTCTTTAGCACCGAAATGTAAACTAAAGCAATTAATTTTATGGACATTTAAGGACTTTTTTTGCTGTCTGATATAACTCACAATGCTTTGTAGTGAAATGTAAAGTTTAATGTATTCACAGCTAAATAATGAGAAATGCTAATTTCCTCTAAAGTTAATCCAACTCATTCCCTTTGAAAACAACATAACTTAAAACCACAACTACGTACTTGACACCATCTCTCACATGGTATAGACAGCCACAAGCTGCACCTCAGTGGGCGCTCATTTAATGACGTAACCCTTTTAGAGCATGGTTCTGCATTGAGGCTGGTTCCTTTCAGCCAACTGGGATATTCAAGCCCAATACCTGTGGGTTTGGGGTAAAAAGAGAAGTGTTTTTTTGCATGTATGAAACACACTGCAGTAATTTAACTGCCTAAAATAGATTCCCAGTGTGGAATAACTGTGGGAAAAGGAACTGTGTTTGTTTAATGGTGCTTTATACTGTAAATTTAATGTCTTTATATAGACTAGTGAAGACTTATGTATCAAAATTTTATGTTGGATTAAATAAACTAAAGACTCAGGGGGAATAAAAAGTTACCAAACTTTAAAAGTTAAAAATCTGTAAAGCCTTAAAACCTCTCAAAGCAAAAGTTGTTGTCGGAATTTATCTAAACATGGCACTAACCGTAACCCAAAATTTGGTAATAAAAAGGGGATAAAAATGTAATTTACTTATAGATTAAAATTGTATGTTTCTCACAATGATATAAAATGTAAACAAAAACATTGTCAGGTTTTGTTTTGTTTAAAAAACTGCTGTGCAGGGCAGTTTCTTCTGTGAGGCAGCTATCTATGCGATCAGTCGACCTTGGAATCAGTTCAGCACAAGAAGTCCGCACTTTGGCCCAGATCATTATGCGGTCTGATACCACCCCCAAACACAGCGGCACAGTGTCTCCTGACATGTACTGGAACTGGAACTTTCACAACAAACAGGTGATTAGCATCAGAGGGGAAACAAATTGCGGACCTGATTCGGAACCAGTGCCGCTGCCTTATGAGGAAGATTACTGGCAGGTGGGTCCAATTGGTTAACAATGGCCCGGTCCAGGGTTTGAAGGGCAGATGATTGCTGACAGATGGAAGCCTCAGAGTCCAAGAAGAAAGCAATCAGGTGGGAGTGGAGGACGGGAATGTGGGGGGTCAGTGGAAGGAGGGTTGTGCCAGAGTTGCTAGAAGGCGGATGAAAGGCCGGCATGATGTCAGCCTGACACAGCGTACACATCCACACCGTTGCCTTAAGCCACACTGATGTAATGCCCCCCCTTCCGACAGAGGGCAGGGTTATGTTTCGCCATAAGGGGTGGAGGGGTCACAATAGCACTGAACTAGATAACTGTAGACGGGCGCCACCAGAAGCTGCCCTGCTTAAAGGGTATGTAAGCTATTAGGCAGCGCTGTCTCTCAGAGTAGGGCTCCTGTTGGTACTGAAACAGTACCTGTACCTGTTGGTACTGGTTTTGTTATATATGTATAAATACGTATATATATATTTTAATATATTATCTAAATATAAATATAAATATATATTATATAAATATACATATATTTAGTCATCTCATGTTACACAATGAATCTATTAAGAATCATTACAATGTAATACAAAAGAATGAAGCATCTGATCATTTAAAACCAAGTTATGAACAGAAACAGCAAAGGTAAGACAAAATTCATAATCCTAGCTTCATAATTCAACCTTTAATTTTGCTCTTCCTTGGTGCATTCAGTGGGTTTTAGTAGAGGAGAAATAATATATGTACTGTCGGATCTGTTTAGTGTTACCTTAGTGAAGCCAAGCTTGTTGCATTGGTCTTTTGTTTTATGAAATTATTCATGACATACACTGGTCTCAGACTGTTAGTCATATAGTATTGCCATGGTAACACAGATGGAACAGTGGTTTAGGAGGCTACATCAGCTTTTTGTGCAGGATAGGTTGACACTATTCACCTACAATTCAATTGTTTGTCTGATTTTTTTAGTTACTATTACATAAATCTGTGACATGTTTTTATCATTGTTAAAAGAAATAAAAAGAAACATCTATCAAATGCCATCATTTCAAATAATTAAATAATCACCATTGCTTTAATTGTTCAACCAAGATGGTTTAAGACATTTAATATTAGTAATAATATTATAACAAACCAGTCATCGAATCAGTAATTAATTTTGGTCACACTAAAAACTAACAAGTAATTAAAACTGTGAGATAAATATGGAACGTAATAAAAGGAAAGTATTTTTTGTATGAATGGGGTGTACAAAAAATGCAAATGTTTAAAAAATATCTCCTAAATACTGAACTTTAGTAAAGTTACTTTAAAGCCTGTGCATGATACAAAACTCTCAATTGCTGTTGACTTCAGTGTGATAGCATGAACAATGAACAGAATATCAGAAAACATATACATATAGATGTTTGTTTAACTTTAAGAAAACTATTCACTTAACCTTTTACTAGGACTTTACATTATGGTTTTAACTTCTTCTACCAAGTCAAATCCTCTCCCTAGATTGGAGGATTACAGATTCAATTAAAACTTTTTCTTCTGGTGTACAGGAGGAGCACATGAGTCAACCTTGTTATAGCTTGTTTACAAAACTATTTTCACTTGAGACAAAACAGCTCTATTTACCACATACGCATGATGCTCAGTTAACAATGATGAATCAAGGAGTTTCTGGGAAATGCAATATAGAGGAAAATGCAATTACAGATTGTGATGCAGCTATAATTAAACATTTCCAAGGGAGTGGCGGTACACCTGGAATGCCTCCCGAGTGGAAGTAACGCTGAGAGCCTCATCAACATGGCGCCGTAATGATTTTAACACTGGGCTTTATTCCGGCTGTTACCATAGCAGAGTCTGGATCCATACAGCTGGCAATTACTTTAGAGACAGAGGCAGACCAGAATAAATAAAAGGGGAAAGAGAAACAGTTACATAGAGGGCAAGTAATAGAAAAAAGGGAGGTCCACAGACATCTTAAGGTGTGAAGATATGGATTACTGCCAAAGAGAAGGGTTTTCACCTATTACTTTTACAAACTAACATTTAAAATAATACAAAATGTCACAGTTTTTTTTTTCCAAAGAAAGCATCAATATTTGACTTATATTATTAAATGTAAAATGGTGTTTCAAGGAACTATATTAAAATAAAGCAAAATGAACAGTAATGGATGAAAGGCAAATATAAATAACAGCAATCACTTCCTTGTATATTTAACTATTCCTCAATTATTCTTAAATTGCATTAAAAAAAATAAATCACCAATTATTATAGTATTATATTCCTCTGTATTTTGCATTTTTCAGTAAAAATCAAGGTTTTTCCGATATTTAATTTACTGACCATGTCGATGTTCATAAGCAAAAAGTGACTTTTTCAACAAAATATCATTCATTAAATATAAAAGCAAGTGTCTACAGCCATTGTCATTTGTCAAACTGTGTAGGTTTTATTGGCGAGTCAGTGTTGCAGAAGATGATGATGTTTCCACATTCAATATGGATTCTCTGATGCTGGTGAAAAGCTGACAAACTGTATTTTACCTGAATTATTTCAAATATTGATAGGATTAGTTATTCATAAGTTATCAGCATTTTTGCTTAATCAGTAGGTGCTTTGGTTCACCAGAGGCTGTTTAGGTCTTTGAGGGTTAAAGATAAAATGTATAACATTTTCATATAAACAAAAAAAAGAGACCCGTAGTATAATAAAACCTCTTGTTCGTCACTACAAGTGTGTGGTGGTGTATTTACCTCCAGAGGCAAAGTCCTAATGCTATTATTATTTTTACTTTTTTTTATTTTGTGTTTGTTTTGTTGTGTTATGTGTATTTTGGGGTGTAAAGCTCAAAGCACTGAATGTGCTGCTGCTCTAAAACTACAGTGGTTACATGGCTGTCTCTCCTCTGCTGTACTCTGCGTAAATAATCCCTCCGTGCTGTTTCAAAGGCCAAGCAGGTAAGAGGAAATGTGTGCATCGGGTGTATTCATTTGAACCAGTCCCTGATAATTTAGAACATAACTGCTATGGAACAATTAAAAAAAAAAAGATCACATTTTATCTTTCAGTTTCTCTGTATCTTTCTCTCTTCAATCCTACTCCCCCTCTTCATTCACTCTCTGGTTCAACCACCATGAAATTTGCGTGGTCACTTTATAACCAGCACCTTAAAGCATTTTCCAGGATCTCTTATTTATGATTGAGAAACTGTATTAGATTTTCTTGGTTAATTGATAAGAAAACTTTTTTTTTTCTTTTTTTAATCACAGTACTTATGATTGGCTGCAGGAGTAAAAAGCCTTGTGTTTTGTTTAGGATCACACATACCACTTTTCATCATTATCATCATCATCATCATGACCAAACAATATGTTTTACTTCAAACACATTGTTTCTCACTAAACAATATTTCATGTTTTATATTTATGCTCCTTAACAGCCACAGCAACTGCACCCAGCCCCGAGCGCCTGTGTCTTTCCTCTGTAGATACATCACGTTTTCGGTTTCTCCCTGATGTTTTGGGATGTGGATGCTCATCTCCAGACTCAGTGGCTGCTTATTGGCCCGTAGCCATGGGACAGCGAAACAATCTGCTAAATCCAATCTTCTCCAGTTAGCTTAGTGTAAAACAGAGCTGTTGTTGAGCTCAGTTTCCTGCAGTTTCATGTCCCTGGGTAATCAAGGTGTTCATTTTTTTAAAGTCAATCTGAAAGTCTGAAATATAAACAAATTATATCACTTAAATTGAGGCTCGTGGAAGGTGGCAGACAGATTTTGTCATCTTTGGACAAGCCAGACTAGCTGTATCTCCCCGTTTCCAGTCTTTCTACTATTCCAACTTTCTAGAATCACATACAGTACAGATGTAATCAGTCGTCACATCCATCTCTTAGTGAAAACCTATAAATATCCATTATGATTTTCATCTCATCTCTCTTCTGTCTTTTTACATGATTAAAAATTCCAGTCTAATGACCTCAGTAACAGATCAACACCCAAAAACTTATTATGTTAGTGTTACAGCAAGTTTACTACACAAAAATAGTGAATGAAGCATAACCCACTTCCTTTCACCATTTTCTTTGGCGCCACCACTTCCATTTATCAAAAAACCAGAAGATGTCCAACAGCAATACTTTCAGAGATTCACATAAATTTATTTTTAGAACATGATTATGGCAGTTACTACACATTTTCCACCAAGCAGAGGGGGCCTGCACTTTGCAAAATGTTTCTTTTTCTTTGCGCAAAAAATGTGACCATATCCCAACTGCCTTGCACAGAACTCACTGGCCCTGCTTGTCTGTAGCTGAGCAACATGCAAACACACAAAGCTTCATTTGTAAAGCAGACGGATCGGTTATATGATACCCTTCCACTTTAGTCATGGTCTGGGTTCCTGGTTTTCTTATCCATGGCAGCAGGGCAAAAATGGAAAGTATGAATTCAATTTATTGTATTTTTCAGCTTCTCTGTAACCCAAAATAACTTATTGTACCACTATATTTTTAGCATGTTATTGAAGAGTTGTCCTTGTATATACCAGCATGCTCAGTTTATTGCTAAAATGTACAAATTCCCATAGCATTTTATCAAGAATGATCATTGTCTTTGAGCCTAGAGGGTTCCAAACAATAAATAAATAAATAAATAAAAGTTAAAGTAAAAATGTGTTACCCAGTTTAGGTAAGTTGTACATCTTGTATTGTGAGTTTGTTAGTTTAACCAGCCAGTCTATTGCAGAAGTTGCACCATAAGTTATCTTCTATACAAGGATTTTTGGAATTGAAGATGTACAGACAAATCAAATCAGTGACTTTCAGAGGAATGGGGACAAACTGAAAATCTGTGATGGTGTTTGGTACAACCAGCCCTGCCATTCAGTTGCCTCTAAATTACATCATTAAAATATAATGATTAATGTGTGAGACCTCATCGTTGCACTGCATACACTTTCTGTCAGGATGTTTGCAGACTGCTCACATTATCCAACAGGCCGTGGACTCACACTGCTGTTTGATCTTTTGAGAAAAGGAAACATTACCTCAGTCATTCACCAGAGAAAAATACAGACTCTACTCAGTTGTTTACATTTGATTTTTCACTGAAAAGGTGAAGAAAAGAGAGAGAGAGATTGTGGTTAAAAATTTGGAGGGGCTCAGATGAACTAATATTTCAGTAAATGTAAAATCAGCTGAGTTTATTTTAAAGCAGTCCTCTATTTTTATAGTAATTTGTGCTGCTCATTTCATAATGTTAGTCTTGGAGCGGACTTGGTGAGAGTGCAGAGCTGCATTAGATTAGCCATCTGCACAGTGTAAACACAGACCTACTCTGCTAAGAAAAGAAGGGTACGGATGAGATGATGCTGCGCTATCTTCTGGAGATTCAATGTAGGAGCAGTCACATGACTACGACTTCATAATGAATTCACTCACGTACTGAGTCACGTAAACGAGGGACAGTTGACACAGACCCAGTCCCTTCAATGGCTTGGGACTGAATGTAATCAAATCCTGTGTACTGGGCCACGTTAAAACAGTGTGAACCTTTCCTTCTCAGGAGTGAAGCTGAACCTGATGAGCACATGGCAAGGGCGTTGTCCGTTTGAGAAAACCCCTGAGTTTTCTCAGAGCTTGCTGGGTTTGTGGAGCTGCTTTTTAGGTGGTCCTGCGGAAAGTCAAGCACCGGAGGGCTCTCAGGGTCTGTACAGTGTTGAACTTTTTTCCCCCGGCCCTGGTGTAAAGCCTAAATGTTATTTTTCTCTCTTCTCTCTCCCTCACTCTTCAACTTGTTTTCCCTTGCAGTCCCCTTAATGAGACATCAAAGACCAGCGACCCACAGCTGTGATTCGGTGTTGTGTGAAGTTCCTGGATCGGTGCTCCTGGTGTGTGCCAGCGTTGGGTGAAACATGCGTGTGGAAGGTTATGGTCAAATCAAAGAGTCCTGTAGCTGCAACTGCATCATGATGTAATAAAAAGTTACAATTAAAATGACTTTTATAAAGAGATTAGGTGAGTGTGCAGCTGAATGACTGAATTAGGTTGCAAATAGAGCGAATAAATGTGTAAAAATTGACTGCTTGGCACCAGCAAATCCTACATAGCTTCCACTCTTTGTGCATAAAACACAGATTATGTCATGAAGACTGAACTCCCTTTTTCAGAACAATTAGCACATTAGCATCATCTTAGCATGGGTAAGAGTTCCTGGTTAAACAGATTCTGAATATACAATTCATTCGTCCATTTTCGGAGGGTCGTGCTGTTGCCGGGGGTCCACTCTGGATGTGTCCCCAGTTCATCACAGGGCTGACATATACAGATGACCAAAAATTTAGACCAGTTAACCTATTAACCTAGTGCAGGGGTGTCAAACATACAGCCCGCGGGCCAAAACCGGCCCTCTGAAGGTTCCAATCCGGCTCGACCACAATTTACACTGAAGATATTAAAAATCAAGGATATCAAAGTCACTTTAGTTCAGGGGCCACATACAGACCAATCCATCTCAAGTGGGTCACACCAGTAAACTCCAAATGTTTGTCTTTGTTTTAGTGTCAAATTCCATGAAAATATTTGTACATTTACGAACTATTCTTTCACACAAATGTGAATAACCTGAACAAATCTGGAGAACGTGAAATGTGTTAAGAGAACTAAGTGCTATTTTAGCAATATTCTGGCTGTTACTATATGTTTTGTGCGTTTGTAGATCCACTGTGATCTGTAAGTTATAATGCACATGTGAAAATGAGCAGCTGAGACATAATATTGTGAAAATTGCACTTATTTTTCTTAAGAAATTTCAGGTTGCCCGTGTTATTCAAAGGACAGGGAACATTTTCATGACATCATTTCCCATTTTTGCATCCAAATAAAAAGAAAAACCTGAATTTGTCATTATTTATAGGTTATTATGGTTTTTTTTACTGGTCTAGCCCACTTGAGACCACATTGGTCTGTATGTGGCCCCTGAACTAGAATAAGTTTGACACCCCTGACCTGTCTTATGTCTATGGACGGTGGGAGGAAGCCAGAGAGAACCCATGCAGACATGTCGGCAATGGACTTGAACCCAGGACGTTTTTAATAATATAAGATAATAGTACATTATTTTTATCAATACTAAGTATATTATAGGCTGTACGAAAACATAAGGTTATCGTCCTGTGAAATGGCAAAGGTTTTAATAGGATATACCCTTTGATAAAGTGCATTGACATGAGACAGTTGTCATTAAATGTAGAAAGAACTATATTGCAGCCCTCTTGTATGTAATGTGAGACAAGAGAGAGCAGCCCTGAAAAACCTCTTCATTTCCTCTTTTCTTCCTCTCACACTTGGGAAACTTTGAAGTCTAAGTCCATCTTGCTGACACAAAGTGCTTTCTAGCCAGGAAAGGGAGGGTTTTCATTGTTTCTCAGATCATATGTAAGTTTAAATATCTGAGACAGATTTTTTTCCATTCTGACCTATTTTGTCCTCTTAAATAATAAAAAAAGTTGATTTAAGATATATTCTGATGTGAAAAGCGCAGTGGATTTACTGTATCTGTTCATCTTCACACAAATGATGTTCAATGTCATCAACAGCGACTATCAAATAATTACAACCAACACACAACTAGCATCATTTTCAACCTGCTGTACAGGTGTTATATCACATGAGCATCAAGTCAAAACGAATACTGCTGTGTCCCAATTCAGGGGCTGTATCATTTTACGTCTGCATTTTCAGACTAAATATGTAAGCTGACAACTCCTGGGCCGATTTCAAAGACTTCGACCCAATGAAGCCAAGAACAGATGCCCTCATCTGCCTTTGTATAAGTTTTAAAATCATCTATATGAGACATAGGAAAATATTTTGAAGAAAGCAGCCAAATTACAAATATTTGTTGATCACGCTAACTCTAAAATCCAATTTGTTTTTGTCCTTATGAGTCTCTAAAACCTCAGTATTTCCTGAGTTCCAATTCAACCTCACTTGGCATGATTTGCCTGCCACTACAGTTTATCAACCTCGAAACCATAAAATATAAGTAATACAGAAACTTAAGGATGAGTTAAAACCAATATACACTCACTGGCCACTTTATTAAGTACACCTCTTCAATTGCTTGGTGATGCAAATATCTAAAAGGACAATCATATGGCCACTCCATGCTTTTAGACATGCAGACATGGTCAGAGCTTCAGCATCAGTGCTGGCAGACAGGTGGCAGCCACAGTTCCGTCTCTGTTGCCATGGTAACGCAACATGATGCTTGTGGCAATACACACATGCACATTCACGTAACCAGAAGAACATCAGCTACAAGCTCAACAAAACCAAGTGTCAGACAACAGAACACAATCCAAACAACATGAACTGCTAGGCTAACACTAAGCAGATCCAACAGTACAAGTATTATTTCTATTATCACTAAAACTCACTGAACGAGCCAAAGAAGAGGAAAAATAAATGTGACGCAATGATTATAAATTTCGCTGTTTTCTAATCATACATTGGTTTGATATGAGTGAAACCTCTGCAATGAGCTAGTCTATTGCTTTGTGTGTGGAATCCAAGGGCTGAACGACTTTGAATGTGGGATGCCAGTTGAAGTGTTTCAGAGGCTGCTGATCAACTGAGATATTCACGCACAACCATATCTGAGGTTTACAGGGAATGCTCAGAGAAAAGACAAAATATCCAGTCAGCGGCAGTTCTTTGAGTGAAAGAGCCTTGTCGATGACAGAGGTCAGAGGAGAACGGTCAGACTGGTTTGAACTGATATAGAGGCAACAATAACTCCAATGCTGTAGACCGAGAGCATGTTGAACCTTGGAGCAGATGGGCCACAGCAAACAAACACTACAAAGCGTACCGTTCCTGTCCGTTAAATCAGAAAAACTGAGGCTGCAACTCACACGGGTTCGATTTCTGTGACTTTAATAATGGATGGGTCAGAATTTGACGTAAACAGCATGACAGTTTGGGTCCATCCTGCCTTGTTTCAATGATTCTAGCTGCTGTCGGTATGACAGTGTTTCTTATCACACTTTGGGCTCTTTAGTAACAAATGAGCATCATGTTGTGTTTTTACTGTTTCAGCCTTCTTCCTTTTTTTGTTGTGTATCAGGTGGATTTAAGGTACAATAGTATCACCTGCATTACCTTCCTGAGTGTGGACCAGAGTCAGTATCATCTTAACTAAAAGCCCAGAACAGATAAAACTACTGACTGTCTTCCCTGTTAAAGCCATAAAGAAAACTGTTATGTGTTCATTTGTATACAGTACCTGTGCTACATTATGGTGATGTGATTTCTACGAATGCTGCTTTATCTTTTCTTAAGAAAATGAACTCAGTGTATCATGCTGCACTTCGTTTTGTAACTAAGCCTGGTTTGCACATTCACAATTCTATTTTATATGAATCTGTAAGATGGTCGTTTCTAAATGAAAAGAGAAATATACATATGCATTTTACTTGGCAAAGGCATTGTTAGGAAAACTACTTCTTTCTCAAGCCTCTTATCCTATTGTAAACTACAACACTTAAAGCATAGTAAAACTGCTTTTTCTTTTCATGCACCATGAGTATGGAATGAATTACAAAACATCATTTAACTTAATATCGTCTCTTCTTTAAATACCTTTAAAGACATTTTACACACTACTGTGAATGAAATGTTCTCCTGCTTTAAATAAATGTGTGTAGAAATGTATGAGTTATGCATATCACTGATGTAGTCTATATGTCATTATACTTCTTTTATTCTGTTGTGTTGTATGAACTTGTTTTCTGTGGGAAAATATGTGTCACTACTAGAACCAGGACTGCTTGAAAAAAGCGATCTTGTATCTCATTGGGACCTTCCTGGATAAATGAGCAATAAATTAATTAAAAATGAATGAATAAGTTAAATAAATTAATTAATATGAGGGTCTACTTGAAGTGGGCTTTGCTGCTGGGTATCATACACTGAACCTTTACAGGGGTTCTACGTAGCATTGATATTTGTAAACTCTAAACAGCAGGGGGAAGTTGGGTACCAGAACACACTTAGGACTACCAAAACCACCAATGAATCAACACTATGTATCCACAGACTGTATCACTCATTGAATAAAGTAACACTCATTTTTTACACACATCTGTATCATCAGTATCATCAATGTTGACTGATATTTTTTTTGTCACTTTTTTTGTCTCTGTCACTTTAGTCAAACACCCTGTTATGTTAGTTTTCCTCACCGTGGGTGTAAATCTATTCTGTTCATATCTCTGCAGTCGAACACATTTGGCACAATCTCAGGACACTTCAGAGCACAGAGTCATTCATGCCAACCTTTTAAAAGTTTTAAAGTCTAACAAACCTTTGTTTCTACTATTCAGTAACACAATACTCAAACTTTAATAGAATTTTATTCGACATCATGGGCACATCAGCGTTCTGTGGATAGTAAATAAAGATTGCACAAAAGAGTTGACGCATTACTCCTAATATTATTACAGAAGAACCTGATTATTCGACTTTGCCAAGTAAACACATTCCAGACATTGTCACAGATTTGCTGCGTCATGTGTATTCTTGACCGCACTTTCCTTCTAAATGGATTAAGTCACTGTATCTGTTTGTATCAATAAATGAACGTTATGCTGTGAGACGACACTGCAGGAATGAGTCACTATTTTCTATTCAGGCAGTGATTTACTTTCACTCCTTCCATCGCTTCTCTGTGAGCTCATTCAAGTTTGCTAAACAGAAAATGTTTTGTATTGTAAATAGTATCGGAATATTTCCAGTGTGGGATGTGTTGAAATGACCCCACCAATGATCACTGTACTTGATACCACCGTGACAGGATATACAATCAATGGTTGGCTAGGTGACACAAACAGAGGGGGTACGTTGGGTTCCGCAGTAGAATACTTTTTTTTTCCTCTTTTCTGGATGCTGGTTAGCAACAGTGAGACTGAGTTTTTGTGTACTATTTGTGTATCTGTCCGGCAATTACCTCAAGGGAGGAAACGGCGAGTAATTATTACTGCAAGGTTGAATAATAATACACTTAACATTCAATCTTTTATAGTAACTGATAGTAAATTACATTACAGCATTTGTTTTAAAGATTACACCAGGGATGAGCTAAGCCATACAAATGAATGATTTGCTGAAGAAGTGAGCAGTTTAACAGATTTCAACCCTGAATTATTTACTTTGCGGTAACATTATAGTGTAAAGATTCACTGTAACTCTGCATCTCTGACACCAAGTACGTGTCTGATATGAAGTCAACATTTCTTTTTAATTGGCAATAATATAGTCTTGGCCAAAAGTTTTTTCTTCACAAAATTTACTACCTAATTTTTAAAAAATAATTTTCTACATGTTTCTGATATACACTGAAGAATAATTAGAAGCACTATATAGGTTTCAAATGTTTTTATTGACAGACAAATAAAAAATAAATCACATTTAAGCAAATAATGTAATTAATTAGTACATATTGTAAATGTAAAAGAAGGAAGACATGTAAAATAGTGGTCAGTTATGATAACCATTCAATTTGTTTTCATTTTTTCCCCATTATATTTGCCTACTATGAATGATTGATTGTAAATGACACATTTCCATTTGATCACAATCCATTGCTCACTGATTTTCCCTACTGTGCTTCAACAAGGAAAAGTGGTACACAAATATACTTAGTATTAGAGAAGTCTTCAGTGTGACGGAGGACATGGGGATCAGCAAGAGCTGAAAAGAGAAAAGGACAGTAAGATGGTTACAGTGACTGACTTCAGATTAATCATCATATTGAAATAGTATACACTGAGAGGGGAACCATGAGGATTAACAATAGGTCTTGATACTGATGATGATCTGCTGTTTTGTGGCACTAGCTTTCACAAGTTTATAATAATGTGTTTTTCACTTGTGTTTTATGAGATGAACTGTTTTATCTATAATATTGGCTGCTAATAACAGTGATAATAATACAAGCATAACCATGATATCAAAGTAATTAGCTACATAAACACAATAAAATTTTCTCAAAAGGTGCTATAGAAAAGCGTTATATACAAAAAAAATTTATATGTGCACCAAAAGGGGCTACAGCAGAGAGAGAGAGAGAGAGGGAGAGAGGAACATACCTGACTATGGTGATACATTACAAAGTAACAGCATCTAAATGTACATTTTTATAAAAGCAAACCTTATGTTACTTCTTACTGTCAGTATAATATACACAGATGAACCATAACCTTATGACCATTGACAGATGAAACCGCAAGGTAGGTGGTTGAAGGAATGATAACCAGATCTCACACGTATCTGATGCACAGAAGACCCACATTGTAACTTAGAGGTGCAAATACCTTGGTACCAGATACAAGAGGATACCTCCAGAGGTCTCTGTCAGTGGCAAAAGGGGCTTACACAATGTTAGGCAGATGGGAATAATGCCATGTTCGCACAGATGCTTCATGGGCTGATATCAGATTGCCACTTTTGGTACTAACTAATGATGACTAGGAACACCCTAAAAAGACCTAAAGTTTTGGAGATGTTCTGACCCAGTCATCACGTCATAACTTAGCCCTTGTCCAAGTCAGTCACATCCTTGCACTTTGCCTGTTTTCTTATTCCAACACATCGACTTTGAGCTCTAAATGTTCACTTACTGCCTAACATGTCTTACAAAAGTACCACTGTAACAAAATAATTATGACTACTTCACCAGTTAGTGGTCATAATGTTATCTGTGTCTGATGTCATGTAGCTGCAAAACTCTTTTCCATGTCCAAACAGTAAACATCAGCAGGGCCTGTACACTAGTGTATTCTTATTTATCTCTGTAATGAGGTATCAGTTGGGGCTAAATTAATTAATTTAACTTAAATATAATGGACGGAACAGATAAAGAGTTTACACAGAAAGGAAAGTGAGAAAATGTGCAAGCTGTCATATAAGTTTACTCTATTTTAGGTTAATCCATAAATATTTCACTTGACAGATGCAGTGGGTTAATTGGTTAACATGATAACGTTATCTTTACTATCAACTTCATTCATCACCTTCCCTTGCTCTTTATCATCACATGTAAATTGGTAGAATGACAACTTGATGTGTTTTATGGACTCAGGAACACAGTACTGCAGTAGATTGAATACAGAGGAATGAACTGGAAACAAGAAATGATGTCATAGCTTCAGCAGATACTGCTTATAGAGCTCTTATATTGTTACATTGGTTAGATCTGTTATTTGGTAAGAGGGGGGGAAACATTAGAATTTGTTCATGTGCTACAAATTCATTGTACTTCTATTTTCTGGCATAGTCATGCATTTCTTCAGGGCTGGGAAAGTCAATGCATATCTTAATCTAGTCATGACACCACTTTGACCATTTCTCCCATAGGACAGGCTGTGCCCTCATCTTAACTGGTATTTGGGCTACCTGTACTGATCCTAGACCAGAGTCAGGCTGCCCTTACATTACTCCACTTCAGAAACGTCCTATGTAGTTTGCAGGTAAATGGGGTAAAATGAGAATCACTTAACAACCATGCAGCCGCAGTGCAAGATCTAAGAGTGATAGCTTTAGCAACTGACAGTTATGTGTTCTGAAGCGCTGTATAGTAAAGTGATAGCACCGTCAAAGGGAAAACTGTGAAAGATCATGAAAAAGATATGGATTATAGATAACAGCATCAGAGGAGACTCCTTTTAGATTTAACACCACAGGCTTGGATTGAAAGTCACGTGACCCAAACCAAGTCCTTTTCCCCCCTTCCATGTAAATTAGCTTCTCTGAAGATTTTCAATTTATTGGCATAAACATAAAGGTTATGTTTCAGCCATGCACTTACGAGAACTTCCTCTTCGCTAAGGTAAGTGAACGGAAAAGCAGCAATGATGAAAGGAGTGTGTGTAACCAGCCACTGAAAACTTTACTTCGGTACTTCGGTATATCTGTCAGTCTTGTTTTCTTAGACTAATTATTCTAGTGCAATTGCTTACATTTAGCTGTTAGCTTCATCTGCATGACTTCAAAAACATTCCATCATTCAGATTTGTTCTGGTATTGCATAATAATTCTGAGGTTGTGTCAAGTCCATTCATTTGCTAAAGACTTGTCATCTGTATCAGATTATATCTGAACTGACATGAAGTGTTGCATTAAAAAATGTGTCTTTTTCTCCAAACTAAGGCAGTTTCACTAATCACTGTATATGCAGGACAAATGATCTGATGATTTGAGAGATGTCTCTGCCAACCCACGCAAAACCTTAGGTGTGTACACTGGGATCTGTTACGCACCACCCGTGAACCCCAGATGCACAAACACAGAAACAGTAATGTGAGCCACCGTCTTTTCCCCACTAGGCAGATTTATGCACATAAATCATTTCCTACGCTGTGTTTTGGGGGATTTATAGCAATAATAGGCCATCTCTGCCATTCCCATCCTGTTCCCTCAGAGCAGTCCCTGGGAAAAAACCTCACAGGTCTTAACTTTTGGTCACATCAGGTTTTCAGTTGCAACGTTACCTTTTCCTAACCTCACAGGCCCAGACCTAATCATATGTTTCCATGGGGTTACCTGCCCAATCTAATCTCGGAGAGCTTTGAAACAGCGGCAGGCCAGTGCGTAACAATGTTTTGGAACATGTCCACATGACCCTTTTCAGCTGTTTGATCATGTTGGTTTTACTGGGAGGGTCCACTGGTAAAACATGGAGACTGCTTGTACAATAATATCGCCACTGTCACGTTTAATAGATGTCTGGATTGCGTGTGTCATTTGTGGCTGTGAATGTTCTTTTTGTTTTGTCTACAGCAGAGATCCTGTTAGGTACATTTAATGTGACAGATTTCATCTATTTTGCCTGTATGATTTGCATGAAGTTGCTCAGGTTAAGACATACTTATCGGTAGTATTACAGTGACAAGATCACACAAATTTATCATACAAATCATCTTCCATGATATTGCATTTTTTCTTTTTAGTTTAAGATTTGCTAAGATGGGCTTTATTGTGTGTAGTATACTGGATCACCATTATTTTTTATTTATTTATGTATTTTTTAAATTACCATTATATCACCATTATAATGGATGAATTGTAAAGTAACAGTTTTAGGGGAGTATACTATGCAAAAACAGTTACAGTGCAGTCTCAACACAATACCCCTCACAGTCTACCACAGTTGTGACAGAAACCAGATTTGCCACAAACTTAAAATTGTAAATAATCCATTTTTGAACATGGTACGCTTCATGCAGACTTTGTTATGATCAGAGTCCTTACATTTATTTTGTATTGAGGTGAAAATATCTAAAGCCAAGAGGAGGTGTACTTTAAATTTGCCAGTTACAAGAAACAGGCACTTTGATTTCAAGAACCCATTACTGTGACGCACGGCTTAGCCCATGACAGTCATCTACAGGGGTATTAGTATGCCACGTTGTATATGCCTACTGGTTTTAAGACGTCAACCTCGAATTTTGTTCTGGACAACAAAACCTTCCATAAAGACATTGAACAGTAACTGTCTGCGCAACTCATGCAGCTGTTTAAACTTTTACATTCATGCATCAACAATGCAGTACTCTGTCGAATCTCAAAGACATGTTTAGCCTGCGCAAAGCAGACACTCGCCATTCCAATTAGCAAATGCCACTGAACACCTCACCATGTTCTGCAATGTTTATTTCCAGTATACACCCTGTACACTAAATTAGAACATGTTTCAGTGATTGATTTAATGACAAACTGCACACTGAGATCAGTTTACTCTGCAAGTTTAAGTTATGAATGTGAGATGTACTACTGAGGAAGAGAAGAGTTTAAGAGGATTTAAAGGTTTAAGTAAACCTGTACAGGTCATGCTTAAAACAATCATTGTGCTTTGTGTATTATTTGTAAGCAGGAGAAGGGCAAAATTAAGTAAAAAGTCACCATAAATGCACCACATTGAAACTTTTTTTTTTTTTTTACCCATAACCCAGCACTGGCCGATTATGTGTCATCTTGGACCGGTGTCTGCTGCACAGGGTCAGTGACCAGTCCATCACAGCCAAGGTAATCAGATAAAACAACATGCTGGAACAGCCGTGAAGGAGGCAACATGTCACTGACCATAACTGACTGACAGAGCAGTGACGTAGTACTTGCGGGTACTTGAAGTAATACTTTGAAGTGATCTTTTGAAATAGCTACCAATGAAAATTCACCACATGTACACTAGAAGTGTGTGAAAGCTGAGGCCATGCCTACAGTGGCAGCAAAAAACTGAAATCCCTTGGTAGAACCTTGGTTAAGGGATAAAAACCTTTTATATAAGAACAGGGAATTGTAATTCACCTCAAGTCTAGATACCGTCTGGTATAAATTGCAAAAAAAGTGTACTTTGGGGTACTAATATGGTGGAGGCAACCTTCTTCTTATTCTAAGATGATGAAAACACAACGACTGATATCTTGTGTGATTATACTATAAAAAAATATATTATGTGTATTGAATTCTATTAGTGCAGTTATATCCAACAAAATCCCGTAAATTTTACACGTTGCACCTTTAAACAATGTATCCAGCTTGAAGTACTCATAGGATGTACTGTGTTTTTTTCAGACCTGTACAACATTTTCAGTTGACCTACCGCATTTGAAACAGACTGAATGTCCTCATAGCGGATTTCATCCAATCACATCTTAGCTCACACTCTGACTTAACAAGTTTTTACATTCATACGTCAGGATTCAGGGTCTTCCTTCAGCACGTGGCTGTTGATGGACTCACTGACCTGCAGGTCGCAGAGCTCAAACATGAACCTCGAAGCACTCAGCCATGTTGCTGTCAGACACAGGGGAAGGCACGTTCCGCATCAGAGCAATGAATGGTAAGAGGTAATAGAGGATAACATCATACTCAAACGGAGAAGCCCTTCAGGATTCATTTTTATTTATGACCATCATAAACGGATACTGCATACTCATTTCCCCTTAAAGTGGCTGCATAACAGGTGTCGTGGAGCTGCGAAAATGTAATATCTTAGAGGTGTTTTTTTGTGATTCATTACTTGGCGTCATGTTCAAGTCATACCTGCATGTGCCTGGGAAATGTTCAGTGCTGGCTCTTGGGAACTTCCCAGGAAAGAGAAAGAATGCTTAGAATGCCATTTGATTTCTCCCTCTACCACTTCCTTTTAGTACTTTCTACCACCATCAACTTGTACATCGACAGTGAGATAACAGTGGTTATCAGTATTTTTCTAATGACAAGGCTGCAGCAGAAGAGGCAACGATGATGCGGTCAGATGAAAAAGTTAGTATGGTGGTCCATCTGTCTACTATTTATCTACTTCCCATGCCACAACTACCATAATGTAGTGGTGATTGAATATAGACAGATGAGAACGGTCAGAGCAGACAAAAGACAAAAATAAATCATGGGATTCATTTTAATGGCATTTTTACATGCAGCAGTATGAGCAGCACAAGGTATTTTTAGTTATCTGTTTGGGATTCGTGTTTGCTTCAGAGGATAAGAATTAGCAATAATAGATAATGATATAACACACTATTGATATAAACATGGGTGGTCGCTTTGTGGAACATCAGTACATCATTGCACTTCAGAGAACTATGTGTTTCAAGAAACATATCTAGGACTAAAGATAAATACACATTGGTATTGTTGTTACACCTGAAAACTTTGATTTTTGTACTGCTTATAAGCAAATCAAATCACAAAATTACATGCACTTTTTTATGACGTTCTTTATATTGATGAGATTTATATTATTGTGCATTTTATAGTAATTTCTGTTCTCATCATTAATTTGTTCACTTACCTTCTTACTACATATAAATACAACATTTTTTCATTTTGTATTTCTCCAGAATTGCTAAAAATATGACAGGTTGTAGCTCTGCTTGTGTTTGAGGATTCACTTTGACTAATAGTCCTTAATAATATTTAATAATACACATACTCATTAAAAGAAGTAGACAATGTTTGTGCTATCAGAGCTACAGATAATGAAAAACATGTGACGGTTTATTTGTTATTGTGAGTTATAGTCCTACCTGTTTTAAATGTCATTGAGATCTTTGTTAATATAATCCATTAAACTAAACTGGTACAAAATAAATTGTTGTTGGCTTACATGGTCTTTCTTCACATTGAAAAATGCTCCTTTTGCAAATAGATTAGACATTGCTGTGCCCTTCTGAAGTGGGGAGCCATCACCAAAGTAGTTGGAGAGGTATTTTGGTTCGGCCACACAGTGACATCATCGAGGAGCTCGCCCTTGTTAGCAAAAGGGAGGGAGAGCAATTAGCCACTGCAATTAACCTTTAAAAGGCTGCCTATATGGAATGAGAGAGGATGAATAATAGTCAGGTTCCAAGTATAAATCCAAGGCATTGCCATCCAGAGATCCTCCCCAGAGACTGCTGAGGTAAATGGCTACAAGGGCACCACCGGGGAGTGTGGTGAGTCAGGTGTAGGAAAGACTGCTAACTCACACTTTGGCGCTAGTGACTTTGTAGGATGTTTCTTTTAGCTTTAAGAGTTGGAAAGGCAAAATCATACATACATTCTGCAGTGAGACAGGTTTTATTTTTCTGATGGGCGTTGTAGTTGAGATTAATCTATGAAATTCAGTGTTCATGAGGTTAGTCTCAAATTGAAAAAAAAAAAACCTGCAGAGATCACTCCCATGATGTCTCCCCAGTGTCAAATAGGACAGCGGGATGCTGTCACAGTGATGTCTGAGAGGGCAGCTGGTGTTTTTTGATGATAAGGGTCAGTGCCCATCGTCAGTCATTGTTGTCCAGGCATTAACCTCCCACCGCCAAATCAGCTGCTACCACCCACCTGCTTAATTACGGAAGGACAAAGGATGGATGGATGCATGTCAGTGTGAGGCAGTGTGTACCTCCACAGGTTCTCCAACAGGAGAGGTTGGGGATTTATTATGCTTTTACATCTTTGAATTATTCTAATAATGCCTGCATCTTTAAAAATAGTAGATTTCCTATTTTTTCACTGCTGTTTGTTTTGCATGTTTCTGCTTTTTTTTGTCATATATTCACACTTGTATTAAGTAAATCTAAACTTATATTGCATAAAATCTGTAGATATTTTAGTTTGAGTTGCAAAAACCAAGGAGGATAACCCTTGGTTTAGTGTGTGCATGACAGACAAAGAAAAGGGCATGCCCGAAGTAAAAAAAAAAAAAAGTCTGCCTCTAAAACCATCTTTCATTGTTAAAGTATGCACAAACCATCACTGTTATACTGTGTGCATACATGTATGTGGTACAAGACAAGGACTGTTTTCTCAACAGAATCCAGAAATTATTAGCACAGCCCAATCACGTTGCTTCATTACTGTGCGAGTGTGAAGGAAAGAACAATAACCCTAAGTATTCTAGCTGATTGGTTTTGGATGTGCTGCCATTCACCTAGTCAAACTATTGTTCCTATTTGTGGGCATGTTGGCTGCAAAACACCCCAAAGTCTATTTATAACTATGACAATATGCAAATGACCCACTGAGAGATTTTCCTCAACACCTTCACAAAGTAGCACGTGCAACCCCTGTGCTTAGTTTGTCACTTCACAAAGTTTTATGATGTGCTGGCTGAAACCTGGAGCTTGTCCTTAGATGTCACATAGAACTGTGTTTTATTCTGTGAGGGCATAAACAGGTTTCCTTGTGGAAGTGTGAAATTTAACAGTTTTTGCACTGCAGCCAAAGTGCTGGTTAGGTTTAATAGCTTCTGGATGTCATGACAGTGGTTTTGGAAGGTACACAGGTTGATTTGCTGATTGAAACATCTATTCAAAGACAGATATTATTAGATATTTTCATCTAATGGGTTGCTCATAAATGCGATAAATAGTATTGCTCACGAAGATTTATTTGTTTTTTTATTGAAGGTACTTATAATTCAAACAGGTGTCTGACAACATAACTATAAAATCGAGCTTTTAATGTTTTACTTCTGGCATTGAATCACTAAAATGTGTACATGCGCAAACACGCACACATGCTACGTGATTTTATGCATGAGTGTTTTAATTGTGTGGCTTGTTTTTGTGTGTGTGTGTGTGTGTGTGTGTGTGTGTGTGTAATCCATAACAGCATCCTTAATCAAACCTGTTTGCAGAATCACCAGCTCAGCCAAAAGAGATGTGGGATAAAGCACGTAGTATAATCTTATCAAAAACAACACTGAAATACCCTAATCTCTACAGCAGTGTTAAAGCAACAATTACAGACGCTATCAAAGCTGTTTGATTTCCTGCCAGCTGGTATGAAATCATGGCTGAGGCGAGTGTGTCCCCACAGACAAAATCTACAAAATAGGTACGGTCCAATGTTACCCCCCCTCACACACAGACACACTGTATTTTTGTCAGGTTTAGATTGGTTTATTGTTAAGTTACGATCTACATGTCACGTCTTTGTATATATACAACTAACATCCCATAATCTTTAAGCCAGAAGTGATTGTAAAGCTTCACTTACTCACACTGGCAGATGAGTTTTCACGAGGGGCTCATGTTTTGAAGTCTGCTTCAAACAGATGCGAGCTATTACGAAGCAACTGGAACACTGATTAGCTTTCAACAAACTCTGAGTCTCGTTTTTTTGTAGACATCACCGTGAAATGACTTTGTTGGGGACAGCCCACACACCCACCAGAAGTAAAGTACACAAGGCTTTGAACAGTACCTCCAAACTGTAAATGTGTACTCTAACAATACTAACAAACCTCTATAATGTCTGTGGTGACCTTAGCCTCACACTAAAGGTATAAAGGTCATTCTCAGCCACATCAACACATTCATTCATTCATTTTCCAAACTGCTTGTAAGAGTTGCAGGGATGCCAGAGGCCATCCTGGACACACCCTGTGGATAACCTGGCCGGGTTCATGATAAGGCTGACATATACAGATGAACAACCATTCACTCATACATTTACACCTATGGGTGATTTAGATTGACCAATTAACCTGTTGAGGTGCATGTCTTTGGATGGTGGGATGAAGTCAGAGTACCAGCAGAAAACCCACGCAGACACCTGGAGAACATGCGAACTCCACATACAAAGGCTCCACCAGTCGGCACTAGGATCAAACCCAGGACCTTGTTGCTATGGTAACAGTGTTAATGCCGCCCCTTATCAGTAAATTTTAACTATATTGTTTGTTGCAGTCACTTCAGCCTTCTATAAAACATACCACATCAACTTACTTGCCTTAGAATTTTATTTACTATAACTATTCACAAACTGTTTCTAGATACAGCTACATTTAGTTTGCATGTATTTGTCACATTTGCTAATTGTTGTGATTCAGTTGCATAAGTAGCTTTTTCTTTGTCTTGAGTTACCTGATGGTCCCTTCAACTGGTGAAAAGATGGCACAAAATTATTTTCCATGGTATCATTCCCATTTAACTCCATTAGTATGTATGTTTCCATTTTTGTGTCATTTTTGTCAGATATGTTACTTGAGTTAACACCTGTTTTGCTAAATTATAACTATTATGTTGTGTTTTTTTATTATATTCTTATTTATATTTTTTCAGTTTTTTGTATGATTTCAATGTATTTTTTGTAAAAAAAAAACCAAAAAAACCTAGTTTCAACTTTAATCAGTGTCCTGCAGCTAACTGCTTGATCTTGTCATTAGACATCATTATTAATACAAATGATTTTATATAAAATAAGGTAGATTGTGTCTATTACAACTCTTGCAATCGTTTTTGTTTTGTTTTGTTTGAGTTCAGAGTTTATTCTTTATGTTTATTAGTATTCGTCATTTAATTCCTGGTGATCCATTTTCTCCTGTAATTCTAACAGCTTCTCATTTATATAAGACTTATAATTTTGAAATGTTTTATTAAAAAACACAGAGAGAGCAGACTTTGAGAAAAAATGTTGAAAAAAAAACAATCAGGGAACGCTGTATGTGAATGCCAGAGTTGTTCATTAGGATGATGGAGACAGTTAGTTTTGACTTTTTAGGCAATCACCGCCAGCTATGGAAATGAAAGCTTTGAATCCTATAAATAATAGGAAACTTTATTTTAGTCTTCTCCTCCACAAACATTTATTTTCAAGTACCAGATGGCTGATATTTACAATATAAGGACAACTCTGATAGCCTCAGGTAAATTGTCAGTGTTGGAAAAGTATATGAAATTGACCTTTAAACATTTCTTAGTGGTTGTCTAAACTTTCCAGCTTTCATTGTATTCATCCATACAGTGATCCTCAGCCATTTGGCAACAGAATAGACTAAATCAAACTGTATTTTATTTGCAGTGCCAAACAGTATTTACCCCAAGTCCTGCTTACAAGAACACTTAGGCCCAGTTAGTTGTTAAAGCAATTTATAAAATTGACATTTTACTTCATATTATTCAGCCCTGCACTCTGTTAACATGTTTTTCATTATCAGTACATTTAAACATCCTGAAATAATTCCTCTATTTTCAGGTTAACAGTGTATTTACTTTCTAAATATAAAGCTGTTCTCTTTGCTAAGTGTGTATTTTAGTTTGCCACTAATGTCCGCTATCTTTAAACAATGCAAGGACAGCCTGCTCCGAGCCGTTGAGGTTTGGTAGCTGATAAAACATTTGTCACATGGACATACAGTAACTAAATAAAGGTCTTTATCAGGGGTTTCTCTCCGAACTATTGTCTCCGCACCTGGCCCCTCTTAGGATAAAGTGAACTCTGATCTAAAGTGGTTTTCCTTGAATAAAGAAGACAAAAAAAAAACATTTCCAGCTTTGTTCTTTGAGTTGTACAACTATTACGTACTCGATCATGACATGAAGGGTTTGATGTGGCTCTGTGTGAACACTTAGCAAGGTATTGGTATCATTCTAGCCTAAAAACAATTAGGGGTTTTGTCACCTGTGTGTTGTGTTGCACAAGCTGGAGGATGGTGTGTGTCCTCAGTAGTTCAACTGCTGGTGATTGAGGGTGAAATCGCTTAGATCTTTGAGGATGATTGCAGCAAAAAGATGAAGAGGGAGTAAAAGAAGTGCACATGGGATGGCAGCGAGCAAGAGTACACCAGTGACCCTTGGCTGAGCTCTCCTACCCACAACTTGCACCAGCGGAAATGGAGGAGGGTGCGGGAGCACTCACAAAAACTGCAGAAACACTGCAAAGGGGAATCGAGTGAAAGAGAGCGAGAAGCCACAGGCAGGGGGAAACAGAAACAGAGGAGAGGGGTGGAAATGAGAGAGAGAGAGAGGGAGAGAGAGAGAGAGTTAGCAAGAGCGATTAGGGGTTCAGGTTTACCAAAACATGACTCAAGCAATTAACTGTGAACAACCCAGTGAAGGTCATCAACAAAGGGCTAAGAAGCGGTTCCTGAAAGCAAAGCCACCACAAATGAATTTAAGCCACTGCATCCGATTGCCTTATTGGACAATTCAGGTGGCACTTTTGCCTTTCTGAAAATGGTCAAGCCTTTATCGGAAGCCCCGAGAGAACATTATGAAAATGGAAGCACGGAAACTATTAGATCATGGTCCTATATTCCCATCTTTCCTCTCAATAGCAAAATGAATGAATTTTCATTTAGTCCAATAATCTGGGATCTCTGAGTAAATCCTTTTCAATCAAATGTCTAACTTTTAATGCCTTTAATTTTTTTCATTTTGCAGCAGGGTTAGACTCCCTCAAAGCTAATCAATGTTCACCTTACAGCACCTGAGCTCCAAGTATTTGCCAAATTTTTACATACGGACACCCTATGTGTATAGGACAACGGTATAAAAGAGTCTTTACCTTTAAATCCATCTGCTGAATGTTCATCTGATACTAATCATCAGACAGTAGCACAGCGGTTTTATTTGTGAGTCTTGTTCATGAACTACACCAGCAGGCTGTCATGCTCCTGGAGCAGTACATCTGGGCTCCATTTTCATTGGATGGTTGGATGGTAAATAGTTTAACACATCATTAAAGCACTTGCTGTAAAAATCAGACACCCCGACATTCATGATCTTCCTTCACAACTTATATCTTTCCGTCTTAAACCTACTTTTAATGTCAGCAGAACACTTAGGCCTAATTGTTTCCTTGTTGCTAAAAATACAAAAAGAAGGATTGGCTCAAATGTCTGGTCATAAAACTAAGGTGTTTAAAGTGCTTACATTAGATCGTGTTTAAGACAGCCTTATCTGTAGACTGAAGATAATCCACCGACTGGTTTAGTTCCTTTACTAAAGTACAGGATGGTCCATATGTATTTGCCTTTCCTTAGTAAGAATGATTTTCCTATTCTTAAAGTTTTCGCTATCTCTCTGATAGATTTATTTAGTTTTTTTAGTCCAGTGACAGCCTCCTTGACTTGCACTGACACCTCTAATTCATCTCCAAACCTTTTCTTTGCTTCATTTGTCATAGAATAACCACATAACAGGCCATATCTGGACATGAAGCTGTTGGTCAGACAGTTGGACTATTATCTTGGAGAGGCTCACAATCATTAATGAAATGGTTGTAAATCTTAAATGGTAAATCAATATTTTTGTTAACCCATAATTTTTTTTCTTGAGTGATTGATCACGATTTATTATATTGTCATCCTCTGTATTTTGCCTATTTTTCAGTGAAAATCAGGTTTTCTTATATTTAATTCACTGATCATGTAGATGTTCAGAAAACCTCGGATTAAAGTTGATTAAAGGTTATTATATCAAAAACAGAGAAAATAGAAGAAAACATGTCTTTTTCAACAAAATATATCATTAACTCAACATAAAACAAGTGTCTCCATCCACTGTCATTGATCCAACTCCATGGGTTTTACTGGTGAATCAATGTTGTTGAAGATGATGGTGTTTCCACGGTAACTACGGAGCCTCTGAACGTCCAAATGGGTCATATCTGATGACCATGAAAAGATGACAAACTGAATTTTACACTAATTATTTACATGTATTGATAGGATTAGTGGATCAACAGGTTTTTAACATTTCCTTCAGTAGATGCTTGCGGCCGCTGGTGGATATTTGAGTCTTAATGGGTTAAATCTCTAGAATTAAAGCTTAAAGTCAACACTTGAAATCACATCTGGTTTCATTTCAAGTCTGATGTGGTGGTGTATAGAGGCAAAATTACAAAAACTGGGTCTCAGTCTCAATATATATGGACCTGAGTGTATTACGAGAGACCTTCTTACATAATCACTAATCAGGAATGTGAAGGCGAAGTTGTCCAAAATTTAATATTTTCTGTTGATTTCACATGCTTTTACACTGAAGCAATTTATGCAATCCATTTGTTGTTGTTTTTTTACTTCTTTTTTTTTTGAGGCAAATGATGGGGTCTTGTAACAGGTTCATTTGTACAATAGACAAAAGCTTCCCAAGAGTCAAAAGCAAGAGAAGGAGAGAGGAAAATGAGAAAAAGGTCTTTGAGTCTGTGATCGATGAGGTGGCTTTATTTGACTTCAAAGACTTGTAGAGCTGTTTAGGCCAAGTTTTGGTCCTGGCTTTACTCTTTTAGTGGTTGAAGAGAAGCACGTGATGTGCCTCCATCCTCCATGGAAGTCAAACCCCCGCTGTTGCAAACAAAACCATCCAAACAATGCTACTTTCTCTTAGTCTGGCGCAACAAGTCAATGGCTATTTTCCCCATTCTCTACATTTTCCCCCTTTTTCTGTCCTTTTTGGCATTCATTTTTATTGGTTGCCTTGTTTTGCACCCAGTAGCCCAGCAGTCCCCAGCGAAAGAAACTGGGATTCTTTTCCCTGTTTCCTTTTGTGAGGAGGTGCGTGCTGGGAATATCTATAGTTACTCATATCAGAGGTCATGTAAACCCCGCCTTTAGACCGTGTGGTTTTTGGCATTTTTCTTTGTGTTAAGACTGAGTGATGTGGAACATTGTGACTCAATCATGCAGCAACTAATTTAATCAAGGAGGCTAACCTAGTTTTTATGTGCAGGAGTTCATGTGAAAAAGGTGCAAGAATAGTTTCCACTTCAATTTATAGACGACCCTCATAGTGACAAACATAAGTCCATGGAGTGGAGGGTACCTGAGTGTTTTAGTTAGCTGTACTATTCTTATTAAAACTGTTCGGAAAATGAATGAATGAATGAATAAATGAATGATCACCACTAGCGCACCGAGCCCACGTTGGGCAGTTCGCAACAACATAAATTTAATAACACAATTCTGTCTCGACTCCTCCGTTGTTCAATAAATTACCTCCGACAAGTTTTTTTTTTTTCAGAAACATGTTGCAAAAACGATTCATGGGAAAGGAAATCACCCAACACCATGACACGTTCAGGACTGGTTTCTGTTCTGTATAAGTCATTATCTGCAGTCTCGTTTTTCAACAATACATGGTATTGTAAGACATGACATAGGTTGCCTCATTGTTAACGATAGGTCATCCATCAGAGCTGTAAAGGAGCCTCTGTTTACATAGGTGGGCTTGTAGACTGTCTGTGCATTGACGTAGACATTTCAGCTTCAACTAAGTCTAAACAAGTCTCTTCTGTTGAAACACTTTTTATTTGTTTATAAGTTAAGGCACAGCAGCTTTATCTAGTGATGACAATCTGATTTATGATTCACATCTATTTTTGTTTTTAATTTAGGATGCTTTGTACCTGTTGCTTTGATATTTCTAATAAATAAGAAAAAAAAACAAAAAAGCCTTCAGCTGCCCTGCAGGAAAAAACTGTCCTGTTCTAACATCAACCATAAAAACCTGATATATTTATGCTGTTTATTGTAATAACAGTCTGCACACATGAAAGCGAACACAAAAACCCTTAGAGCTCACTTCCTGTTAATTCCTAGACTCTGATTACTCACACACATAATATGGTCATTTTCATGAGCAATGATTCACCGACCTGTGAACATCCTGTGAATGGCATCACATAGGACAGGTTTCCTGCAAGTAATGAATTCAGCTAAATCAAACATACCTATGGCCTGAATCACTCTGAAGTATAAACAAGTAAAGAAAAAAAAATGTGGGCAATCTCTCAACCCTCCGTTTCCTGTGACAGTAAAAGAACACAATGCAAATCAGCAGAAACCTCTAAAGTGTTACATTAGCCACAGTTTTAGAGTTTGGTCTGATATTTGATTATTTTTTTACCTAATTTTTCTTGCAATATATAAAAATAAAGCAAATCTGTAAAAAAAAAACATGGAATTTTCTCTTTACGGTAGTCAGTTATTCAGTCTTCTACTTATTGAGAAACATGTCTTTGACTCCATTCCTCTTTCCAGATGATGAAACGCCTGGTGGTCTTACATATATTTCACATTAAAAGGCTTTCCAACAGGGAATGCTGGTTCCTTTGGCAACCTGAACCTGCCAGCTGCTGAACTGAACAGCATCCAATAAGTCTGTGACTCAAAGCATATAGCCTGCGCTCAAAAATTACACAGTATTTTATGAATATATGTATAATAACCCAAAGCACACGTCCAGTTATGAAGCCAAGATTTCAGCCCTTTGAGCGTTTTGAGGAAAACAACTTTGGCATGTCAGGAATTGTTCTCCCTCGGGAGTATTTTGATCATTCCCCCCTTCCTTCATATGCCTTGCCATATCAGGTATGTGGATGAAAGACGCGTTGGTTTTATGAAGCCTGACAATCACTGGGGTATGAGTGGCATATATGAGAGTTTTGACGGTAACGAGAGTGGAAATCTTCTTTGTTTTTGGTTGCCTATTGTCACCCCCCACAGGCTGCAGCAGAGCAGAGAGGTTATGTTTAGCACTCGCAATCCACCGGAGGAACTGCAAATATTATCCTATGTTGTGCCGCTATAAAAAGAGAGAAGAGCCTATGAGTAAATTCACCACCAGTTTTGATGTTGTCAGAACCAAAGAAACAAAAGCGATGCAACATAAGCTTCCACAGTGCGCGCAGGACAGTTATTTGTGTGTGCACCGCTGCTCGAGGTCTATAGAGGTACAAAACAGGACTGTTTTATAAATTAAGGTTGTGGCAAAACTTAGCATCACAGATGGAAAAGAACCTGGGGCTAAAATAGAATGAAGACTGCATTTTATTTTATTTTTATTTTATGAAGGCAATCGAAACAAATGCATGCTGATGGCCGGAATGTATGAGCTACAGGTCTGCTCTAATGTTTGACTATGTTGCTGTGGCTCAAATATCTACTGCTATGGATACAGTGTAGACAATGGAGTGTACAAAGTAGTATAGTCCTGCACACTTCACATGAATAACACTTAAACCAAATCAATGGCTGAATTTTATGAAATAAATCAACGTGTTCATAATTTTATTGCTACCTTTGTGACAATAAACTAGAACTGAAAAAAACAAAAAACAAGAGAAATATGAAAACCTATTAGTGTATGACGCACAAACATGCATTTTTCAGCCACATGCTCTAATCAGAGTGCACTCTTAATGAAAGATAAGATGCATTTCATCGCCACACTATAGAGGATGGAAGAAGATGCTCTATTGATTCTAGTCTTTATTTTGCCGCTTTATTTCAGATATGTGATGTGAGGAGTTCCACCTGTGCATGTGCAAATCTTTCTTAGGTCTTTCACATCTGCTTCATTGTCTTTGAAATGTTTTAATGCCATTTTGTGTTTTATGTAAATGAGTAAAATAGGCTTTGAAACTTGTTGACCTTACCAAATCACGGTTATTTATGCCTTTAGCTAGTTTCCTGGATATGTTTTCATACAGGAGACAACCAGAAAATTACAATTATCCTTCAACCAACTCTGCATGATCCATTTATTTTGTGATATATAAATGCACTGTAATGCAATTATACCTGTCAGAGAAATAGAACAAAGAGTAAACTTGTCCCGTGTGTCTGCGCAGGTGGCGCCAAGATGTGGTTAATGATAAATGGTCTGTTTCTCTGATAGTTAGACACCTCAGTTGCATTTTTCAAGCTCCTTTTTTTGATCCCCTGTTTTCCTAAGCGGGTAAAAACAGGTCTGACAGATTTCATGTTTATGTGCAAAGTAAACAGTGTTGGCCAATCTGAATCTTGGTGGGACGTCTTTGCTTGATAAATCACTGTTGCTGTAATCAAATGAGATCCCACAGAATTTGTAAAGCACACTCCTTCTTTGAAGCCTTTTGATGGCTTTTGTGGGATATGGGACATTGAATTTACTACTTTAATACATTACCTGTTCTCTTTTATTATACTCTCTGTCACGATGTGGTGTGGATGCGAAGGGTCTTGACATGTGAGGGAAAAAAAGAGTACAAGCAGATAAAAAACAAGTTTAAAAAAGTTAAACTGATGTCAAAAACTTCCTGGATTCAGCTATCACAAGTGTACACGATTTGCAAACTCCTAAATCCCTCCATAATGCAGCAATACCACAACACAATATTGTAAACCTGAGAATTGAGCAGAGGCCCTTTGCCAACCTAGGGATTGTCCAGTAGCAGGCTCTTTGCAGGAATCTGGCCCCAAGCCTCTGTGCAAGATCTCGACTACAGTTACTACACTATAGCGCCGAAGCAAGAGCTTGAGTTTCCAGACTTTAAGTGGAAAATGAGGCCTTTATCATGAAAAGAGGACCACACAAGAGCCGCATTGGTATTAAACTTTCCCACTAAAAGTTTATTGAGTTATTTTGGTGGCAAAATTGTAATACCCAGCCCAGTATGGCCCCCCCAAAAATAGAAACCAGCGTAATAGTTTTTACATGGGATCTTACAATAAACCCAGGTTCCTGAAGCAGCAAAACGCTCGGCAGGTAAGTGCTAACAGGGAATCCTAAGGGCGTCTTGCTGTGTGAAGGGGTTTCCCACAGTTTAGGAAGTAGAGAAGCTGACGCACTGCGAGTCTGTGTGTATGTCTTCTGGCAGCATTTTTTTTTTTTCTCCAGCCCTCCCTCCCTCCCTAGCTCCTAATGGTCCGTTAAGGCTTCCCAGTCAACAATTTTGAGCTAATCTCAAATGACATCATTACTCCCTCTCATCTCATGTCGGATCAGTAATTATTCAGTCAAACCTTTGCCTTGCGATTTACAAGGAGTCCCAGGGAGGTTGAGAAGAAAATGAGACCTCTAATAATAATCTCCAGGCATGGACACTGGGGTACAGTGCAGACATCTTAAAGAAAGCCACGCGTTCTCATTCTTTAACATGGGCTTCACATGTGGGGATTTATGTTTGGATAAGAGCTAGCAGGCTAATTTAAGGCTGCTAATGATAAGATAGCATTTTGGATTCACCCATCGTTTCCGGATGACAGTCAGGGTAATACAGTGCTATAAATAGACAGTGAACCCTTGATGAGTGCGGTCCTATATAACTATATCCGTCAGACTTAGCAGTCATCATAACGTAACCAACGATGTCACTTATCACACAAGGGGATTTCACAAGGGCATAGGTGTCATCTCACGTCCAAGATGGAATTCTTGGTCGTCATCTCCGGTTTGGTTGCTTCTTCTCAATAATTATGGTATGTAAAGACATGACAATAGAGATTAAGGCCAAAGTATATGGGAAGAGTCCAAAAAGAGAATAGAGGAAAAGCATGAATCCAAAAAATTCAGAAAATATTATAAGATCTCACATTTGTATGAAGGAAAACTCAGTGGTATACGCGAAGCTAATATAGAGCCGCTGTCAGGGTTCCAAGTAAATCTATGAGAGATCTCAAAACCATGTTGCTTGTGCCTAAATAATTGTGCACTTTCCCATGCAGGGTAGTAATTGAAAGGCCTTTGTTCTTTGGCAGCGAAGGTGGAAAACTGGACAGAGGTGCACTTCATAATGAAGAGAGGCCCCATGTTAATGAGATGAGAGGGTTTACTGTATGCACAGAGACGCTGGTCAGGGTTAATATAGGTAGTGAGGGCATGGTGTGATCCTGTACATTAAAAAAAAAAAAAAACAAGAGAGAAAACACCAGTGGGGAGAAAAAATAAAATAAAAAAAATATTACACACACATTCAGATTTTACAAGTTATATGTAGAGTGAGCTTTGCAACCACATCAGTTCACATAAAACGCATGTTGACTCAGCAGAATTATGTATGTGCAGATCCCAGATACAATCTATTAAAACCAGTATCTCAACCAAGAACATAATCAACATTTATTTTGAATTAGGTGACTTATTTTCAGTAGATGGAACAGTTTTTCCTTCTGGTGACACAATGTGCTATGGCTTAATTCTGACAAACATCAGCAGTCCCCTTGATTCTTTGCTTTCATTCACCCAAAGATACAGCTTTCTTACCAGGTTAAAGGAGCGTGGGAGAGAGACTGATGCAATAACTTCATTCTGAGCATACGAATACATTAATAGACATGCCTGTTAGAGTTTGGAAAGTAAAAATCATGGAACACTCATCCAGGAAAGTAATTAAAGAGAACAAACTTGTGTAAAGAATACATAAATAAAGGCCAAATGCTTGTGAAAGGGCTCTGTCTGAACAACAGTAACAATGGGCTGAGCCTAAACACTTTCCTATTTATTTAAAAAAATAAAAATAAAATCAAGGCAGACAATCTAATCTTAAGACATGAGCATCTTGAAAACAATTACTGGTGTTCCACAGTACATCATCCTGAATCTCCTGATACAGTTTCATGCCACGTCCATGATAATGTGTATATGTTGAAAAGTGGATATTTTACTCTATAATGTGCCTTTTTCTACATATGATATGTGAACAGTGTGTTAAGTTGCAAAAACGAAAAAAAAAAAAAATAACAAAAAACTTTCAAAGTAAAGGTTTTTAATAACTCTGGTTGTGTCCATATGGACAGTGAAAACTGAGAGACTGGAACATAATGGCATCATATCCTATTTTGTGTATGTCATATTGCTTTGTGCAATAAATCTGCACCTGAAACATCAACTCTAGGTGTATAAAATAGATGTATGACGTGTATTAGATCAAGGTTTTCACAGGTACCCTTAGGAGACCAGTGATTTGGACAAATCCACATCATGTAAAGAATACACTTCAACAACCTGAACCCAAACTTAAAGTAACTTTAGTTCATAACTAGTCATGTTGCTCACATTCATGACAGATCCAAGCCTCTGCATTTACTGCATTCAGTATCATCCATATTATAATGTCCAACAGAAGCAATGCTTTTTCTGAGTATTTGAACCAGTTGTTGTGTGACCATGGATAATTTGTGAAACAAAGGTTATGTGCACAGAATTTTTAAATAGAAAATGGAGAAAGAAAACACGTGTTTAGAAAAATATCTATGCTGTTGTGTACACGGCATCAGTCTCATATAGTGTACTTATATGTTTCCAGTCTGCATTTTAACCTCATAAAATCATATTGTTACTGTTACACGGGTAATCTCAGTAATTCAAAAACTAAATAACTCAAACCACACAATGTGTCACATCCTTTAAGTTTCAACATGTTGTATTTTTGATGACATAGTTTTCTAATCTGATGCATCTGACTGTCACAGCATGTAAGTGGTCATTGGACAGTGAGGGAGCTGTTCTTCAGCACCAGCTCACCATGCAAAAACATTAAAACTCACCTTCAGTGATGTTTTGAGAAGATTCTGAGTGGGAAGATGACAATGGCAGATGGGCAATAAACATAATGAATCTTATATTTACTATTTTTCATTTTGCTGTTTTTCTCATACTATCATTATCTGGATTTCTTTGGTAACATACAGAGGATTTCTTCTTTAACCCATGAAGACCCAGTGGTACTTTTGTGACGGTTCCCAAATTTATTTTTCTCTATATTTAACTTTTCTTAATTGATTTATCACCATTTATTGTGATATTATTTCCTTTATTTTGCTTTTTTTTAAGTGAAAATCATCAATTTTCCTATATTTAAATTACTGAAGAAACATCTACATGTAGATGTTCGTAAAAGCTCACAGTAAAGTTGAGGGATATTATATGAGATACAGAGAAAACCGAAGAAAAAGTTACTTTTTTTAGTTAAATCTATCATTAACTGAACATAAAATAAGTGTCTCCATCCACTGTCATTGATCCAACTCCATGGGTTTTACTGGTGAACCAATGTTGTAGAAGATGACGGTGTTTCCACATTCACTACGGAGCCTCTGAACATCCAAATGGGTCATATCTGATGACCATGAAAAGATGACAAGCTGATTTTTACACCAATTATTTACGTGTATTGATAGGATTAGTGGATCAACAGGTATTAAACATTTTACATCAGTACAAGGTTTTGGTCACCAGTGTCTGTTTGGGTCTTTATGGTTTAAATCTGGCAGCTGAATAGTTAGGTCTCATACCCCATGGTTCATCTGTGTTGAGCAGTGAGCACTAACTTTGATTCCTGGCTGGTCAATGACATTCCCATACACCCTTTCCCTACATTTCCCATCCCTCTCTCCCTCTCCTAAATCTACTAAACAAAGTATCCTGAAAAATAATTAATATAAACGTCTTAATACGGACATCCTGTTTGTCTTTCCTGCTGATGAATAAGAATAATTCTTTAAAATGCACCTTGCGTTTCTGTCAAATTTCCTCATTTAAATGAAAAATGAATCAGACCCTGTGCCACAGATCGCTGTGCCAGTGCAGCAGTCTACCACCTCCTCCCTTGGATGAAGTCATTGTTTGGAGATACAGTCAGCATTTGACGTCAGTTTGCCCTGGCATCCTTCCGCCGGTTTATCAGCCAAGGTTTCCTTAGCTGTCTCCTTTGAAAGGGGAAGATAACAAGATTTTCTACTTTGACCTACCTCACCTTGCAAGGCATAACATTTTGGGTGGGATGTAAAAGTTAAGATGAGCATCCTGTCTCTTTTACTGGTGGAAATATTGTCAATTGTTCCTGTTAGTAGCTTGGTAATGAGACCATATTGGAAAAATAATACAGATGGTACAGGTTTAAAATAAGATTCATGCTGCAAATATGCTCCTGAATTGCATAAATATTAGCTGTATCATCAGACTTTAGGCCTACACAGCTCAGTTCACTTAACCCCCAAAGACAACAACCAGAACCACAGATCCTATCAATATATGTAAATAATTCAGGTAAAATGCAGTCTCTGAGCTGTTTACCATTATCAGATATGGCCCATTTGGATGTTCAGAGGGTGCATAGGGAACAAGCAAACACAGTCATCTTCTGCAACTTTGATTCACCAGTAAAACCCATGGAGTCTGACAAAGGCAGTGGTTGGAGATGCTTGTTTGCATGTCAGTTTTTCTGCATTTTTCTGCTGCTCTGATATAATAATATTTGAATTTACTCTGAGTTCTCTCTGATGAACATCTACATGATCAGTAAATCAAATATATTAAAATATTTGATTTGCACTGAAAAATACAACATACAGAGGATACTATTAAAAAACGTTGTAGCACATATGCCAGGCCTCTAATTGGTGCTGTGACACTGCTGAGATACACCAAAAATGAAGAAGAAGAAGACATTGTGCTGTTGCAAAAAAGCTTGACAACAAGCAGAAGTTGGAAGGGAATATGAATGCACATGCTGGTTAAGGGAGAAGTGGAGCTATGGTGTTATCGCTACAGAGGTTTCAAAAATTAGCATAAGGCTTTCTAAACCCCGGTTCTGTGTGAATGACTCACAAATACAATAAAAAAAACTTTTGTAGATACTCTCAGGTCACTTTCATGCCTAACAGTCTGGTAGACTCAGTACAATTGGGGATTTGGTTCATTTGGGTGTGCAACGGTCAGCTGGTCCGTGTTTGCTTTCAAAGAAACCAAACCTATTGTATAACATATTCCCCTCCTCATCTGTGGTGGTGCTGCATCGAGAATTACTGAAGGAGAAGACAGAACGAACAATGAACACGAAACCTCACTCACCTATGGGATAATGCAGAGCGACGTTCATTTCTGCCAAATGTTTACCCACAATGCCCTGTGTTGTAGTCTACTTCCTGCATTTGATTCACTTGAGACAGACCGAGACCTACGCTTTTAGGTGAACCAGAGTTCACTTCCTTGATCCGCATCAAAGTTCGATTCACACCTCCCCAATCGAACTAGAGTTAAATTAAACAGGGCTGGTGTGAATGCACCCTTAAACTCGTCTCTTTGTGGACGGCTCCTAAATTTAACCTTTGTTTGAACTGTTTAACTTGAAAAGTCACAATACAGCCCACCAGTGAAACTAAGATCAGAGATTCTGTCAAAGGTAGCAAGATGACACAGTGCTCTCAACTTGCTCAGTCTCACCAAAGGGGAATGATTCTCTCACATAACTACTTTGAAATCTACTTTAATCAATCAGCACTGGGGTCCAAAGGAAACAGTTTTAATCTTTTAATTCGAGTGCTCCTTACTGAGTTTGAGATTCTATTTAACGTACGAGTTGGCAGCGTGACTCCCAGAGATCAAACTGTCGCTTTGGTCAGGATAGTGACATCATCAATCTAAAAGTGTTTAAATTGATTTTGGAAAGACAGGAAAATGGAAAAAAAAACAACAAAAAACTCAAGGTTGATGGCTTGGTTTCCATTTACGGTGACCTTTTCCAAACACTGACGTCTCACCGGATGAATCAACAATATTTTCTGCTTTTGGATCAACTTCCAAAATATAATTCACTTATTTTGTTTTTCTTTTGTTAGTTTTGTTGTGATCCAGTGTACCCTAAAATGGCAAACGTCAAGCTGAGGAGGAATGGTGCTGTGTGGGAGTGTCTCTTCTCTGGCAGTGACCCTCAGAGCTCAGCACAATGTCAGCCAAGAAGATGTAAAGCCGACTCTGTGCAGCAGAAAGTCGCAGATTAGACACATGCACTGTGACCTGTTCTGCAAAAGAGACCACCATGGGGAGCAAATAACACACACACACCTACACATATGCAGCCATTTATTACCGCAGTCCAACTGTTTAACACACCAACCCTTTTCTCCATTTTCACACGCTTTATTATAATCTGGTGTACTTCATGATTTTATGGTGACAGGACCAGAATGGTAGCAGACAATTACCTCGGTCCTTATTCTTGATCAGACATCACATAAATAAAAGATTCCACCAATGAAAGTAAAGCGAGTGTAAATGCAGTGAATACAGCCTGCAGAGTTAACACATTGCAACAGTATATTAGAAGGCAAGCTGTCCACTTTACCCGACAACCTCCCATTCAAGTGCACTGAATGAAGCCCTGTGTCAGATGGTGAACTCGCACAGAGCAGATGGCATTACTGTTTAGAGGACATTACTGTTTCTGGGTGAATACACCTGAACAACTGAGGCCTTACAGCAATATTATGGTTGATAAAGACATGCTTCTACCTGATACAGTAAATGAGGACTATAGAATTTTTTTTTTTTTTTTGCAATGTATCCTCTTTTTTTATCTTCCATTTTATTGAATGCAGCATCAAGGTTCAAGAAATTACAGTTGACTACTATGTTTGCGTATGGATTACAATTAACATCTCCTGTACCAAAAAGCTCAGAATTATGGTATCATCAAGTTTTCTTCTTCAAACAAAACCTCATAGCTGGTTATTTTGTGCTGTGTCAGCTGATAGTTTACATTATAGCACTGTTAGCTTAGCTCTTTTTTAAGCCACAGTAAAAACATAACTCACCTTCGTTTTCTGTATGGTTTGTCTAAAGATCTATTTGGAATCGTCCAAACAAGGTCAGTGTAGTCTGAACCATGGATCAACAAACAGCAACTTAGCAAAAATATAAACATCACATAATAAATTTATATTTTCATATGGTGTAAAAGAAATGCTGGGATTTCGGCATCAAACTCCATTCGTTTCATTTAAAGCTGTGTCCAGTGGTGGAAACAACAACACAACTTCTATCTTTTATCACTTTGTCATTTTCTTTTACTCTAAAAGCTGTTTCTTAGTGGTTCTCATCCCATCTCATCACTTTCTCAACACTCAAGTCAAATGGCGATGGTTTTGAACACTATGGGATGTCAGCAGTGTGTCTCACTACTCCCTCTAGTGGCACATAAATCCACCCTACCATCGGGGTCAATGGATACAATTCATATCTGTGCAATCGAATGTGTTGGCAACGTTGGCATAACTTAAGGACTCTATTCTAAATACTCCAATTATATTTAAGGTAATTTATTACTATTTAAAAGTACAAATATTACAGTACATATAAACTATTTTAGAGAAATGAAGTCAATTCGGTCAATACTATATCTAGCCTGCTAATTTTTGAGACTAAACCATTTGTTGTTTACACATAATTTTTTCAGTAAGGCCCTTATGTAACAATCAGCAAGAACCACATAAAAACACAGAGTGAAATACCGCTGGATATGCAGGTCTGCTTTTCCCAGGGAGAGGGTAGCATTTTTAACTACTGCATTACTCAAAACCCCCACTGAAATAATGGGCTTAGCTGGAGCACAGAGCGACAAGGCCCTCTCCAGGCCATGACCAATCTCCTGCACAGATCAATCAAAGCAGCTCAACACTGGCTCTTTCAGCACCGGGCCCACCCTGGGCTGATGAACGACCTCCGCCTACAGCACAACCCAAACCTGATGCTAACATACAGCTCCTGTAGTACAGACAAACTGACCTGACAAATACCAACCCACCCACCTCTGAAATGTCAGAGTTAACTGAAGCCACTTATGAAACACGTGTCATCTGAGGCTGACAGTGTTGCTCGACACAATGCATCCTTTCTCTGGGTGCTTTATGTGCTGTTAGCGTTCCTGGAAAATAAACCGCAAATAACAACACACAATGAAAAGTATGCACATAGACAACCAATGTCTTTAGAGGCAACGTGTTTCAAAACCAGTCATTTAGAATCTTTCATCTCTCAAGTAAAAAAAAAAAAAAAAAACCTTTCACGCAGTACCTCCATGACTCATACTTCCACTTTTATTTATCCAGCTGCATCCATCCCCTCTGTGCTTCCACAAATTGATTTACCCCGTGTTTCTGTAATGCACCTTTCACTGTTAGATACAATTTTAGTAACTCAACTGAATAAAGATTTATTCTAGTGTGATCCACCCCATCAAAATCTAAAGAACCTGATACAATGCTCAACACATATAAATGAAGGTCATGAAATTAACCCATGAAGACCCACACATCCACTGCCCACCCAAACCATCAACTGTTTAATACCTGTTGATCCACTAATCCTAGCAATATATGTAAATAATTGGTGTAAAATTCAGTTTGTCATCTTTTCATGGACATCAGATATGACCCAGTTGGACGTTCAGAGAACGTGGAAACGCCATCATCTTGATTCACCAGTAAAACCCATAGAGTTGGATCAATGACAGTGGATGGACACACTGGGTTTATGTTTAATTATTGATATATTTGCTAGAAAAGTCACTTTTTCGTCAGTTTTCTCAGTTTTTGACATAATAACCCACAACTTTAATTTCAGCTTCTATGAACATCTACATGATCAGTGAATTAAATGTAGGAAAATAAAGGATTTTCACAAAAAAACACGAAATACAGAGGATAATATTGCAATAAATGACGATAAATCACCTAAGTAAGGTTAAATAAAGAGAAAAATTTATTAGGGAACTGACACAAAAGTAGCACTGGTTCTTTATCGGTTCAAATGTTGTTAAATGCATGATGATTTTAACTCATTAGCATCAGAATCAGAATACTTTAAAGATCCCTGGGGGGAAATTGGGTTTTTTATAGTGGCTCCAGTCAAGATATTGAATACCAGCATGCAAAGAATTACATTAAAGTAGAATAACGGTTAAAAAATATATTAATATGAAAATAAATGTAAACTAAATAGTACTCATCTGAAGACAGAATTATATGGCTCATAGTTTTGATTTGGTTCCATAGCCCTTGTTTTGTCCTTAATGTTCTCCCATTGAAACCATTTTGTCAATGGTGAACCACATTGCGTCATTTAAATGGGCCATTTATGTGCGAGGATGCACGTATTACTAGTATATCCACGGCCTCCCCTCAAACTGAAACGGCACATCATAAACACTGAAGCTCTAACACTGACATGTTAATGCAATAGTGTGACAGCTATTAGCACAGGTCCATCAAAGATTAATGTCAAGTAAGGAGCTCTTTGTGTATATATATATTTCACCTCTGCACACTTCTCCTGGTAATCTGATACTTGTGTTATTCTTTTCTCTCAGTTTTCCTGACAGGTGACACATGAAGTAGCGAAGCTGAGAGCTGAATCATCTGAAGGGTTTTTGGTCCCTGTTCAATTCATGGTGGTTTTCTCTTTAATCACTACTGAGGAGGAAGAAAAACATGACATTTGGCAACTACAAGTGGATATTTTTAATTCATAAAAAGTATAACAAATACTCTTCATGTCTTCTTGATAGTCAAGTATTACCAGTAAGCCTATAATTATCCGTGAACTGTTTTCAAGTTTTTATTTAACTAAAATCATTCAATTTCAAAAACTTTATTACCTAAAATGATACTGCAATGCAAACATTTTAATAACAGACTTTAATTCTAGAAGTTTAGCGTTCATTCTTCCAGCCTTTTTATTCCCATTATCTTTATTATCTCTCACTCTCCTTTTCTCATTCTTGCTCTGTACTGCCTTTCCCATGCGCTGCAGGCGTGGTTATACCCAAATCCAGAAGGGAATTACTGAGAAAACATCTCTGGTTACCACCGTCTCTGTGGCTGTGCTCCTTACCAGCTTTTTTTTTTTTTTTTTTTTTACAACTGGTCCGTTTGAAGTCATGAATGAAAAATGACAATACTCTAACTCTAACCTAAAAAACAGGTTGGTGAGGGCTATTCAGTGGCAATTAGAAACCTCGCACAAATATTGAACGCAAGCGCTGGGCTGTCCTCTGTGTTATTGTTTCTTATTTGATCAAAAGCCTCAGTCAGGGTATGCAAGAGTAAGAGATTTTCTGAGGAGCTTTTCTGACAGATCATGTTGGGGGGGTTTCAACAGAATTTGTTATTGTTAATATTCCTTCAAGTTTACTGTAATTTTAAGTTAGTGTCAATGAGAGTTTCACTTAAATTTACAGTAGCATTAAAAGGGAGTCCATCCCCACAGACCCCTCATGTTAAAATGGCCAATTGCACAGCTGAAATAAACATGTATGGCGCCATATATAGCTTTTTCTCTGTAGAGTTAATTTTACCCCTTAGTGAATATTGATATAACTCACTAATTTCGATGATCCAAACAGGAATATCCAGAAAGGGAGTGGCCACAGTGATTGACAGTTTAGAGCTTCTGTGCTGTTTGTGCTTCACTGGCATTAACTCAGCTGCTGAGTCAGACATTTAGAGCATTTGTTTATTGAATAAAACTTATATTTTTAATAGTTCTTTTTGAGGAGTTATACTAACAAGACCATTTGAGGATTTTATCATGATGTTTACTGGTTCTTAGTTATTACAGGCCTAATTTAACTGCAATAGTTGATGTTAGCTACAATGTCAGCTAGCCTGCTAATTAATTAATTAATTCAAGTAGCCCTTATTTATGTGTTTATGGTAGTCTATATAATCATCAAGCTCCGGTTCTCCAACTCTACCTACTCACTTTTCCAAACAACCAACATAGTTATGGCCATACCCTGAATCTTTGGGCTTCAAAATTGTAGTTCACAAACTGAAAGGTGATGTCATAGTGGGTTTTTCCAGAAAAAGCAGTGTATTGACATGATGAGTGCATTTCTGCTGGACGCAGGAAGAATAACAAATTCCCTTACACAATCACAGTAGCTGCTATTTAGTTTAGTAATTGTCCGTAAAACCTGTTAGTTTTTAGTATAAACTTGCAAAAGGTGAACATACATTAGTTGAAAGATATCAAAATACTGCAATAATATTATTATCTAGTAAACTGAACTTTTTACATACAAAATTATCTGTATTGCATCTGCAAACATCTGCATTTTCCCTAAATACTAGCCTTTCTGGTTGCAGTAAATATATCTAAATATACCTAAAACCTAAATAGAAAATCACATTGTTATAGTATAATAATATTTATGTGAAACTTTCTCCATAACTGGAATATGGCTTCTTTATTCATGCCAAAAACAAAAAAATCCCCTGTCGAAGTGAGCATTTGTGCCTAACACATACATATTGTACTTTTAAAGAATAGTGGACTGAGAGAACAAGAGAGAGAACAAGAGAGACCTGAATTGAAAAGAGAACAAGACAAAAACGACACAGAGAAAAACAAAAATTACTGATAAAAAACCCTATATCTCATTGAAGAAGAAACCTGCATTCAGTGTGTGAACCACGAGGGTATTCCAACGGAGCTGTTTTATGAGATATTCCAAAGAAAAACAAACCGTGATGAACCCAACATGTCTCTATTAATTGCCATATTACTCAGCTGCATTGATGTGCAGAATTGAAAGCTAAGCTCATCACAGGCCTGAACGAATAATTGATCCTTTGAATACAATGTCAGCAAACAGTCACACAGTAATACACACACCCACGCAGAACTTAATTTTTTCTTCCACAGGCTAATTGGCTTTCCTCCTCCTTTCCTCACCTCTTTCCACACATACACTCGCTGACCGCCTAGACAATTACAGACGTCTGCTCATTTTGGCAGTTTATGGGCCACATACTATCCCTTAGAAGAAACATTTTGGTGCAATCATGAAAAAACAGAAAATGCTGATGATAAAACACTGCTTCACACTATGTAGATATCACTTGACACTCTACCTTGAGGCAAAACACTTTAAGCCTTTTATTGATATTGCACTTGAGAAACAGTAAGGGCATGCTTTTGTGAGTTTATCTGAAGTGAGACGTAGATTTTGCAGAGGAAAAAGACACCATAAATACAATACATAATGTTAAATTGCTTTTTTTTTTCTCTTTTTCTTGCGTTGACTTAAATGTTTGTCTTGATGACTGAATTCTCCTCTTTTTCTGCCGATATTAGAGAAACACCGGAGCTCAAATATCTGCAGTATCAGTGTCAATGCTGGATTTTGAGAAATTACACCGTCATTCTTGGATTGGAGAATAAGGGAAAGTCTCTATCTATCTATCTATCTATCTATCTATCTATCTATCTATCTATCTATCTATCTATCTATCTATCTATCTAT